>CM022303.1:9797051-10397051 GCA_011799875.1 Thinopyrum elongatum | reverse complement strand
ATGAAAAGGGATAAAAGGAAAGAAATAAAGAGGAAGAAATGGGCCTCCAAAGCATAGTCTTAAGAGTTCAAGGACTGATTTGCACATCCAAGGTAATAAGACCAGCCGGCGGCTGTGCATTCTGCTCTCCTACTCGGAGCCTCTGGACAAACAAACAGAAAAAGGGGGAGTCTTTTCCTCGCCGGGGCCGGCGGCGCCGCCGCCGTCTAAAGCTCTAAACCCTCTCCGTGGCGGCAGGTAATGCTATCTTCTCCTCGCACTCGCCCTTGCTCTCTTCCTCCCCTCCCTTGCTCGTAGGCAGGCGCATGTGGATGATGCATTTTAATACATTATTTTGACAAGTGTTGTGTCAGTGGTAGCAAATGTACGCATGACGTTGAACGAATTTAAAGAGCCATACATGTGAGGTGAGTGAAAATTCAAGTTGGTGCCTGGGCTCACGTGCTCTTCCAATGGCCCAGGACGGCCCATTCTTACTTATTTGCTCTCTTTGCTTCTGCAATGATTTTGGACCTTTTGGATCGGTCGATGCCTAGAATTGTAGAGACACTGTTGCGAGCACATCCATAAACAAGTGAAGATGATGTTTGTCAATGGTGTGAGGTCGCCGACGAGCTGGCACGACAGAAATGGTCTCTCTGCAAGTCTAGGATGAGCAAGAGAAAGACAAAATGAGAATGTACTTGGCCAGTCTTCAAGTGCCGTCATTCACTGGGTTAGTTTCTCATCTCCTCCCATGTTCTTATTTTTGCGTCATTTACTGGTTTATTTATCACTAGCATTTGCTTTGGTATCACCAGTCGTACAAGATATGTCACAATTTCTGAAAATAAGATGGTAAGCTATGTTCGCAGAAAACTTGCTAATTGGGGTATGGCACAACGAGGAAAGTGACACCCCCATGAATGAGGTGAATAGTGGGTGGGCTTGAAGGCAAGAAGGAGTGAGATGAAACAAGTATCACCGACTATAGTAAGGGCTGACATTATAGACGATCGTTGTAGTAGGCAACAGTCGGAGCGTGTCCCTCTTTTGTCCCGATCGCGGTTATCCACCGCCCACTCCCTTCGCCGCGATTGCGTCGGTTCGTCTCCCCCCAATAGAGCACTCTAAAAATAATTCAAGGATGAAAAGGGATATAAAAGGGAAGAAATAAAGAGGGAGAAATGGGCCTCCAAAGCATAGTTTTAGAGTTCAGGGACTGATTTGCACAGTCAAGGTAATAAAACAGCCGGCAGCTGCATTCTGCTCTCGTACTCGGAGCCTCTGGACAAACAAACAGAAAAAGGGGAAGGCTTTTCCTCGCCGGGGCCGCCGCCGCCGCCGCCGCCGCCGAAAAGCTCTAAACCCTCTCCGCGGCGGCAGGTAATGCTATCTTCTCCTCGCCCTCGCCATCGCTCTCTTCCTCCCCTCTCTCTCTCTCTCTCGTAGGCAGGCGCAAGGTTCTTCCCCGCTTCGACCGCCGGCGAGGCCGCGAGCCGTCGTCCCCTCCTTCTGCCGCCCTAGCGGCCGGAGGAGAGGGGGATCTCCGGCTTGCCGCAGGCATTGTAGGTAGGTTGGTTCCGCGATAGGATTCTCCTGGGCGCCGCGTCGTGGTGTGTCCGCATCGGTCTATTCCCCACCCCGGCGGAGCTTCCTGTGGCGGAGCCGGGGCCGTCGTGCCCTGGCTGGTAAGGTTTGGCCGACGAGATGTAGAGGCGGCGGCGGCGGCGGCGCCTCTGGTCCAGTGGTCCGCCTCCGTCCCCTCCGGCACACAAGGATGGCCTGAAATCAGTGCCTTTTACAATTTTGTTTTGGGGGACTGGATGTTGCTAGAAGGGCGCCTGTACATGGTCTGCTCCGTATCTCTGAAGCGAGCTGGGACCTCTGATGGCGAGCGAAGATGATAATGCCCTGGCTGGGGAAAGAGATGGAGATGCAACAATTCAGGAATGAGCAGGCAGAGGCCTGTTGGTGTTATGGGTTATGTTGCAGGCAGATGTTGCTGGGAATCTCTGTTGGTTCTCACTTGTGTTGATGCATGTTTGTTATTATGTAGAACTCTGTTCCGTTATGTCCCCCAACTTATATATGTTCCGTTATCTCTTACTCTCATTGCATTGCATCTGTATTAATGTCGTCGTTACCGTTTCTTTTTCAGGGCAGTTTCAAGGCAGACTTGATCAAGATGGTAATAGCTACCACATTGTCTATTCACTTGAGTTCCCTTTCACTGATGTGTTCTCAGTCACTTCCCTTTTCTCGCTAAGGACGCTCTTAAAAGATACCAAGTTTACTTTCATGTTATTATATAGGCCTCGCAAAACACCGGGTCGGGATCGTTAACTTCTTTGGGCAGTGTATTTGATTCCGATGATGAAGAAAACAGTGCCCCTTCAGCGCCCACGATAGAAGCTGACCGAGATACCGTGGTGATATCCTCGTACCCGCTGTCATTGTCGTATATTATTCGTTTTGAGTTTGTTTGTCCAAATCTTCTGAATGTTCCTAACTCCAGCAGGAGCTAGATTCTTTGTCAAAAAAGAGGTCGTATTTACTGAGCAAAATGAGCTTCTCCAAGCAAGAAGTCGATTTGGCAGTCAGTGAGCTAGGTATCTGATTCTGCATTGACATGTAAAAGTAGTAACCATATGCTTTCTGCTCAACATATGTTTAATTTCTTTTCAGGTGAGGGAGCGTCAATTGATCAGCTTGTGAACTGGATTGTGACTGCCCAAGAAGCTACAACTGAGGTTTATTTTTCCCGATCCCTTTTGTTTTCCTTTAGTAGCTGTTGTTTCTACCTCTCAATCTCGATCTCGTGGTGCCATGGGCTAGACTTAGAGCCAGCGCGGCATTCGCTCACACTTGGGTGTTCCCGTCTCTGTAATTCTGAACATGAATCACAAGAACAGTCTTAGAAAAATCATAAAACTGGTAAAAATAAACAGAAATGAGAAGTACTAATCAAACATATCTGCTGGTTGTGCTTGTGGGTTCAACGTTTCTGCTGGCTCCATCCTTCGTTCTTCCATTGCAATTTGCACTAAAAATAAACAGAAATTAAAAGTACTATTCAAACCTACCAGAGAACTGATCCGGTTGAAATACCGATCAATGCTATGTTTTTAAGGCGACGCCTTACCGCCTTAGGGAGGGGGGGCGCTTTGGCGCCTAGACGACGCCTAGGCGGGCGCTTTGGACGCCTAGGCGCCCAAAGCGGTCGATTTTCCAAAGCAGAGGGGGAGCGCTTCGACGCCTAGGCGTCGCCTTAGGGACGCTTTAAAAACATAGGATCAATGATCAAGCCCTCAACAGAATAATTCTCCAGGCATGTTGATGGGCGATAACTGTAGTATGAACTTCAGACAGGATTGCTAAATTTATCATGATTGTTGCTTATGGTTACATTTTTTTTAACTTTTAACACCTAGTATATGTTAGACTAAGTCATATGCAAATGTGAGCAACTTCAGGCCTGATACTTCTGTTTTAAAATGACTCTTTTTCAGGGAAATGCTGAATTTCTGCCTGCGCAAATGGATATATCGCTTTCTTTGCTCCAGATGGGGTTTACTCAACAAGAAGTCTCATTTGCTATTGAAGCTTTTGGTAGGTGCTTCTAAAATCTTCAATATTGTTAGCTTCTGTTACTTAGTTTACTAGATACCCCCTCCGTCCCGTAATATAAGATGTTATTACAACCAATATGTGAGTATATCGGTTGTAATAACATCTTATATTATGAGACGGAGGGAGTAGTAGAAAGGAGCCGCGCCCTTGGCGCACACCCTTGTCTTTTTCTATAACAGTTAAATTTGAAAACTCTAAAAATATAGGGTACACTCAACTCATCAGTTATATTTATAAAAACAATCACCTCGCTGACTGTTCGTGCTCGGATAGCCTTTTCTTCCCACCCCCCTCCCTTTCTCCACCCCGTTCCATCTCATCTCGGTTCACACTAGACACTCCTCCAAATTATCGCAGTTCACATCAAATCTCCTCTCTTGAAAGGTTTCAGTTGTCATCGACACTTCCAAGATACAATCTGATGCATCATTTTTTCTCTTCATTGTGAATTGACATATATTTTTCTACCCACCTCTGAAGATCCACTGTCACATTAACAAAATGATGACTTGCAAGTTCTGGGATTACTGAAACAAATAACTTGTCCCATCCGCGTCTAACTTCCATGTCCTGAAGGCTAAGCTGATTGCATAACCTTGTTTCTGGATCCATACAATTCTTGCTAAAATGGTGCTGCTAATTTTTTGTGGTCAGCAATTCAAGCGGCAAATGGTCTCAGATAAACCTATCAATGACCTCGCAAAAAAAAAAGAAGATAAACCTATCAATGGGTTTTGAGATCCTTTCAATTATGTTTCTGCGAAATGAGAAACAAGAAAGTGAATATCATGGCACTCCACTATTTCTGTGCCAAGAAGAAAAGGCAGCTAACGTGAGCTTGTTCTACATGAATCTGCATATTAACTAAAGCTGACAACCTAAGTTCAAGCATTTGTTTGTTCCATTATTTATAGGTGGCTGCAGGAGAGCCTTGTGTAAACATCAATCATTCGTTCATCCTTCAATTTTGTGTGTGCAAATGACTATAGTCATGTGTGTATCTTCGCAGTCTTTACCATCAAAACTATATTCTATCTGTACTACAAAAGGCCTTATATGAAAGGACCATGACATATAATGCATAACAGTCCATCCCAAAACTATAGGTTCTATCGTTAAATATCTAACTCACAACACAAATACCGCATTTACATTGGTTTTACCTTCAGCTGCTCTGCAACATCCTGGCCGATGAAGCAGAAACTTCAGTCAATATCTTTGAGAAGAGAGCACATGCTGACAATATAAGACCACATGGAACAAATGGTCAAATGCACGGAATGAATTTGCCAGAATATAAGCCAAACTGCAGTGTGAATAACATGCAACAGTATATATAGTTTACAGTATTTCTCATGAGTGTAGTAAGGCTAAGAAATTAATTACCAACCTTGATGGTGCAGTTAAATGTAAGCAAGATGACCAACAGGAATAGAGTGGCCAGAGTACTCGGATTCTTTCCATATACCAAGAAGGTTAACCAGAAATTTTCGACTGTACTTCATGTAGAGAAGCTGCAATAACAAAAAAATAAAACATGTTAGCACCTAAAATCCATGTAATGTGAGGTCTTAACCGATCATAGTTACTACAGCTTGGAATTGAAACCTGTATCTAGGATATGAAACAAAAATTGCCTATTGGTGTGAAATGCATAATGATGGACATGTTCTGACGCTAGAAAGCCTCTCATGGGAATGGACTTTGTCAGATCAAATGATCACTAATTAAGAGATGAAACAATGTAAAGAAAGCCCCTTCAAATTCAGCACCACGTCCGCTGTTGATGGTTGTTGGGCTAATGGTCTTCCAGATGATATTCTCACTGCACAACAACAAATTTACCATAACCAACCTGCAGTAGAATAGCACACCAGTAAGAGATATAAAGTTGCACATGCTTTTTGTACCACGGAGCACAGCATCAGCATGATGTTTAAGAAATTTTCGCTCAAAGATCGGATCATTCCTGACGAGCCACAATGCCCGCCAAATCGCCCACACCCCAAACCAGATGCAATCCATACTCCCATTTGCCTCACATTTCAGCCATGAAACAAAGTCCTTGGTGGAAGTAGGACTCCAGTTCCAGGCCAGAAACTCCTTACCAAAAGACCAAACAAACAGAACAGTAGGACATTGGAAGAGAAGATGGTCAATGGATTCAGGGGCCAAACAGCGAGGGCAGCAGCCATCTGTCAGCCCATGACGATGAAGGATCTGCTTTTTAGTGGGAATCCTCTCATGCAACACTTGCCAAGCAAAAACTGTGATCTTCAGAGGAACCAAAAGGTGTCGGCATTCCCTGGTGAGAAAGCCATCTGTATAGAGACTTGGCACTGTATTTTTTTGCCAGCAGTGAGAGTCCATTCGCGCTGTCTTGTACATCTCTGAAATAGATAGGTTGTAGAGGGTCCATCATATCCTCCAAAATACACATGTCATCACTCCCAAAGTTCTCTTACACTTGATGTCCCAACATTCTGTTTCTGAATCATACGATTGGGCCACAGTGGCATCTGGGAAATCCGCCATACTGAATAGACCAGGGAATCTAATCCTGAAAGGAATATCCCCTTTCTGAGAACCTTGGCAAAATCTAGTTAACTCCCCATTGCCAACAACAAAGTTAACTCCCCTGAGAAAAAGATGTTGACTTATGCAGACCATTCTATAATTCTGGTCCCCTAGTGTTCGTCATGATAATAGAGGAACATTCCAGCATATATTTATGTTTAATGAGATGAAGCCATAGCGGAACTTTATTGAAACCCATCTGGTACTAAGGCATATTTGCCAGACATGCATTGGAAAGAATAACTCTTCCCCCAGGAGATAGGTGACTCCCCTGTCATGGATCCATCCCCTTAGTGATTTTCTGAACCAAATGCATAAGCTGAGCATTAGCTAATCTGTGTTCATCAGTGAGCATACTCAGATATCAGAGATAGGTACCCAGCTTTACAGTTTATCCCCAAAACCAGAACCACACTCTTGTGATAATTAATCATCATGCCTGACATACCCTCAAAACAACATAAGGAAATTTGAGATGCAGGATGTTACTGTCAGCACTCTCCATTAAGATGACAGTATAATCTGCGTGTTGTAGCAGACTTGTTTCACTTGTTAGACTGTTTTGGTGATTTCGTTCAGACCTTAATGCCATTTTTCCTGTTCCTTTCAGGTCAAGAAGCCAAAGTTGAGGAGCTCGCTGACGCAATTTTGGCAAGACGCATTGCAAATAACATTGAGCAGAAAGAAGTAACTAAATGACAGTCATTTCTCGCTGCTATAGACTTTGCGCAGTGAATTTGTTGTTCTAGAGCATTACAATATGCACACTTTAATTTTAAAATGATGATTTTTCAGGAAAGTGCTGAATTGCTGCCTGAGGTAATGGATAAACCACTTTCTTTGCTCAAGATGGGTTTCAATAAAGAAGAGGTCTCATCTGTGATTGCGATTTTCGGTAGGTAAACATCATGTTAGGATTAGAGCTGTAACTTTAATATATCAATCTGTCAATTTTAAGCTGATGAGTACATGTTTATCTGCAGTCTACTAGTGTTAGTGTGCTCTGTTGAGTTCAGAAACCTTAAATGCCATGTTTCCTACTCTTTTCAGGTCAGGAAGCAACAGTCGAGGAGTTGGCTGACTCGATATTCGCAAGACGTTTCTCAAATACCACTGAGAAGAAAAAGGTAACTAAATGACATTCATTTCTGAACATGCTATTAGACCCGGGTTGTTTGAAGTGGTGATGGTGTAATACACTGAGGGTGGTCCCGCGGAGGGAAGCCCGGCAGCAGGCATGCCCTGGGGCCCAGGTGGTTGTGACTTAACTCTCGCATTAGAATTAGAAGCCTAGGGTGAGTGGTACCGGTATGCAATGCTTGTTGTGTCGTTCATATCTGTTAGCCCTTTTACATGAGGAAGTGGCAAAATTAAGTGGGGTGCCATTTATGCATATCATGTCTCCCCATAGGAGTTGAGCTTTGGGCGGTTCAAAAAATTAATAGAACACTATGGTAGTGCAGAGTACCTTGGTATACTTACATGATCTCATGCAGAGTTCAAAAACCATGTGTACACATAAGGGCAATGTAAATATTTGTTTGATCTCATATCCAAAAAGAAGTTAGATCAACTGTTTACATAAACGATTTCTATGATATGCTTATGATGTTTTCAGTTGGTTTTCTAGTTTTTTTGTTAAATGATAACGAAAGTATGTAATCACTGACTCCAATGCTCATACGGAAAGCGACATCTTTTAATGCTAACATGGATGCAAAACAGTAAAACTAATTAATAACCCCTCTTGTTTCTATTATGTCATCCTATATTTTCTTGTATGTAGGTGAAGATTGAGTCTGAATTTCCGGACGAGACAGAATCTGAGTATTCAACATCTTGTCAGAGATTGAGGTACTATGATGATGATGATGATGCCAATATCAGAGGTAAAAGGGCCAAGCATGTATTTGAAGATGACAGAAATGCGTCAAGCAGTCTGAATTTTAATCAGCCGAGCCGTACTCCATGGTCAAGTCGTTGTGCCGGGTCAGTTGCTAATGATTCTTTGAAGGATGAATGTTTTGAAAGGATGTCAAGTCCCGGTAGAAACATCCGTGCTGACTTTGCAAAGCCTCCCTTCTTCATCTATGCAAGTGTTGTTGACATCAACAAAGACACGTGGAATTGTTTATCGAGTTTCTTATTCAACATTCAACCGGAGTATCTAAACAGCCAGTCGTTCTCAGCTCTGACCCGAAGAGAGGGTTACATTCATAACCTTCCGACGGAGAGAAGGCATGTCGCGGTTCCAAGGTCACCAATGACGATCAGAGATGCATTACCTCTGAAAAAACAATTCTGGCCCTCATGGGATACGAGAAAACAGTTTGATGTTGTTGGTTTACATGTGCCCGGAGCTGAAGAGATTCGTGAGAAGCTGGAGAAGACAATGAAAGATTCACGAGGAATTCTTTCAGAAGTGAAGCAAGCACAGACTGTTCAGCAATGCAAAACAGCGAATCTTGTTTGGATCGGTCAAGGCAAGTTAGGCCCTCTACAGCCACACGAGATGGAAGTGATACTAGGGTATCCAGCTAATCACACGGATCTGCCGGGCATAGACCCACAAGACAAGGTTGCTTCTATGAGGTTTGCCTTGCAAACTGATACTATGGCATACCTTTTGTCGGTCCTAAAGGACCGGTATCCCGATGGGCTGAGAGTGCTCTCTATCTACAGTGGAGTTGGGGGCGCAGAAGTCGCTCTACACTGTCTTGGTATTCCGCTGAGGTGCGTGGTGTCCGTTGAAGAGTCTGTGGTGAATCGTAGAATCATAAAGAGGTGGTGGGGAAAAACTCAGCAGAACGGAAAGCTGAGACAACTGGATAGGATCCAGAAGCTAAATACCGACGAGCTTGAGGTCCTGATGAAAGAATTTGGCGGGTTTGACCTGATTGTTGGCGGGAATTACAGTCTGTACAAAGGCGCAGCGAAGACAGTGGGCACAACCATGGGCATGGACACCAATCGATTCTTCGAATATGTCCGCATTGTCCAGCTGGTGAGAAAAATGCAAAGAGGTTCCTGACACGTACACAGTTCTGTCCTTGGTCATTCTCTCGTGGGTGTGGATCATCAAGGGTCAGTAGTAACACCTTCACAAAAAGTCATGGTCTCTTCTTCCTGTAGCAGTATTGTCCTTGCATAACGAGCTTGTACGCCATAAAGAGAAAGGTAAAATTTGTTTCTGTTTCTTTTGCATAAGTAGTTTTCTATTTTATCAAGGATTTTTAATTTGCAATTGGCATGGCCAATGGCTTACTGTCGCTCCTCCCGTACATACATACATACATAGAGAGTAATTAATTGAGTGGTCCTTGTCGATTAGCATTCCCTGTTTTGCTTCTGTAGCAGCATAGCATGTGGGTGAGCCATCCATTAGGCAGGACCAGATTTGTTTTTGACTTATTATTTGACTTATAATGGAACAGCTAGCTGGTCCCAGATCAGGTTGCGGAGCCCTCACTGTATTTGTCATTTCTTGTTCAGAGTACAGAGGCTGTATTTATTTTCCATGAGATTCAGTTCAGTGCGAAAGATGCATGTGTTATTGCACAACCCTCCCCGTATCTTTGTTTTCTGTGACAGAAACCAACCGACTAACTAATCTGTAATGTGAGGCAGCAGCCATTGGGCAGGACCGAGTTTGGCTTGTTTCGTCAATTGTTTAAGATTTGTTTGCGATGTTGCTCCTCTGCATGCATGTGTTTCTCTATGCCATCCAGTTCAGAGCAGCCAATGCCTATAATGTCCCCATTCAATGTGATACCAATCAATGATAAGATTTTTCTTTTTTCTTTTTGCGTTTTTTGGCCTCTGTTAAGTGCATCATATCTATAGTTCTTGTTTAGTTTATACTGGAACGACTAGCTGCTCTGTATCTGTCATTTTTCGATCGAGTACAGAGTGCACGGGCTATCTTTGTTGTCTACGAAATTCATTTCAGTTCCAAAGAAGCTGAATGTTTTATCACATCCTGTAATAATGGGGGAATTTGATTGTAGATTGCAGAGATAGAGTCCAGTCCATTGACTAAGGTGCTTGGGGACAAGACTGGCCATGCAGAAGACGAGATCTTTCTTATTCTGACCAAGATGACTCCTCACTGCTGGTCAGATATTGCAGCAGCAGCAGCGTTCCATTTTTTTTTTCTGCTATGCCGGTTTTGAGAAACAAAAAACAATATTTTTCTGTCTTGATATCAGGTGAGGTGGAAGCTGCAATGTATCAAGTGATGAGTTTCTTGCGCCCCTCGAGATTTTGACTGAAGACGAGTCCAGTGGCCGGCAAAAGACAAAATCCCCATTGAATGTCCAGCGAATGAATGATTTTCGATCATGTTGTTGAGATTTGGCTGATACTATTTACGGTGGTTTTGGATAAAACTTGAGGCTGCTAAAAAATGGTGCCATGGTATTTAGTGTTAGCTACATATTGTTGTGACTGTTACCATTCAGAAATCAGCTTTCATAATTGACTGATGGTAGAAACTAAGAGCAGGTGGGTGGAGCACTACTTTCCTGTGTATGTATGTATGTATGGAGTGGCCATGTTGTTGAGCTTGTGAGCTATGGATGGCAAAGCTGATGAAGCGACGGCACTTTGGTTCCCACCAGCTCAGCCTCTTGTCCTCATTCTTCGTCGTCAGTTGATCAGATTTGCCATAGCTCGGAAACCGAATGGTCACACCGCCCACGGGCGTGTCAGGGGGCTCTTCTTCTCGGGCCTCGCTGCCATGGCTTGGTGATCCACAAGTTCGGGGCTTGGTGATCCACGAGTTCGCGGTGGCGCACCATCAGCCATGGACACCTGTTAGCCGTCTGGAGAGGAAGGGGATCAGGCGTCGATGGTGGCTTGGAGTGAAAGCACCAACCCATGGGAGAGACTAGCAATGCATCTCTTCTTCTTCTTCTTCTTCTTCATGGACACCATGGGAGAGAGCACCATGGCGATGGTGCTTTCTCTTCAAGGCACCGTCGACGTCTCATCTTCAGGTCAATTTATGTCTGTCTGCCTAGTCTGTTGTGGCATGCATGGATCCGCCTCGGGCCGGTATCAATTTATATATAGTCTCGGATCTACATGCACCTGCCAGATGAACACCATCATAGGTGGATAAGCAATGCAATGGGCACAAACCACCGTCTATGGAGCACTCTAGATCCATGTATATTACCTGATCAGCATAAACGTACGTACACACCACTTTGTATGGAGTAGTCTAGAATATCTGTGTGTACGTGTACATGTACCTACCTAGTGCTATAGTGCTAGCGTACAAGCAATCAAAGTAGTGGCAGCTAGTGTTACTAGTGTTAATCATCATCACAGAGTTGGTTAAAGCATTGACTCTTTCCTGTACTGCTTCTCAAAAGGTTCAAGCTTTTCCTTCCGGTTGGACCCTGGCCAACAGGAAATAAAGCTCTACCATCAACAATTTGGACCTATTTATTTTCGAACAAGTTGTTTGAAAAAATCAACCAAATTGAACCATTTTCAGTCGGTGAGCCTGTGGTGGCGGTGATGGGTAGGGGAATCCTGGTGCCTTGGCTTCGGCTAGTAGATAGATTAGGGTTTTAGTCCTCGCAGGGGCGGCGCTTCTTCTTCGAGTTGGTCTTCCAGGCTCCGATCCTTCTCAAGTTCATCCGTTGGGACGGATTAGATGGACCTCCGTGTGTCACAATGATGTTGAGCAGTGCTGCGACAACGATCACCGCACCGCGTGCTCCTCCGATGATAACAACTAGCGATGCGACGGCCGTGACCCAATGCTAGCTACGACGACCATTACCATGTGCTGCAACAACATCGACTAGTGCTACAATGACGACCACTGTGTGTTGTGACGGCATTGAAGAAATGCTACGACGGCCACCGCGAACGGCTTGGGAGGTGGTACACTACGGCCATGCGGTCATGCCGAATAAAAACATACAAGCATCTTGGGAGTACAACCTTACTTAATTAGCCTGCCAGCATCGTGCAGGTAATGTCTCGATTGTCTCGAAACAAACAGGCTTTAGCTCCACTTTATGTTAATAATAAAGTCACATGGCCAAGATATATGGTACCGAGAAAATCCTCAAAAGCTGATCAAACAAAGAAACGTGACAAAACTAGCCGATCACGCGAAAAATGCACAAGCGTGCAAAACTAAACAAACGCCTCAGACGAGTCGCCGAGAAGAAGGCATGTCGTTACGCCCGAGGGACCTCCTCACCCATCGCCGATGTGCGCCCCCAAGAGGGACACGATGTGAAGCACCGCCATGGTTGCGTCAGCTGAAGCGGACAAATGTTTTCACCTTGAGTGTCGAAGGGAAGGGAGAAAGTCAAGGCGGTGCCCCAAGAGGAGCATCGCCGGCGCCGGCGCCGAGGCACAGAGCTTTTGCTCGACCTCCCCTGCCCACCACGTCATTGGAACATGCCACAAACCCACCATGACGGGGACCCCATCTCAGTGGACCGGGGACTCCAGATCTTCGAAGCCCGCGCGCTACTGTCCAACCCTAGATCTACCCCCACCGAATGCTGGGAAGCTAGCCGCCGGGCACAAGCCTGGCCCGAGCACGCCTCCGCCCAGTGCCGACGGAAGACCGCCTCGCGCCGCCTGAGAATGCCGCGATCACAGCCAGATCGGCCAAAGCCGCCGCCGGCCCTGCGCCGCGCCTCCCCAGTGAGCCAAGCCCAGAGACCTTGTAGATTCATTTGTTTTATTTGCGAGGGGACCTTTGGCTTTTTTTTTTTGGTGGGGAGAGGGGACCTTTGGACCCTCTGATTGATTTTGAAAAACACATGCATGCGTGGGATGGAAACGAATCCTCCCTCTGATTTCCATGCATGCGTGGCACCTCATTTGGATAGTTTTTGAATTTTTGTAAACAAACAAACTAACGAAAGCTCCGTGAATCACGTACGTACTCTAGCCGGCCGGACGCACAACGGTCCATTTCCAACATTTGCGTTTCTGTTCCGTTAAGTACTACGTACTTCCCTTCCTCCTCCCGTTGTGTGCAGCACCTACACCTATCACAGTCCAGCCATGGCGATGATAGTCATCGATGCACGCACATGTATGTATCATCCACCCCCTTATCTTATCTCCTTCATCCTTTCTTTACATCTGGCCCGCCGCTTCTGCTCTCATCAATGTTTTTGATCTTTATTTTGAATTTAAACTTCTTGTGACAAAAAAGGTAACATTTTTTTTTTGATGATCGCAGAATGAGGGGCTCGCGCTCGCTATCACTGCTGATCAACAACCTATCCTATGGCGGTTGACGAATGTGATTAAACTCAGCAAATATGTTCCTCTAAGAGTAAATGTTAGCTTCATCTACTTCGTATTAAATAGAGTCATGATTTGAAAAGAGCTCTTGTTGAACCATCAAGGTGTATTTTGGACTGACATTGCCCTTCAAGTGATTAAACTCAGCAAATTACTACTGCCTCACCCCAGCCTCTAGTTTTCATCATATCTTTTGAAATGAGCTCCTCTCTCTGGCAATGCCACCAGCCTTGAAGGAACCATTTGAAATTCTGAAAAGATGATGCTCCCTCCGATCCGAATTAATTGACGCAGCCTCTATACAATCGAGGCTGCGTCAATTCATTTGGATACGTTCTATCTGAAATTCTAAAGCAGAGCAAGATGGCATGATAGTTAGGACATGTCCTAGAACGGATTTCCATTCGACGCTCGCTACCCGAGGCAAAGCAGGCAAGCCGTTAGATGGGTTGTAGCACATGCTACTGATACTTACATGTCGGCGTTCTGGGGACCAGGGTACCCAGACTTGCCTGCCTGCGGCCCATGAGCGTGGCCCCACTAATAGCCTGGTACGGCCCATCTACAAGGCCAGCGAGACAAGACCCTCGCGAGGGGCCAAGCCTCGCGAGGACGGCGGCGCCAAGACCTCCTGAGGGAGTGGCCTCTCCAGGGCTGCTCCTGAGGAGCGGAGATTCCTATGCAAGCACCCGACCTCCTGAGGTTGCGGTGATGCAAGCCATGACGATCAAGGCCAGCGGGCACCAGCGGGCGCAGAGGAGACAATTTCCTCTTTGGTGCTAAGGAGGCAAGTGCAGGCGCGGAGTCCCGAGGAATCGGGCAAAGATTTCCATTCCCGTGCTACGAGACCAAGACCGTCAGGGCGGCAGGAGGGATGTCATCGCCGAGCCCACCGCGGCGTCACAACCAATGGCTTTGCAGGCGAAGACCATCTTTCGTCAGGATAAGTTGTACTGCTGTCCCCTTTCGAATTTGACCGTTGTGGGATCCCTTCCCGCCAAGAGCTATGAGGGAAGAGGACCGAGGCCACTATTAGGATAGGTGAGCCATCATAGTATGGCAGGGACGGATCGAGACCAGAAACCCTCACGAGAGCATAACCTCACGGGGTTGTTCATCCATTGTACTAGTTCATCCTCAGCCCCTCGCGAGGCCAATCCACCACAAAGCAGGAGTAGGGTATTACACCGCAAGGTGGCCCGAACCTGGGTAAACTGCTGAGTCCATCTTCTTCCTTGTTCGTAGAGCTAGGCCGCGGGGCGATGGAGTGGTTGCTCGGATAGGCTGAACTCTCCGTACACGCCCCTGAGTTCGAACCTTCCTTGGGTCTGCGGAGCCCTGAATCCGACATTTGGCGCGCCAGGTAGGGGAATGTCGGGGTCCTCCCTCTCCATCAACCTCGCTCCCTCCCCGCTCCGCCTTCGCTTCGTCACCATGGTCGGCACTCGTCATTCCCGTGCCGAACGCCGCGCTGCCCGCGTCGCCCGGGCGGCACCGGTAGGCCGCGGCGCGCGGCGCCGCCCTGCTTCGTCCGTGCCCGGCGCCGTCGCCGACCCCGCCGCCCATGGGCAGCAGGACTCGTCGCCACCGCTCCTGGCGCGGCGCGACGGCCGCCGGCACGCTTCTCCCCTCCTCGGCCGTGGCCCCGCCGCCCAGCACCAGTCATGGGTTGACAGGCGCGGAGACAGCGCTCCTCATGGCGCAGGAGCTGCTTCGCCGCCGGCCGGCTGCCGAGGAGCTCGACGCTTGGCTGGCCTGCGTTGCTGAGCTAGTCGACGCCGTGGACGGGGGCCCGGCACCTCACGGGGTCGCGTGCATCCTCGGAGATCCCAGGCGCCCGCGTCGAGCCGCCACATCAAGCATCTGTTCCGGCAGGTGGGGGCCGCTCAGCCGCGGCCAAGGGCTCCCCCAGGCCGGGCGCCACCTGAGGTCAGCATCACCTTCGACTCCAGGGATCACCCCAGGACCGCAATCGGCACCGGCGCACTCCCCCTGCTCTGCACCCCCACCATCTACAACGTCGTTGTCACCAAGACCCTCATCGACGGCGGCGCGGCCTCAACGTCCTCTCAGTGCAAGCCTTCGATCAGCTTCATGTGCCTTACGACCAGCTCCACCTCTCCAAACCCTTCTCAGGGGTGGCCGACGGCTCCACCACCCCCATAGGGCAGATCCGCCCCCCTGTCACCTTCGGCACGCGCTACAACTACCGCACCGAGCTCGTCGACTTCGACGTCGCCCGCATCAGCCTCCCTTACAACGCCATCCTTGGGTACCCGGCCCTCGCCAAGTTCATGGCGGCCACGCACCCAGGCTACAACGTCGTCAAGATGCCTGGGAGCAGCGGCACCCTTACTGTGGTGGGGGACGCCAAGGACGCGCTCCAGGCCCTCGGGCTCGCCTTCAAAGCCGCGGCGGCCGCGCGGCCAGGCGCGAAGGACGCCCTCGAGACGCCAGAGGCTGCGCCAGCAAAGAAGAAGCAGTTTTTCTCTCAGGACCGGGCTGAGACGAAACAAGTGCCAGTCGACGGCGGGGGCTCGGGTCCCACCTTTACCATAGGTGCCAGCCTTTCCCCAGATCAAGAAGAAGCGCTGGTCGGGTTCCTCTTTGCGAACAGAGATGTGTTCGCGTGGGAGGCGACGGACCTAGTCGGAGTCCCGCGGGACGTAATCGAGCACCACTTGATGGTGTGCCCCGGCGCTCGCCCAGTGAAGCAAAAGGCGCGGCGGCAAGCTCCGGAGAAGCAGTCTTTCATCACCCAGGAGGTCCGCAAGCTGCAGGAAGCCGACGTCATCCGAGAAGTACGGCACCCGGATTGGTTGGCCAACCCAGTCATTGTCCCCAAGAAGGGGGGAAAGGAGCGCATGTGCGTCGACTTCACGAGCCTCAACAAGGCTTGCCCTCAGGACCCTTTCCCTCTTCCACGCATCGACCAGATCGTCGACTCCACCGCCGAGTGCGATCTGCTATGCTTCCTGGACGCCTTCTCGGGCTACCACCAGATCAAGATGGCGGTACAAGACGTCGAGAAGACAACTTTCCTGACCCCGTGCGGGGTGTATTGCTACACCTGCATGCCCTTCGGATTGCGCAATGCCGGCGCGACCTTCCAGCGGCTGATGCACATCGCCCTGGGCCTGCAGCTCGGGAGGAACACTGAGGCGTACGTTGACGACATAGTGGTCAAGTCGCGGGAAGCAAGAACCCTCGTCGAAGATCTGGAAGAAACGTTCGCAAACTTACGCAAGATAAACCTGCGCCTCAACCCGGAGAAGTGCGTGTTCGGCGTCCCCTCTAGCAAGCTGCTGGGCTTCCTGGTGTCACACAGAGGGATTGAAGCTAACTCGGAGAAGATCAAGGCGATAGAAAGGATGAAGCCGCCGCGGACCCTCAAGGAGATGCAGAAACTCGCGGGTTGCGTGACCTCGCTGGGGCGTTTCATCTCCAAGCTCGGCGAGCGCGCCCTTCCGTTCTTTAAGCTGATGAAGAAGAAGGGCCCGTTCGAATGGACTCCGGAGGCCGAGGCCGCCTTTCAAGATCTCAAGAGGTACCTTATCAGCCCCCCGGTGATGGTGGCGCCCAGACCCCTTGAGCCCCTGGTACTTTACCTGGCTGCCACACCCCACTCGGCTAGTGCGGCACTCGTGGCGGTTCGGGAGGAGTGCACAGGCGCGCGCGCACGACGGGCTGGGCCCCCTGCGGCTGTACCGTCGCCACCTGAGGACAGCGCCCCGAGGTCCCGACCGCCCTGTCGGATGGCGAGGCTCCTGAGGCCCCAGTGCCTCAGAATGGGCCGAACGCTGTCGACGCTCCTTCCCTCGTCGAGCACCCTGTGTACTTTGTCAGCACGGTGCTGCGCGATGCGCGCGCACGCTACCCCATGCCGCAGAAGCTCCTGCTCGCGCTCCTCGTCGCCTCCAGGAAGCTGCGTCATTACTTCCAAGCCACCCCATCAAGGTCATCTCAGCATACCCCTTGGAGAAGGTACTCCGGAGCCCCAACGCCGCGAGCAGGGTCGCTGAGTGGAACATCGAGCTACAAGCGTTCCAGCTAGAGTTCAGCACCACCCGGGTCATCAAGGGCGCGGCCCTCGCCGACTTCGTGGCGGAGTGGACCGATCCCCCGGCCCAGGGAGTGAGTGCAGATCGCTCCCTCACACTCGGGGACGAGGCGCCCGATGGATGGGTCGTGTACTTCGACGGCGCGTTCTCGCACCAGGGCGCGGGGGCTGGAGCCGTGCTCATCTCGCCAACTCAGGACAAGCTCTACTACGTCGTGCAGCTCTGCTTCCAGCATGGCGAGAAGGTCTCCAACAACATCGTGGAGTACGAGGGTTTAATCGCCGGCCTCAGGGCTGCGGCGGTTCTGGGGGTCAGGCGTCTCACCATCAAGGGTGATTCTCAGCTCCTCGTCAACTTCTCCAACAAGGAGTACAAGCCGAAAGACGAGCACATGGAGGCATACTTGGAGGAGGTACGCAAAATTGAAAAACGATTCTTGGGATTGGAACTGCAGCACGTACCACGTGGCATGAACAAGGAGGCAGACGACATCACCAAGAGGGCGTCCCGGCACGAACCCCAGAAGCCGGGCGTCTTCGAAGAACGGCTCTTCAAGCCGTCGGCAGCTCCCCCCACTTCGGGCCCAGCGCTGCCTCGGGAGGAACCGCCCATGGCACCCGCCTCGGGCGCCCCAGCCTGCGGTCCGACCTCAGGAGCTCGCCCGCTCCTCGTGCTCGAACCTCAGGAGGGGTGCCGGACCAAGGAGCTCAAGGCGTACCTGCTCCAAGGCACCCTGCCGGCGAAGGAGGAAGATGCCGAACGCATGGCGCGTCAGGCCATTGCTTACTGCCTGCAGGACAGTGAGCTCTACCGAAGGCGGCTGAATGACGTCTCGTTGCGGTGCATCTCCAAGGAGCAGGGGTGTGAGCTACTGGCAGACATCCACGGCGGAGATTGTGGACATCACTCATCGTCGCGCACCCTTGTGGGCAAGGCGTTCCGCAGCGGGTTCTACTGGCCCACGGCACTCAGCGACGCCACCGAGCTGGTACGGTCCTGTGAGGCGTGCCAGTTCCACGCCAAGCAGATCCACCAGCCCGCTCAGGGCCTCCAGACCATCCCGCTCTCGTGGACATTCGCGGTCTGGGGGCTGGATATCCTGGGCCCATTCCCTCGAGCGGCAGGGGGCTACCGCTACCTCTACGTCGCCATCGACAAGTTCATCAAGTGGGCGGAGGTAGAGCCCGTGCGCACCATCCCGGCGGGCTCAGCCGTCAAGTTCATCAAGGGCCTCGTGAGCCGCTTCGGGGTCCCCAACCGTATCATCACAGACAATGGCTCTCAGTTCACAAGCAACCTTTTCAAAACATATTGTGCTAACCTTGGAACGCAGATATGCTACGCTTCGGTGGCACACCCACGGAGTAACGGCCAAGCCGAGCGCGCCAATGCAGAGGTCCTGAGGGGCCTCAAGGTGAGAAGCTTCAAGAAGAAACTCGAGGCCTGCGGCAGGGGTTGGCTCGAGGAGCTTTAGTCCGTGCTGTGGTCCATCCGCACCACAGCGACTAAGCCCACCGGCGAGACTCCATTCTTCCTCGTCTACGGAGCCGAGGCGGTCCTCCCTCACGAGGTCAAGCATCGCTCCCCGCGGGTCTTGGCGTTTGACGAGGCATGCCAGGACGCCTCGCGGAGGATGGACCTCGTGCTCGGGGAGGAAGGCCGCCGCCAGGCTTCGCTTCGAGCCGCGAGGTACCAGCAGGCGCTGCGGCGGTATCACTGCCGCAGCATCCGCTCCAGGACCCTCGAGGTGGGTGACCTCGTCCTGAGGCGGGTGCTCTCCAGGGAAGGGCTCCACAAGCTCTCGCCCATGTGGGAGGGCCCGTTCAGGATCGCCCGTGTCTCCAGGCCTGGCGCCACGCGCCTGGAGACGCAGGACAGGGTCCCCATCCAGAACGCCTGGAACATCCAGCACCTCCGGAGGTTCTACCCATGACCAGGGCCGCCCCACCACCGCCTGCGTAACCCTTGCCCCTTGGTCCTGTCCTGGTTTCCGGTCGCCCCAACGATGGTTGGGGTGTGCGCGGGGCGGGGTCCTCGTCCAAGGCCATGCGCCTGTGAAGGTCTCCGCTCGTGACACTCTCACGTAATAATGAGTTGGGGCTGTACACGCCTCGGAGTCTCCTGAGCGTCGCCCTTGGGCCTCACGGGGGCTCCCACCCACGTCCCAGTGGAAGCCCTATGCTCCGTGCTGGGGGAAGACCTGAAGACTAGTATAAGCGCCGGACGCGGCTGTTCTTTTGCTTGCCTTCTGTATTCGATTTGCAGTTTCTTGGAATGAAATTTGAAGTCCTCGTGTTTCATCTGAAAGGGTTGGGAATTTTTCTTTTTTTTTCTTCTGCTCGCTGCGTTCGTTCTTTCAGGCCTTGTTTGGAGGAAGTGACAGTTGCCCGTCGCTCTTCCTTGTGCGCCCCATGCGTGGGGGCTGGGCACGGTGTGTGCGCTTGGGCCCGCCCGTGAACACACCTCACCAAAGCCTCTGTGTCCTAGCCTTTGGTGTTTCAATCCTCGCGTGACGCTCTCAAAGGAGCTGACGGGCGTGCACGCCCTCCTGAGTCCGTGCCTCCAGGCATCGCGACGCGGCGTGCCAGCAACGATTGACCCACACTCAGGGGTTCGCGCGAGGCATGGCGTCTCCGGAGGTCCCCTAACCCCGCGACTGCAGGTCGCCCCCCCGAGGCCTGAGGACTTCAGAGTCCACAAGGAGGAAACCTCTGGAGGACCCCCCCCAGGTCAAGAGTCGCGCAGGAAATCCGAACTCAGGAGAAGCTCGCTCCCGCGGCACGAGAGTCTACTACGGGCATGCTAAGCTAAGTTACCCGAATCACAATCAACAACAACACAAATATCAGGATGCAATATGAAAACGATAGCATAATGGCGCAAGCGCCTTAGTCCATTACACGCCCCGACAGGGCATCCCATTTTTTGCAGAAAAAAAAGAGGAAGAAGGAGGGAAGCAAAAACAGCCGCGCGGCTGCAGCGGCTCCTGAGGCCCGGCTCCGGCAGCACCCCCCGCTCAGTCGGAGTCCTCCTCCTCCTCCTTCACCTGGGCACGGCGGCGAGGCGGCCCGCTGCCCTCCCCGGTCCGAGCTCGGCGGCGTGGAGGCTCGGTGTAGTCGCTGCTGCTCGTGCCCCCTCCAGAAGAGGAGCCGCTGCAGCCCGAGGCACTGCGACCGTCACCAAGCGCAAGCTCGTCGTCGTCGCTGTCGCTCTCGGGGCAACACCCCAGGCGCCTGCCGTCTCCCCCGAAGACCCGGACGAAGAGGGTCCCCACGCCATCGTACCTGAAGTGGAGGGTGCACCTCCCCTGCAAGCCGCGCGCGTGGGCGAACGGCTGCCACCCCCAGTTCAGGAACATGTTGCCGGCTGGGGTAACCTCGACCTCCACCCACGAGGCCCCGCTGCAGCAGCCGTCGGCCTGCAGCCAGAGGCCACCGGGCCCCCCAGCCGGCAGCGCGCCCGCCAAGAAGCGCGGGAGCTGGAGCCAGAGACCCGCGGGCCTCTCCGCCCACACCACGAACTCCGAGGACGCGTCGGCCGAGTGGGATAGCGGGCGCGGTGGCCAGGCGACCACCACATGCCTCTCCCCTCCGCCGCGGTCGCCCCGGCCACGGCAGCTCCCGCCGCGGGAAGAGGTACTTCCACGACCGACGAGGGCGGCGCCAGTCTGCGAGGGAGCGCGCCCATGCCTGCGGGGAGCCACCGCCGGCGTCGCGGCGTACTTGCGAGGACGGCCGCGGCCCCTCTTGGGCGGCGGCGAGTCCGGCCCCTCCTTGGGAGCCTTCCCCTTCTGCGCGGCGGAGAACCTCCTCACCGGCGCCATGGGTGCTCTGGCAGGACGGCGGAGTGAAGAGGAAGACGAAGAAACAAGAGGCGAGAAGACGAAGATGGGCTAGGGGCTCCGCTCCCTCTCCCATTTATAGGCTAAGGAAGGCTAGCCGCCGGCCACTCGCGCCTACGGCAATGATGGCCTTTCTGCATGCACCAGGCAGTCGTCAAGTCGCGCAGTTGTCGAGGCGGCATGGGGAAGTGGAGACGCCCACGTCCTATCAAGCGCCACGCGTCAGCCTGGCCCGCAGGCGATTGGGGCCCGCGGCGCTTCGCCCTTGCCCTTGCCTTCGCTTCAAAACCAAGTCCGAGCGCGCCTTGGGCCCGGGGGCTACTGTCGGCGTTCTGGGGACCAGGGTACCCAGACTTGCCTGTCTGCGGCCCATAAGCGTGGCCCCACCAACAGCCTGGTACGTCCCATCTACAAGGCCAGCGAGACAAGACCCTCGCGAGGACGGCGGCGCCAAGACCTCCTGAGGGAGTGGCCTCTCCAGGGCTGCCCTTGAGGAGCGGAGATTCCTATGTAAGCACCCGACCTCCTGAGGTTGCGATGACGCAAGCCATGACGATCAAGGCCAGTGGGCGCCAGCGGGCGCAGAGAAGACAGTTTCCTCTTTGTGCTAAGGAGGCAAGCGCAGGCGCGGGGTCCCGAGGAATCGGACAAAAGTTTCCATTCCCGTGCTACGAGACCAAGACCGCCAGGGCGGCAGGAGGGATGTCATTGCCGAGCCCACCGCGGCGTCACAACCAGTGGCTTTGCAGGCGAAGACCACCTTTCGTCAGAATAAGTTGTACTGCTATCCCCTTTCGAATTTGGATAGGTGAGCCATCACAGTATGGCAGGACGGATCGAGACCAGAAACCCTCACAAGAGCATAACCTCACGAGGTTGTTCATCCATTGTACTAGTTCATCCTTAGCCCCTCGCGAGGCCAATCCACCACAAAGCAGGAGTAGGATATTACACCGCAAGGTGGCCCGAACCTGGGTAAACTGCTGAGTCCATCTTCTTCCTCGTTCGTAGAGCTAGGCCGCGGGGCGATGGAGTGGTTGCTCGGATAGGCTGAACTCTCCGTACACGCCCCTGAGTTCGAACCTTCCTTGGGTCCGTGGAGCCCTGAATCCGACATTACACTCCTGCAGGCTCAGGTTTCCAAATCATGGCCATATAACCACCCACACAGGTTCAATCAAGTTCAGGTTTTCAAATCATGCACCGCATACGGTTGGTTTTGCATCTTTAGACGTCGTTATGCACAAGGCAAATCTCAGGTATTGTTCTGAGCTGCAAGTGTACGGTGATCTTCACGAGCTGGAGGCCGGGAAGGCGCCTGGCTTGTGTTTCTCCATCAGACCGGTAAGAGCGGCATCATACTCCTCCTCAAGCTCCACCTCCTTTGCCAAGTACTCTTTCTTGAGCTGCACCTTCTTCTCCTCGTGTGCTTTTATCAGTTCGTCTCTTTCAGCCTCGAACTCCTGCACGTCCTTAACCTGGCAATCCATGAACCGCTGTACCTGTTCCTTCCTGCACAGCATAACACGGGTTAAAATAGATTATGTTTTCACAGGTAGGTAGGAGACAACGAGGCATGATCAAAAAACGAAACAGAAGCAATAAATAATATTGACAAGTAAAACATCGACCTGGAGCACTTCCATCCCCACAACACACATTGCGACATTAGCTCCACACAGAAATCATCAATTCGATCATATTTCATGTGGCGGACTGGCACAAAACCATCCAGTTACGCACCTTAGCCTGCGATTTTCGCTAGTCCCAGAATCCACATCACACTGTCTAGCCTTCGCACGCTCCTCCTGCAGCAACCTCTCAAACTCACTTTCCTTGTCCTCCATAACCTTGCGCATGTTTTCTATCTGATCATGGAACAATTTCTCCTGGGATTCCATCTGCAAATAGAAACACAAGGTGAACAAAGGAGATGAACTCAAAAACAAGTAAAAATATAACATGGGAAAAAATAAAAGGTTCTGTATTTGGAGAAAACTGACACACTTCGGCAAAATTCTATCAAATGTTGAGCATGACTATCTTAGGTCATTGGCATGTAACAGTGTTTTTTGGAAATAAAATATCCCTTAGATGTTCAGATGTGTGCTCACAGACATTAGTGTAACCTTTAATCAATCATTACCTCTTCCTCATACTCAGTGTGTTTCTCTTTAGCTTTATGCCTGACGAATATATTCTCTTGTATAGACTCTCGATGTTTCTGGGCAACAACACCCAGGCTTTCTTCTACAACTTTAGAGTGTTGCTCTGTCTTAACCACCTTGTTCTTCAGATAATTCAGTTCTTGATTATCTTCACTCATTTGTTTCATCCGGGCCACTACCATCTCATTATGAGATCTCATCTCATATTTCAGGCGGCTTTTCCCTGAAAATTATAATAAAGCATTTATGTTAATACTTAGTACAGTAGGCAATATATCTGCTAAGAAAATCATCCGAAGCATTTATGTTTATAATAAAGCTTTGTGGAAAATGTTACAAATGAAATATGGTTGCCACAAGAATCCAGAATATATGCACATTGTAAAATAAAATAAAAAAACAACGAAAGGATGACATGGTGAAAGAAAAACTGAACTGCAAAGGCATAGGCAGTCATCTGAATGATAAACTAAGAGGGGCAGAGACCTATTCCTCGTCTTCTTCAAATTGTCCAAGCTACTCATTGCGCAGCCACAGCGGCACGTAGTCAAGTATAAATAGAACTGCTTCTCTTTCTTACGAACAGAATTGGTTTTTTATTTCAATATAATAAAGAAAAAATCATGCTCAGTAAAACATATTTTGTGTTAAATAGGCAAATATCCAGATCACCAAAAGGTTCCTGCACAAACAAGTGGTGGCAACGATCGGAAATTATAATCAAAACAACATCAGAAAACTAAAAAGGCCTGTGGTACTATGCTCCAAATACACTTCGTTCTCATTAGGCCTGCATATAGAGATGAACGTGGGAAGTATCGACCATGTTAACATGTCAATGCAAGGGAAGAACAGAGAGATGCAGCTTCACATGTATATCATGTTGCATTCGCACCAATCATCATTGGTGGCAAAGAATTTAGGCAAGAAAGTTCAATACAACCAGGTATTTACCATATGAACAAGCAGTTGCACAGAGGCCAAAGCATTAAATGTATGAAGAGAAGTTAAATATTATACCTTGGTGGTGTTTATTGAAATCCTCCATGTCTTCCTTTGTGGCTAGGAAACCATATAATTGTCTTTTCCCACCAGGTAAGAAAGGAACCCTGCGGTTTTGCCATGTTTCCCTGTCTGTTCCTTGATCAACAAAGTGCTTATCCAGACGTTCTGCCCCCGTATAGCCCACGGCAGAGCTTTCAAATATTAGCACACTCATGCCACGGTGCCCAACTGGACCGTATGCATGGCGTGCTTTGGTCACATCATAAGCACTGAAATATTCGAGTAGCTCTTGGTTGCCCATGCCTAACCACTAGTGAGCATCAATGAATAGCGAAATCAGAATGCAGTAAAATGTCATTGTAGAAATCTTGAACAGTTATCTTAAACATATGCTTTGTACAAATGCAATGGACTACATATTTACGAAAATTCAACTGATTCACCAACTATACCTAGTCAACACAGTAGACATATATTTATTTTCTTTTAATTTGTATTAAATTCAAGCATGAGTGCAAGCAAATAATTATAACAGGTTGGCCTCATGTTATCTGAATATTGAGTATTTTAATCCTTCCCAGACAGATTATCTGAATGTAATTTGTATTACATTCAAGCATGAGTGCAAGCAAATAATTATAACAGGTTGGCCTCATGTTATTTGAATATCGAGTATTTTAATCCTTCCCAGAGAGGTTAACAGATATGAATCAAATGCTCTAGAAAGATAAAAGAAATAAGCATGAAAATATGACAGTTTTGCTCTTTACTTTTGCTAATATTGGTTATTGGATATACCATAAGTTTATACATTACAAAAGAAATAGCATAACAGAGTAAACAACATCAACTGCCAGTAGACAACGTACTTGAAGATGCAACGCTAAATAAATAGAACACATACTATGTGTTAAGCTCTTGTCAGAGCTAAAGATAGATAAACATCACCTTATCATTTTCACCTTTTTCCAGTAAGGTGTTCATCACAATCACCATCGGTGGCCATACTATCTCCCGGTCGGTGCTTTCTGGCAATCCTTTCCATTTCCCAAAGTGCTCGCCCGACTGTACCACAGAAGATCCCCTGCGAGACATCTCCTCTTCTAGCAATGCAGCCAATTCCCTGTGGAGCTTAACCCTCTGGGAACCCTTTGTTCTAGCATGTGTGACCAAAGATTGCAGCCCTTTGAACCAGGCAATTGCTCCTGGTCCATTTTGGCATGCCGGACAATGCCATGGCCTAGCATGCTCGTGTATCTGATCCACACTTAAGGCATCGATCTCTTCGAAAAAACTTTTGAACCACTTGTTCATTTTTTGAGTCTCGAAACTTTTCTGAGATGCATCGGAATCATAGTCGTCGCTCATATCATCATCATCTGACGAGTCCTCGACTTGAGGATTGTCCGTCTCAGGGTCGAAACCAGATGATGCAACATCATCCTTGTTGCTTTCAGGACCAGATGGGCGAGGCCTGGATGCCCACTGCCAACCATTTAGCAGAGGTGGGGTGACAGCTGGGTTTGGTGCTTGCGATCCTGGTTCTGTAGACTTTGTTTGTGATGGTACCCTGGGATTGCCTCTGGCAGCAGGCCCACGGTCAGAAGGTTGAGCCCAATTGTTTCCTGAAGGACGCGAAGATCCATTGCCATTCCAAGCTTGGCGTGCTGTAGTAGGTGGAGCGTTTGAGGATGAACTCCGTGGTGCCCATTGTCCCCTCCCAGATGTTTGCCCCGATTTCTTCTTCTTCTCAATAGTCTCCCAACCACCCCCTGGATGCAGGACAGGATTATGTATGATTAGATAGAGCGATATAAACATATTTACACGTATGATGACAACAAATGCAAAAGCTGCAGAAGGCTAATGAACTCTTAATCAAAGTCTTAATTATATATGTTGCGGACTTGCAAGCAGAGAATTCTGTAAACATTCAGTAGAGTAGTAATTGTACAGCTACAAGATTTGAGCATAATAACATTAAGGAAGCAGCAGATATAGAGCAAGCAAGCAGTAACTGGTAATGCACGGGCATGATACAGACAGAATTGAGCATAATAATGTTAAGGAAAACCCGAGACAAGCAACCAAACAGTTGACAGTATGTACAGTAGCATAGCATATAGTGGCCGTGGTGCTGCCTATGCTGCATATTGTGTAATCAAAGCTCCAAGCAAGTTATTACAGAAGAAAGAAATCGAAGATGAACTGTGTAACAAACTAAAACATGCTCAGATCACCACCAGATCAGAAATCAAATCAAATAGAAACCAAAAAAGTATATATCTTTGTACGCCCGGACGTACGGAAAGATCCGCTTCATATGAAGCTCGCTCATGGAACTAACTGAAACCCAAACCTAGTAATGGTCCTTGCCTAATTCAGGAACGACTCCTCGTCAGTCCTTGCCCCGATGGCGATGGATCGAGCAAAAACAAATCACCCCCACCCACCGCGCGGATCCCCAACCCAAAGCACCACAGACATCTCCAAACTGCGGCAAGGGAGGGAGGGGGGTCTCACCGGGGTTGTCGCCGTTGCCGGGAGGCCCGCCACCGCGTCGACCGCCGGACATCGAGAGGGTTCGTGCGGCTGTAGCCAAGACTTTCCCTGGCAAGCTAGAGCAGAGGATCCTCTGTTCTCGGTTCTAGTACTGGGGGGAGCTGACACTTTTTTCTTTTGAGCTGGAAATCGACCACTTTAAACCCTGGCGACCAAAGCAGAGTCGCTGCCGACCAAAGCAGACATCTCCCTTGATTTCCAGCTGCTTTGTAGTCTCTACTTTTATTGGCTTCCACCCTTCTCATCAATACATTGTTAAAAGGGTATGACTATATCTCATCTAGATATGAGGTAATACCTCACATCTAAGTACGACATCAGCACTATGTGACCCTTTTTGTTTGTTTGCTTCTCTTTTATTTGTGTTGGGCCTGTTTGTTTGTCTCGGTTTTTTTTGTTTGATTGTGCAGCTGCCAGGCGTTGTGCTTGGCTGTCACGCACCGAACGGGCAAGCCTGTAGCTAGCCACTAGAGCTCTTCTTGTCATCGCGAAACACTAAAGACTATATTCAGCGGCAGATCGAACAATTCTGAATTTTTTTAGAAGATTTCTTGAAATTGTGATTTTTTAATTGAGACGAACAAATTTTGAAATTGAGATATGTTTCTGCAAAAATGAGAACACATTTTTAAAATTGAGAAACATTTTTTTGGAAAGAAGAATATTTTTACAAACTTCTAAACATTTTCTGAAAACATGGACATTTTTTGAAAATGCGTAGACTTTTTCAAAAAGTTGACCATTTTTAGAAATTTGCAAACAATTTTTGGAAACGTGAACAGTGTATCAAACATTTGAACTTGTTTCGAAAAAACGCGTACATTTTAATAACTTGTGAACATTTTTTGAAAAACATGAACACATTTTTTTTTTGATAAACACAAACAATTTTGGAAAAATGATAAAATTTATGAATTTGAGAACATGTTTTGAAAGTTGTGAATTTACAAAAAAGGAAATAGAATAAAAAAAGAAAATGAAAATGAAAAGTGAGATCGACTTTTGAAAGATAGAAAAATTAAAGGAGAGGAAAACCAGTGAAGAAAAATGATAAAAGAAAAAAAATGAAAAAACATGAAGAAAACAAAACAAAACGAAACAAAAAAACGTATTCTAGCTACTTGGACTGGCTCATTTGCGATTTGCTCGCTGTCGAGGGTGGACTTGCAACTGAGAAAAAAACATTGGTCAGATCCACAGTTACGAGTCGAGGGACTCACAATTGGGACTAAAATTGGTCAGGCCACATTTGCGATTCGAGTTTGGACTTGCAACTGGGACAGAAAACAGCTAGGCCCAGTTGCGAGTCGAGGGTGGATTTGCAACTGGGACAAAAAAAGGTCGAGTCCCAATTACGAGTCGAGAGTGGACTTGCAACTGGGACAAAAAAAAGGCCGGGCCTCAGTTGCGAGTCGAGTGTGGACTTGCAATTGGGACTAAAAAAGATCGGTCCTCAGTTGTGAGTCGAGAGTGGACTTACAAATCGGACAAAAAAGGTTGGGCCCTAGTTGCAAGTCGAGGGTGGACTTGCAATTGCGACAAAAAAAAGTTCAGGCCCCTGTTGCGAGTCGAGGGTGGACTTGCATCTGGGACAAAAAAGGTTGGGCCCCTGTTGCGAGTCGAGGGTGGACTTGCAACTAAGACAAAAAAGGTCGTGCCCTAGTTGCAAGTCGAGGGTGGACTTGGTTGGGCCTCAGTTGCGAGTCGAGGATGGACTTGCAACTGCGACAAAAAAAATGTTGGGTCCCAGTTGCGAATCGAGGGTGGACTTGCAACTGGCACAAAAAAGGTCGGACCCCAGTTGCGAGTTGCGGGTGGACTTGCAACTGGGACAAAAAAAGGTCGGGTCCCAATTATGAGTCGAGGATGGGATTGCAACTGGGAAAAAAAAGGCCGGACCCCAGTTGCGAGTCGAGAGTGGACTTGCAACTGGAAGAATAAAAAAGGTCGGGCCCCAGTTGCGAGTAGAGCATAGATTTGCAACTGGGATAAAAAAGATCGGGCCCCAGTTGCGAGTCGAGCGTAGATTTGCAACTGAGATAAAAAAGGTCGGGCCTCAGTTGCGAGACGAGGGTGGACTTACAACTGTGACAAAAAAAGGCCGGGCCCAATTTGCGAGTCAAGGATGGACTTGCAACTGAGACAAAAAAAGACCGGGCCCAGTTGCGAGTTCGTGCGAACATTAAAGCAAACAAATTAGATGATTATAGGCTTAAATAAGACATTTAGTAAATCCGAAATAAAAATTCTAGCTATGCTCTCCTCTAGCTACACAGTCGAAACATTATAAACAAAAACAGAAAAAAAAGACATGTGGCCCTACAGAAAAAAGCTAAAACCCACAAAATAAACTCAATACACAAAACATAAAAGCAGCCCACTAAAAGTAGTCATGTCAGGCCTTACTGCCTCATGAGGGACGAACAAAAAACACAACACAACGATAACAAGCACAACTCAGAAGCACGCATATCTAATGGTATATAAGTTTGATGAGACATTATTAACTCTCATCTAGATCAGAATTAGCAAAGCCAATCCGAAATGACAGCCCAAATTGCACCGCGAAAATGACTCAACAAAAGACGCACACGCAAACAGGCCGACAAGTAGACACCAGACACACGACACAACACGGGGCGCGCATGACAAAGCAACCCGTGATCAAGATTTGCACGACATGTAAAGCGAACATATGAGAGTGAAAAAAGTTCATTAACTAAAAATAAATAAATAAAGAAGAAAAAAAGAAATGGATAACGAGAAAATAGAAAATGTAAATAAAAAACAAGAAACATGAATTTAAGATAGTTCATAATTTAAAACAAATAATGAAACAGAAAAAAGAAAAAACAGACACGGAAAAAGAAAAAGAAATACAAGGTGCTAAATGGGAGTCTACAAAAATGAGAAGAATTAGAGTGAGTCGCAGCACAGGCTTGAAAAAAAAAGAAAATGCAACCGGCGGCCGAAAAAACAAAGGTCCATAACAGAAATAGGCCCAGCCCAGGCACGGGGCCAACACATCTACGCGCGGACATGCGAGTTGAAAGGCCCAGACTCGACACGGAAGCGACATCGACGAGGACTGTACGTGATCGACAGGTTACTCGTCAATTGCCCCAATCTTATAGCAAGTTTGATCAATGGTTCCGGACTTAGATGTGAGATAAGTATATTACATCTAGATGTGAAATAGCAACACTATTGTTAGAATATATAACTACGGCGCAGCCCGGTTTAACACCGTCTGATTGGCCGTGTGCGCATGTGAAAAGAGATTCTCAAAGCTTTGGCAAAAGACTTTTCCCCATCGCTCAGCTTTTGTTGGCATAATTAGCAATTTTTTGATTAATCTAATTCAGAAATAAATCATAAACATGGCATTGACAATATTAAACTTATACTGATATCTTATCATGTAGGCACGTACTTCACATATAACAGAAACATCTACGTAAATAGCTAGTACGGCCAACATAAAAATAAACACGAGAGAGATAAACGAATTATACCCTCCAGTCGGCCAAGTCATAGTCGCGGCGGCGGTCTCCTCGGCAGCCTTCTTCTCAGCTTTGGTGGACATGGTGATGTGGAAGGAGACGAGGGCGTAGTCGAAGTAGTGGGCGAAGACAAACAACGGCGAGCAGCCGCGTCAGACGAAGGGCAGGGTTCCGGAGGCCTGCTCTCCCGTACAGCCGTGCACGCGGTGGACGGGATGGGATGGCTGGAAGCAGCAGCAGCGAGCAGGACGGCGATGGGCAGTGCGCGAGGAGGTAGAGCAGATGCGATTTGATCTGGGTGACGGCTAGGGTTGTCGACGCCTCCAATGTATAGTTAGTCGTGGTAGGGAGACGTGGGCTGGTCCCACGTCCGAGTCGGCAACAACCCACGATCCGACGTCTCAGATTCGTGACGCGTTTGTTAATGACTCGTAATTAATTATCCGTTCCTGACCAGCAAAAATTAAGCGCATGCATGACTTAGGTCTGAGCTCGGCTCCGCTCGATCATGAAACACGATGCGCGCGGGGGCGGGCGAGGCGTGGCGGGCGGCGGAGGAGGAGCGCGCGGGAAGCACTTCTCTTCTCAAGCTCCAATAGCATGTGGAAGAGAAATCCTTATAAAGGGGGTCTCAACTCTCCTCCACTTGTGATGTGGGACTAAACTTCCCACCACCATGCCATGACACCCCAATGGGCCCTTAGAGTTTTTTTTCTGAAATTGTTTCATGGACCTAAAGTCCATATATATTTTAGCAATCCCCCACCAGATCTCGAAGGCCCATAGGGTTGTCTTCTGTTCCAAGCACTATTGTGATATTTTAGTATTTTCAGTGGAGACAAGTTAAGGTTGAACATCCACCTAGAGCAAAGAGCTACACTCCTTCACAACTGAACAATGGACTATGCCTTGAATTGTCAGTTTGGCGTAAAGAAGTTTCACCAATTGTCTTACCGGTACTAGGCTGCCGATGGCCAACCCCACGGGTGGAGCATATTAGTCACACTCCTAGCCTATTCATGAGCTTACTAGAGATTACCCGATCTCATAGGCTGTGACCAGCAATCGGGCTCATATATGTGTGTTCTTCCAAATATTGCTTTGTAGGATATCATCTCCTTTATAGAAGCCTCAGAACACATTAAGACACAAGTCAACCTGCCATATAGTTTTCGAGAGTACTGCATCTCCAACGGAGTGGGTTAGTAGGTTACTCTCCTTAGTTACCAGTGGCCTGTTTTCCCAAGTCCTACTTCATGGGATCTCCGGTCACATAGGTTGGGTAACCACCATGGCAACTCATGTGGGTCTCATACCCATCCGCCTTGATGCATTTTCTATCACAACACATGATAGTCCTTTTGTGAAGGGATCTGCCAGATTCTTAGCCGATTAGATGTAGAGGCTTGGGCAGCATGAAACACGCGGCAATGGCGACGTGGACGGAGGAGGATGAAATGGATCTGCAGGGAAGATGGAGAAGTGGGGAACTGCTCTCCCCCTCGCCCTTTTTATCTCGCTGAAAAACCGAAATGACGGTCTCAGCGGACTGACGCGTGTCCCACGTCTTCTGCGGTTTCCCATTTCACGAGATATGAGCGCGAGAATCCAGACATCATCATGATGATGCGGTGGTCAAGACGAAACTAATGGGCAGCCTGCCTGCCTTCCCACCAGTGACGACAATGTAGGAGATATGCCCTAGAGGCAATGATAATAGTTATTTTGTATCTCCAAGTTTGTAATGAATGTTTATGTTCCATGCTATAACTCCAATGATTCTCGAGTCTGCAATAACCACGAGGCTCGGAGGGAAACTCATGTGCACGTGTGGTATAATAAATGGTAAAATGTATTCCTAGTCATGCCTCTAAGACTAGCTTAAGTGTTGCATGATGGTCCTGTTTTCCTGATCATGAGCATGACTATGCCGGCAATTTTGAGGGCACAATGTTAGAAGAACACTTGTGTTGAATCGACCCGAATTGATGTTATGCTATTAGATACATCCGTCACAACTTAATGGTTGATAACACAGAGAAAGTTAACATTTGCATAATTCCTTAGACCATGAGAGTATCGAGTTCCTTCGTACTTTCTTTGTGAACTATGGGGTTTGTTAAACATCATCTGTAACAGGGTGGCTATTACGACGGCTTACGGGTTCACGGAAAAGTATGACAAGGAACTTGATAGCTCAAGATTGGGATTTGCTCCTCCGATGATGGAGAGATATTCTTAGGGGCCTCTCGGTGTTACGGTATTCATCATCGTTTGGCCAGACACAATGTGATTTGATCACAGGGATGCCAGAACGCGAAAACGAGAACAAAACCGGTAATGAGGTAACTGGCATAGTGGACAAGTTGCTGATTCACGGGGATGCCGATAAGTCTCACCTCGGATGTTTGTAACATATCGCTAAGCAACAGGAATAGCACGCGGCAAACTACAGGTTCACTCAAACATTCAATCGTGTGGGTATAGGGATCACTATGGACGTCCACGGTTCCGCTATTGATCATTGATCGGAAAGTGTTCCGGTCATGTCTATACTTCACCGAACCTACAGGGTTACACGCTTAAGGGTCATCTATCTGCTGAATACTAGACAGGGAGTCTGAGAGAAAGTCATCGGAAAAGTTTTGGAGACCGGAAAAGTTCCGGAGAGAAAACCAGAAATGTTTCGGAGTTACCGGAAATGTTTCGGAGATGAAAATCATTAATCCGAAAATGTTTCGGAACGCGTCTAGAATTATTTTACGGGGTACTGGAAATGTTCTGGACCTATAGAAATATTTTCGGATTTAACGGTCGCGGAAAAATATTTTCATGAATAGTGGAAACACTATTTGGTTGCTTTTTGGAAAGCCACCCTTTTTTTTGAACAGAAACTAGGTCCCGAAGGACCTAGAGAGAGCTTCATTGATTCCTGTCATTACAGTACAAAGCTCAGATAAGGACTCAAAAGAAAGAGAAATCACACACAGGTCCCTGACTTTAACAAGGAGGACCCCAGACTGTAAGATAGAACTGCAATTGGGTCCAACACAGCTTCCCCTCAGATCGAGTTTCGCCGTCACCGGGGATGGACCACTTGGGGCGACGAAGCCTTCATGGCTGCAGCAGCACTCCATGAACTCCGAGACGAAGGTGCAACTGCCTCCCATATGGCATCCTGGCCAGGAGGAAATAGTAGGCTGCCCTTCAGGCAGAAAGGTCACTGGCGATGCACGAGAACCAGGCCATCGACCGCTAAAAACCGTGAAAGCCACCTTTTAGGGCTTTTCCCAAAAGATCTAGGGGATGACATGGAAAGGTTATAAGGGAACGCGACAGAAAACAAAAAATTTCCACACTACGAACACGCCCAGGATCACTATGAAGATGCATTCAAGGTTTTGATCCGATCATTACCGACTCGTAGCGCAGCGGAAGTAGAGTCGATGAAGATCGTCGGTGCAGATCCCCGCAGCTAGGATTTACAACCTCCCAACCACGAGGATGTTCTCCCTTGTCTGCTCCTCGGACAGTCCCTTGGACAGCCCTTCGGGAGGCGGTCGGATAGTCCCTCGGACGGTGTCACGGACAGCCCTTCGAGAGGACCCTCGAACAGCCCCTCGGGCAAAAAATCAAACCTATGACCTCTCTACGGGGTTGCACACATACGGTGTCAGCTATCCGGCAGGGTTTGCCGTCCAGAGCTAGTTCCTACCGGAACCCAGACTGCCTTTCGGCTCTACGAAACTATTTCGTGGGAGGGAGAGAAGAAAGCCAGATCATGCATGGCATTTGTATGAGAGATTAAAGTGAGTGTGGAGAGCTCCTCTCCACCTCTATTTATAGGGAAGGAGGAGGTGGTGGTGGCTGAAATTTTCATCCAGAAAGATGGGTGGCCCCCACATGGAAGTGACCCAAATAAAGCCACATACCATGGGTAGGGAAAAGCCCCACATGGGGGCTTTCCCTACCATGGCCGGCCAGCCCTTGGCCCCCTACATGGGGGGCCCCACCTCCCACCAAACAAGCCACCATCAAACATGGATGCTCCCTCCTCAAAAAGCCACCAAACATGGCTGCCCACGAATCAAGGAATCTTGTCCCCTCACGCTGGGACAAGATGTTTTCCGCGATCGTTTCTTCTAAAAATTCCAGAAAATCCCAGAACATTTCTGGCACCCTGTAAAATTATTCTGGTCATGTTCCAAAACATTTCCGGTATGGTGGTTTAATTCAGAAACATTTTCATTTACTCCGAAACAATTCCGGCAGCTCCGAAACACTTCCGGTTATATCTCCGGAACTTTTTCGACGTCTCCGAAACTTTTTCGGTGACTTTCTCTCAGACTCCTTGTCTAGAATTCAGCAGATAGATGACCCTTAAGTGTGTGACACTGTAGGTTCGGTGAAGTATAGACATGACTGGAACATTTTCCGATCAATGATCAATAGCGGAACCGTGGACATCCATATTGACCCCTATACCCACATGAATAAATATTCGAGTGAACCTGTAGTTGCCGTGTGCTATTCCTATTGCTTCGCGATATGTTACAAACACCCGAGGTGAGATTTATCGGCATCCCCGTGGATCAACAACTTTGTCCACTATGCCAGTTACCTCGTTACTGGTTTTGTTCTCTTTTCTCGTTTCTGCGTTTCGGCATCCCTGTGATCAAATCACATTGTGTCTTGCCAGACGATGATGGATACCGTAACACCGAGAGGGCCCCAAGAATATCTCTCCATCGTCGGAGGAGCAAATCCCAATCTTGAGGTATCAAGTACCTTGTCATACTTTTCCATGAACCCGTAAGCCGCCGTAATAGCCACCCTTTTACGGATGACGTTTAACAAACCCCAAAGTTCATGAAGCAAGCATGAAGAAACTCGATACTCTCATGGTCTAAGGAATTATGCAAACGTTAACTTTCTCTGTGTTATTAACCATTAACTTGTGACGAATGTATCTCATAGCATAACATCAATATTGGGTCGATTCAATCATAGGTGTTGTTCTCATATTGTGTCCTCAAAGTTGCCGGCATAGACATGCCCATGATCAGGAAAACATAATCATCATGCAATCACTTGAGCTAGTCTTAGAGGCATGACTAGGAATACATTTTACCGTTTATTATTCCACACGTGCATATGAGTTTTCCTCCGAGCCTCGTGGTTATTGTAGACTCGAGAACCATAGCAGTTATAGCACAAAATATAAACATAATTTCGAACATGGAGATAAATAATAACATTTATTATTGCCTCTAGGGCATATCTCCTACAGACTCCCACTTGCACTAGAGTCAACAATCTAGTCAATGCTAATGCACTTTACACCTATAGCATACCGGTGTAAAATATGCATCACTTGTGGTATAGTCTTTGTCCAATGGATCTTAGAACTTCAGGTCCGTGTGTATCTTTGCATATCCTCGCGTTTTCAGGCTTTCACAAAATTCATATTTTGTGTGGACTTGGCTTTGTATATATGTGAATCACTGGTCGAACCTTGATTCCTCAGACTGAGCTATGGAGCAACTATGTATAATAGTTTTCCATTGACCAAAGCCATCTTAGAACCATACTAAGTTCAAGAATGAACTGTATGATTCAACATCTTCTTTGTCGCTTCTAAAAGCGGCAACATACTTAGCCTCTATTTGTAGAATTCGCCACAGTAACTTGTTTTGAACAATTCCAACTTTACTGTGCCACCATATTGTGTATTAGACAAAACCCTTAATTTAAATCAAAAATCGCTTGGAGCATTTGATGAAGACTGTATCGATGTAACTACTTACAATGAGCACTTCATAATCTTCGCTTGCGAGAAAACATGTCATCAGTGTTACTTTAGTACTCAACGACATTTTTCGCTGTTGTCCTATGATCAATATTTTGATCACTTTGGTATCTTTACTCGCAACTGCTTGGGAGTACTGGACATGTCTGGTTGTTTTACATACCATGAAATACATGATTAATACAAACACAAAGTGTGTGGAATCTTCATCATGTATTTTGCTCATCAGTGTTTTAGGACACCGAGTCTTGCAAAAACTCTTTCCATGTGACTTCGGCAAGAATTACTCCTTGGCGTTCTTATGCTAAACTGTTTTAGCATCTTGTCAATATGTATTTTTGGCTTAGCCTATTAGGAAATTTTATCTCCATAGATAATTATGCCTAATACTGAGGCTACCTAGCCCAAAAACTATTTCTCAATGAAGTCCTAATTCATGTCAAGAAATTTTATTTCCAATCAACAATGTGTCAAGCACACAAGGTTTTTAGAAATATTATTATGCTCCCAATTACTTTCTTGTAACCACAAGCATCTTCGCTATCCATTGATGAAATCAAACTCTTTTGAATATTTCATCAAAATGAAGATTCCAATTCCATTTTGCTCTCTTCTGTCCATTGCTGGAACTCTGAAGTTTACACACTCACTAGCATCCTCTGGATTGACAAAATACTTTGGAATGTATCACATGCAAGTCGTAGGTTGTATTCCCATCTCATGGAAATCCTTTTGGCATCCATGTATCATATCTCATGATTGAAATATGTATTAATTGCTAGTTTAACCCGAACCGACTTTAAGCATCGCTACTGTGAGACAATCTCACCGTAGTCAACTCCTTGAATTTGTTATAAGTAACAAGTCGAGCTTTATGGATAAAATATTTTTATCCGTATCAGTTTTTAGTTCCATCAATATTCGTTAGACTTTAAGTCTTCCGAAGGGTTTATCAAGATCTAATCTTGAATCATTTATATGGATACTATCTCGGATTATATTGGCATTTAGCCAATTCCGGAGTCAGGGCCCATCATCGCTTCCTTGATTATCGTAGGTATACTGTTGTCGAACAACAATATCTCGTTTGCGCATCTGAGAGGTTTGCACAAGTTTTGCCTACGTGGTTCAGCTGCAAGTTCAACCGAAGTCCATACATCTCATGTAGAGGTTTCCGTATCAGTCGAAGGAGGAAACCCTGGAATTACTTCCAAGGTTTCTTTCCCTTGACCTGATGACGAAGATACTGTTATCTCGTCGAGTTGCACTGTCCTCCCACTCATGCTTTTTGCAAGAACCATTTTTTTCAAAATCATACCGCTCTTTGTGGCAAACCTTTTGCCTCGGTATAGTGTTGGAGGAATACCCAATAATTTGGGATAACCTACAAAGTAGCACTTGTCTGATTTGGAATAGGTTTGTAAACATTTTACACAAGCCCCATATTCCAAATGTTAAGAAAAGACATAACATGGTTGGGTGTACCATACCATGGCGTCATTTCAACAGATTTGATGGCGCTCTTTTCAGTGTCAAAGCTGCAGTCTCTAAAGCATTACTTTAAAAGGGATAATGGCAAATTGATTTATTTCATCTTTGATCTTACCATGTCATAAATGGTTTGATTACATCTTCATGGACATTCCACTCACAGTGATGTTTCGGGAGGTGTAAGTTATGAAACTCTTTTCACAACTCATCAGACATTTGCTAAACTTGTAACTCAAAATTTTCTTTTCGCAATCTAATTGCAGAAACATAATTTTTCTTGTTACAATAATTTCTAATTCATTTTGAAAACCTTTTGAATGATTTCAAAAGATACAGACTTCTGTCTCATTAAGTAAATATCCATATATCTACTTTAGTCATTACTGAAGATAGACAAAATCCACTGCTAGCAACAACATTTATCGGACTACACACATCAAAATGTATGATCACCAATAAGTTCGTTGCCCGTTTCTTATGGCCTGTGAACGGTATTTTAGTCACTTCTCTTCTGGACGAAAGTTGCAAGTGTCAGATGATTCATAATCAAAATGACTTCAAAATCCATCATTATGGAATTTCTTCATGCGGGTTTCTCCAATGTGACCAAATGCAGTGCCACACATATGTGGTATTCTTTTAGTCTTGCGATATTTAGCGTCAGTGTCATGGATGTATTATATTATTATCAATATTCGTAACATACATCTCATTCATAATGAAAGTATGGCCCTCATGTTATTCATAACATCGAAGAACAATTGTTCTCTCATGAACAACCTTCTTGCAACAAACATTATGCAATGGGCTAGAGTGAATAAAACTCTAAAAATGAATTGTGAAAATAAATACAGAGGTAATACGCCGATGGAAGGTGTAGTAACTTTTAAACCTCATTTTTGGCAAGTCTTTTAGGCCGTAGTAGTTCTTGCATCGAGTTGCAACAGGATGCAATTGAACAGGTATCGTTGTGATCAACTTTTAATCACAATGCCCAAGAATCAGTGACTAACAGTTTAATTACAATTCCCAAGAACTATTTCTTTGACCAGCCTTCCAAACATCAATAACTTGTATGACTTTCATACATGAGCTGGACATTCCAGTCTTCTATCCTTTTTCCTTTATACTTCTATCAGTTTTACTTCCAATGTTTCTCCTACTCTCAGAAGAAGCACCCAAATTTAAGAGTGGCGTTAGCCCCAGACTTCCTAGGCGTGTAAGTCTTACTAAGACCCTTCAGACTTTTCCTTTCTCTTTAAGTTGTTGTTTTATTCACCTTCATCACATGACATGCATACTTCTGGATCCCTCTCTTATTAGTCTAATGCATAGTAAACACTTTACTAATACTTTGCAAATAAACATTGCTTTGGATATCTCATATCTTTTAGCCTTTGTTTGTATCTGAAACTAATTTTCAGTTCCATGAATATCACATAACTATCACAAACTTTTGAAGTTCGGGTCTCATGGAAGCAATATTGCACTTGACCGTAACGGATTTCTAGCTTTTGGATCGAAGGACGAGAGTCACATCATCCATAGCATTAGCGGGAGAATACCGAAAGCATGTGATAGGACAAAGTCCTTCTCGGCACTCTTGAGGACAATCCTCACATTACGTTATCAATCGTAAAGTTTTAACCAGATAAATAACAACTATTCAATTTTAACAGGGAAGGTGGAAATTTGAACCATTATTCTACAACTATTATATAAATCACACTTAGACTATGTCCATAACTAATTGCACTAAGAATTAAATAAAATAATTCTAAAGTGCGCTCCCACTCAAATCAATATCTCTCATAATTAATTGTGAGTGATACAAGACCCATATTGAAATTCAACGCCAATGATGTATCCATCTCAAGTGACGAGAATTGCAATCGGTAGGCCAACTTGCCAATCACATCTCTATGTGACTCTTGTTCATCTTTCGATGGGCGTGTTCCGAGCTCAGGACGATCCCCCAGAACATCAAGATAACCAAGTGATCTCGCTGCAAGGTCTCAACTCAACCACCTCACACGTCTCTAATCGTTCGTACCCATGTATCCATGTGATACGCCAAAAAGATAGGTGCCGTGACGGTGCTACACTTGGGAGAACACTAAGTACTTGATATTTTAAGTGAGAGATCACCCTAATAAAAGTGACTACCACGCAATCAAAAAGGGTGCATCATAAGGGATAAACATCTCAGGCAATTCATAATAGCATGATATGGTATAGCCCCTTCTTTCGGAGAAGGATTCACCATCTCGCGAAATTTTAGCCAGAAACGTTGCCGTGGCAGCAGTTTCGAAAACTGCTGCTGTGGCAGAACTTTTCTGCCAAGGACTATTTCTTTAGCTCTTCCTCCTCCATCTTCGGCTTTTGCGTCAGTGTCCACCTTCACAAAGCTTGTCACCTCCTTGTCGATGCAATAAATAATACTGCTATCTCTATACATAATAAAATAATGCATCACAACAAGGTTGACACGCAGGTCATTTGAAGTGACAATCATATGGTTTCAGCCATCATGCCGAATCATGACACGCAGGTCATGTTAATTAATTTACATCATATAGTCATCTCATACATAATCAAATTAAATATGATGAAGATTATACCACATCTCATGCACATGCATCCTGCAAAACCAAATTAGACGCCTCTAATCGGTTGAAGCAAAAATTTATTTTACGTGGCTTCTAAGGTTTTGACTTAAACCGCAGCTACCAACATTTATCATCAAGTATGATTATTCAAGTCGCTAGATTAACTTTGCGGGGCATATGAAACACGAGATAAAAAATCTCGAGCCCCATACTAAACTTCATCATACGCAAGAACCCCATGCAGATCATATCTGCATTGCCCTTTAGTCTGCGAAACATCCATCTTTCTTTAACTATGGTAGAACCCAAAGACACTGAAGCACTTCATTGATCTGTCAACCAGCATACTCAGGAGCAACATAGAAGGATCGCGGATTGCCAGAACTTTGTAAGATTCTACCATGCCATCAAGATCAGGACTACGCAAATTCAAGGGAAGCAACAAGAACTTCAGGTAATAGATTTCATCTACTACCTGCACAAATAATTTTCAGCAATAGAACTCATCTACTACAAAATTATATTGTGCAATACCCATACATCTCATGTATTCTAGATCGTAACCTGCATCTATGCACATCACGGCTCTTGATGCCACTGTAAGGGAACACGACAGAAAACAAAAAATTTCCGCACTACGAACACGCCCAGGATCACTATGAAGATGCATACAAGGTTTTGATCCGATCATTACCGACTCGTAGCACAGCGGAAGTAGAGTCGATGAAGATCGTCGGTGCAGATCCCCGCAACTAGGTTTTACAACCTCCCAACTGCGAGGATGTTCTCCCTCGTCTGCTCCTCGGACAGTCCCTCGGATAGCCCTTCGGGAGGCGGTCGGACAGTCCCTCGGACTGTGTCACGGACAGTCCTTCGGGAGGACCCTCGAACTGCCCCTCGGGCAAAAGATCGAACCTTCGCCGTCCAGAACTAGTTCATACCGGAACCCAGACAGCCTTTCGGCTCTACGAAACTATTTTGTGGGAGGGAGAGAAGAAAGCCAGATCATGCATGATATTTGTATGAGAGATTGGAGTCAGCGTGGAGAGCTCCTATCCACCTCTATTTATAGGGAAGGAGGAGGTGGTGGTGGCTGAAATTTTCATCCAAAAAGGTGGGTGGCCACCACATGGAAGTGACCCAAATAAAGCCACATACCATGGGTAGGGAAAAGCCCCACATGGGGGCTTTCCCTACCATGGTCGGCCAGCCCTTGGCCCCTACATGGGGGGCCACACCTCCCACCAAACAAGCCTCCATCAAACATGGACACTCCCTCCTCAAAAAGCCACCAAACATGGCTGCTCACAAATCGGGGAATCTTGTCCCCTCACACTAGGACAAGATGTTTTCCACGACCGTTTCTTCTGAAAAATTCTAGAAAATCCTAGAACATTTCCGGCACCCTCTAAAATTATTCTGGGCATGTTCCAAAACATTTCCTGTATGGTGGTTTAATTCAGAAACATTTTCGTTTACTCCGAAACAATTTTGGCAGCTCCGAAACACTTCCGGTTATCTCTCCGAAACTTTTCCGTCGTCTCCGAAACTTTTTCGGTGACTTTCATTAAACTTCCTGCCTAGAATTCAGCAGATAGATGACCCTTAAGTGTGTGACCCTGTAGGTTCAGTGAAGTTTAGACATGACCAGAACACTTTCCGATCAATGATCAATAGCGGAACCGTGGACATCCATATTGACCCCTATACCCACACGAATAAATATTCGTGCGAACCTGTAGTTGCTGTGTGCTATTCCTGTTACTTCGTGATATGTTACAAACACCCGAGGTGAGATTTATCGGCATCCCCATGGATCAACAACTTTGTCCACTATGCCAGTTACCTCGTTACCTGTTTTGTTCTCTTTTCTCGTTTCTGCGTTCCGGCATCCCTGTGATCAAATCACATTGTGTCTGGATAGACGATGATGGATACCGTAACACCGAGTGGGCCCCATGAATATCTCTCCATCATCGGAGGAGCAAATCCCAATCTTGAGCTATCATGTCCCTTATCATACTTTTCCATGCACCCGCAAGCTGCCGTAATAGCCACCCTTTTACGGATGATGTTTAACAAACCACAAAGTTCAATAAGCAAGCATGAAGAAACTCGATACTCTCATGGTCTAGGGAATTATGCAAACATTAACTTTCTCTATGTTATTAACCAGTAACTTGTGACAAATGTATCTCATAGCATAACATCAATATTGGGTGAATTCAATCACAAGTGTTCTTTTAACGTTGTGTCCTCAAAGTTGCCGGCATAGACATGCCATGATCAGGAAAACATAATCATCATGCAATCACTTGAGTTAGTCATAGAGGCATGACTAGGATACATTTTATCGTTTATTATTCCACACGCGCATATGAGTTTTCCTCCGAGCCTCGTGGTTATTGTAGACTCGAGAACCATAGCAGTTATAGCACGGAATATAAACATAATTACGAACATGGAGGTAAATAATAACATTTATTATTGCCTCTAGGGCATATCTCCTACAAAGGTGGGAACCCCTTTTGAGGGGGGCCCACTAGGGGGTGGCCAGCCAAGGGGAGCTCCTCCATGGAGCTCCACTTGCTTCCCCATTTTGCCCTTTGTGTGGGACATAAAGCATAGGCATTTTGGTAGTTCCAAGTGCCACCCTATGAGGGAGTCCTGGATTAAGGGGTCCTCGGGCGTCCGGGCTACATAATGTGGGCCGGACTGATGGGCCATGAAGATACAAGACATAAGACTCTCTCTCGTGTCCAGATGGGACTCTCCTTGACGTGGATGGCAAGCTTGGCGTTCGATATGAAGATTCCTTTCTCTGTAACCGACTTTGTATAACCCTAGTCCCCTCCGGTGTCTATATAAACCGGAGGGTTTAGTCCGTAGAGGCAATCATAGTCACAATCATAATTAGACGGGCTAGACTTCTAGGGTTTAGCCATTACGATCTCACAGTAGATCAACTCTTGTAAAACCCATATTCATCAATATCAATCAAGAAGGACGTAGGGTATTACCTCCATAGAGAGGGCCCGAACCTGGGTAAACATCGTGTCCCCCGTCTCCTGTTACCATCGATCTTAGGCGCACAGTTCGGGACCCCCTACCCGAGATCCGCCGGTTTTGACACCGACATTGGTGCTTTCATTGAGAGTTCCGCTGTGTCGTCGCTAGAAGACTCGATGGCTCCATCAATCATCCACAATGATGCTGCCGCGAGGGAGGTTTTTCTCCCCGGCCAGATCTTCGTATTCGGCGGCTTCATGCTGCGGGCCAACTCGCTTGGTCATCTAGAGCAGATCGACAGCTACGCCCCTGGCCATCAGGTCAGATTTGGAAGCTTGAACTACGTTGCGGACATCCGCGGAGACTTGATCTTCGACGGATTCGATCCCATGGCAGCCGCTCCCTGCCACCGCGATGAACATGACCTAAATCTGTCATCGGACCATACCTGGGAGATAGCTCCTGTAACTGCTCTGGCCCTAGATCCGGAGCAGACTGCGCCATCCGAGGACGGGAAGCTTGTAACACCCCCAGTGGTTAACTACAGTAATCACCCTTGATTATGCCATGTCATCATGATCAACAGTGCTTAATCAACATTAGTATCATATCTCTTTTCAAATTCAAACTCAATTGGAAATTCAAACTGAAAGTAGAAAATAAAAGTTATCCAACATAAAAACTAAAATGTGCAGCATGTTGCAAATATTCCCAAAGCTTTTATAAAATTGATTGCAACTTTTATTGGAATTGTAAAAGGACTCAAACAGCAAGGAACAGCAGCAAAATAGCACTATTTAATCATTTTTCAATTAAATAAAATCCAAACAAAAAGATATGGACCCCAAACCAATTTCTAGCAGTGACTAATAATGCACCATATTTATTTGGGCTAGTTTCATATTTTACAAAAGTATTTTGAAATCAAAACAAAAGCCAAAACAGAAACTAAAAAGAGAAAACATAAAAGAAAAGAAGTAAAAGAAAATAATAATAATAAAAAAAAACAGCAAAACCCCCCCTTACCCCACTGGGCCTTTTGGCCCAGTCGGCTCCGTCGACCAGGCCGGCCCAGCCGGCCACCCCTCACTCCCCTTATCCCCACCCCGACGGAAACCCTAGAGCCCAACCCCCACTCCCCTCGATCCCACGCCGCTCTCTTCCTCCTCCCATCTGGATCGAGGGGGAACGCCCCCGCCGCCACCGGAGCTCCCGCGCCGTCGCCCGTGGCTCCCCGCCTCTCCATCGCCGCTGCGCCTCGACGCCACCTCGCCAGTGCCGCCCTTCCGCCGGGCCTCCTCGTCCCGTCGCTCGACACCGACTCCACCCTGACCCCGACGCCCGATCCCGCGCTGCCCCGGCCTCGTCGATCGCCGACGCTGCCCGGAGGCCGCCCCTCCCTCACCGGACCTCGTCGGACGCCGCCGTCGCTCGGCGCCCCCTCGCAGGAACCACGACGCCGCCAACCGACGCCACGCCGTTGCCAGACCATCCCCCCCCTCGCCGGATCGTCCCCGTCCCCCTCCACGCCGGCTTCTACGAGCCTCGCCGACCCGTGCATCTACACCGGGGGTGAGAACCCGCGTCGCGCACGCCTTTTCCCCTCTCTGCTCCCGCTCGGCGCTCGGCGCCCGCCGACCGCGCGCGCGCACACGCGCAACCCTGCCTCGCCTCGCTGACCGCGCCACGCTCGCGCGCGCGCCGCCCTGCTCGCCGTTTCTGCCTCTGCGCCCCGCGCCGCTCCGGCCAGCCTCTCCCCGTGACAGCGCCTGCCGCCTCCTCCGGCCACGGTTGCGCGCGCCTCGCCGCGCCCCCTGGTGGCCTCGGGCACGCACACGCGCGCCCGCACCCGCGCCCCGCTCGCCTCGCCGGCTCCCTGAGCCCGCGCGCGCCTTCGGCCGCCCGGACACGTCCGGCGCCCGAATGGGTGCGCAGCGGACACGTCCGTCGGCCCACTGACGTAGGGGCCCCGCCTCTCTGGCCCTATGACGAACAGGGCCCAGCCCCTAAAAACGAGTTAAAATAAAATAAAATATATAATTAAAATAAATAATTAATTAGTTAATTAACACTGTTTAGATTAGTCTAATTTGATTAATTAGATTAATTAAATGTTAATTAACTTAAGTAACCCTGGTTAATTAGAGCTAATTAATTAGTTAACCTAATTAAGCTTGCTGACATCAGCATGATGTCATGCTGACATCAGCGAGCACTATTCTGGATAATGTTTAATTTAAACAATAAAAATAAATTCAGAAAATTAATAAAAGCTTTAGAAAATCATATAAAATAAACCGTAACTCCGATGAAAATACTTTCTACATGAAAGTTGTTCAGAACGACGAGACGAATCCGAATACGCGATCCGTTCGTCCGCCACATGTCTCTAACTATCAAAACATGCAACCGTTCCCCTCCGGTCATCTGTCTAACAAATGTCCGGAACCGGGAAAACATTCCCGGATGGATCCCTCCTTCCTCAGTGACGTGCAACCGTACGTTAGGACACACCCGGCACTGCGTATTGTCATGTCATACTTTGTGTAGCACTTGCTTGCTTAATATTTATACTGTTTCCTCCCCCTCTTCTCTCTCGATAGAGCCCGGTGCCGACGCAGCTCCGGTGATTGGTTCCAGTACTGACGACCTTGCCCTTGCCGCCGAGCAACCAGGCAAGCCCCCCTTTTGATCATCCCGATATCGCCCATTCTAATTTCTCATGCTTGCATTAGAATTGCTGCTGCTGCTGCTTTACCTATTCTGATGCATAGCCTGTTCATTGTAACCTGCTGTTGATAATTACCTACATATCCTAAACTGTTTAGTCTAGGCTGGGTAGAGACCTATCAGTGACCCCACTTATCCCGACTGCCGCGCTGGATCGTCAGAAGACCCGATCAACGGGATTGAAGACCAGGCCCCGACACCGCACATCACCCCCCCCTTAGTTGTAACGACACTGCAGCGTTACTATCGAGTGTCGAGGGTGAAACCTCATGTAGCACTTCTGATGTTAACTCTGTAGAGTAGTTATTCGGTCGTGGTCATCGAGGGTGATTCCTCCTTCACCGCTTCCGATAACGACGCTGTCGTACAACACCTCAAGTGTGGACCCAGTGAGGGTGATTCCTCCTAGTTCACCTAGACGGATACATCGAGTGGGAATTCAATGAGGGTGATACCTCGGATTCCCTGATGTTATGGACACACGGATACTTGGACTTTACAATGTTACTTGGAAAGGCGGGTCGACCCTGAGGGGTACCCGCGTGTGATGTGAAGGCGGGTTGCCAGTGTGGTGCCCCAGTGGTGAATACGAGGCGCGGCCGGGCATTCTTAACCCTTGCCGCAAGTCCTCGAGACGGGGCGACGGGGTCACATCTTTCGTGAGTCTCTGCTCGTTACCGCAAGCCCCTAGTCCTAGCGATTTGGATATTTGATCCGAGCAGGCCTCTGGTCTGATAGCACTAACCATCACGTGGGCATAGTATGGGCGTTCTGCATCGTATGCATCAGCCGAAAGCTCTGTCAGACGTCCAGTTCAGCACTGCGGCCGGGCTGGGCCGGCGCCATCCTGAGGGGTGGTACCGTGATTCGCTCTGCTCGCAACGACCCGGAGTGCACAGGGCGATGGCCCATGAACCCTGAGCGCTTAGGATATAGACCGACGGGGACCTCTCTGCTGAGCTGTAGGTAGGGTTGCGATGTGTCGTTTGGCCGAGGCCGGGCATGACCCAGGAAAGTGTGTCCAGCCGAAGTTAATCGAGCGTGTTGGGTAAGTTGGTGCACCCCTGCAGGGAAGAACACTTCTATCGATAGCCGGTCCTACGGTAAAGGACACTCGGAGTTGTATCCTGATTGATACAATTTAGAACTGGATACCTGTGATGAGACCTGTATATATGGCTCTGGGATTGCTTCTCGCAGGGAGTCGAGAAGGGATCTCAGGACGAGGTTGATGACTGTATGGCTCTGGGATTGCTTTCTCGCAGGGAGTCGAGAAAGGATCTCTGGGTGAGGTTGATATTATTACTGCTACATTATATGGTATTGTTCTACTCTCTTCTACTGCTGCAAGACCGCTGAAGATGCTAGTCTTCGATAGGACTAGGCCTTCTCTCTATTCTTGCATTTCTGCAGCCCAGTCCACATATACAGCCTCCCCTTGAAAATGTTGCATATGTAGTGTAGATCCTTGCTTGCTGAGTACTTCTGAGTACTCACGGTTGCTTTGTTTTCCTTTTTCTCCCCATATCAGTTTGACGTGACCAGAGGACGGAGCCCCCTGAGACAGATGCCCCGACGATCGCTACTACTACTACCCAGAGGATGGATACTACTACGAGTTGACTGACGACCAGGAGTAGGATCGGAGGGTCCCAGGCAGGAGGCCTTCGCCTTTCGATCGTAGTGTTTTATTTTGCCCCGCCTTTCTAAAGGCCTTTCTGTTTCTATTTCATACCTGTACTCAGATATCTGATGCTTTCGCTGACGCTTGTTCGCAAGCTTATGTATTCGAGCCCTCGAGGCCCCTGGCTTGTAATATAAAGCTTGTATGACTTTATTTATGTTTTAGAGTTGTGTTGTGATATCTTCCCGTGAGTCCTTAGGCTTGATCGTGTGCATTTGCGTGTATGATTAGTGCACGATCGGGCCGGGGGCGTCACAAAGCTCAACCCCGCCACGGAAGCCGCAGACTCAGCGGCGTTGGAGCCGCGCACAGACTCAGCGGCGTTGGAGCCGCACACAGACCCAACTTCAAACAAGATCTGTGTCACCGGAACCCCGGATTCGTCTTCGGCTACAGGTTCCGAACCGCGTGCGTCCATGCCCATCGAACTCGATCGGGCGCCGATCGTCGAGTTCAGCTCCGCGGACATCTTCCGGCACTCACCTTTGGGTGATGTGCTAAACTCATTAAAAACCCTCTCCTTAGCGGGGGACTCACAGCCGAACTATATCCGGTTTGAACTGGAGGCTGACGATGGAGAATTTTGTTTCCCACCCACCTCCCACTTCATTGCCACTGTCGAAGACTTAACCGACATGCTCGATTACGACTCCGAAGACATCGACGGTATGGACGACGATGCCGGAGAGGGGCAGGCCCAAAACCCGCCGTTTACTAGGCGCTGGATAGCCACCTCCTCGTATGACGTGTACATGGTGGATACCCCCAAAGAGGATAACAGCGATAACAAGAAAGATCCAGTCGAGGATACACCTCCTGAGACACGGCCAAAGTGCCGACGTCAGCAGCGCCGCCCCAAATCACGCCGTGAAAAAGACAGCAATACCGGCACGAGAGAAAACAACACTCCGGATGAGGCCGAAGACAAAGAAGATCCCGTCGAGCCGACTTTCGAACAAGACGATAGGGAAGATGGGCAAGCCAGCCCGGATGAACAGGCCATAAACGAAGACTCGAAGGATAGCAACTATCTTCCACCTTCTGAAGACGAGGTGAGCCTCGGCGACGAAGACTTTATCGTGCCTTAGGAACCCGTCGAGCAGGAGCGCTTTAAGCGCCGGCTAATAGCCACTGCGAGGAGCCTGAAAAAGAAACAGAGCAGCTTCAAGCTGATCAATATCTACTCAACGACAGATGAACTGATGTCCTGGCAGCCAAGGAATACGGACTCGAGCACCCCATTAAAAGTTACCCAAAGCGTAAACTGCTACCCCAATTCAACGACGAGGCACTTGAGCCCATGCCATCAACGCGTGATGCGGCTGACCGACCACCACGTGGCCGGGACAAAGCGGCAACTCAAGCCGAATACCAGCCCATACTCCCTCGCCGCAAAAGCAGAGACACAACAGCCCGGGGTCATACACATGACCTGCGGCAGGACCTGGACAATAGAGCAGGTCAGACCAGATCAATTTACGGATCGCGGGGGCATGCCCCAGCGCGCGATGACGGCTATCAAGCCAGACGTGACACACATAACCGCGCCCGGGCCGAAGACTACCGACGAACTCAGTCCAAACTACGTCGTGACGTGGCCCGATATAGAGGCGCTTCACTGATGAAGTAATGGAGCATGAATTCCCAGAAGGGTTTAAACCCGTAAACATCGAATCTTATGATGGAACAATAGATCCCGCGGTATGGATTGAGAATTTTCTTCTCCATATTCATATGGCCCGCGGTGATGACCTTCACGCCATCAAATACCTCCCATTAAAACTCAAGGGGCCAACTCGGCACTGGTTAAACAGTCTGCCTGAAAACTCTATTGGCAGCTGGGAGGACTTGGAGGACGCCTTCCGCGACAACTTCCAAGGCACATATGTACGACCTCCGGATGCCGATGACTTAAGTCACGTAGTTCAACAGCCTGGAGAGTCGGCCAGGAAATTCTGGACCAGGTTCCTAACTAAAAAGAACCAGATCATCGACTGCCAGGATGCCGAAGCCCTAGCGGCCTTTAAGCATAGCATCTGCGACGAATGGCTTGCTCGTCACCTCGGCCAAGAAAAGCCAAAGTCCATGGCAGCCCTCACGGCACTCATGACCCGCTTTTGCGCGGGCGAGGATAGTTGGCTAGCCCGTAGCAATAACACTGCAAGCGATGCCGGCACCTCTGAAGCCAAGAATAGAAATGACAAGCCCCGACGCAACAGGCACAAGCGCTGAAGCAATGGTGGCACTGCCGATGACACGGCGGTCAACGCCGGTTTCAGCGGCTCCAAGTCCGGCCAGCGGAAGAAGCCATACAAAAGAAACAATCCGGGCTCATCCAGCTTGGACCGCATACTCGATCGTCCATGTCAGATCCACGGCACTCTGGACAAACCAGCCAATCATACCAACAGAGAATGTTGGGTTTTTAAACAGGCCGGCAAGTTAAATGCCGAAAACAAGGAGAAGGGGTTGCAAACCAAGGACGACGACGAGGAGTTCCGCCCGCCGAACAAAGGAGGACAGAAGAAGTTCCCTCCCCAGGTTAAAACGGTGAACATGATATACGCCACTCATATCCCCAAAAGGGAGCGCAAATGAGCGCTCAGGGACATCTACGTGATAGAGCCAGTCGCCCCAAAGTTCAACCCATGGTCGTCCTGCCCGATCACCTTCGATCGCAGAGACCACCCGACCAATATCCGTCATGGCGGTTCAGCCGCACTGGTCCTCGACCCAATCATTGATGGATTCCATCTCACACGCGTCCTCATGGACGGCGGCAGCAGCCTGAACCTGCTCTATCAGGATACAATGCGCAAAATGGGCATCGATCCCTCAAGGATCAAACCCACAAAACTACCTTTAAAGGAGTCATACCAGGTGTAGAGGCCTGCTGTACGGGCTCAATCACACTGGAGGTTGTATTCGGATCCCCGGACAACTTCAGAAGCGAAGAGTTGATCTTCGATATCGCCCCCTTCCGCAGCGGCTATCATGCACTGCTCGGACGAACCGCATTTGCTCTATTCAATGCGGTGCCACACTATGCTTATCTCAAGCTCAAGATGCCGGGTCCACGCGGTGTCATAACAGTTAATGGAAACATGGAGCGCTCCCTCCGTACCGAGGAGCACACCGCGGCCCTGGCAGCAGAAGTACAGAGTGGCCTTGCCAAACAGAATCTTAATTCAGCGGCCAAGCTCCCGGACACTTTCAAGCAGATCCGGACTACTCCGCAGCATAACAGTCCGGCTCGTCAGGAGTTAGACTAGCAATCCGGCCTCCATCTCCATCCCGGCCTAATAATGGCATTCATACCACGCGTACATAATTACGCACTTAAAATACCATGGGCACTGACGGAGGCATAATTAGATCGTGGTCCATAATGCGGCTTGACCTCCCCTGGACACTCATACTTTCACTTTTTCTTTTCTTTTTATCCTTTTCAGGTTTCTTTTCTACAGGCCCCTCAAGACGGCCTGATCATCGGTCCTTTCGAAGGATAGATACACCAAGACAGCAAGAAGCATTGGTCATGGCATGTAAAATAGACCTGTTGCTTATTGCTCTTCTTATACGCTTTGATGTATTCATAAATTTGTGATGGAAATAGTTCGCGGCCCAACTTCTGTGGCACTAACTTACTACTTCATTTTTTCTTGATAATCTTATCAATTGCACCCGTACACTTTGGTACAGCCTAAATTTGCCAGGGGCTTTATTGCGCCCCATATTACGGCAACAAAGTCCGAACACTTTTTATAGTATAGTTCGGCACCCCGAATTTAGCATTATATGCATTGGCTCCGAATCATGTCTTTGGTCAATAGTTGGGTTGCCCGGCTCCTGTGCTTACTACCTTACGTTCCGCTATATCGGCTAGGGTAGTAAAGGGAGAACTACTGCGATTGTGCCCTGGTTCGTCCGGATGAGCACCTCAGTAGAGAAAGCCGAAAACCGACTATCATGATGCGGCGTGAGCCGGTCAGCTCTTCGGAGGTTACAAATCTTTTGCGATTTTTTCCGCATTATGCGATGAATCGGTCTCTACTAGATCCGGTGTTTACAGCACCCTAGTTCAGATGGACGAATACTAGGGGCTGCACCTAAATCTCTATTATAAAACTCCTATGGCTAAGTGAGGGTGATAAAGCCACATAGTCCGGTTGCCTGGTTCGCTGCGCTAAACACCTCCTTCAAGGACCAAACTTTGGATAAAGAGTGTTTAGATTTTATCCCGAACACCCCCGTACTACCTACGTGGGGGCTGAAGCCGACGACTGGCCAACTCTCAGATTTAATAAAACGGCCGCACAGGAGGAAAAATATTGATATAAACAACTAACATTATATTACATATTAGTTTTGTTTCATTGTGCAGGACAGGATAACATATTCATCTGAAGATAATGTCTTTTGCACACTGCTCTGCTACAATGCGGGATCCCTCCAGGACATCGTCAAAATATCGCTCTGGCGTGCGGTGCTCCTTGCCCGCGGGCGGTCCCTCGGTCGCGAGCTTGACGGCGTTCATCTTCGCCCACTGTATCTTGACACGGGCGAAGGCCATCCGCGCACCTTCGATGCAGACCTACCGCTTGATGGCATCAAGCCGAGGGCAGGCAGCAACCAGCCGCTTCACGAGCCCGAAGTAGCTTTGGGGTATGGCTTCGGCAGGCCATAGATGGATTATCAAATCCTTCATGGCCAATTCAGCCGCCCTATGCAGTTCGGTCAGCTGTTTCAGCTGATCGCTGAAGGGCACCGGATGCTCTGGCGCAAGGTATTGCGACCAGAACAGCTTCTCCGTTGAGCTCCCCTCTTCGGCTCGGAAGAAATCCGCAGCATCAGCAATGCTGCGCAGCAGATCAGCAAACGCTTCTGGAGAACTCCAAATCCGGGTCAGTAAGAGGTACCTTTTCTTCACAAATTTGCTTTGCATTATAAAGGCCTTACCTGCCGTGATTTTTCTGGCCTCTTGGATTTCCTGGAGGGCGGCTTGGGCTTCAACCCGGGCCTCTTGTGTGCTTTGGTGGGCCTTAGCAAGCTCGGACTCTTGATCCGAAATCTTGCGCTCCAAGGACTCGCATTTATCTACAGCGTCGTGGAGCTCTTGTTGGACCTCACCGACCCTAGCCTCGTGCTTTTCGCGGACGGATTGTTCCTCTGCCGCTTTCTTTTGGGCCTTGGCCAGCGCCTTTTTAAGGGCCTCCACCTCGGTCGCCGCTCCTACAAATATCATGGCACTATGGTGAATACAAGTCATCTATCCTTTTTGATATACAGAAGGTCATGACATACCTTGCTTGTCCTCCAGCTGCTTTTTCACACGGCCGAGTTCTTCCTCGGCCCGCTCCAGACTCTGCTTCAGTCCGGAGACTTCGGCAGCATGGGAGGTCGCAGCTAGAAGCGATGCCTGCTTTTTTTCACATAGACATGCGTGGTTAGTCTCCTGCGAAAATTGTTTGATCCTCTGTCCGGCTTTTCTTTTCGACCACCGGACAGTGTCTCAGGGGCTACTGTCTATACTGTGACTTTCTTTTTTACATAATTGCATTTCATACCTCAAAACCTGTTAGAAGGCTTGTGCAGGCTTCAGTCAGTCCGCTCTTCGCGGACTGAATCTTCTCAATCACCGTACCCATGAGGGCACGGTGTTCCTCTACAATGGAAGCACTTCGCAGCGCTTCCAGTAGGGTGTCCGGTGCCTCTGGTTGGACAGAGGTCACCGGCGAAATAGGCACACCCCCTTCTTTCGAAGGAGGTTGCTTGCCGGATTCCGGAGCCATATAGGTCTCCGGGACAATATTCGGCTGGGAGCTGAATTGGACCTGACCCCCATCGCCAGGCTCCATGGGGATTTGCTCCCCCATGTGTCCGGCGGCCGGGGTTTCACCCTCTAGCGTCGAGCTGGTGGCCTCCTGCATCTCTCCCGGGCCTAGGATCCTTTGGGACAACACCTCGGTGTCATCCATGGCCTTGGGAGAGGAGGCCGCCGGAAGGGACCCGCTGTCCATCACCTTCGGGTACAGCGAATTCTCCGAGGATGAGGATCGCTCGAGGTTGGAACGAACCGGACTACAGGTACATGATTCAACATGTTAAAACTATGGAGAAAGGAGGCTGGATGTATGAATGCGTCGGGGTCTTTGAGTACTCACGATCCGGCCAGGGGCTTGTCTCGGGGGCGCCGCTCTGGGCTGCTGTCGACATCCCACGCGGAGTTATCCACGAGGGAGACCTTCCGCTTCTTGGATGCATCTGCCTCCAGATTTGCGGAGGCCGCCCTTTTCTTCCTTCCCCCCGCAGGGGGGGAGTTGCTTTCCTCCTCCTCCTTGTCGTCTTCTGCGGCGGAGGAGTGAGACTCGGCGTCTTCGGACGTCACGTCCGAAGTTCCCTTGCGACGGAGACCACTTCTGGTCTCCTTGGCCTTTTTCTTGGCCTTCTTCTCCAGCGCCTGATAGGGCGCCGGGACCAGCATCTTCGTCAGAAGCGGGATGGCTGGCTCCTCGGGCAGCAGAGCCGGACACTTGATCCGCTCTGCCTTCTTCGTCCAGGCCTGAAAAAAATAAATAGGGAGGCTTAGGCATTTTCCCTGAGTAGGCAAGTAAAGGATATACCTTGAAAGCACGAAAAACTTACCGGACTGGCGGGATGGGCCAGGTCGTGCCCACGGTCCTCGGTCGTCTCCGGCCATTTCTCACTGGCCTTAAAAAGCACCTTCCAGATGTCTTCGTGCGTAGTCCCGAAGAACTATTGCAGGGTCTGGTGCTCGGCCGGATCGAACTCCCACAGATGGCAAGTCCGACTTTGGCATGGAAGGATCCGGCGAACTAGCATCACCTGGACCACATTGACAAGCTTAATGTTCTTGTCACCATGCTCTGGATACGCGCCTGCAGCGCTGATAGCTTGTCCGACGACGACCAGTTCAGGCCCTTCTCTAGCCAGGAGGTGAGCCGCATTGGGGCTCCGGACTTGAATTCGGGAGCCGCGGCCCAGGTGGCGTCGCGGGGCTCTGTGATGTAGAACCATAGTTGTTGCCACCCTTTGACGGTCTCCACAAAGGTACCTTGGGGCCATGTGACATTGGGCATCTTGCTCACCATGGCACCTCCGCACTCTGCGTGTTGGCCATCCACCACCTTCGGCTTCACGTTGAAAATCTTGTGCCATAGTCCGAAGTGAGGTGGGATGCGGAGGAAAGCCTCGCACACGATAATAAATGCCAAGATGTTGAGGAAAGAGTTTGGGGCTAGATCGTGGAAATCTAGCCCGTAGTAGAACATGAGTCCGCGGACGAAAGGGTGGAGTGGAAACCCTAACCCGCGAACGAAGTGGGGGATGAACACCACCCTCTCATGAGGCCTGTGGGTGGGGATGATCTGTCCCTTGGCCGGAAGCCGATGGGCGATTTCCTTGGCCAAATACCCCACCTCCCGGAGCTTCGTGATGTCCTTCTCCTTGACGGAGGAGGCCATCCACTTGCCTTGCGCTCCGGATCCGGACATGGTCGGAGTGCTTCTTTGAGGCGGAAAAGATGAGAACTTGGGCGCTGGAGCTCAGGAACAGAGAGGCAGAGAAAGAGAAGGCGTGGGTGAAAGGGATGAATCCTTATCTCCCTATAAAGGCAGTGAATATCAAGCACCTCCCCACTCGCCTTAAAACTCGCCTATTCCCAAGGGCCGTGCAGATGGCACGGTTGGATTATCCACGCCCGTATTGATGAGAATCCTGCAATAAAGGGACACGATCTCTGCTGCGACAAGGCGTGCCACTGGAAAACCGCTTCTCAAAACGTGGAGCGAGAGGCTAAAAAGAAAACGGTTCGAAATAATGACCGTGCAGGAACGTGGTGTCGCGTTACATAAAATTGTCAGCGGATTGGACTCGTGATATATTATACTCTCTGCGGTTGTGTGTGGTACTTGTTTTGCAGAGCCGGACACATTTTCTGCGCTCGGAGTTTGTTTTGGAGTATTCGGAGGAGGAACCCGCCTTGCAATGCCGAAGACAATCTGCGTGCCGGACACATCGTAATTGAAGCCTGGTTCAGGGGCTACTGAGGGAGTCCTGGATTAAGGGGTCCTCGGGCGTCCGGGCTACGTAACGTAGGCCGGACTGATGGGCCATGAAGATACAAGACAGAAGACTCTCTCCCGTGTCCAGATGGGACTCTCCTTGACGTGGATGGCAAGCTTGGCGTTCGATATGAAGATTCCTTTCTCTGTAACCGACTTTGTATAACCCTAGTCCCCTCCGGTGTCTATATAAACCGGAGGGTTTAGTCCGTAGAGGCAATCATAGTCACAATCATAATCAGACAGGCTAGACTTCTAGGGTTTAGCCATTACGATCTTGCGGTAGATCAACTCTTGTAACACTCATATTCATCAATATCAATCAAGCAGGACGTAGGGTATTACCTCCATAGAGAGGGCCCGAACCTGGGTAAACATCGTGTCCCCCGTCTCCTGTTACCATCGATCTTAGGCTCACAGTTCGGGACCCCCTACCCGAGATCCGCCGGTTTTCACACCGACACCCTACCCCTTGCCTTTCCCTCTAAATAGAGGTGGATAGGGGCTCTCCACACTTACTCCAATCTCTCATACAAATGCCATGCATGATCTGGCTTTCTTCTCTCCTTCCCACGAAATAGTTTCGTAGAGCCGAAAGGCTGTCTGGGTTCCGGTAGGAACTAGTTCTGGACGGCGAAGCCCTGCCGGATAGCTGACACCGTATGTGTGCAACCCCATAGAGAGGTCATAGGTTCTATCTTTTTCCTGAGGGGCTGTTCGAGGGTCCTCCCGAAGGGCTGTCCGTGACACCATTCGAGGGACTGTCCGACCGCCTCCCGAAGGGCTGTCCGAGGGATTGTCCAAGGCATAGATGAGGGAGAACATCCTCGCGGTTGGGAGGTTGTAAATCCTAGCTGCGGGGATCTGCACTGACTGTCGTGGACTTAACACGGCAGATGCCCTAGCAAAAGGACTTAGGTGTGGAGCCATCACAACTAGGTTAGCTTGAAGGGGTTAAACGGGACAAAGGACACAACGAGTTTACCCAGGTTCAGCCCCTCTCAATGAGGTAAAAGCCTACTCCTGCTTTAGGTTGTATTGCTTGTGTTTCGATTACCAGGGAGCGAATACGCTTGACCTAGTTCTCGATCGATTGTTCCTTGAGTTAACCCGCCGCCGGGTCACCCCTTTATATACACGTTAATGCTCGGCGGCTTACAGAGTCCCGGCCGGCTCACACAAACGTGACCGGCTCGGTTTCTAACTAAGCTTGCCTTACAAGACAAGTTTAAACATATGGCGGCTCACACCCGTGGGCCTCAAGTCGTCTCCGGGTCTTGGGCCTTCAATTGGCTTGCTCTATGAACCGCCATCTTCATATCTTCTTGGACCTTATCAGGCCTCTTCATCTTTAAGCCGCCAGTGGCATGACCCGGCCCCTCCTGGGCGAGTCATACCCAGTAGTTACATCCCCAACATTAGGCCCCAGGTTGATTTGAACTGGTTCACATCAATCTTCACCACTTGACTTAGCAGAATCTTCCTTTATCAATTCCTTTCCAATTCACTGTAACCCGCCATGACGTCACATCTCAGAATCGTGTCAACCCGCCATGACATCATTGCGCATTAACTTCGCACAAAGCCCAGGATATCTCAACAGATCTTTATCTTAATGGACTTCCTGAAAATCGAGGCGTCCACATAGCCACATAACCATTTTTCAGCCTCCTCGATTCCCGTGCATGCCATCTATCCACTTCCTTATAAATAGGAACAGGGGTCCTTCTTTTCACTTTTTACCCTGCCCCCTCATCTTCGTCTTCCTCCTTGCAACACCTCAGCAAACCCGAGCTCTGCAGCCGCCGTCTTCCTCCAGCGTCCTCAACTCCGGCCGCTGCATCGACCTGAACGGACCAGAGAACTGTGGCGCACCTCCACTGTTCATCAGCGTAAGTAAGTATTCACTTTTCCCCGAAGCAGATCTGCATTAGGGTTCCCACCGTTCATCGGTGTTCTTCACCGTTCCTCATTTTCCTCTCTAGATTTGTGTAGTTTGATCTGAACATGATACTGAAGTTCGTGCGGTAGTAGTTTAACATCCCTTTCCAATCGCAGAAAATACTTTTTCTGTATAAGATCCCATACGAGCACATGAGTTCTTCCACTGCCGCGACCTTAGGTTTAGAATTTATTTTATTTTCTGAACTGCTGTAGATCCAAAATAATAGAACTGATCTGTGGAACTTGTTTGTCCATCACTTAGCAAAATTTCACTTATAGATCTGTAATACTGCAGCCAATTGGGCGGCTTATAAGATAGCCCGTAACCCTCCATATACCATTAGTCCCCTTTTAAGCCGTCAGTATATGTTCAGATCCTGTATGACCCGGCATCATCTCCCGGTTTAATCATACCAATGTTTATAGCACATACCCCCTGCATACGAATTGGCCTTGCATAACGCACTTGTTGATCAGTGGACGGCTTAAAAGCATAACCTTAATCTGGCAATATTCTCTTTTCTAGGCTTTCATCAATCAGAATGACCAAAACTGTTACTTCATGCAACTGGGTCGCCTCCCGGGTTACCGAGCAAACGCTGAACGAACATGTTCAGGTGGGCATCTTAGCCGCAAAGAACGTTATCCACTGGAGAGTCCCAGGAACCGAGACCACTCCTAACCCAAAAGAAGGCGAACTTGTAGTTTTTACTGATCACATGCTCCGGGGGTTCACTCCACCCGGCTCAAAATTCTTTCGTGATGTGCTGCACTTCTTTCAGCTCCGTCCGCAAGATATTGGGCCCAACTCTGTTTCAAACATCTGCAACTTCCAAGTTTTTTGTGAAGTGTATCTTCAACAGGAGCCCACTGTAGAACTGTTCAGGGAATTCATTACGTGAACCGCCAGACTGAATTCACGGACGGGCCCAGCTTAGAACTAGGTGGCATTTCAATTCAGAGACGGAAAGAAGCCACGTTTCCTGCTGCCGTACCTCCCAGCCATCGTAAGGACTGGAACCAGACTTGGTTCTATTGCAAAGACACCTCTCCAAAAGACGAAAATCCTCTGCCGGGTTATCGTGAAAGCCAGCTTAGCAACAGACATCCTCTCCCAGAATGGATCAGTACAGAAGAACAGGCCAAATATATGCCCATATTTTCAAAGATCAGAGTCTTGATGGCCAACGGTTTGACTGGAGTCGATCTGGTTCGTTGCTGGGTCGCATGGAGAATCTTGCCCTTAAGCCGCCGATCCGGCTTAATGTGTGAGTATACCGGCGATATTAAAGATCCGCTGTGTTACTCTCGCATCCATCTGGATGATAAACAAATCAATGATATAACAAAGACTCTGCTCAATGAGAGTCTAGAGACTTGCAGCAAAGTGGGGCTGAACCCCTTCTGCACCCTCAACAAGCCACCAACAGTAAGTATTTTTAAGCAACTTTCATTAACTCATTATCTTTCAATCTGCCTTCTCATTCTTACTTGAACTTCTGCAGGCTGACTCCCCCTTTTGGAACAAGAAACTCCAAGATAAACCGGCCAAGAAGGTCAGAAACAAGACCAAGGTGATCAAGAAGCCTGCCAAAAAGAAGGCAGATGCAACTGATCTTTTTACTCTAGATGATGAGTCGGAGGTAGAACTTGACTCCCTTGGCTCTTTCTTTGTTCATCTTATTGACATTGATTACTATCAGGATGACGCGGAGGCCAGCAATGCAGATGGTGAAGAGGTAATTATCCTTTCCTCCGACTCAGAACCTTTGCCAAGACAGAACGTTCGTCAAGCGAGCCGGAAAGTAAGGTTTTCTCACCCTTTAGCTTACTTGGATCCCAACTTTATTTTGAAGAAACAGCAGCATGAAGTTCGCCACACAACCCAGAACAGTGGCGGTGGGATTCTTTCCTTCGGTTTACCCAACACGCCGGCTCCTCGCAAGCGCCAAGCAGAGGTTTCACAGATTTTTGACTTAGCTTTTCCGAAGGTGGGTCTTATTCGACAACCTCTTAACCTTTCTGATTCAAACTATCAGTGAACTTCTAACTCCTCATCTGGTGACTCTACTGGGACTCAGCTCCCGCTCTTCAAAGTCGCCCCTGGGTGAGGATATTGAATTTCTTTGCTTTTAAACCCTTTGTAAATTATCATGCTCACATCTTTGTCTCATTGTCAGTGGTCAAGCCAAGCCAAGCAAGAAGGCGAAGACAAGTAAGCCGGGCGAAAACACCAATACCACTGAAGATCCCAAAGCTGTTGACCCGGAGAAACAAACACTGTCTGAATCTTTGCATCAAACTTCTGAAGCAGCTATGGATGATCTGCCGCCAGAAGAGCACCATGTCACACTAGACTTCATGGATGTTAACCCGGCCACAGCTAAGCCGCCAAGTCCCATCAAGCCTGCTGAAAAAGAGGCTAAAGATGTTATCGTCACCGGGACTGGCTATGCAGAACCAACCAAGCCCACAGTCTTAGCAAAACATAGCGCCAAGGAGGAATTTTCAGCTGCTGAAAAAGGCAAATGGTAGATGGATTTGGAGAGTTATGCTCAGTTCAATGCTCAGGAGATTCACGCGGGTTACTTAAACCGCCTTCATACCAGCCGTGACTTTGAAGCCGGCTTAGTCAATCTGATGAAGGAGCATTTTGAGGTAAACACTGAAAACTCTTCTCATATACATAATTGTCAGCCGCCAAGTCTACTGAATATGAAAAGAATGAATATGCTGTAGACTTTAATAGCATTTGTGATCTTGTAGCTATTCCATAGCAATTGTTAACTCTGTTGAATCAAAATGAGCAGCCCTCAAGGGCCGGCTTAAACTAGAAGCTTTAAGCCGGGACTTCAAATTGGAGAGCTAAAATCCACATATGTAGCCCCAAGGGCCGGCTTAAGCTGCATAGCTAAGCCGGGACTTATCATCATGTCTTGTGAACAAATCCACATATGTAGCTCTCGTGATCCTGCTGCCGTTGAGAAAGCTAGCCGGGTCATTAAAGATTTGTCTTAAAAAAAACCACGTGCATTAACCCCCAAGTGCCAAGTAAAATACTTGTATTATGCTTGGGACTTCAAACAAGATGATTATCATAACCACATACTGCCTGTCTTTGTATATGGCAGGCTGAATTGAATATGAAGGAATCTCAAGTCACCGATCTGCGGCAAAACATCCAATCCCAACAATTAGAGACTTCAAAGGCCAAATCAGAGCTGAAAACCACCTTAGAAGAGGTTGAAAAGTTAAAAAGGGATTTCAGTGCTGAAAGAACTGGCTGCGATACCGAGAAGGCGGCTCTGCTAAAAAGAGCGGAAGATGCCGAAGCTGCTCTAAAGCCGGTGACTGACGAGTTATCTGGCTTGAAACATCAAATCAATAGCATGACAGCTGCCATCTTTGGTAAGTAATATAGTACTTCAATCTTTCACCATCAATGTATAACAATCATGAGCCGGTTTATCAATATCTTTGCTAATGCAAGCTCCAAAATTTCCAACCTTGGCCCAGACATGCGCGTGAAGCTTAAAGCTGCATACACCCTTGTGGAGCAGTTATACACCGGTGCTCAATGAGCTATAGCTGACGTCTCCCATACTAAACATCCACCTTCACTCATTAGAGAAACACTAGACAAACTGTCCGTCGTACCCCAAAGGGTGGAGGAGATAAAGCGGTTAGCTGCCAGAGCTGGTGCCATCACCACCCTGAGCCGGGCCAAGGCATGGCAGGCAGAGCTTGACCCGGAGGAGTTGGCCACTGGCTGTCCCAGCTTAAAAGAAGATGGGTCTCCCTTCAGTGCAGACGGCTTCACCAAAATTGTAAAGGAAATGCGTCCTTTGGCAAGCAAGTTGGCTGAGGAGACCGATCTCTCCAAGTATCAGGCGGCTTATACTGTTGAAAATGCAAAAGTGAAAATGCCGGTTTATCCAGTTATGGATCTTATTCCACCAACACGTAAGCACACCTTTGCTCCTGATATTGATCCATCCACGCTCATAGATGATGAGGCTGTATTCAAAGCCGTAACTGGCATCAATTGGACATCACCTAATTTCTAGCCAGTGAAGTAAGAAGAAGAACCGGCGCTGGATGACCCGGAAGCTTCAACTCGGCAAGACCAGGGCAACTGAATCATAAGGCGGTTCTCAGACTGCAACCCGGCGTATTTTGCTCGGAAAAACTTTCAATCAATTGGGCCGCAGAAAGCCTTGTAATAGGCTAGTGTAAAATAGTGATCTTGTCATGCCATCGTGCATGCTTATCTGCATAATGTTTTAAACCGCCGACCTAACGTTTGAAGATCTGCTGCTTATGCTCATAATGTTATCAATCATGTAGGTCATATTATCATATTCCTTGCACACAAGCAAATAACATGTACCCTGGCAGTTTAAGCCCGGGCGGGTCATGCTGTCCCATATAAAATTTACTGGTGACTGTATAGTCCATAACCAGGGCGGGTTATCAAACCTCACATATTCATATAACAAGTAAAAACATACCTGTGAGATTGGTTCATACTGCCAGCTTACAACGCCGTATGTAGTAGGGGTAACAGCCCAAAAAAACTTAGAGCGCAATAACTCCAAGTGCACAATCAAAATATACTGGCGACTTATCGTCCAAAGCCAGACCGGGTTATCAAAACCCCAAATATGCTCAAATATGCGTCATAAGGATTAAGGCTACATGGCCTGAATCATTTTAAACCATATATCAATATGGTACAAGGATATGAACCCAAACAATGTTCAAAGAAAATAACAAATCAGAAAAAGCAAGGCTTTCATAGGCTGCCAAGCCTCAATATCAAGTGCAATTCATGGGCCGCACAGCCGCTGAGTTAATCCTTCATTCAAACCTGTAAGCCTGGCCTCACATGACCAACCGCCGTTTTAACTTTGACAAGTTCAGGGTCTTTATAAGATTGACTGTCAAGAGTACGGCGGGTCATTCCAGATAACCTGGGCGGAGTGGCAGACATATAGGCAGGATAATCCGGAATTTGGTGTTTCACACCTGGCATCCAAGCCAATCAAGAGGGTAAGAATAGCTATGTTCATTGAATAGGAAGCCCCCAAGTGGCCTATAATGAGCCCTCAAGGCAGGATACCTATGTTTGAACTGCTCATTGTAGCAAGTTCTCTTTGGTAACCTTTTAACTTGGGCAATAAGCCCCCAAGTGATTTGCAACAAGGCATATAAGCCGGATCAATAGGGTAGTCATAATTATGCTTAGTGAGCAGGAAGCCCCCAAGTGATCTTATGAACTGACAATAAAGACTCAGATACTCAGAAATGAAACGACAGAGGCCCTGAATTATCAGGGATGCCGACTTTATTATACTTGATCATAATATATACATGGATGAAAATATGTACAACATAAGAGCCAATAGCTCAAGTGTAATAAGGCCGAAGATGAGCAATGTTCCAAGGCCGGCGGGTCTCCTCCTCAGATGTGCGTGAGTCCTTGTGATCACGAATATCAATAAGGTAGTATGACCCATTGTTCAAATTCTTGCTGACCACAAAAGGCCCTTCCCAAGGTGGGGATAACTTGTGCATATCTGTTTGATCCTGGATGAGCCGGAGCACCAAATCACCTTCTTGAAAGGTCCGGGTTTTAACCCGACGGCTATGATAACGACGCATATCTTGCTGGTAAATCGCCGAACGAGCTGCCGCAAGGTCACGCTCCTCATCCAGGAGGTCAAGATCATCCTGACGTGCTTTTTCATTATCAGCTTCAACATAAGCCGCCACACGGGGCGAATCGTGACGGATGTCACTGGGAAGAACCGCCTCTGCTCCGTACATCATGAAGAAAGGCGTATAACCCGTGGATCTGTTGGGTGTAGTATTGATACTCCAAAGTACTGAGGGTAATTCCTCAACCCAACAACCCGGCATCCTCTGCAAAGGGACCATAAGCCGGGGCTTTATGCCTCCCAAGATTTCTTGATTGGCCCTTTCGGCTTGACCATTGGACTGGGGGTGAGCCACTGATGATACGTCAAGACGAATATGTTCTCGTTGACAGAATTCTTTCATAGCACCTTTGGACATATTAGTACCATTATCAGTTATGATGCTATGAGGGTAGCCAAAACGGAAAATCACCTTTTTAAGGAATTGAACCGCCGTTGCCGCATCACACTTGCTAACCGGCTCTGCCTCAACCCATTTTGTGAATTTGTCAACCGCCACCAACAGGTGGGTCTTTTTGTCCTTGAATCTCTTAAAAAGCCCAACCATATCCAGCCCCCAGACTGCAAACGGCCAAGTGATTGGAATCATCCTCAATTCTTGAGTCGGCACATGAGCTCGTCTGGAAAATTTCTGACAACCGTCACACTTGCTAACCAGATCCTCTGCATCAGCATGAGCCGTTAGCCAATAAAACCCATGACGAAAAGCCTTAGCTACAAGAGACTTAGAACCAGCATGATGGCCACAATCTCCTTCATGAATCTCTCTTAGAACTCCACAGCCCTCTTCAGGAGAGATAAATCACTGAAACACCCCTGTGACACTGCATCGGTGTAACTCGCCATTGACAATGGTCATTGACTTAGACCGCCGGGTTATTTGCCTGGCCAAAGTTTCATCCTTAGGTAATTCACCCCGGGTCATATAAGCCAAATACGGAACTGCCCAATCAGGAATATCATGAAGAGCCACCACCAGCTGTGCCTCCGGGTCAGGGATAGCAAGATCCTCTTCCGTAGGCAGTTTAACTGAAGGATTGTTCAGAATATCAAGAAAAACATTAGGTGGTACCGGCTTACGTTGAGACGCCAGCCGGCTCAAAGCATCAGCCTTCTCATTTTTCCTGCGATCAACATGTTCCGCTTGATAACCTTTGAAATGCCCAGCAATAGCATCAACCGCCCGGCGGTAAGCCGCCATGAGCGGGTCTTTAAAATCCCAAGTTCCTGAAACTTGCTGAGCCACCAGATCCGAGTCACCAAAACACCTGACCCGGCTTAGATTCATCTCTTTGGCCATCCGAAGACCATGGAGCAAGGCCTCATATTCAGCTGCATTGTTAGTACAAGGGAACATCAACCTTAAGACATAGAAAAACTTATCACCTCGTGGGGAAGTCAAAATAACTCCAGCCCCCGAGCCTTCCAACTGTCTGGATCCATCAAAATGAATAGTCCAATATGTGTTATCAGGCTTCTCCTCAGGCATCTGCAACTCCGTCCAGTCATTGATGAAATCCACAAGTGCCTGAGACTTGATGGCTGTCCGAGGCATATACATCAAACCATGAGGTCCCAGCTCAATGGCCCACTTGGCCACCCGGCCTGTAGCTTCTCTGTTTTGAATAATATCCCCTAAAGGAGCAGAACTGACCACAGTAATAGGGTGACCTTGGAAATAATGCTTCAACTTGCGACTGGCCATGAACACTCCATACACTAGCTTCTGCCAATGTGGGTATCTTTGCTTAGATTCAATTAATACCTCACTGACATAGTAAATCGGCCTTTGAACCGGATATTCCTTGCCTGATTCCTTCCTTTCCACAACAACCGCTACGCTGACGGCTCTGCTGTTAGCAGCCACATATAACAGCAAGGGCTCCTTGTCAATAGGAGCTGCAAGAACCGGTGGCTCAGCCAACTATTTTTTAAGCGCCTCGAACGCCTGATTAGCAGCATCACTCCAAACAAAGCTATCTGTTTTCTTCATCATCTGGTAGAGGGGAATAGCCTTTTCTCCGAGGCGGCTTATAAACCGGCTTAAAGCCGCGATACGACCCGCCAAACGCTGGACATCGTTAATACATGCCGGTTTAGCCAAAGAAGTGATAGCCTTGATTTTCTCTGGGTTAGCTTCAATACCTCTCCCAGAGACCAAAAAACCCAAGAGCTTGCCTACGGGCATGCCAAAGACACACTTGGCCGGGTTAAGCATCATCTTGTAGACCCGGAGGTTGTCAAAGGTCTCCTTCAAATCATCTAACAAGGTCTCCTTCTTCCCGGACTTCACAACAATATCATCCACATAAGCATGAACATTGCGTCCAATCTGGCTGTGGAGGCAATTCTGAACACAACGCTGATAAGTCGCCTGGGCACTCTTAAGCCCAAAAGGCATAGACACGTAGCAGAAGGCTCCAAAAGGAGTGATAAAAGATGTCTTCTCCTGGTCCTTAACAGCCATCTTGATCTGATGATAACCAGAATAAGCATCTAAAAAACTCAAACGCTCACAACCCGCCGTAGCATCAATGATCTAATCAATACGAGGAAGAGCAAAAGGATCAGCCGGACAGGCCTTGTTAAGGTCCGTGTAATCCACACACATACGCCAAGTGCCGTTTTTCTTAAGCACCAGCACCGGGTTAGCCAACCATTCAAGATGAAAAACTTCAACAATAAACCCAGCCGCCAAGAGCCGGGCCACCTCTTCACCAATGGCCTTGCGCCTCTCTTCATTAAAACGACGAAGAAATTGCTTGACCGGTTTAAACTTCGGATCAATATTGAGAGTGTGCTCAGCGAGTTCCCTCAGTACACCTGGCATGTCTGAAGGTTTCCATGCAAAGATGTCCTGGTTCTCATGGATGAACTCGATGCACGTGCTTTCCTATTTTGGATCCAGGTTGGCACTGTGTGGCGCCCCCGACTCAATCATGCACTAATCATACACACAAACATGCACGATCAAGCACAGGGACTCACGGGAAGATATCACAACACAACTCTAACACAAATAAACGGAGATCCACAATATTACAGACCAGGGATCCGAAGATGCGAATACATAAGCCAGTCATACAAATATTATCTGAGTACAGACATAGTTAGACAAGTTTTGCCTTAAGAAGGCTAGCACAAACAACGACTCTAAATCGAAAGGTGTTGGCCTCCTGCCTGGGAGCCTCCGATCCTACTCCTGGTCGGCTGGCTCGATCCAGTAGTACGTGCCCTCTGGACCTGGTAGTAAGCTCTTGAGGTGGCATCTGGCTCCGGGGCTCCATCGTCTGATGTATCATCAAGTAGGAGAATATGGGGAAAAAGAAGTAACAAAGCAACCGTGAGTACTCATCCAAAGTACTCAGCAAGCAAGGATCTATACTACATATGCAACATTATCAACAGAGAAAGGCTGTATATGTGGACTGGGCTGCAGAGATGCCAGAATAGAGAGAAGGCCTAGTCCTAACGAAGACTAGCATCTTCACGAAGCCATCATCTTGCAGCAGTAGAAGAGAGTAGAATAGCATTTTATTAAGCAAACATGTTGAAGCAAGCCTAGAGATCCTTCCTCGACTCCCAGCGAGAAAGCGATCCCGAAGCTTCAATTAAGTAACAAGTATCCAGTTCAAGTAGTAGATCGGGATACACAAACTAAGCGTCCTTTACCGTAGGACCGGCTATCGATAGATTATTCATCCTTGCAGGGGTGCACTACTGTTACCCAACACGCTCGATCACCTCTGGCCGGACACACTTGCTGGGTAATGCCCGGCCTCGGGAGATCAACACGAAGCAGCACCCTACCTAGGCTCGGCAGAGAGGTCAGCACGCTGGACTAACCTATGCACCTAGAGGTCTTGGGCCTTCGCCCTGGGCACCCTGCGTGTTGCGAGACTGGCCGAGGTGCAGGCGCGACACTGAACTCGTCAGTGAAGTATCCAGCCCAATCCCGACAATCAGCCCGCACGGTGAATCGCGACATCTGACGAGCTTTCGGGAGAAACGTACATCGCAGAGGGCCCCATAACCATAATCCCGCGTGGTGGTAGTGCGTATAGGGCACGTTGACCCACTCAGATCACACACCCAAATCCAATAGGCTCATTTAGTATCACGCGGAGACAATCAGAGTTTCTGAAGCTCCGCCACAATATCACACTCGAGTGCCCTTCCGGCACACTCGACATCATAGATCCCCAGCGGGTACCCACCAGGGTAGACCCGCCCGTAACAAAGGTCAAGGTAACCGTGTGGTCATAACATCAATTGGGGAAACCCGAGGAATTACCCTCGGTGGATTCCACTCGATGAAAATATCAGGGTGAACATATGAGGCATCACCCTCGAGGTTCACACTGAGGGGTTGCACGACAGAGTCGTATCGATAGTGGTGAAGGAGGAATCACCCTCGATGACCACGACCGAACAGCTACACTACAGAGTATTCATCAGGAGTGCGTTACGAGGTATCACCCTCGGCACTCAAGACTAACTATGCAGAGTCGTACAACTAGGGGGGGGTGAAGTGAGGTGTCGGTCTCTGGTCGACGATCACATTGATCGAGTCATCGATGATCAAGCAGGGGCAACAAGGGTAAGGTGGTGGGGTCACTAATGGTTCAATACCAACCTATACTAAACAGTTTATCATAGGCAGGTAAGGTAACAAAGAACAGGTTATGAAAGCAGGCTATGCATCAGAATAGGAGCATAATTATCAGTAGCAAAATCTAATGCAAGAAGGAGAAATGGAACGGGTGATATCTGGATGCTCAAGGGGGGGGGGGGGCTTGCCTGGTTGCTCTGGCAAGAGAGAGAGGTCGTCAACGGGCTGCTCGTCTGGAGCGTAGTCGTACCCAGCTGCAGCGTCGTCGGTCTCGGCGTCTATCGAGAGAGAAGGAGGGGGAGAGAAACAATAAATTCACGACAATAATGCAAACAATATGTATGACATGCCTAAATGATATGCCGGGGTGTTCTATTGCCTAACTAAATGATTTAGTTAATTTAGGAATTTATCCAGATTTATTTAATCAATGTTGGGCACTATTCATTTATCGAAATCGGTCTAAAAGTTCAATGTCCATATAGCTAGGGGCATCTGACAAGAATACGGAGGGCGTATTCGGGTTCGTATCGAAATTCTGAGCAAGTTTCATGTATAAAGTATTTTCATCGGAGTTACGGTTTATTTAATATGATTTTCTAAAGTTTTTATTAATTTCTGGAATTTAATTTTTTATTTAAATTCAACATTATCCAAAACAGTGTATAGTGACATCAGTATGACGCGATGATGAAGTCAGCAGGTCAACTGGTCGGCTGACCAGTCAAACCAGACAGGTGGGGCCCACATGTCATACACTGTGGCTTTAACAGAGGGGTTAAATTAACTAATTGGGTTAATTAGCAGGTGGGGCCCAGCAGTCAGTGACTGTTAGTTTAACTAATTAACTTAACTAACTAATTAGCAGTTTATTTAGTTATTTAAATTCATTTAATGGAGTGGGGCCCGCATGTCATAGACACAGGGGCGGCCACGTCAGCAGTTGACCTGGTCAATAGGTCAACTAGGGCCCAGGGTCAGTGGCACTGGGCGGGGCCCATCCAGGCCAGGTCAGCAGCGGCCGGTGACGAGCCGGAGTAGCTCCGGCGAGCCAAAACGCGGCGGCGCGCGTCGGGCTCGGCTCGGGTTTTGCGCACAGGGGGTCCCAGGGGCTGCGGTTGCTTGCGTTCGACGCGGCTCGACGTCGCGCGTCGAACAGCGGCGGTGCGGGGTGCTAGGGAGGCCGGAGCGGAGCGCCAGGAGCTCGCCGGCGGTGGGGTGGTTCGGACGTGCGGCGGAGATAGGGCTACGGTGCGAGTTTGGGCAAACTGGAGAGCGGGGCGAGGCCTACGTGCACGCGCGAGCAAGACTGGCGCGAGCAAATGACCAATAGGTCGCCGGAACGACGCCAGCAACGAGGTCCGCGGCGATGGGCTCGGGCTACGGTGGAGCGAGCGCTAAGGGCGGCTAGAGAGGGCAGGGGAGGGCGCGTTCGGCGCAGGGGCTCACCGGCGTTGCAGAGAAGGCCCGGGGAAGCACAGAGGAGCTCGGGGCGGCGCGAATCGATGGCGGCGATCGTCGACGGCCGTAGAGGAAGAAGGCGAAGCAGGCCGGCGATGCAGAGCGTTCGGTTTCGGTTCATCGGCGCAGGAGGCGTAGAGGAGCACGGCGGAGCTCGTGGACACGTCGCGGTGGCGAGGCAGAGGCGGTGGCCGCGAGCATCAGTGGAGGCCGATCATGGCGGCGTCGGGCGAGCTGGGGAACGAGCGAGGAAGGGGGGAAATGGTGGCTAGGGTTTGCCAGGGGGTGTAGGGTTGCTCTTATCCCCAGCGCGGGCGCGGGCGCGCTGTCGAGCGGCGAGCGAGGGGGGGCCTGGGGCGCGCGCGCGTGGTGTTTGACAGCGAGGCGAGGAGCAGTGCGGGAGGTGGGGGACGGCGCGGGGTGGGCTCTGGGCCGGCGCTGTAGCGATAGGCTCGAGTGCACAGTAGCTACATTAGGCCTTTTCCTTTTTCCCCTTTCTGTCTCTTTTCTTTTCTGTTTGCAAAATGTTTGGGCACCAAATGAATTTTGTAAAAAGTGTGACCTAGTCCATAAATAGCAGTGCATTATACCCTAACACCAAAAACTAGTTTGGGCAAAACATCATTTCATATTTGATTTAGATTAATTAAAAGGTTATTAAATATAATTTCAGCCACTGTTAGAGGAGGTTTGGGTTACCTAATTAATTTATTAAATGTTGGTTATAATTTTAGAATGGTCTCTGGAATATTTATTATTTAATGAACATTTTAGTTTCTATGTTGAACAACTTTTATTTTCCACTTTCATTTAACTTTGAATTTTGACTTAGGAGCTGAAATGCAACATGATGCTAATGATGATTATGCACTGTTAAACTTGCTAACTTGTCATTATCAAAAGTGATTACTTTGGCTAATGACATGGGCTGTTACAATTCTCCTCATCTATCAAGAATTCTCGTCCCGAGAATTAAGAGGAAGACTGAAAGAAAGCGGGGTATTCTTCGCGAAGACGATCCTCGCGTTCCCAAGTGGCTTCATCTTCAGAATGATTCGACCACTGAACCTTGAGGAATTTGATTGACTTCTGACAAGTTCGACGCTCAGCTTGATCAAGAATACGGATGGGATATTCTGGATAAGACAGATCTTCCCGCAATTCAAGCATTTCGTGATCCACAGCTCGAATAGGATCCTTGAAGCAGCGGCGGAGTTGGGATACATGAGAAACATCATGTACTTGTGAAAGATTTGGCGGCAATTGCAATTGATATGCCACTTCTCCTCGACGGACAAGAATACGGAATGGGCCAATGTAGCGAGGAGCTAACTTGCCTTTGATTCCGAACCGATGAGTGCCTTTCAACGGGGTGACGCGAAGGTAAGCTTGCTCCCCAGGTTGATAGACTATTTCCTGGTGCTTTCGGTCATAGTTGCTCTTCTGACGAGACTGAGCAGTTTTCAGATGTTCATGGACGATGCAGACTTGTTCTTCTGCTTGCTGAACAATGTCCGGTCCGACGAGTGAGCGTTCCCCAGTTTCTGACCAATTCAGAGGGGTTCGACACTTACGTCCGTAAAGAACTTCAAACGGTGCCATCTTCAAACTAGCTTGATAGCTATTGTTGTAAGAGAATTCGGCATACGGGAGAGATTCCTCCCATTTCTTACCGAAGGAGATGACGCAAGCTCGAAGCATATCTTCGAGCACTTGATTAACTCGTTCGACTTGACCCTGTGACTGAGGGTGAAAAGCGGTGCTGAAAGACAGATGAGTTCCCATAGCTTCTTGGAAACTATTCCAGAATCTTGAGGTAAAGAGGCTGCCACGATTAGAACTGATCTCCAACGAAACACTGTGGAGTGACACAATTCGGGAAACATACAAGTCTGCTAACTGGCTAGCAGTGATTGTCTCCTTAACTGGAAGAAAGTGAGCAACCTTGGAGAATCGGTCAATGACGACAAAAATAGCATCATGACCCTTCTGATATCTGGGAAAACCAGTAATGAAATCCATTTGGACCTTGTCCCATTTCCATTCAGGAATTTCGAGGGGTTGCAGAGTTCCAGCAGGCCTTTGATGTTCTGCTTTAATGCGGCGGCAAACGTCACACTCAAAAACATAACGAGCAATGTCTCGCTTCATATTAGGCCACCAGTATCTCTGACAAATGTCATGGTACATCTTTGTGCTACCAGGATGAATTGACAGAGGAGTGTCATGAGCTTCTTTCATTACGTGTTCCCTCTCATCCTTGAACTTGGGTACGAAGAGATGATGTTGGAAAAATAGGATCCCATCCTTATCAAGATGGAATTCCGACAGCTTTCCTTTCTCGAGGTACCGCTTAATCCTTTCAACTTCAGAGTCATACTTTTGTATAATCTTAATGCTGTGCTCTAAATCTGGTTCGACAACCAGGGTATTGAGATAACCCTGTGGAACAATATGGAGGTTCAACTTGCGAAGCTCTTCATAAAGCATAGGTTATGCTTCCTGAACCATAAGGTTGCTGCAATAAGCCTTGCGACTCAAAGCATCGGCCATTACATTAGCCTTGCCAGGGGTGTATGAGATATTCATATCATAATCGGCAATTGTCTCGAGCCATCTTTGTTGACGAAGGTTCAGATCCGGTTGAGTATAGAGATACTTCAAACTTTGATGATCCGTGTATATCTCGCAACGATTACCGAGAAGGTAATGTCGCCATAGCTTCAGAGCATAAATAACCGCAGAAAGTTCGAGATTGTGCACTGGGTAATTTTCTTCGTGAGGACGTAATTGTCGAGAGGCATAAGCAATGACTTTACGCTCTTGCATTAGGACACAGCCTAATCCTTGACGAGATGCATCACAGTATATCACGAAATCCTTTTGGGAATCCGGGGGTGCTAGCACTGGGGCAGATGTTAACTTATTTTTCAGTGTCTGAAAGCTTTCTTGACATTTTTTTGTCCACTCAAATTTAACACCTTTGTGAAGCAGATTCGTCAATTGTTTTGCAATCTTGGAAAAGTTCTCAACAAATCGACGGCAATAACTAGCAAGTCCGAGAAAACTTCTGACTTGCTTGACATTCTTCGGGGGAGTCCAGTCAAGAATAGCCTGAACTCGTTCCGGGTTAACAGCAATTCCATTCTTGGAAATCACATGACCAAGATAGGTCACTTCAGAAAGCCAGAATTCACATTTGGAGTACTTGGCATACAACTTGTGTTCTCGAAGCCTCTCCAGAACAAGGCAAAGATGTTCGGCATGTTCTTCTTCATTCTTGGAATATATAAGGATATCATCCAAATAAACCACGACGAATTTGTCGAGGTAATCCATGAATATATAATTCATCAGACGGGAGAATGTAGCTGGAGCATTCGTTAGGCCAAATGACATGACGGTGTATTCATAGGAGCCATAACGAGTGACGAATGCAGTCTTGGGAATATCCTCTTCACGGACACGGATCTGGTGATAACCCAACCTCAAGTCGAGTTTAGAGAACACCGATGATCCAGCAAGTTGATCATAAAGATCATTGATCTGGGGCAGTGGGTATTTATTCTGGATTGTGGCTTGGTTAATGGGCCGATAATCCTGAACCAATCGGTTAGTTCCATCCTTCTTCTTAATGAAGAGTGAAGGTGCTCCCCAAGCAGAGGAACTGGGGTGGATGAAACCATTCTTAAGTGACTTGTCGATTTCCTCCTTAAGCTCGAGAAGGTGGTGCGGAGGCATCTTATAAGGACGCTTGGCAATAGGGAAAGTGCCAGGCTTCTAGTCAATGACAAACTCGACAGCTCTAACCGGGGGTATTCCTGGGAGTTCTTCCGAAAAGACGTCCGAAAAATCTTGAACGATAGGAATGTTCTCGATTCCTTCCAGAGGTGAGGCATTCAAAGCATTCAGAGCATATATCTGAGCTTCAACATCTCGAGTAATTCGGGCAGTGTAGTTCACTATCTCACCAGAGGGGTGAAGAAGTTGGACGACTTTAGTGGCACAATCGATCGAAGCAATGTGAGCTTTCAACCAATCCATTCCGAGTATGAGGTCTATGGTGGAAGACTTCAAGACGATGGGTGAGGCAAGGAATTCCAACCCTTTAATTTCGATGGTAACGTTAGGTGCTATCACGTCAGCATGACAGTGACCTCCGGGAGTTTTAATGACTAACGGAGTATGCATCTTCTCATACCGAATGCCATGCATGAATGCAAATTTTCCAGAGATGAATGAATGTGATGCTCCTGAATCAAATAAAATAGAAGCAGGTACTGAATTAACGAGAAGGGTACCCATCACAGTAGCAGGTTGATCTTGGACTTCTTCAATGTCAATGTTGTAGGCGTGTCCACGACCATGTGCAGCAGACCCAGTATTATAGTTGCGGGTCTGATTGTTGCCACGACCATTGCCACGGCCAGTACGAGGAAAAGCCAACTGATTCTGAGTCTGGCGGCAGTCTTTAGCCTGGTGACCTGGTTTGCGGCACTTGAAGCACAGACCATCTTCAGGACGAAGAGGAGCATTGTTTTGAATAGCTTGAGCTCTTGGCTGCCTCGGTGCTGGAGGAGGCAGACGTGGTGCAGCATAGTTGTTCTTTGGCGCAGAGGTATTTGGACAGAACACATTGTTGGGAATCCAGACTCTACGCTTCTGTGCTGAGCCCGAAGATGAGCCAGCATCACGATAGCGCTTCTGCGAGTCCTTATGCTTCATCTGAGCGGTCTCAACTAGAATAGCCTTGTTCACAAGAGTTGAAAGATCGTTGAAGTCTTGAGCAGCAAGGGCAAGCTCGAGGTCTGGGTGGAGTCCATTACGGAACTTCTCTTGTCTACGGGCATCTGTGGCGATGTCTTCTTCAGCATAGCGGGAGAGGTCAAGAAATTCCTGCTGATAAGCTTCGACAGTCTTGTTGCCCTGAGTGAGGTTGCGGAACTGGGTCTTCATCCGTTCCATAATTGCCTGAGGGATATAACGGGCACGAAAAGCAGTCTGGAACTCATACCAGGTAACCACTGTTCTAGCAGGCAGTGAACGCTTGTGGGTGTCCCACCATTGAGTAGCGGGACCCTTTAGGAAAAAGGCCGTGAAGGTGACAAAGTTGACAGGGGCGACATTAGCAGACTCCATCTCGTGAGTGATGTCGCGGAGCCAGTCATCAGCATCCAGTGGCTTGTCAGAGTTGCGGAACTGAGTGGGGTTAAGCCGCATAAACTTCGGTAGAGTTATTAAAGGAGGGTTCTGGTTCTGGTTGTTCTGATGCGGAAACTGAGCCATGATCCCAGTCATGAACTGGTGGTTGAGCTCGAATTGTTGCATCATAGCTGCCATATAGTCTGGCGGTGGTGGACGTTCAGGGGCACGACCACGACCACGACCACCTGGTCTAACCATCCTGCTAAGTATCAACAGGGGTAGTTTAGTAAAAGCAATTGCGAGTGTTTAACGACAATCATGATGTAACTCGACAACAATTAAGCAGTGTAACAGATACATAATAGTGGTCAATTAAGACATACAGATCCATACACAGAGTCGGGACATGCGGACAGCATAATGGCGCAAATTCAGAACTAGACATACTAGGCGACGCGCAGGCACGCGGTAAGGAAGTACACAACGAGACATAGCAAAGGCTACATCAACGTCGGGGAAAACCACTGTAACGGGGTAACTGCGAGTGCGGACGACGAATGTTCGTCGCGGTAGGATCCTGTGCTCCATGTTCACTCTGATGCAGAACCCGATCTCGAGCTGTAAGAAGAGGTCCACGTGTAGGTGTGTGACCTCCAACAGCAAGCCAATCAATACCAGCATACATCTGAGTCCTGCGCGGATAAAGGATGTGCTCCGGATGTATCCCTGCGCGAACAGCGGGTAGCAACAGCGTCATAGCATCATAGAGACGTGCTCGAGTGGCAACCAACTTGATGGCAAGAGCCCGAACAGTGCGATCCAGAGCCTGAGTGCACTGAATCAGAACGCGCGGGTCATAGCAACGAGGCTCGTGCGGGGCACAGATAGCTGTGTAGTATCCAGTAGCATCTCCAGCAGGGGCATACGGAATGTATCGGAACTCAGAGTCATCCAAGATATCGCTGAACTGTCCTCGGAGATGTGCGACAGCAGAGTAGGCGGCATCATGGACTGCCATCTCAATCGTCACGCCGATACCATGGAAAAGGTGCAGCTCAGTGTCTGAGTCATTCTGCTGATCATAGATACGAACATCAGCATGGTACTGCTCCTGGTTGAACTCGCGGTAATCCTCGTAGACCATGTACTCGGGGTACCAACGGTAGCCAAGTCTGGTCATGAGAGCGATCAGGACAGCTGGAAACCCAGGGGCATCACGAGCCCAAGTGCGAAGCACAAGCTGTGTCGTAGGACGCGGTGGAAATAAACGATCCATTTGAAACAGAGAAAAATTTAGAATTGTCAAATGACAATGAGAAGCTTAACACAACTCAGAGAGAAAGGTTAAACAAAACAATGGAAAGGAAAATGATTAGCAGACTAATCAGATCAATGACAGGGAAATCGCACAGATATCCAGCTCTCCGGGTAGATGGGATTTACGAGATACTAAGTGTCGGCGTTAGTAAAATTTATTTAACCCGAATAGAAGAGAGATCAGAGTCCCAGAGTATAGACGAGGGATAAAAGATCCTAATACCACCCAGTTGGCGACGTGGGCCCGTAAGCCACACAGTCAAGTTAGTAAAATAGTTGTTCGGTTTCTAGACTCAACTTCGGCCAAGGAATTGGAAGGGGGCTTCCTACAGGCAGTCGGCTCTGATACCAACTTGTGGCGCCCCTGACTCAATTGTGCACTAATCATACACACAAACATGCACGATCAAGCACAGGGACTCACGGGAAGATATCACAACACAACTCTAACACAAATAAATGGAGATCCACAATATTATAGACTAGGGATCCGAAGATCCGAATACATAAGTCAGTCATACAAATATTATCTGAGTACAGACATAGTTAGACAAGTTTTGCCTTAAGAAGGCTAGCACAAACAATGACTCTAAATCGAAAGGCGTTGGCCTCCTGCCTGGGAGCCTCCGATCCTACTCCTGGTCGGCTGGCTCGATCCAGTAGTACGTGCCCTCTGGACCCTCCTGGTAGTAAGCTCCTGAGGTGGCATCTGGCTCCGGGGCTCCATCGTCTGATGTATCATCAAGTAGGAGAATATGGGGAAAAAGAAGTAACAAAGCAACCGTGAGTACTCATCCGAAGTACTCAGCAAGCAAGGATCTATACTACATATGCAACATTATCAACAGAGAAAGGCTGTATATGTGGACTGGGCTGCAGAGATGCCAGAAAAGAGAGAAGGCCTAGTCCTAACGAAGACTAGCATCTTCACGAAGCCATCATCTTGCAGCAGTAGAAGAGAGTAGAATAGCATTTTATTAAGCAAACATGTTGAAGCAAGCCTAGAGATCCTTCCTCGACTCCCAGCGAGAAAGCGATCCCGAAGCTTCAATTAAGTAACAAGTATCCGGTTCAAGTAGTAGATCGGGATACACAAACTGAGCGTCCTTTACCGTAGGACCGGCTATCGATAGATTATTCATCCCTGCAGGGGTGCACTACTGTTACCCAACACGCTCGATCACCTCTGGCCGGACACACTTGCTGGGTAATGCCCGGCCTCGGGAGATCAACACGAAGCAGCGCCCTACCTAGGCTCGGCAGAGAGGTCAGCACGCCGGACTAACCTATGCACCCAGAGGTCATGGGCCTTCGCCCTGGGCACCCTGCGCGTTGCGAGACTGGCCGGGGTGCAGGCGCGACACTGAACTCCTCAGTGAAGTATCCAGCCCAATCCGGCAATCAGCCCGCACGGTGAATCGTGACGTCTGACGAGCTTTCGGGAGAAACGTACATCACAGAGGGCCCCATAACCATAATCCCGCGTGGTGGTAGTGCGTATAGGGCACGTCGACCCACTCAGATCACACACCCAAATCCAATAGGCTCATTTAGTATCACGCGGAGACAATCAGAGTTTCTGAAGCTCCGCCACAATATCACACTCGAGTGCCCTTCCGGCACACTCGACATCATAGATCCCTAGCAGGTACCCACCAGGGTAGACCCGCCTGTAACAAAGGTCAAGGTAACCGTGTGGTCATAACATCAAAGGGGGAAACCCGAGGAATCACCCTCGGTGGATTCCACTCGATGAAAATATCAGGGTGAACGTATGAGGGATCACACTCGAGGTTCACACTGAGGGGTTGCACGACAGAGTCGTATCGATAGTGGTGAAGGAGGAATCACCCTCGATGACCACGACCGAACAGCTACACTGCGGGGTATTCATCAGGAGTGCGTTATGAGGTATCACCCTCGGCACTCGAGACTAACTATGCAGAGTCGTACAACTAGGGGGGGTGAAGTGAGGTGTCGGTCTCTGGTCGACGATCACGTTGATCGAGTCGTCGATGATCAAGAAGGGGGAACAAGGGTAAGGTGGTGGGGTCACTGATGGTTCAATACCAACCTATACTAAACAGTTTATCATAGGCAGGTAAGGTAACAAAGAACAGGTTACGAAAGCAGGCTATGCATCAGAATAGGAGCATACATTATCAGTAGCAAAATCTAATGCAAGAAGGAGAAATGGAATGGGCGATATCTGGATGCTCAAGTGGGGGCTTGCCTGGTTGCTCTGGCAAGAGAGAGAGGTCGTCAACGGGCTGCTCGTCTGGAGCGTAGTCGTACCCAGCTGCAGCGTCGTCGGTCTCGGCGTCTATCGAGAGAGAAGGAGTTGGAGAGAAACAATAAATTCACGGCAATAATGCAAACAATATGTATGACATGCCTAAATGATATGCCCGTGTGTTCTGTTGCCTAACTAAATGATTTAGTTAATTTAGGAATTTATCCGGATTTATTTAATCAACGTTGGGCACTATTCATTTATCGAATTCGGTCTAAAAGTTCAATGTCCATATAGCTAGGGGCATTTGACAAGAATACGGAGGGCGTATTCATGTTCGTATCGAAATTCTGAGCAAGTTGTTGACGCTCAAAAGTGGCACAATCATAAAAGTTGCTTTAAGCTATGTCAAGATTAATTCAAACTTATGATTGGAAGTCACCATGGGATGGCTTTCTTCGAGAAGATCAAGATGGATATGAAAGTGGTCTAAAACGGAGCTCAGATGCAAAAGTTATGACAAGTTCAGAGATGCTCATGGTGACACCAGATTAAAGAATGGCTTGAAACCCAATTAAGATGGCTTCAAATGGAAAAAGTTTCAACATGAAAGTTGTGCGTCTCGTCGAAATGGAAGATTTTGATATAAAAACGTCTCAATCGGAGTTCGTATGCAAAAGTTAGAGCCGAAAATGTGTGGTTGCATTAGGATGGCCGGACACTCCGGGAATGATCATCCGGGTTTTGGATTTCTCCGAGGATGGCCGGACACTCCGGGGAGATGTTTGTCCGGGTTTTGGATTTTTCTGCCGCAAGTTGCAAACCGAACCGTTTTGGAAAGTTGGATTCTGAGTTGGACCCAAAATAGGGTTTTGAACGTGAATTCTAACCTTTCCTTGCCCGGGAAGTCCATCCGCCTCTTATATACCTAAGGGGTGACGGCCGATTGAACAACAACACACAATCGAACAAATCATCTACCACTTTTACCTTTACTTTTATCTCTCACCCTTGTTCTTCTTCTTCCTCGTTCTTCGTTCGTTCTTCTTGTTGCAGGGCGGCAAACCTCAAGGCCCTAGGGGCGATCAGGTCGACCTAGGGCAGCCCATAGCCGCCGCGCGACCTGACGGGGTCCCTCCCGGGTGTGTGGGGTTTTGGGTTCTCAAAAGCACCCGCCGGATTTCTTGTGTATCGCGCTTCCGGACAGGTCTCCTTTGACGTGAGCTGCGGTGCATCACCCCCGGCGTCGAGGGTACACAGTGACGTGTTCGTGTGCGAACACACTTTTTGGCGACTCCGCTGGGGACGAAGCTTTGAACGGTCTCCGGCCCGTTCTTGCTACGAAGAGATCGTCATCTAGGGTTTGCAATCTACAAAGGTAATATGAACACCCAATTCCCCTTTGTAGATGCAAATAATTCATATGTTGTTGCTAAATCACCTAATGAGCATAATGTATCGGCTAGCCCTAATTTTATCAATCATGCATATAATTATGCGCAAGGGCCGATGCAAAATAATCTTCATGCTTTAAATTCTTATGGTTTTAGCAATGTACAACATATGTATCCTAACTCTCATGCATCGGCAACCCAACAAATCCATATGCCGATGAACAACATGATCGGTTTGGTTAATCAATTTGAAACACCTCATGTTAAAATTTCCAATAGCATACAAGAAAGTGTTTCACCCTTTTATTCATCGGCAACTAATTTGCAATATGTGAATCCAACCTTGCCGATGGATGGGAGATTTGGCCATGCTACTACTAGCTATTCGGCCAGTTACTCTCAACCGTCATATGCTACACCTCATGTTAGTAATTTTTCGGCACCGTATACAACTGTAGATGCTCATAATCCGGCTCCGCACCTTCATGGTCATAGCCGAATAAATGAAAATTTTGCAGGAGTGCACATGCCATTATCTAATATTGTAGCATATAATGCATCTTCTACGCAATTGCATAATTTCGGCAACACCTCATTGCCGAAAGAATCTAGAAGTATTGCGGAGCAATCCCTTACAGAATGGGAAGTGGCTACATTAAAAAGGGATATAGCCCGAAATAATAGGATTAGTGCTCTTTGCCTTGAAGAGCATGATAAGGGGCTAGTTCCTGATTATAATGCAATAAGAGCTAGAGTTTTGCAAGAAGATGAATCTTTGCCAATTGATAGAATTGGTGAGCAAAAATTTGGTTCTGCAACAATGCATACGCCTTCACCTAGTACTTCATCGTATTATGCACACCCTACACCATTGCAAAGTTTCGGCAACACCCGTGTGTCATTGCCGAAAGAATCTAAAAGCATTGGGGGGCAATCATATCCGGAGTGGGATGAAATTGAGAAAAAGCTTAAAGCCATGTTTGCCGCTCGCCGCCATAAACAAATAGAAAAGGAATTGGCTCAGATAAAAGAAGCATTGCCAATTGGTAGTATCAATGAAAAGAAGGATGATTCGGAACATGAAAGTGCTTCGGTTGAAAAAGCCGAATCAAGTAGTATATATTCCGAACCCATCAAATCCAAAGAGGCAAGTAGTATTGAGAAAGGGCATGGAAAGCATGGCAAAACAACCATGCTTGATTTTTCTGAAGTTAATGGAACCTACTTCCTGCCCTATGAGTTTCGTGCCAGAGAAATTGATGAACTTCAAGGACAAGAACAAGTAGCCGAACAAAGTTCGGCCAACAAAAATCTTCAGTGTAATGATGCACGAAATCAAGAAAAAGATGATGAACAGGCGTTGGGGAGCCATCCAAAGGCGGAGCAAGATATTGTTCAAGTCAGACCACCATCATGCTCTCCCAACATATTTGAAGAGGTATGTTTGGCAAGTAATTTACCTATTTTCAGATTTGGTCAAAACTTTATTGTTGATGCATCTATTAGAAAAATCCTCATAAGTAATTTTGAAAGACCAATGAAGAAGGGTAATTTACTTGTTAGCAATAAAATCGTTATAGAACATATCGGTCAACCCATTGCGCCATTTATAAAGACCGATAATCACTTATTGTTGCAGCCAAAGCTTTCCCCGTTGCTTTATTTAAAGTTCGTATCTACATGGGTAGCTTTGCTTGTTTCATACTTGGCTTACTCTTGGTCTCAATTGAGGCATGCATGTTCTAACTATTTTTGTTTCAGAAACATAAAGCCAAGGTTAGATTCTTTTCAAAAAACCGATGCTAGTATAATATCTTATCCAATGACATCGGTAAAAGAATGCAAAATAAAAATCATAGCCGAATGGGGTGATACAAAATCTGAACCATTCGTTTGCTTAACTCCAAAGCCGTTTTCACAGCAAGATCGGCTAGAAAATAAAAAAAATTACCTTCAATTCAAACATGTGTGATCAAATCTTTGATTTGTTGTTGAGAAATAATTATATTAGAATTCTTGATCACCATGTTGAGCCATCTGTCCAGGGACGAATGTATTGTAAGTTGCATGATTCGTCCGAGCATAATTTTGAGGATTGCAACATGTTTCGTCAAATAGTTAAATCGGCCATTGAAAAAGGACGATTGGAAATTGTTGAAATACCAAGAGATGACCAGTCTATTCCGATTGGTCCCGATGGCAGAACGTTTTTGCATCGGCTGCTTCAAGCCGATCCATTTAAAGAGAAGTTAAAAACTGCAGGTGATGGGATCAAGCTTTCAAGTAAAGAAGTTGTTGAAGAGCATAATGAACATAATCTTGAGGACGAGAATTCTGTCGAAGCTACAATGAAGACGCCAAGGACTAGGGGGCAGCAAGCAAATCCAGTGATCGATGAAAGCAAATTGAAAGAGAACAAAGGCCGAAATAAGCGCAAGTATTAGAGATCAAAAATCACCTTCGCTGAACTATTGGATAAGTATCAAAAGAAGAATGAAGAGAAGAATGCTTATTGTCCAAATCATGCAAAGAAACTAAGATTACCCCCAAGGTGCAAATATGAGGATCGGTATTGGCAAAGTGAGAATTTTTATGCAACATATTCATATCCTTCTTTTGGGCCGCCAATGCCAATGCCATGGATGCTTCCCTATGCTTATATAGATCCATATCCATCATGGGACAGTTATGATACAAGGGCACATTCTCCATCTTATTTTAGACCATCTCACCAATATTATGCAGCTCCGAGAAGATCAACATTTGAACAATCACATGTTAAAGACCGTTTCAATCACAAGGAATCGGTTCAGAGCTCAAGGAAGAAGAAAGAAGTGGTCAAGCAAGTTTACTGTGTTAAAAGACTTGGTCGTAAGAGTGCAACTTCAGATTTGATCTCAAATGAAAAAGAGCTAATTAAAGTGTTGACATTGGCTACAAAAGGCAATGAGACAAAGCAATCAATTATTGAGAGTCAAAGTGCCAAATCTGAAGAAAACAAGTTGAGAGTGCATAAGGCCAAAAAAGAATTGCCATTGGTCAAAACAGAATCACAACCAAGGTACCCACTCGGCTTATCATATTGGCAAAAGAAGAAATTACAAAAACTTAGTGCACAAGAACTTGAAGAAAGGAACATGGCATGGGTTCCCAAAGAAAGTGCTAAAAATAAGAATTATGTGCAAGCTTCCATTACAAGAAGTGCGGCAAAGGTGAAGAAGGAAAAGAGTGAAAACTATGAAGGACCAAGCCAAAGGTTTCAGCATCTTCGGTCCACACATTATCCATATTCTTCAACTATGCCATTAACGTCTATGCCATGGAATTCGTCATCAGGTATGATTGGTAACCCTCAATGGGCTTATTTTAATCCATGGATGCAATATAATTTCTTACATCATGAAAGGGTATTACCAAGTCACTATACATTTGATTAGCTACAAGTTTGTTGCTGATCCAAAGGGCCGAAATACTTGATTTGTCATTTCATTTGTTTATTTCGGCTAGATGTGCTTTGAATGAAGTTTAAATGGTAATGGCCGATATTTATCTATCGTCCTAAGAGTATGTCAATGAATGGCCGGTGTAGTATTGTAACATCGTCCTTAGTTCGATTGGAGAGCGAGACAAGGTACGTGCTCATGGAAATTTATATGTATGTCTATATTATGATTGAATGGAGTTGAGACATCATGACCGATGTCATTGAATATATGCGGCATAGACCAATTCATAGTTGCAGAATTGGCTAATGGGCTTATACTTTGTTTGGATATGATTTGGCTTATGCATCTCTGAGATTTATAAGAGGCCAAATCATAGCTGATTTTATTATTGAACATTGGATTAATGACATGCATAATGTTGATATTAGCCTTGTCTCTCCAGTACTATGGAGATTATGTTTTGATGGTTCAATTCGTAGCAATGGCCAAAGTGTTGGTGTTGTTTATATATCTCCTTATGGTACTATTTTTTAAGCCTCATGCCGCTTAGAATATTTTTATGCACGATTAATCAAAGCCGAATATGCATTGTTATTCGGATTGAATCTTTTACTTGCTATAGGTGCTATACATATTGAGGCTTTCGGTGATTCCTTATGAGTAGTGCAACAAATATCCAGGGGTTATCAATGTTTTGACGAATCACTTATAGTTTATCTTGGGGTATGTCTAGATGCAAAATTTACCTTGAGTTGCTTTAAAATTGTTCATATATTTAGACATGACAATTCGAAAGAGTTGGCACAGTAAGCATCCAGCTACTATGTTAATCATGGTGTATTGCATTTCTCTCAATAGCCGATGCTTCGTCTCGCCAAATAGGTAAGGCCGAACAGAAGTCCACAGCTTTGGCCACTAATGAAATTTTTATGCAGGTGAAAATAAGGATTGGAGAAAGTTTATTTTTGATTATCTACAAAATCCTAGCAAAAGGGTGAACAATATGGTTGGGAGGATGACCTTGAGATACATATCTATGGAACTTTATCATCGGATTGTTAATGAAGTTGAGAAGGTTTCGCCCAAGTTTGCATCAAGGATTCAAAAATAATAATGGCCGATATATAATTATCGGTCTAAGCTTATAAATGGTCGATGGAGTGTTGACATCGTCCTTAGAACCAACACGGTACAAGTTATTTTTCGGCACGCTAGCTTTGCCGAAAAACAGGGGGGCATGTGTTGACGCTCAAAAGTGGCACAATCATAAAAGTTGCTTTAAGCTATGTCAAGATTAATTCAAACTTATGATTGGAAGTCACCATGGGATGGCTTTCTTCGAGAAGATCAAGATGGATATGAAAGTGGTCTAAAACGGAGCTCGGATGCAAAAGTTATGACAAGTTCAGAGATGCTCATGGTGACACCAGATTAAAGAATGGCTTTAAACCCAATTAATATGGCTTCAAATGGAAAAAGTTTCAACATGAAAGTTGTGCATCTCGTCGAAACGGAAGATTTTGATATAAAAAACGTCTCAGTCGGAGTTCGTATGCAAAAGTTAGAGCCGAAAATGCGCGGTTGCATCAGGATGGCCGAACACTCCGGGAATGATCATCCGGGTTTTGGATTTCTCCGAGGATGGCCGGACACTCCGGGGATGTTTGTCCGGGTTTTGGATTTTTCTGCCGCAAGTTGCAAACTGAACCGTTTTGGAAAGTTGGATTCCGAGTTGGACCCAAACTAGGGTTTTGAACCTGAATTCTAACCTTTCCTTGCCCGGGAAGTCCATCCGCCTCTTATATACCTAAGGGGTGACGGCCGATTGAACAACAACACACAATCGAACAAATCATCTACCACTTTTACCTTTACTTTTATCTCTCACCCTTGTTCTTCTTCTTCCTCGTGCTTCGTTCATTCTTCTTGTTGCAGGGCGGCGAACCTTGAGGCCCTAGGGGCGATCAGGTCGACCTAGGGCAGCCCATAGCCGCCGCGCGCCCTGACGGGGTCCCTCCCGGGTGTGTGGGGTTTTGGGTTCTCAAAAGCACCCGTCGGATTGCTTGCGTATCGCGCTTCCGGACGGGTCTCCTTCGACGTGAGCTGTGGTGCATCACCCCCGGCGTCGAGGGTACACGGTGACGTTTTCGTGTGCAAACACAAGTTTCATGTATAAAGTATTTTCATCGGAGTTACGGTTTATTTAATATGATTTTCTAAAGTTTTTATTAATTTCTGGAAATTAATTATTTATTTAAATTCAACATTATCCAAAACAGTGTATAGTGACGTCAGTATGACGCGATGATGATGTCAGCAGGTCAACTGGTCGGCTGACCAGTCAAACTAGACAGGTGGGGCCCACATTTCATACACTGTGGCTTTAACAGAGGGGTTAAATTAACGAATTGGGTTAATTAGCAGGTGGGGCCCAGCAGTCAGTGACTGTTAGTTTAACTAATTAACTTAACTAACTAATTAGTAGTTTATTTAGTTATTTAAATTCGTTTAATGGAGTGGGGCCCACATGTCATAGTCACAGGGGCGGCCACATCAGTAGTTGTCCTGGTCAACTGGGGCCCAAGGTCAGTGGCACTGGGCGGGGCCCATCCAGCCAAGGTCAGCAGCGGCCGGCGACGAGCCGGAGTAGCTCCGGCGAGCCAAAACCGGGCGGCGCGCGTCGGGCTCGGCTCGGGTTTTGCGCACAGGGGGTCCCAGGGGCTGCGGTTGCTTGCGTTCGATGCGGCTCGACATCGCGCGTCGAACGGCGGCGTTGCGGGGTGCTGCGGAGGCCGGAGCGGAGCGCCAGGAGCTCGCTGGCGGCGGGATGGTTCGGACGTGCGGTGGAGACAAGGCTACTGTGCGAGTTTGGGCAAACTAGAGAGCGGGGAGAGGCCTACGTGCACGCGCGAGCAAGACGGGCGCGAGCAAATGACCAAAAGGTCGCCGGAACGACGCCGACGATGAGGTCCGCGGCGGTGGGCTCGGGCTACGGTGGAGCGAGTGCTACGGGCGGCTAGAGAGGGCAGGGGAGGGCGCGTTCGGCGCAGGGGCTCACCGGCGTTGCAGAGAAGGCCCGGGGAAGAACGGAGGAGCTCGGGGCGGCACGAATCGACGGCGGCGATCGTCGGCGGCCGTAGAGGAAGAAGGCGAAGCAGGCCGGCGATGCAGAGCGTTCAGCTTCAGTTCGTCAGCGCAGGAGGCGTAGAGGAGCACGGCGGAGCTCGTGGACACGTCGCGGTGGCGAGGCAGAGGCGGTGGCCGCGAGCTTTAGCGGAGGCCGATCATGGCGGCATCGGGCGAGCTGGGGAACGAGCGAGGAAGGGGGGAAATGGCGGCTAGGGTTCACCAGGGGGGTGCGGGGTTGCTCTTATCATCAGCGCGCGGCGCTCTGGAGAGAGATGTCGAGTCGAGCGGAGCGAGGGGGGGGGGGGGGGGGCTGGGGCGTGCGCGCGTGGTGTTCGACAGCAAGGCGAGGAGCAGTGCGGGAGGTGGGGGACAGCGCGGGGTGGGCTCTGGGCCGGCGCTGTAGTGATAGGCTCGAGTGAACAGTAGCTACATTAGGCCTTTTCCTTTTTCTCCTTTCTGTCTCTTTTCTTTTCTGTTTGCAAAATGTTTGGGCACCAAATGAATTTTGTAAAAAGTGTGACCTAGTCCATAAATAGCAGTGCATTATACCCTAACACCAAAAACTAGTTTGGGCAAAAATCATTTCAGATTTGATTTAGATTAATTAAAAGGTTATTAAATATTATTTTCAGCCACTGTTAGAGGAGGTTTGGGTTGCCTAATTAATTTGTTAAATGTTGGTTATAATTTTAGAATGGTCTCTGGAATATTTATTATTTAATGAACATTTTAGTTTCTATGTTGAACAACTTTTATTTTCCACTTTCATTTAACTTTGAATTTTGACTTAGGAGCTGAAATGCAACATGATGCTAATGATGATTATGCACTGTTAAACTTGCTGACTTGTCATTATCAAAAGTGATTACTGTGGCTAATGACATGGGGTGTTACACACTGATAATGAACTGTTGGGATGAATCGCCAGGGACAAAATCGACCTGCTTGGTGTCATCTGCCGACTTAAACTTCAACAAGGGGTCATGCTCTGTGGTTGGCTTCTTCAAAGGGGTCATATCTGCCGGGTCAACATTATCTTTGTAAAACTTCAACTCTTCTGTTGCACAAATAGACTCAGGGTAGGCAGCATCGCCCTCTTCACACTCCAAAGCTATCTTCCTGTCGCCATGCACCGTAATGGTACCCTTACGACCCGACATTTTAAGCTGCAGATAAACATAACAAGGCCGTGCCATAAACTTGGCATAAGTCGGCCGTCCAAACAGGGCGTGATAAGGGCTCTTGATCTTGACCACCTCAAAAGTCAATGTTTCAGCTCTATAATCCTGCTCATCGCCAAAAGCCACTTCCAAAGCTATCTTACCCACCGGATACGCCGACTTACCAGGCACCACCCCATGAAAAACAGTAGAAGACGGCTTAAGATCTTTGTCAGTTAAATTCATATGGCGAAAAGTATCATAGTACAGGATATTGATACTGCTGCCTCCATCCATAAGTACCTTTGTGAACTTGTATCCTCCAACCTGAGGAGCCACCACCAAAGCCAGCTGACCCGGGTTGTCAACCCGGAGCGGGTGATCCTCACGGCTCCATACAATGGGCTGTTCTGACCATCGCAAGTATCGAGGGACCGCCGGCTCGATCGTGCTCACCGCACGTTTATGAACCTTCTGATCTCGCTTGCACAAATTCATGGTAAAAACATGATATTGGCCACTATTTAGCTGCTTTGGATTACTATGATAACCAGACTGCTGCTGCTGATTACTCTGACCGGGTTGCTGATTAACACCGCCTTGATTGCCTTGGCCTTGAAAACCAGAGTTTGAACCGCCACCTCCAAAGCCGGGCTCGTGAGAGCCGGATCCTGACCCGCCATTCGGGCCGTGATAGTTCTGATAAAAACCAGAATTTCTATACTCCCTCATGATGAAGCAATCTTTCCAAAAATGAGTGGCCGACTTATCCTGAGAACCGTGCTTTGGACAAGGTAGGTTCATTATCGCCTCCAGGATAACTTTGGCCCGCCAAACCGGGGCACTGATGATTTCCCCTTACGGCGCTGATTGCTATTCTGCATGCTGGTGTTAGCCACAAAGTCTGAACCACCATCGGTTTGCTTGCGCTTACCGTTGTTACCTTGACCCGCCATATTGTGCTGCCGTCCCTTTCCATTGCCGCCCTTCTTCCCCTTGCCAGCCTTCTCTTCATCAGACGCTGGGTCTTTAGTACTATCTGAGTCGGCATATTTGGTGAGAGCCGCCATGAGCTCTCCCATATCATTATAGTGGAGCTTAAGCCGCCCTAGCTTCTGTTTGAGGGGAGGTGTTGGGGATATAACTAATGGGTATGACCCGTCCAGGAGGGGCCAGGTCATGCCCCTGGCGGCTTAAAGTCAAGAGGCCCGATAAGGTCCAAGAAGATATGAAGACGGCGGTTCATAGAGCAAGCTAATTAAAGGCCCAAGACCCGGAGACGGCTTGAGGCCCACGGGTATGAGCCGCCATATGTTTAAACTTGTCTTGTAAGGCAAGGGTAGTTAGAAACCGAGCCGGTCACATTTGTGTGAGCCGGCCGGGACTCTGTAAGCCGCCGGGCATCAACCTGCATATAAAGGGGTGACCCGGCGGTGGGTTAACTCAAGAAACAACTGATCGAGAACTAGGTCAACCGTATTCGCTCCCTGGTAATCGAAACACAAGCAATACAACCTAAAGCAGGAGTAGGCTTTTACCTTGTTGAGAGGGGCCGAACCTGGGTAAACTCTCTGTGTCCTTTGTCCCGTTTAACCCCTTCAAGCTAACCTAGTTGCGATGGCTCCACACCTAAGTCCTTTTGCTAGGGCATCTGCCGTGTTAAGTCCACGACAGTTGGCGCCCACCATGGGGCCAGCACACGGTTGTTTCGAGTTCTTGAAGGGCAGCTTCAAGGGGATCAAGGGAGATGCCGTGGGCTGGATGACCAAGAGTCACCGCGGCAAGATCTACATCAACAACGCAGGCTGGGGTCCCGAGGCTGATTCAATCGAATACGGGTACCGGGTCCCTTTCGGCAGTATCCACGTCTTCATCAGCAAGATCGGCAAGTCAGAGCCTGAGCCGGACATCTGCACCAACATCATCGAGACGGCTCGGCGCGCGCGACCCGCCGAGGTTCAAGCCACCGTGAAGCACACCTTTGTTTGGTTTGTGCATGGAGCGGGTTTTGAGGAAGGATCTGCGTCTGGTGGAGAGACGGTCATCTACTCTGATGGTGAGTCCTCAACCGGTGAGACTAATTCAATGTATCAACTGCAAGACAGCGGGCTTGGGGGCTGTTCCGATGGCGATAGTATTCCGGACACCTATGAGCCGCCGAACAGGGTCGCGATCTTCATGGCTGGCACGCAACCATGCTGCAATCGTCAACTGCGGCAGCCATGACTTTCGGTTCAACGGCCAAAGCAACGGCTGGCGCGAGCGGTCCTGTGTGCCCGCCGGCTCAAGTTTTATCTGAGCTCTTGGACGCCTTGGCAACTCTGCTAGAGGTAGAGGTTACTCCGGAGACTCAAGCGCTGCATAAGGTGGATGTGGCGAAACTACGAGATGAGATAGCTCAAGCCAGAGTTGAGCTTAATGCTGAGAATGCTAGGATGGCGACAGAACGAGCCGCCCTGGACACGGAGACGCAACGGATTCAAGCAGAGAATTTCCGGTTAACCTTGGACCAGAATGCATCTAACGCCGTTTTATGAAGGAGGCACATGAGTCGGCTACCTCCGGAGTACGATGCGAGGAATCTCTTTAACACACCTGGGGCCGGGCAAAGCAATCCACCTAAGGTAACCCGGGCTATTGAGGCGCCCGTGACTGGTGGGACGGCACAGCCACGAGTCGCAGACCCGCCTCGTTTGAATTTAACCCCGCCTCAGCAGGTGCCGACACCGTCGGGTCATTTTTCTAACCCTTTGGACAACATGATTGCTGCGGCGTCGCAGCTGGTGGCTCTCCCGATGCAAGGCGAGTCTCCCGCGGCGGTTGAGACCCGGAAGGCCGTGGAGCTTCTTCAAACCGCGGTGGTTCAACAGGCGGCGTATTCGTATAGCCATGAGCGGATCCATTCAACCCCAGGCCCAAGCCGGAGTTACAGCCGGCACATTGAGTCGCTGGCGGTTTCGAGTAGTGAGCAGCACCATAACCAGCCCCGTGGGCATGACACGCCATGCGCTAATAACCATGCTCAGGCTTTAGTAGATCAGGCCAGGGCACGTTAGGAGGCGGAGCTGGCGGCTCAGTTGGCGGCTTATCAGCAACCCCAGCATAACTCATCCTCATCTATAGAAGCTGGGATGACTTCTAGGACCATGGGGGTGCCGTGCCTAATGCCGACTTTACGTAATGAGCGTCTGCCCAAGGATTTTAAGGGCCCTCGCAAGGTGCCCAACTACACGGCTGATCAACCTCCGGAGGCATGGATTGAGAGCTATGAGATGGCCATGGAGATGCTAGATGTTAACGACGCTGTGTGCGCCAAGTATTTCACCATGATGTTGGATGGACCGGCTCGTACCTGGCTGAAAGAGTTACCTACCAACTCCATTAGTTCGTGGGCACAGTTGAAGGCGCATTTTATTCAGAATTTCAGAGATACGTGTAAGTAACCCATGTCGATCATCAACCTTGATGCTTGCGTATAGCTTGAGGATGAGTCAACCAATCACTGGGTTCGCTGGGTCTCGGAAGTCATTCATTCATCAGATAGCATTAATGCTGGTTCAGCCGTCCTGATTTTAGAGAAAAATTGCCATTTCCTTCCCCTCAAACAGAAGCTGGGGCGGCTTAAGTGCCACTGCAATGATATGGGAGAACTCATGGCGGCTCTAACCAAATATGCCGACTCAGATAGTACGAAAGACCCGGCGTCTGACGAAGAGAAGGCTAGCAAGGGGAAGAAGGGCGGCAATGGAAAGGGACAACATCACAATACAGCGGGTCAAGGTAACAACGGTAAGCGCAAGCAAACCGATGGCGGTTCAGATTTTGTGGCTAACACCAACACGCACAATAGCAGCCAGCGCCGTAAAGGGAAATCATCAATGCCCCGGTTTGGTGGGCCAAAGTTTAACCTTGAGGCAATAATGAATCAGCCTTGTCCAAAGCACGGTACTCAGGATAAGCCGTCCACTCATTTATGGAAAGATTGCTTCATGATGAGGGAGTATAGAAATTCTGGTTTTTATCAGAACGGCCCGAACGGCGGGTCAGGATCCGGCTCTCACGGGCCCGTTTTTGGAGGTGGCGGTTCAAACTCTAGTTTTCAAGGCCAAGGCAATCAAAGTGGTGGTAATCAGCAGTCCGGTCAAGGTAATCAGCGGTAGCAGTCTGGCTATCAGAGTAATCCGAAACAACTGAATAGTGGCCAGTATCGTGTTTTCACAACAAGCCTATGTAAGCGAGACCAGAAGGTTCATAAACGAGCAGTGAGCACGGTTGAGCCGGCGGTCCCTCGATACTTGCGATGGTCAAAGCAGCCTATCGTATGGAGCCGTGAGGATCACCCGCCCCGGGTTGACAATCCAGGTCAACTGGCTTTGGTGGTCGCTCCATAGGTTGGTGGATACAAGTTCACAAAGGTACTTATGGATGGGGGCAGCAGTATCAATATTCTTTATTATGATACTTTTCGCCGTATGGAATTGACTGACAAAGATCTCAAGCCATCCTCTACTGTGTTTCATGGAGTGGTGCCAGGTAAGTCGGCATATCCAGTGGGTAAGATAGCCTTGGAAGTGGCTTTTGGCGATGAGCATGATTATCGGGTTGAAACATTGACTTTTGAGGTGGTCAAGATTCAGAGCCCTTATCACGCCTTGTTTGGACGGCCAGCTTATGCCAAGTTTATGGCACGACCTTGTTATGTTTATCTGCAGATCAAGATGCCGGGTCGTAAGGGTACCATCACAATGCATGGTAACAGGAAGATAGCCCTGGAATGTGAAGAAGGCGACGCCGCTTATGCTGAGTCTGTTTGTGCAACAGAGGAGTTGAAGTTCTACAAGGATAATGTTGACCCGACGGATATGAGTCCCTTGAAGAAGCCAACTATAGAGCATGACCCCTTGTTGAAGTTTAAGTCGGCTGACGACACCAAGAAGGTTGATTTTGTCCCTCACGATTCATCCCAACAATTCATTATCAGTGCCAATCTGGATTCGAAATAGGAAAGCTTGCTCATCGAGTTCATCCGTGAGAACCGGGACATCTTTGCATGGAAGCCTTCAAACATGCCAGGTGTACTGAGGGAACTCGCTGAGCACACTCTCAATATTGATCCGAAGTTTAAACCGGTCAAGCAATTTCTTCGTCGTTTCAATGAAGAGAGATGCAAGGCCATTGGTGAAGAGGTGGCCCGGCTCTTGGCGGCTGGGTTTATCGTTGAAGTTTTTCATCCTTAGTGGTTAGCTAACCCGGTGCTGGTGCTTAAGAAAAATGGCACTTGGCGTATGTGTGTGGATTACACGGACCTTAACAAGGCTTGTCCGGCTGATCCTTTTGCTCTCCCTCGTATTGATCAGATTATTGATGCTACGGCGGGTTGTGAGCGCTTGAGCTTTTCAAATGCTTATTCTGGTTATCATCAGATCAAGATGGCAGTTAAGGACCAGAAGAAGACAACTTTTATCACTCCCTTTGGTGCCTTCTGCTATGTGTCTATGCCTTTTGGGCTCAAGAGTGCCCAGGTGACTTACCAGCGTTGTGTTCAGAATTGCCTCCATGATCAGATTGGACGCAATGTTCATGCTTATGTGGATGATATTGTTGTGAAATCCAGGAAGAAGGAGACCTTGTTAGATGATTTAAAGGAGACCTTTGACAACCTCCGGGTCTACAAGATGATGCTTAACCCGGCCAAGTGTGTATTTGGTGTGCCAGTAGGCAAGCTCTTGGGGTTTTTGGTCTCTGAGAGATGCATTGAAGCTAACCCGGAGAAAATCAAGGCTATCACTTCTTTGGCTAAGCCGGCATGTGTTAATGACGTCCAACGTTTGGCGGGTCGTATCGCGGCCTTAAGCCGGTTTATAAGCCGCCTGGGAGAAAAGGCTATCCCCCTCTACCAGATGATGAAGAAAACGGATCACTTCATTTGGAGTGATGCTGCTAATCAGGCGTTTGAGGCGCTTAAAAAATAGTTGGCTGAGCCTTCGGTTCTCGCAGCTCCTATTGACAAGGAGCCCTTGCTTTTATATGTGGTTGCTAATAACAGAGCCGTTAGTGTGGCGGTTGTTGTGGAAAGGAAGGAGTCAGGCAAGGAGTTTCCGGTGCAGAGGCCGGTTTATTATGTTAGTGAGGTGCTAATTGAATCTAAGCAGAGGTACCCACATTGGCAGAAGCTGGTTTATGGAGTGTTCATGGCTTGTCGTAAGTTGAAACAATATTTCCTTGGTCATCCCATCACTGTGGTCAGTTCTGCTCCTCTAGGCGATATTATTCAAAATAGAGAAGCCACAGGCCGGGTGGCCAAGTGGGCGATTGAGCTTGGACCTCATGGTCTGAAATATATGCCCGGACAGCTATCAAGTCTCAAGCACTTGTGGATTTCATCAATGACTGGACAGAGTTACAGATGCTTGAGGAGAAGCCTGATAATACATATTGGACTATTCATTTTGATGGATCCAGGCAGCTGGAAGGCTCGGGGGCTGGAGTCATCTTGACTTCCCCACGAGGTGATAAATTTTGTTATGTCTTAAGATTGATGTTTCCTTGTACTAACAATGCAGCTGAGTATGAGGCCTTGCTCCATGGCCTTCGGATGGCTAAAGAGGTGAACTTAAGCCGGGTCAGATGCTTTGGCGATTCAGATCTGGTGGCTCAGCAAGTCTCAGGAACTTGGGATTCCAAAGACCCGCTCATGGTGGCTTACCGCCGGGCGGTTGATGCTATTGCTGGTCATTTCAAAGGCTATCAGGTGGAGCATGTTAATCGCAAGAAAAATGAGACGGCTGATGCTTTAAGCCGGCTGGTGTCTCAGCGTAAGCCGGTACCACCTAATGTTTTTCTGGATATTCTGCATAATCCTTCAGTTAAGTTTCCCACGGAAGAGGATCTTGCTATCCCTGACCCGGAGGCACAGTTGGTGGCGGCTCTTCACGCTGTCCCTGATTGGACGGTGCCATATTTGGCTTATATGACCCGGGGAGAGTTACCCGAGGATGAAACTTTGGCCAGGAAGATAACCCGGTGATCTAAGTTAATGACCATTGTCAATGGCGAGTTACACCGATGCAGTGTCACAGGGGTGTTTCAGCGATGTATATCTCCTGAAGAGGGCCGTGAGATTCTAAAGGAGATTCATGAAGGAGATTGTGTCATCATGCTGGCTCTAAGTCTCTCGTAGCCAAGGCTTTTCGTCATGGATTTTATTGGCTGATGGCTCATGCTGATGCAGAGGACCTGGTTAGCAAATGTGATGGTTCTCAGAAGTTTTCCAGAGGAGCTCATGTGCCGGCTCAAGAGTTGAGGATGATTCCAATCACTTGGCCGTTTGCGGTCTGGGGGCTGGATATGGTTGGGCCTTTCAAGCGATCCAAAGATAAAAAGACCCACCTGTTGGTGGCAGTTGACAAATTTACAAAGTGGGTTGAGGCAGAGCCGGTCAGTAAATGTGATGCGGCAACGGCGGTTCAATTCATTAAAAAGGTTATTTTCCGCTTCGGCTACCCTCATAGCATCATAACTGATAATGGCACTAATCTGTCCAAAGGTGCTATGAAAGAGTTTTGTCAATGAGAGCATATTCGTCTTGACGTCTCATCGGTGGCTCACCCCCAGTCCAATGGTCAAGCTGAAAGGGCCAATCAAGAGATCTTGAGAGGTATCAAGCCCCGGCTTATGGTCTCTTTGCAGAGGACGCCGGTTTGTTGGGTTGAGGAGTTGCCCTCAGTGCTTTGGAGTATAAATACTACCCCCAACAGATCCATGGGTTATACGCCTTTCTTCATGGTTTACGGAGCAGAGGCGGTTCTCCCCAGTGACATCCGTCACGACTCACCCCGTGTGGCGGCTTATGTTGAAGCTGATAAGGAAAAAGCATGTCAGGATGATCTTGATCTCTTGGATGAGGAGCGTGACCTTGCGGCGGCTCATTCGGCGATATACCAGCAAGATCTGCGTCATTATCATAGCCGTCGGGTTAAAACTCGAACCTTTCAAGAAGGCGATTTGGTGCTCCGGCTCATCCAGGATCAAACTGATATGCACAAGTTATCTCCACCTTGGGAAGGGCCTTTTGTGGTCAGCAAGAACTTGAACAACGGGTCATACTACCTCATTGATATTCGAGATCACAAGGACTCACGCACATCTGAGGAGGAGACCCGCCGGCCGTGGAATATTGCTCATCTTCGGCCTTATTATACCCGAGCCACTGGCTCTTGTGTTGTACATATTTTCATCCATGTATATATTATGATCAAGAATAATAAAGCCGGCATCCCTGATAATTCAGGGCCTCTGTCATTTCATTTCTGAGTATCTGAGTCTTTATTGTCAGTTCATAAGATCACTTGGGGGCTTCCTGCTCATTGAGCATAGCTGTGACCACCCTCTTGATCCGGCTTGCACGCCTTATTTAAAAAATTACTTGGGGGCTTCCTGCTCATTGAGCATAGCTATGACTACCCTATTGATCCGGCTTATACGCCTTGATGCAAATTACTTGGGGACTTATTGCCCAAATTGAACGGGAACCAAAGAGAACTTGCTACAATGAGCAGTTCAAACATAGGTATCCTGCCTTGAAGGCTCATTATTGGTCACTTGGGGGCTTATTGTTCAATGAACATAGCTTTACTTACCCTTTTGATCGGCTTGGATGCCAGGTGTAAAACACCAAAAACTCCGAGTTATCCTACCTATATGTCTGCCACTCCACCCAGGTTATCTGGAATGACCCACCGAACTCTTGACAGTCAATCTTATAAAGACCCTGAACTTGTCAAGGTTAAAAGGCGGTTGGTCATGTGAGGCCCGGCTTACAGGTTTAAATGAAGGATTAACTCAGTGGCTGTGCGGCCCATGAACAGCACTTGATATTGAGGCTTGGCAGCCTATGGAAGCCTTGTTTTTTTTCTGATTTGTTATTTTCTTTGAACATTGTTGGGGTTCATACCCTTGTACCATATTGATATATGGTTTAACACGATTCATGCCATGTAGCCTTAATCCTTATGACTCATACTTGAGATTATTTGGGGTTTTGATAACCCGGACTGTCTTTGGATAATAAGTCGCCAGCATATTTTGATTGTGCATTTGGAGTTATGCACTTCCAGTTTTGGGCTGTTACCCTTACTGCATACGGTATTGCAAGCCAGCGGTATGAACCAATCTCACAGGTATGTGTTTACTTGTTATATGAATATGTGAGGTTTGATAACCCGCCCTGGTTATGGACTATAAGTCGCCAGAATATATGATGTTGGACATTATGACCCGCCCTGGCGTAAACCGCTAGGGTATCTATTGTTTACTCTATGCAAGAGCTTTGTAAAATAATATGATATTCCTTGCAAAGTTCATCCATGGCATATGAAAAGTTCATCATCAGTTTCAAAGGCTCAGAACATGCACGATGGCATGACAGATCATTGTTTTCACTAGCCTATTACATGGCTTTCAAAGCCCAAATGATTAAGTGTTTTTTCAAACAAGCACTTTGATGCAGTCTGAGAGCCGCCTTGCGGATCAGTTGTCCTAGTCTTGGTGAGTTGACGCTTCCGGGTCATCCAGCGCCGATTCTTCTTCTTCCTCCACTTGCTGGAAGTCAGTTGTGGCCCAGTTGATCCCAGTCAATGCTCTGAATACAGCCTCATCATCTATAAGGGTTGATGGATCAATATCAGGGGCAAAGGTGTGCTTACGTGTTGGCGGGATGAGGTCCATGGCCTCATAAATTGGCACTGATACTTTTGAGTAAGCCGCCTGATATTTTGTCAAGTCGGTCTCTTCAGCTAGCTTACTCACCGTGGGCGCATTTCCTTTACACATTTGGTAAAGTCTGCGGCTTCAAAGGGAGACCCGTCTTCTTTTAAACTTGGACAGCCGGTGGCTAATTCTTCCGGGTCAAGTTCGGCTTGCCATGCCTTTGCCCGGCTCAACGCGGTGATGGCACCGGCTCTAGCAGTTGGCCGCTTTAGTTCTTCAACTCTTTGCGGCAGCACAAACAGTTTCTCCAGCATCTCCTTGATGAGTGAAGGTGGTTGCTTCTTATGTGAGATAGTAGCAATAGCCCGTTGAGCGCCGGTGTACAGTTGCTCCACAAGGGTATATACGGCCTTAAGCCTTACGCGCATGTCTTGGCCCAGCCTAGAACTTCTGAAGCCTGCATCAATATTGGTAAGCCGGTTTATAACCATGGTATGTTGATGGTGAAAAATTGAAGTATTATATTGTTTACCAAAGATGGCAGCTGTCAGGCTATTGATTTGATGTTTTAAGCCAGACAACTCATCAGTTACCGGCTTAAGAGCAGCTTCAGCATCTTCTGCTCTTTTCAGCAGAGCCGCCTTCTCGGTCTCCCAGCCGGTTCTCTCAGCGCTGAAGTCCCTTTTTAATTTTTCAATCTCTTCCAAGGAGGTTTTCAGCTCTGATTTGGCCTTTGAAGTCTCTGACTGTTGGGACAGGATGTTTTGCCGTAGATCATTGATTCGAGTTTCCTTCATGTTCAATTCAGCCTGCCATAAACAAAGAGAGGCAGCATATGGTTATGATAATCATCTTATTTGAAGTCCCAAGCATAATACAGGTATTTTACTTGGCACTTGGAGGCTAATGTACATTTGCTCTTTTGAAGACAAATCTTTAATGACGCGGTTAAAATTTCTTCAACTAAAACTGGCTCATGGGGGCTACATATTTGGATTCGTTCATAAATATGGCGGTAAGTCCCTGCTCAGCTATGCAGCTTAAGCCGGCCCTTGGGGGCTACATATGTGGGTTTTCGTGCTACAATTTGAAGCCCCAACTTAACTTCCCAGTTTAAGCCGGCCCTTGGGGGCTACTTGTTTTGATTCAACAGTTACAAATTGCTATTGAATGGTTATAAGATCAAATATGGTAGTTAAGTCTATGACATATTCAATTTCTTCATATACAGTAGACTTGGCGGCTGACAGATATATGTACAGGAAGACTATTTCAGTGTTTACCTCAAAACGCTCCTTCATCACATTGACTAAGCCGGCTTCAAAGTCACGGCTAGTGTGAAGGCGGTTTAAATAACCCGCGTGAATTTCCTGAGCATTGAACTGGGCATAACCTTCTAAATCCAGCTTCCATTTGCCCTTCTCAGCAGCAGAAAATTCCTCCTTGGCGCTATGTTTGGCTAAGATTGTGGGGTTGCCCGGCTCAACGTAATGGGTCCCAGTGACTATGACATCGTCAGCCTTTTCTTCAGCAGGTTTGATGGGACTTGGCGGCTTAGCACGAGTCGGGTCAACGTCCATGGAGTCCATAATGACATTGTGCTCTTCGGGCGGCGGATCATCAATGGCTGCTTTAGAGGTTTGATGCAAAGATTCAGATATTGTCTGCTTCTCCGGGTTAGCAGCCTTGGGATCTTCAGTGGTATTGATGTTTTTGCCCGGTTTACTGGTCTTCGCCTTCTTGCTTGGTTTGGCTTGACCACTGACAATGAGACATAAAGATGTAAGCATGATAATTGACAAAGGGTTTAAAAAGCAAAGAAATTCAATATTCTTACCCTGGGGCGACTTTGAAAAGGGGGATCTGAGTCCCAGTGGAGTCCCCAGATGAGGAGTGAGAAGTGCCCTGATAGTTTGAATCAGAAGGGTTAAGGGGTTGTCGAACAAGACCGGCTTTTGGAAAAGCTAAATCGAAAAACTGTGAAACCTTTGCTTGGCGCTTGCGAGGAACCGGCGTGTTTGGTAAACTGGAGGAAAGTTCCCCGCCTCAGCTGTTCCGGGTTGTGCGGCGAACTTCATGCTGTCGTTTCTTCAAAATAAAGTGGGGATCCAGATAAGCTAAAGGGTGAGAAAACCTTACTTTCCAGCTCGCTTGTCAAACTTTCTGTCTTGGCAGAGATTCTGAGTCGGAGGAAAGGATAGTTACCTCTTCGCGGTCTGCATGGCTGGCCTCCGCGTCATCCTGGTAGTAATCAATGTCAATAAGATGAACAAAGAAGGAGCCAAGAGAATCAAGTTCTACCTCCGACTCTTCATCAAGAGTAAACGGATCAATTTCTTCTGATTTCTTCTTGGCAGGTTTCTTAGCCTGGTTCTTGGTCCTGGTTTTCTTGGCCGGTTTATCCTGAAGCTTCTTCTTCCAGAAGGGGGAGTCAGGCTGCAGAAACTCAAGTAAGAATGAGAAGGCAGATTGACAGATAATGAAATAATGAAAACTGCTCACAAATACTTACAGCTGGCGGCTTGTTGAGGGTGCAAAAGGGGTTCAGCCCTGTCTTGCTTCTGAAAGGATCGAGAAGAGGTGTCTAGAGGGGGGGTGATTAGACCCTCAACAAAGAAAAGTAGCAGTTTTTAATTTCTTCAAGTTAAGGTGGAGTTTTAGCATAAGTTTAAACATTCACAATACATTTCAAGCAAGCATGGCAAGAGTATATGAGCAGCGGAAAGTAAAGCATGCAAATTGCAAGAAAGTAAAGGGATGGGATTGGAGTGTGCAAACGCAATAGGAGACACGGAGATTTCTGGCGTGGTTCCGATAGGTGGTGCTATCGTACATCCACGTTGATGGAGACTTCAACCCACAAAGGGTAACGGTTGCGCGAGTCCACGGAGGGCTCCACCCACGAAGGGTCCACGAAGAAGCAACCTTGTCTATCCCACCATGGCCATCGCCCACGAAGGACTTGCCTCACTTGGGTAGATCTTCACGAAGTAGGCGATCTCCTTGCCCTTACAAACTCCTTGGTTCAACTCCACAATCTTGACGGAGGCTCCCAAGTGACACCTAACCAATCTAGGAGACACCACTCTCCAAAAGGTAATAGATGGTGTGTTGATGATGAACTCCTTGCTCTTGTGCTTCAAATGATAGTCTCCCCAACACTCAACTCTCTCTCTTAGATTTGGCTATGGTGGAAAGATGATTTGAGTGGAAAGCAACTTGGGGAAGGCTAGAGATCAAGATTCTTGTGGTTGGATTGGAATGTCTTGGTCTCAACACATGAGTAGGTGGTTCTCTCTCAGAAAATGAGTAGTGGAAGTGTAGGCACGTTCTGATGGCTTTCTCACAAATGGAGAAGGGGGTGGAGGGGTATATATAGCCTCCACACAAAATCTAACCGTTACACACAATTTACCAAACTCGGTGGGACCGAATAGTGAAACTCGGTGAGACCGACCTGGTTCAAAATGTGAACGTTAGGCTTTTCGGTGGGACCAACAAGGTCAACTCGGTGAGACCGATGTGCTAGGGTTAGGGCAAACCTCATCTCGGTGAGACCGATTACATGAACTCGGTGAAACCGATTTCAGCAATAAGCAAACAGAGACTTGGTCAAGCAAACTCGGTGGTACCGACTGCGTATCTCGGTGAGACCGAAGTAACTGCAATAGGTAATAGAGAGTTTGCAGGGCCATCTCGGTGAGACCGAGATCCCTATCGGTGAGACCGAACTGATTAGGGTTTCTGGCAGTGGCTATGTCAAGTGAACTCGGTGGCGCCGGATGAATCAAATCGGTGGGGCCGAGTTTGACTTTAGGTTTAGGACATATTTGGAATTGAGAAAGTGGTTGAGGGCTTTGGAGCATATCACTAAGCACTTTGAGCAAGTAGACCATTAAGCAACACCTCATCCCCTTAATAGTATTGGCTTTTCCTATGGACTCAATGTGATCTTGGATCACTAAAATGAAAATGAAGAGTCTTGGGCTTTTGCCAATATGTGTCCTTAGCATCTTGAAGGGGTTCCACATCCTCCTGTCCTGCCACTCCACTGTTGAACTCATCTGAAATATACTAGATGAAAATATTAGTCCAACAAGAGATATGTTGACATTAATTACCAAAATCACCCAGGGAGCACTTGTGCTTTCAATCTCCCCATTTTTGGTAATTGATGACAACATACATCAAAGCTTTTAGATAAAGATATGGAGTGTAACAAGTAAAGCTTTGGAAGAACATGCGACATGCATTGGCTCCCCCTATATGTATGCAATCATATGAAGATAGATTATAAAAGTATGTGAATGCATAAACATGTCAAAGCAAGCAATGAGTTACATGTATCTTGGCTATATGCATCAGAGCAAATGATGTGAAGTGCAGAAAATATACCTACATGTTCATGAGTCCTTCTTGCAAACAATATGTACATCAGCAAGAGATCCTCATGCACATGAGTGTGATGCATATACTTACCTTGTGGCCTTGAGTTGACTTTGGAAGATATGAACCTGAGAAAACAGGGTTAGATAACACAGGAACATCTACTAAACAAAGCAAGAACAGGAAACCACAAGAGTACCAAGACTGGGATGACATGTAGTGAGTGAGTACTTAGTACTCTATTTGGATATTGACATGTCCCCAAGGGATAAAGATATGCAATGAATTCCAAAGATTTTCTTCCCTTAAGTGTCTTTCTCCCCCTGAATCTGATATTGGATAATGGGAGAAGATAGGGAATAGAAAATCAAAGCAAAGAAAATCCAAGCAAAAGACACAAAGAAACATCTACTAGCATGTCTTTCCCCTCTTAAAGACATGTGGCTTCTCTCCTCCTTGAATACCAGGCATCTGGGATGGCTAAGAAGTCTCCCTCTCCCTTTGATGTGGTTAAGCTTTGATGTGCTCTCTCCCCCCCTTTGACATCAATTTCCAAGACGGGATCTTCTGGAGCATGAGTCAAGTAGGTTTGGTCCTTGAGTCACATTACAAAGCAACATGTAATTTAAGATGCTGGTAGAGGACAAGAATCATCGAGTGGAGCTGGAACAGATATGCATGATGCAAATGGCAAAATGTTTCCTCAGTAGTGAAATCGGTAACACCGAATTTTTTTCTTCGGTGGCCCCGAGTTGTTTCGGTTTAGCCGATAAGAAAAAAATCGGTGAGGCCGAATTTAACACAGAGAGAAAAAAAATTGTCATCTCAGCTCACTAGGCAAATAAGATCTCACAAAGATTTGCAGGGAATTAACTGAAGGATTTGCAATGAATTAAATGCAGGGAATGCAGAAAATAACAGAGAAAAGAAAAGAAATCTAGATGAAGTATGCAAGAGATAAATGCAAGAACACAGATAAACACTAGAGAACTTCATCTAGAATTGGTCGGCGACAGAGTCACCTATGTTAGAGTATATTGACTTAGGAGTCAAGTAAAGATACTTGATCATAGGTCATACTCATCGTTTAAGCTCAAAATGGGGTTGCCATTTTTCGTTTAAGCATTTTGATGTATTCACATCTTGTTGAGCTGCTTTGACCCATGTATTGGGGTAAAGCTCCTCTAAGATGGAATAACATACCTTGGGTGGTGGTGTTGATCTTGATCATGTAGTTGAATTTTGTTGGATACTCAAGGTTGATGTAGTTCATCAAGAGTTGGGAGCACCACTTGTAGTTTGAGTTCACCTTCCTACATGGGTTAGTCTTGCAAGGAAGAGCACTTGTGTGTCCAAAATGACAATAATGAAACTTGATACCAAATGAAATTTGATATATTGTCAAAGGATATATTGAAAGGATTCATGCTTCCTTGTCTCCAACCACCATATTGTAGAGACTTGGTGATGTAGAGATTGCTTAGAATGTGAGTGAGTTGCAATCTCATAGAGTTGGGCTCATCCAAGTACCTACAAGGGTTAGATAACATGCAAGGGTACAAGTATAGATCCAAGACATATGATCATCATCATAAGAGAAATATCAAGGATTAGTCATGTAATGGCTCATGCCTTGCATGCATCCAAATGGAGTTACTACTCCAAGTTTGAGGCATCAATGATATTCAATTCACCTCTCAAACGGCAAAATACTTTCTCATCAAGCGGTTTGGTGAATATATCCGCCAATTGCTTATCGGTACGAACATGCTTAAGATCGATATCTCCTTTAGCAACATGATCTAGAACGAAATGATGACGAACTTCAATATGCTTAGTTTGAGAATGTTGCACGGGATTATGAGCAATCTTAATAGTGTAGGGTAACGCAGCAGAAAACAAAAATTTTCCGCCCTACGCACCAGCCCAGGACCACTATGGAGACTGCATACAAGGTTTGATCATTTTCGTTACCGACTCGTAGCGCAGCAGAAGTAGAGTCGATGACGTTCGGTGGTGCAGATCCCCGCAGCTAGGATTTACAACCTCCCAACCGCGAGGATGTATACCCTCGTCTTCCCTTCGGACAGCCCTCCGGGAGGCGGTCGAACAGTCCACCGGACGATGTCGCGGACAGCCCTTCGGGAGGACCTTCGAAACCTGAACGGTCACTCGGACAGCCCTTCGGGAGGACTCACAGAACTCGGACCGTCACTTGGACAGCCCTTCGGGAGGCACTCTCGAACAGCCCCTCGGGCACTAAGATCGAAACTACGACCTCTCTACAGAGTTGCACACATACGGTGTCACCTATCCGGCAGGGCTTCGCCGTCCAGAACTAGTTCCTGCCGGAACCCAGACAGCCTTTCGGCTCTACGAAACTCTTTTTGTGGGAGGGAGAGAGAAGCCAGATAACATCTTGGCATGTGTATGAGAGCAAGGGATGGGGAGAATGGCAGCCCCTTCTCCTCCTTTTATAGGCCAAGGCAAGGGGTGGGGTGGGATGTTGAAATACCAAAATACCCAAGCTTCATGTCACACATGAAAGGGCATAATGGTAACACAAGGGGGGCACCAAGGGGACACCACCATGGCAGCCCTTGGGCCGGCCCACACCTTGTCTCCCCATGGGGGGGCCCCCCCAACAAGCCACCAACATGTCTCCATGAAACATGCATGCTCCCTAGACAAAAAGCCACCAAACATGCAACCCCCGATTCGTGGGATCTTGTCCCCTCGCGCTGAGACAAGATGTTTTCCGCGAAACTTTTTTTGAAAAATTCCAGAAGGTCCCAGAACATTTCCGGCACCCTCTAAAATTATTCTGGGCATGATCCGAAACATTTTTGGTGCGGTGGTTTTCATCAGCGGAAAGCATTAACAGCGGTTACGGCAGTTTCGGAACATTTCCGGTTTTTCTCTCCGAAAATTCCCAGAAGTTCCCAGACCAATTCTGGCATCCTCTGAAAATTTCCAGGCGGTGCCGAAACCCTTTTTGACCAAATAATATATTCCGAAACAACTTTTCGGTTTTACCGAAACTCTTTCGGTGTTCTCTCTCTCGGAACTCTTCCGTTGTCTCCGAAACATTTTCGGTGACTTTCTCTCAGACTCCCTGTCTAGCGTTCAACAGATAGATGACCCTTAAGCGTGTGACCCTATAGGTTCGGTGAAGTATAGACATGACCGGAACACTTTCCGATCAATGATCAGCATCGGAGCCGTGGACACCCATATTGACCCCTATACCCACACGAATGAATATTCGAGTGAACCTCCAGTTGCCGTGTGCTATTCCTGTTGCTTCGCGATATGTTACAAATACCCGAGGTGAGACATGTTGGCATTCCCGTGGATCAACAACTTGTCCACTATGCTAGTTACCTCGTTACCGGTATTGTTCTCTTTTCTCGTTACCATGTTCCAGCATCCCCGTGATCAAATCACAAAGTGTCTGGCCAGACGATGATGGATACCGTAACACCGAGAGGGCCCAGAGATATCTCTCCATCGTTGGAGGAGCAAATCCCAATCTTGAGCTATCAAGTTACTTGACATACTTTCCCATGAACCCGTAAGCCGCCGTAATAGCCATCCAGTTACGGATGACGTTTAACAAACCCCAAAGTTCATGAATCAAGCATGAAGAAACTCTATACTCTCATGGTCTGAGGAATTATGCAAACGTTAACCATCTCTGTGTTATTAACCATTAACTTGTGACGAATGAATCTCATAGCATAACATCAATCGGGTCGATTCAACACAAATGTTCTTCTAACATTGTGCCCTCAAAGTTGCTGGCATAGACATGCCCATGATTGGGAAAACATAATCATCATGCAACACTTGAGCTAGTCTTAGAGGCATGACTAGGAATACATTTTACCGTTTATTATTCCACACGTGCACATGGGTTTTCCCCAGAGCCTTTATGGATATACGGGCTCGGGAACCACAGCAGTTATAGCATGGAACATAAACATAATAATGAGCATGGAGATAAATAATAACATTTATTATTGCCTCTAGGGCATATCTCCTACAGACTCCCACTTGCACTAGAGTCAATAATCTAGTTAATGCTAATGCACTTTACACCTGTTGCACACCGGTGTAAATATGCTTCACATGTGGTATAGCCTGATGTCCAACGGATCTGACGACTTCAGCTCCGTGTGTATCTTTGCGTATCCTCGCGTTTTTACGCTTTCAGAAAATTCATATTTTGTGTGGACTTGGCTTTGTATGTATGTGAATCACAGGTCGAACCTGGATTCCTCAGACTGAGTTATGGAGCAACTACCTGCAGTAGTGTCCCATTGACAAAAGCCATCTTGGAACCATACCAAGTTCATGAATGAACTATATGATTCAACATTTTCTTTGTCGCTTCGAAAGCGGTAACATACTTAGCCTCTATTATAGAATTCGCCACAGTAATTTGTTTGGAAACCTTTTCCAACTTACTGTGCCACCACATTGTGTGTTACACAAAACCCTTAACTTAAATCGAAAATCGCTTCGAGCATGGCTGAAGACTGTATCGATGTAACCTTTTACAACGAACTCTTCATGATCTCCGCTTGCGAGAAAACATGTCATCAGTGCTACTATAGTACTCAATGACCCTTTTTCACTGTTGTCCCATGATCAGTACTTTTGATCACTTTGGTATCTATACTCGCAACAACTTTGGGAGTATTGGACATATCTGGTTGTTTTTACATACCATGGAATACATGATTAATCCAAACACAAGAGTGTATGGAATCTCCATCATGTATTTTGCTCATCAGTGTTTTGGGACACCGAGTCTTGCAAAAACTCTTTCCATGTGACTTCGGCAAGAATCACTCCTTGACATTTTTAATGCTAAAAGGTTTTAGCATCTTGTCAATATGTATCTTTGCTCAGCCCTATTAGGTAAATCTATCTCCATAGATCATCATGCCTAATATAAAGTCTATTTAGCCCAAGCACTTCATTGAAAAACTATTTCCAAATGAAGTCCTAATTCGTGTCAAGAAATTTAATTCCAATTACCAATGTGTCAAGCACACAAGGTTTTTAGAAATATTATTATGCTCCCACTTACTTTCTTGAATTATAAGCATCTTCGTTATCCATTGATGAAGTCAAAACTCCTTTGACCATTTCATCAAAACATGAAGATTTCAACTCCACTTTGCTCTCTTCTGTCCATCGCTGGAACTCTGAAGTTTGCACCCTTACTAGCATCCTCTGGATTGACAAAATACCTTGGACTGTAACACATGCAAGTCCTTGGTTTCATTTCCATCAGATGGAAATCCTTTTGTCTTCCATTGTTTTATATCTCATGATATGAAATATGTATTAATTGCTAGTTCAACCCGAACCGACTTTAAGCATCGCTACGGTGAAGCAACCTCATCGTAGTCAACTCCTTGAACTTGTATATTGCAACAAGTCGAGCTTTATGGATAAAACATTTTTATTCGTATCAGTTATAGTTCCATAAATATTCGTCAGACTCTAAGTCTTCCGAAAGGTGTATCAAGGTTTTAATCTTGAATCACTTATATGGAAACTATCTCGGATTGTATTGGCATTTAGCCAATTCCGGAGTCAGGGCCCGTCAACGCTTCCTTGTGTATCGTAGGTATACTGTTGTCTAACAACAATATCTCGTTTGCGCACCTGAGAGGTTTGCACGAGCCTTGCCCACGTGGTTCAGCTGCAAGTTCGATCGAAGTCCATACATTTTATTGTAGAGACTTTCGTATCAGTCGCAGTAGGAAACTCTGGAATTACTTCCAAGGTCTCTTTCCTTTGACCTGATGACGAAGATACTGTTTATCTCGTCGAGTTGCACTATTCTCCCACTCACCTTTTGAAAGAACCATTTTCTTCAAAAAGCATACCGTTCTTTGTGGCAAACCTATTTGCCTCGGTATAGTGAGGGAGGAATACCCAATTACTTGGGATAACCTACAAAGTAGCACTTGTCTGATTTGGAATAGGTTTGTAACCTTTTACACAAGCCCCATATTCCAAATGTTAAGAAAAGATACAACATGGTTGGGCGTACCATACCATGGCGTCATTTCAACAGACCTGATGGAGCTCTTTTCAGTGTAAAAGCCGCAGTCTCTAAAGCATCACTTTAAAAGGGATAATGGCAAATTTATTTATGTCATATTTGATCTTACCATGTCATAAATGGTTCGATTACATCTTCACGGACTTTCCACTTGCAGTGGTGTTCCGGGAGCTGCAAGTTATGAAACCCCTTTCACAACTCATCAGACATTCGCTAAACTTGTAACTCAAATATTCCTTTCTGCAATCCAATTGTAGAAACATAATTTTCTTGTTACAATAACTTCTACTTCATTGTCGAAAACCTTTTGACTGAATTCAAAAGATCTAGACTTACGTCTCATCAAGTAAATATCCATATATCTACTTGAGTCATTTCTGAAGATAGATAAATCCACTACTTGCAACAACATTTATTGGACTACATACATCATGATGCATGATCACCAATACGTTCTTTGTTCGTTCCTTATGGCCTGTGAACGGTATTTTAGTCACTTCACTTTTCGGAGAAAAGTTGCAAGTGTCAGATGATTCAAAATCAAATGACTTCAAAATCCATCATAATGGAATTTTCCATGCGGGTTTCTCCAATGTGACGAAATGCAGTGCCACACTTGTGTGGTATTCTTTTAGTCTTGCGACATTTAGCGTCAGTGTTATGGATGTATCATATTACCATCAATATTCATAATTTACGTCCCATCTGGATGGAAGCATGGCCCTTCATGTTATTCATAATACTGAACAACAATTGTTCTTTTATGAACAACCCTTTTGCAACAAACATTTTGCAATGGGCTAGAGTGTATGAAACTCTAAAATGAATTATTAAAGTAAATCCAGAGGTAATATATTAATATCATTATTCATAACATACATCTCATTCTCAATGAAAGTATGGCCCTTATGTTATTCATAACTTCGAACATCAAAAGTTCTCTTATGAACAACCTTCTTGCAAGATACCTTATGCAATGGGCTAGAGTTTGTGAAACTCTAAATGAATTATGAAAATAAATACAGACGGTAATACACCGATGGAAGGTATAGTAACATTTTACTATGTTCCCTGTGTATACCAAAACCTCATTCTTGGCTAGTCTTTTAGGCCATAGTAGTTCTTACATCAAAAACTTGTATGACATTCATACTTGAGCTGGATATTCCAGTCTTCTCTCTTTTTGCCTTTATACTTCTAACAGTTTAACTTTTAGTATTTCTCCTACTCTCAGAAGCACCCAACTTAAGAGTGGCATTAGCCCTGGACTTCCTAGGCGTGAAAGTTTCACTAACACCCTTTGGACACTTCCATTATCTTTAAGTTGTTGTTTTATTCACCTTTCATCATATGACAGGCGTTCTACTGGATCCCTCTCTTATCAGTCTAATGCATAGTAAACTCCTTTACTAATAGTTTGCAAACAAACATTGCTTTGGATATCTTATATCTTTTAGCCTTTGTCTGTCTCTGAAAATGATTTTCAGATTCCATGAATATCACATAACTATCCAAACTTTCGAAGTTCAGGTCTATGGAAGCAAATGTATTGCACTTGACTGAAACGGAATTCTAGCTTTTGGATCGAAGGACGAGAGTCACATGATCCATAGCATAAGCGAGAGAATACCAAAGTATGCGATAGGACAAAGTCCTTCTCGGCACTCTTGAGGACAATCCTCACATTACGTTACCAACCGTAAAGTTTTAACCAGATATTTAACAGCTATTCAATTTTAATAGGGAAGGTGGAAACGCGAGCCATTATTCTACAACTATTATGCAAATCACACTTTAGACACTGTTCAAAATTAATTGCACCGAGAATTAAACAGGTTAATTCAACAGTGCTCTCCCACTCAAATCAATATCTCTCATAATTGATTGTGAGCGATTCAAGATCCATATTACAATTCAACGCCAAGGATGTGTCCATCTCAAGTGACGAAAATTGCAATCGGTAGGCCAACTTGCCAATCACATCTCTATGTGACTCTTGTTCATCTTTCGATGGGCGTGTTCCGAACTCAGGACGCTCCTCCAGAACGTCAAGACAACCAAGTGATCTTGCTGCGAGGTCTCAACTCACCCGCCTCACACTTCCCTAATCGTTCGCACCCATGTGTCCATGTGATGCCCCGAAAAGTTAGGTGCCGTGACGGTGCTACACTTGGGAGAACACTAACTACTTGATATTTTGTGAGAGATCACCCTAATAAAAGCGACTACCGCGCAATCAAAAAGGGTGCATCATAAGGGATAAACATCTCAGGCAATTCATAATAGCATGATATGGTATAGCCCTTTCTGACGGAGAAGTCTTGTATTTCTTCGTCTTCGGCATTCGCGTCGGTGTTCACCTTCGCGAAGATTGCCACCACCATGTCGATGCACCAGATAATATTGCTATCTTTATAGCTAATAAAATAATGCATTACAACAAGGTTGACACGCAGGTCATTAAAGTGCAATCATATGGCTCCAGCCATCATGCCGAATCATGACACACAGGTCATGTTAATAAATTTACATTATATAGTCATCTCATACATAATCAAATTATTATGAGCACTGCTATACCACATCATATGCACATGCAAACCCTCCTGCAAAACCAAGTTAGACGCCTCTAATTGGATCATGCAAAAACTTGTTTTACGTGGCTTCTAAGGTTTCGAAACAAACCGAAGCTACCAACGTCCATCATCAAGTATGATAATTCAAGTCGCTAGATTAACAATGCGGGGTGTATGAAACATGAGATAATAAAATCTCGAGCCCCATACTGAACTTCGTCATACGCATGACCCCCGTGCAGATCATATCTGCATTGCCCTTTCGTCTGCGAAACATCCATCTTTCTTTAACTAAAGTGGAACCCAAAGAACTGTTAGCACTTCGTTGATCTGTCAATCAGCATACTCAGGAGCAGCATGAAAGGATCGCGGATTGCCAGAACTTTGTGAGATTCCACAATGCTATCAAGATCAGGACTACGCAAATTCAAGGGAAGCAACAAGAACATCGGGTAACAGATTTCATCTGCTACCCGCACAAATAATTTTCAGTAATAGAACTCATCTACTACCTAATTATATTGTGCAACACCCATACATCTCTATGTATTCTAGATCGCAACCTGCATCTACGCATAGCACGGCTCATGATGCCACTGTAGGGTAACGCAGCAGAAAACAAAATTTTTCCGCCCTACGCACCAGCCCAGGACCACTATGGAGACTGCATACAAGGTTTGATCATTTTCGTTACCGACTCGTAGCGCAGCGGAAGTAGAGTCGATGACGTTCGGCGGTGCAGATCCCCGCAGCTAGGATTTACAACCTCCCAACTGCGAGGATGTATACCCTCGTCTTCCCTTCAGACAGCCCTCCGGGAGGCGGTCGAACAGTCCACCGGACGATGTCGCGGACAGCCCTTCGGGAGGACCTTCGAAACCCGAACGGTCACTCGGACAGCCCTTCGGGAGGACTCACAGAACTCGGACCGTCACTTGGACAGCCCTTCGGGAGGCACTCTCGAACAGCCCCTCGGGCACTAAGATCGAAACTACGACCTCTCTACAGAGTTGCACACATACGGTGTCACCTATCCGGCAGGGCTTCGCCGTCCAGAACTAGTTCCTGCCGGAACCCAGACAGCCTTTCGGCTCTACGAAACTCTTTTCGTGGGAGGGAGAGAGAAGCCAGATAACATCTTGGCATGTGTATGAGAGCAAGGGATGGGGAGAATGGCAGCCCCTTCTCCTCCTTTTATAGGCCAAGGCAAGGGGTGGGGTGGGATGTTGAAATACCAAAATACCCAAGCTTCATGTCACACATGAAAGGGCATAATGGTAACACAAGGGGGGCACCAAGGGGACACCACCATGGCAGCCCTTGGGCCGGCCCACACCTTGTCTCCCCATGGGGGGGGCCCCCCCAACAAGCCACCAACATGTCTCCATGAAACATGCATGCTCCCTAGACAAAAAGCCACCAAACATGCAACCCCCGATTCGCGGGATCTTGTCCCCTCGCGCTGAGACAAGATGTTTTCCGCGAAACTTTTTCTGAAAAATTCCAGAAGGTCCCAGAACATTTCCGGCACCCTCTAAAATTATTCTGGGCATGATCTGAAACATTTTTGGTGCGGTGGTTTTCATCAGCGGAAAGCATTAACAGCGGTTACGGCAGTTTCGGAACATTTCCGGTTTTTCTCTCCGAAAATTCCCAGAAGTTCCCAGACCAATTCTGGCATCCTCTGAAAATTTCCAGGCGGTGCCGAAACCCTTTTTGACCAAATAATATATTCCGAAACAACTTTTCGGTTTTACCGAAACTCTTTCGGTGTTCTCTCTCTCGGAACTCTTCCGTTGTCTCCGAAACATTTTCGGTGACTTTCTCTCAGACTCCCTGTCTAGCGTTCAACAGATAGATGACCCTTAAGCGTGTGACCCTATAGGTTCGGTGAAGTATAGACATGACCGGAACACTTTCCGATCAATGATCAGCATCGGAGCCGTGGACACCCATATTGACCCCTATACCCACACGAATGAATATTCGAGTGAAACTCCAGTTGCCGTGTGCTATTCCTGTTTCTTCGCGATATGTTACAAATACCCGGGGTGAGACATGTTGGCATTCCCGTGGATCAACAACTTGTCCACTATGCTAGTTACCTCGTTACCGGTATTGTTCTCTTTTCTCGTTACCGTGTTCCGGCATCCCCGTGATCAAATCACAAAGTGTCTGGCCAGACGATGATGGATACCGTAACACCGAGAGGGCCCAGAGATATCTCTCCATCATTGGAGGAGCAAATCCCAATCTTGAGCTATCAAGTTACTTGACATACTTTCCCATGAACCCGTAGCCGCCGTAATAGCCATCCAGTTACGGATGACGTTTAACAAACCCCAAAGTTCATGAATCAAGCATGAAGAAACTCGATACTCTCATGGTCTGAGGAATTATGGAAACGTTAACCATCTCTGTGTTATTAACCATTAACTTGTGACGAATGAATCTCATAGCATAACATCAATCGGGTCGATTCAACACAAATGTTCTTCTAACATTGTGCCCTCAAAGTTGCTGGCATAGACATGCCCATGATTGGGAAAACATAATCATCATGCAACACTTGAGCTAGTCTTAGAGGCATGACTAGGAATACATTTTACCGTTTATTATTCCACACGTGCACATGGGTTTTCCCCAGAGCCTTTATGGATATACGGGCTCGGGAACCACAGCAGTTATAGCATGGAACATAAACATAATAATGAGCATGGAGATAAATAATAACATTTATTATTGCCTCTAGGGCATATCTCCTACAAATAGCACTCTCATTATCACAAAGCAATGGAACATGTTTCACATAGATCCCATAATCTTTAAGAGTTTGGGTATCCAAAGTAATTGAGCACCACATGAACCGGCGGCAATGTATTCCGCTTCGGCGGTGGATAAGGATACCGAGTTTTGTTTCTTGGAGGACCAAGACACAAGAGATCTACCAAGAAATTGACAAGTACCCGAAGTGGACTTTCTGTCAACCTTGTCTCCGGCATAGTCCGAATCGGAGTAGCCAACAAGATCAAAAGAAGACCTCTTAGGATACCAAATGCCAAAGTTTGGTGTGTGAATTAAGTATCTCACTATCCTTTTCACAGCCTTAAGATGACATTCTTTGGGGGGCGCTTGATATCATGCACACATGCACACACTTAGCATAATATCGGGACGGGAGGCACATAGATATAGCAATGAACCAATCATAGAGCGGTAAACCTTTTGGTCAACTGGTTCGCCATCCTTAGTCAAGTCAAGATGTCCACTAGTAGGCATGGGTGTATTCATACCTTTGCATTCTTGCATGTTGAACTTCTTGAATAAGTCCTTGGTATACTTTGTTTGAGAAACAAAGGTACCCTCCTTAGTTTGCTTAATTTGCAAACCAAGAAAGAACTTGAGTTCACTCATCATAGACATCTCAAACTTCTCCGAAATTAGTCTTCCAAACTTTTCACTAAAATGAGGGTTAGTCAAGCCAAATATGATATCATCAACATAAATTTGGCACACAAATAATTCACCATTAACCCTTTTAGTAAAAAGTGTTGAATCAATTTTTCCAATCTCAAAGCCTTTTTCAATAAGGAACTTGGTCAAGCATTTATACCACGCTCTAGGAGCTTGTTTAAGACCATAAAGAGCTTTGTGAAGTTTGTAAACATGGTCAGGTTTCTTAGGATTAACAAAGCCAGGAGGTTGTTTAACATAAACTTCCTCCTCAATTTCACCATTTAGAAAAGCACTTTTAATGTCCATTTGATACAATGTGATATCATGATGGTTGACATAAGCAAGTAAGATGCGTATGGACTCAAGTCTAGCAACGGGGGCATATGTCTCACCATAGTCCATACCTTCGACTTGAGTGTAGCCTTGAGCAACGAGACGGGCCTTGTTGCGTACAACTTGTCCATCTTCATCTTGCTTATTCCGAAACACCCATTTGGTACCAATGACATTGTGCTTCTCATCGGGCTTTTCAACCAACGTCCACACTTGGTTCCTCTCAAAATTGTGTAGCTCTTCATGCATGGCGTTCACCCAATCCGGATCATCAAGAGCATCTTCAACCTTCATAGGTTCAATACTAGAAACGAATGAGTAATGTTCAGAAAAGTTAGCCAAATGAGTTTTAGAGCGAGTAATTCCCCCGGTTTGGATATCGTCAAAGATTTGTTCAACGGGATGGTCTCTTGAGACTCTTGCTCTAACTCGTGAGAGCTTTTGTTTAGGTCGGGGTAGAACATCCTCTTCATCATCTTGTTCTTCCTCTTGGCCTTCTTCGTTGTTGGTGTTGTCATTCTCTTATGGAGGCGGAGAAGGAGGTTGATGAGGTTCATCTTGGTGTACTTCCTCATTTTCTTCATCTTGGCGAGTCCCACTTGTGGATGCCTCCGAGTCAACTCGTGGTTCACCTTGTCGTGAGGTAGAAGCTTCCACTTGGATGGACGAGGTACTCTCATTCACCTCCATTGGACGAATCTTGCCAATAGACAAGTCTTGGATTGCTTCCGAAGGGTCTTTGTCTCCTACATCAATTGGCAATTGCTCTACTTGCGAGCCATTAGATTCATCAAACTTCATATCTACCGTCTCTTCAACCTTTCGGGTGAAATTGTTGTAGACACGGTAAGTGTGAGAGTTTGAGCCATAACCAAGTAGGAAACCTTCATGAGATTTAGGAGCAAATTTCGAACGATGATGCTTATCAAGAATGTAGCACTTTGAGCCAAATACTCGAAAGTATCCAACTTGGGGTTTGTTACCAGTGAGAAGCTCGTATGCCATCTTGCCGAGTAGCTTGTGAAGATATAGACGATTTGTTGCATGACAAGCTGTCTCAACCGCTTCCGCCCAAAAGTGTTTTGGCGTCTTGTACTCATCAAGTATCGTTCTTGCCATCTCAATAAGAGTCCGGTTCTTCCTCTCAACAACTCCGTTTTGTTGAGGCATGTACGTAGCCGAGAACTCATGTGTAATCCCTTCTTCGTCAAGAAAGGTGTCCACATTTGCGTTCTTGAACTCCGTTTCGTTGTCGCTGCGAACCTTCTTGATCTTCACTTCAAATTGATTTTGGGCCTTCCTAGCGAAGTTCTTGAAGATCTTTTGGACCTGCGATTTATCATCAAGAAAGAACATCCATGTAAATCTTGAAAAATCATCGACTATGACTAAACCAAACGAATTTCCACCGAGACTTTTATAGGCGTTTGGACCAAAAAGATCCATATGAAGCAGCTCGAGCGGTCTTCTCGTGGTCATGATGTTCTTCACGGGGTGGCTTCCTCCAACCTGTTTTCCTGCTTGACAAGCGCTGCACAATCTATCCTTGTCAAATATAACGTCTTTTACTCCAAGGATATGATCACCTTTAATAAGCTTATCAAAATTTCGAATGCCCACATGACCTAACCTTCTATGCCACAACCAACCTTTAGAAGATTTAGTAATTAAGCAAGTTCTAGTTTGAGCCTTTTTAGTGAAATCAACAATGTATATATCACCTCTACGTATACTGGTAAAGACCATTTTATGATTATCTCTTCGAAACACTTGGCAATCTACTTCAGTAAATAGGACATTGAAACCGAAATCGGCTAGTCTAGATACAAAAGTAAATTATACCCAAGAGATTCAATGAGCATAACATTTTGGATGGAGCTGTCATGTGAGATGGCCACCTTACCAAGGCCAACCACCTTACCCTTTGAGTTATCACCAAAAGTGACATATTTTCGAGGGCCGTTGTTTTCAGCAAGCTCACGAAACATATCCTTGTCTCCAGTCATGTGATCGGTACATCCACTATCAAGAAGCCATTCCTTTCCTCCAGTCATGTAGCCGCGAAGGTTAGCCATAAGACCAAAGTGTCTCATAGACTCATCGAGATCAAATTCACTATCATCATCCTCATCATAGTATCCATGTTCGACATCATCTTGTGATTGATCATCACCTAGAGAGAGTGATTCATTAGATTTATGATTATGACAATGTTCATCTTTATGAATTCTAATGACTTATGAGATGATATTACTAATGATTCCAACATCTCCTTTGGCACGCATAAGGTCACGAAGCTCAAATAGACAATCACCAAACATAGGATCTTTAGGATTCATCTTATTTAAAGCAATGGACTTTTGAAGAATCACATCTAGATTTTTCAAGGAATAGTCTGGAAAGCGTTCCTCAAGGAATCTCCACATGGTGTAAGCACAATCAAGAGTAGGCAAGCATGCTATCAAATTTCTAGGCAAACCTCTAGTAATAAGATTGACAGTTCTAAGATTGCGAATCATGTCGAGAGACTCATCGGGGGTAGGATGCAAACGATCAACAAGGGGCGCACAAGGGCTAGTAATGGACTTGTTCAAGTGATATTCATTGAAAATCTCAAGCATCTCATTTTTCCAAGCATTAAAGAACTCTCCATCAAGTATGGGTACTCTATGTCTAAGACTCCCCATCGTAGACTCATCCATCTTCCTCCAATGGTGATTAAACCAAAGAAATGGAGACCAAAGCTCTGATACCAATTGAAAGGATCGAGAAGAGGTGTCTAGAGGGGGGGGGGTGATTAGACCCTCAACAAAGAAAAGTAGCAGTTTTTAATTTCTTCAAGTTAAGGTGGAGTTTTAGAACAAGTTTAAACATTCACAATACATTTCAAGCAAGCATGGCAAGAGTATATGAGCAGCGGAAAGTAAAGCATGCAAATTGCAAGAAGGTAAAGGGATGGGATTGGAGTGTGCAAACGCAATTGGAGACACGAAATCACCCAGGGAGCACTTGTGCTTTCAGCTGCAAGTGGCCAAGCTTTCGTTCAGCAATGTCTTGACCATCTTGTTGAGGCTCTCGTTGTCCAATCGCACTTGGCTATGGCATTGTGGATCTTTGACGTCACATGTATACTCGTACATTAAGCCGGGCCGGCAGCTTAAGGGTCAAATTCTCCATGCGACCCAGCATCGAACTAGGTCAACTCCAGTTAAGCCATTGGCCATTAAGGCTCTGATTTTTTCCAAAAATGGGCATATATTTGGCCCGTTCTGCTGTGATGATCCGGTCAGGGAGGGGGCGCCTGTTGCTAAGCCGGCTCTCACGATAACCCGGCAAGGGATTTTCACCCTCTGGAGATGTGTCTTGGCAGTAAAACCAAGTCTGGTTCTAGTCCTTGGGATGGCTGGGAAGTGCAGCGGCTGGGAAAGTAGCTTCTTTGCACCTCTGAATTGAAATGCCGCCTAGTTCTAGGCTGGGCCCATCTGTGAACTCAGTCTGGCGGTTCAAGTAATAGAATTCCCTGAACAGCTCTACAGTGGGCTCCTGTTGAAGATATACTTCGCAAAAAACTTGGAGGTTGCAGATGTTTGAAACAGAGTTGGGCCCAATATCTTGCAGATGAAGTTGAAAGAAGTGCAGCACATCATGAAAGAATTTTGAGCCGGGTGGAGTGAACCCCCGGAGCATGTGATCAGTGAAGACTACAACTTCACCCTCTTTTGGTTCAGGGGTGGTCTCGATTCCTGGGGCCCTCCAGTGGATCACATCCTTTTTGGCCAGGACGCCTTCTTTTACAAATTCATTGAGGATTTCTTCCATGATAGTGGAAGCGACCCAATTGCATGAAGTGACGGTCTTGGTCATTTTGTTGGTGAAAAGCCTAAAGAAAAAATATTGCCGTTTTAAAGTTATGCTGTTAAGCCGGCCAGTGGTCAAAAAATGAGTGCGTCATGCAAAGCCAATTTATATGCAGCGGATGATGTGCTTTAAACATTGGTATGATTAAACCGGAAAGCTAATGCCAGGTTATACAGGTTGTGAACATATACTGGTGGCTTAACAAGGGGACTAATGGAGTATGGCGGGTTACGGCTTATCTTATAAACCGCCCGAACAGCTGCGGTGCTACAGATCTATAAGTGAATTTTGCTAAGTGATGGGCAAACAGGTTCCACAGATTGGTTCTATGATTTTGGATCTACAGCAGTTCAGAAAAGAAAATAAATTCTAAACCTAAGGTGATGGCAGCAGAAGAACTCGTATGCTCAGATGAGACTTTTGTACAGAGGGGGTATCTTCTACTATTGGAAACGAATACTAAAACCACTACCGCATAACTTTGGCACTGTGTTCAGATCTAACTATGTGATCTAAAGAGGAAAAAAGAAGAATGGCGATGAACTCCGATGAACTGAGCAAACCCTAGTATAGATCTGATGCGAAGCAAGAGGGGTACCTGTCGACGCTGATGGACAGCGGGAGTGCGCCACGTTTCTCTGATCTGTTCAGGTTGATGCAGCGGCCGGAGTTGAAGACGCTGGAGGTGGACGGCGGCGGTAGAGCTCGGGCGCTGTGGAGTGGCAAGAAGGAAGAAGACGCAGAAGCAGGGGGTAAAAGTGAAAACAGGGCCCCCTCTGTCCCTATTTATAAGGAGTTGAATAAATGGCATGCGCGGGAATCAAGGAGGCTGAAAAATGGTCATGTGGCTATGTGAACGCCTCGATTTTCGGGAGGTCTATTAAGATAAAGATCTATGGAGATATTCTGGGCTTTGTGCGAAATTAATGCACAATGACGTCATGGCGGGTTAACACGATTCTGAGATATGACGTCATGGCGGGTTACCAAGAACCGAAAGGGAATTGATAAAGGAGGATTCTGCTATGTCAAGAGATGAAGATTGATGTGAACCAGTTTAAATCAACCTGGGGCCTAATGTTGGGGATATAACTAATGGGTATGACCCGCCCAGGAGGGGCTGGGTCATGCCCCTGGCGGCTTAAAGTCAAGAGGCTCGATAAGGTCCAAGAAGATATGAAGATGGCGGTTCATAGAGCAAGCTAATTGAAGGCCCAAGACCCGGAGACGGCTTGAGGCCCACGGGTATGAGCCGCCATATGCTTAAACTTGTCTTGTAAGGCAAGGGTAGTTAGAAACTGAGCCGATCATGTTTGTTTGAGCCGGGCGGGACTCTGTAAGCCGCCGGGCATCAACCTGTATATAAAGGGGTGACCCAACGGCGGGTTAACTCAAGAAACAACTGATCGAGAACTAGGTCAAGCGTATTCGCTCCCTGGTAATCGAAACACAAGCAATACAACCTAAAGCAGGACTAGGCTTTTACCTTGTTGAGAGGGGCCGAACCTGGGTAAACTCTCTGTGTCCTTTGTCCCGTTTAACCCCTTTAAGCTAACCTAGTTGCGATGGCTCCACACCTAAGTCCTTTTGCTAGGGCATCTGCCGTGTTATGTCCACGACAGGAAGGAAACGGTAGTTTTTTTTCCAAAATCAGGACGGCTGAACCGGCGTTGATGCTATCTGATGAGTGAATAACAGCCGAGACCCGGCGGACCCAGTAATTGGTTGACTCATCCTCAAGCTGGACACAGGCGTCAAGGTCGATGATCAACATGGGTTCCTTACATGTATCTCTGAAATTCTGAATGAAGCGTGCTTTCAACTGTGCCTATGAACTGATGGAGTTGGCAGGTAATCCTTTCAACCAGGTACGAGCCGGCCCATCCAACATCATGGTGAAATACTTAGCGCACACAGCGTCGTTGACGTCTAACATCTCCATGGCCATCTCATAGTTCTCAATCCATGCCTCCGGAGGTTGATCAACTGTGTAATTGGGCACCTTGCGAGGGCCCTTAAAATCCTTGGGCAGGCGCTCATTACTCAAAGCCGGCACCAAACACGGCACACCCACGGTCCTAGAAGTCATCCCAGCTTCTACAGACACCGACGGGTTATGCTGAGGCCGCTGATGAGCCGCCAGCTGAGCCGCCAGCTCCGCCTCCCGACGTGCCCTGGCCTGATCCACCAAAGCTTGAGCCTCATTATCAGCACGTGGCGGGTCATGTCCACGGGGTTGGTTACGGTGCCGTTTGAGGGAGTCCTGGATTAAGGGGTCCTCGGGCGTCCGGGCTACGTAATGTGGGCCGGACTGATGGGCCATGAAGATACAAGACAGAAGGCTCTCTCCCGTGTCCGGATGGGACTCTCCTTGGCGTGGACGACAAGCTTGGCGTTCGGATATGAAGATTCCTTTCTCTGTAACCGACTTTGTACAACCCTAGCCCCCTCCGGTGTCTATATAAACCGGAGGGTTTAGTCCGTAGAGGCAATCATAATCAGACAGGCTAGACTTCTAGGGTTTTAGCCATTACAATCTCGTGGTAGATCAACTCTTGTAATACTCATATTCATCAAGATCAATCAAGCAGGACGTAGGGTATTACCTCCATAGAGAGGGCCCGAACCTGGGTAAACATCGTGTCCCCCGTCTCCTGTTACCATCGACCTTAGACGCACAGTTCGGGACCCCCTACCCGAGATCCGCTGGTTTTGACACCGACATTGGTGCTTTCATTGAGAGTTCCGCTGTGTCGTCGCTAGAAGACTCGATGGCTCCATCAAGCATCCACAATGATGCTGCCTTGAGGGAGGTCTTTCTCCCCGGCCAGATCTTCGTATTCAGCGGCTTCATACTGCAGGCCAACTCGCTTGGCCATCTAGAGCAGATCGACAGCTACGCCCCTGGCCATCAGGTCAGGTTTGGAAGCTTGAACTACGTTGCTGATATCCGCGGAGACTTGATCTTTGACGGATTCGAGCCCATGGCAGCCGCTCCCTGCCACCGCGATGAACATGACCTAAATCTGTCATCGGACCATATCCGGGAGATAGCGCCTGTAACTGCTCTGGCCCTAGATCCGGAGCAGATTGCGCCATCCGAGGACGGGAAGCTTAACCCCACCACGGAAGCCGCAGACTCAGCGGCGTTGGAGCCGCACACAGACCTAACTTCGAACGGGATCTGTGTCACCGGAACCTCGGATTCGTCTCCGGCCACAGGTTCCAAACCGCGTGCGTTCGCGCCCATCGAGCTCGATCGGGCGCCGATCGTCGAGTTCAGCTCCGTGGACATATTCCGACACTCACCTTTGGGTGATGTGCTAAACTCATTAAAAACCCTCTCCTTAGCGGGGGACTCACAGCCGAATTATATCCGGTTTGAACTGGAGGCTGATGACGGAGAATTTCGCTTCCCACCCACCGCCCAATTCATTGCCACTGTCGAAGACTTAACCGACATGCTCGATTACGACTCCGATGACATCGACGGTATGGACGACGATGCCGGAGAGGAGCAGGCCCAAAACCCACCGTTTACTGGGCGCTGGACAGCCACCTCCTCGTATGATGTGTACATGGTGGATACTCCCAAAGAGAATAACGGCGATAACGAGAAAGATCCAGTCGAGGATAAACCTCCTGAGACAAAGCCAAAGCGCCGACGTCAGCGGCACCGCTCTAAATCACGCCGTGGAAAAGACAGCAATACCGGCATGAGAGAAAACAATACTCCGGACGATGCCCAAGACAAAGAAGATCCCGTCGAGCCAACTTCCGAATAGGACGATAGGGAAGATGGGCAAGTCAGCCTGACGAATAGGCCATAAACGAAGACTCAGAGGACAGCAACTATCTTCCACTTTCCGAGGATGAGGTGAGCCTCGGCGACGAAGACTTTATCGTGCCTGAGGAACCCGTCGAGCAGGAGCGCTTTAAGCGCCAGCTAATAGCCACTGCAAGGAGCCTGAAAAAGAAATAGTAGCAGCTTCAAGCTGATCAAGATCTACTCAACGACAGATGGACTGATGTCCTGGCAGCCGAGGAATACGGACTGGAGTGCCCCATTAAAAGTTACCCGAAGCGTAAACTGCTACCCCAATTCGACGACGAGGCACTTGAGCCCATGCAATCAACACGTAATGTGGCTGACCGACCACCACGTGGCCGGGACAAAGCGGCAACCCAAGCCGAACACCTACCCATACTACCTCACCGTAAAGGCAAGGATACCGCAGCTCGGGAATACACATATGACCTGCGGCAAGACCTGGAGAATAGAGTAGGCCAGTCCAGATTGATCTACGGATCGCGGGGGCATGCCCTGGCCCGCGACGACGGCTATCAAGCCAGACGTAACGAGCATAACCACGACCGGGCCAAAAACCGCAGACGGACTACAATCGCACTACATCGCGACTTGGCCCGATATAGAGGCGCCACACATCCCCTCTGCTTCACTGATGAAGTAATGGAGCACGAATTCCTAGAAGGGTTTAAACCCGTAAATATCGAATCATACGATGGAACAACAGATCCTACGATATGGATTGAGGATTTTCTTCTCCATATTCATATAGCCCGCGGCGATGACCTTCACGCCATCAAATACCTCCCACTAAAACTCAAGGGGCCAGCTCGGCACTGGTTAAACAGTCTGCCTGAAAACTCTATTGGCAGCTGGGAGGACTTGGAAGACGCCTTCCGCGACAACTTCCAAGGCACATATGTATGACCTCCGGAAGCCGATGACTTAAGTCACATAGTTCAACAGCCTGGAGAGTCGGCCAGGAAATTCTGGACTAGGTTCCTAACTAAAAAGAACCAGATCGTCGACTGCCCGGATGCCAAAGCCCTAGCGGCCTTTAAGCATAGCATCCACGATGAATGGCTCGCTCGTCACCTCGGCCAAGAAAAGCCGAAGTCTATGGCAGCCCTCACGGCACTCATGACCCGCTTTTGTGCGGGCGAGGATAGTTGGCTAGCCCGTAGAAATAACACTGCAAGCGATGCCGATACCTCTGAAGCCAAGAATAGCAATGACAAGCCCCGACGCAATAGGCACAAGCGCCGAAGCAATGGTGGCACTGCCGATGACACGGCGGTCAACGCCAGTTTCAGCGGCTCCAAGTCCGGCCAGCGGAAGAAGCCATACAAAAGAAACAATCCGGGCTCATCCAGCTTGGACCGCATACTCGATCGTCCAGGTCAGATCCACGGCACCCCTGATAAACCAGCCAATCATACCAACAGAGACTGTTGGGTTTTTAAACAGGCCGGCAAGTTAAATGCCGAAAACAAGGAGAAGGGGTCGCAAAGCGAGGACGACAACGAGGAGTCCCGTCCGCCGAACACAGGAGGACAGAAGAAGTTCCCTCCCCAGGTTAAAATGGTGAACATGATATACGCCACTCATATCCCCAAAAGGGAGCGCAAACGAGCGCTCAGGGACATCTACGCGATAGAGCCAGTCGCCCCAAAGTTTAACCCATGGTCGTCCTGCCCGATCACCTTCGATCGCAGGGACCATCCGACCAGTATCCGTCATGGCAGTTCAGCCGCACTGGTCCTCGATCCAATTGTTGATGGATTCCATCTCACACGCGTCCTCATGGACGGCGGCAGCAGCCTGAACCTGCTCTATCAGGATACAGTGCGCAAAATGGGCATCGATCCCTCAAGGATCAAACCCACAAAAACTACCCTTAAAGGAGTCATAACAGGTGTAGAAGCCCGCTGTACGGGCTCAATCACACTGGAGGTTGTCTTTGGATCCCCGGACAACTTCAGAAGCGAAGAGTTGATCTTCGATATTGTCCCCTTCTGCAGCGGCTATCACGCACTGCTCAGACGAACCGCATTTTCTCGATTCAATGCGGTGCCACACTATGCTTATCTCAAGCACAAGATGCCTGGACCACGCAGCTTCATAACAGTTAACGGAAACACGGAGCGCTCCCTCCGTACCGAGGAGCACACCGCGGCCTTGGCAGCGGAAGTACAAAGCGGCCTTGCCAAGCAGAATCTTAATTCAGCGGCCAAGCTCCCGGACACTGTCAAGCGGATCCGGACTACTCTGCAGCATAACAGTCCGGCTCGTCAGGAGTTAGACTAGCAATCCGGCCTCCGTCTCCATCCCGGCCAAATGGCGGCATACGTACCACGCGTACATAACTACGCACTTAAAATACCATGGGCATAGACGGAGGCATAACTAGATCGTGGTCCATAATACGGCTCGACCTCCCCGGGACACACATCTTTCACTTTTTCTTTTTCATCCTTTTCAGGTTTCTTTTCCACAGGCCCCTCAAGACGGCCTGATCATCGGTCCTTTCGAAGGATAGATACACCAAGACAACAAGAAGCATTGAGGTATACGGGAATCGCTAGGAGGTCTTTTTTGACGATCACTCTACCTGTTCTCAGGACCCGCACGCAGCTCTCTCTTGGTCATGGCATGTTAAATAGCCCTGTTGCTTATCGCACTACTTATACGCTTTGACGTATCAATAAAATTATAATGGAAATAGTTCGCGGCCCAACTTCTGCGGCACTAGCTTACTACTTCATTTTTTCTTGATAATCTTATCAATTGCAACCGTACACTTTGGTACGGCTTAAATTCGCCAGGGGCTTTATTGCGCCCCATATTACGGCAACAAAGTCCGAACACTTTTTATAGTATAGTTCGGCACCCCAAATTTAGCATTATATGCATTGGCTCCGAATCATGTCTTTGGTCAATAGTTGGGTCGCCCGGCTCCTGTGCTTACTACCTTACGTTCCGCTATATCGGCTAGGGTAGTAAAGGGAGAACTACTATGATTGTGCCCTGGTTTATCCGGATGAGCACCTCAGTAGAGAAAGCCAAAAACTGACTGTCATGATGCGGCGTGAGCCGGTCAGCTCTTCGGAGGTTACAAATCTTTTGCGATTTTTTCCGCGTTATGCGACGAATCGGTCTCTACCCGATCAGGTGTTTACAACACCCTAGTTTGGACTTACGAATACTAGGGGCTGCGCCTAAATTTCTATTATAAAACTCCTATGGCTAAGTGAGGGTGATGAAGCCACATAGTCCGATTGCCTAGTTCGTTGCGCTAAACACCTCCTTCAAGGACCAAACTTTGGATCAAGAGTGTTTAGATTTTATCCCGAACACCCCCGTACTACCTACGTGGGGGCTGAAGCCAACGACTGGCCAACTCTCAGATTTAATAAAACGGCAGCACAAGAGGCAAAATCTTGATATAAACAACTAATATTATATTATATATCAGTTTTGATCCATTATATAGGACAGGATAACATGAATATATTCATCCAAAGATAATGTCTTTTGCACACTGCTCCGCTACAATGCGGGATCCCTCCAGGACATCGTCAAAATATCACTCGGGCGTGCGGTGCTCCTTGCCCGTGGGCGGTCCCTCGGTCGCGCGCTTGACGGCGTTCATCTTCGCCCACTGTATCTTGACACGGGCGAAGGCCATCCGCGCACCTTCAATGCAGACCGACTGCTTGATGGCATCAAGCCGAGGGCAGGCAGCAACCAGTCGCTTCAAGAGCCCGAAGTAGCTGTTGGGTATGGCTTCGGCAGGCCATAGACAGATTATCAAATCCTTCATGGCCAATTCAGCCGCCCTATGCAGTTCGGTCAGCTGTTTCAGCTGATCGCTGAAGGGCACCGGATGCTCTGGCGCAAGGTATTGCAACCAGAACAGCTTCTCCATTGAGCTCCCCTCTTCGGCTCAGAAGAAATCTGCAGCATCAGCAATGCTGCGCGGCAGATCCGCAAACGCTCCTGGAGAACTCCAAATCCGGGTCAGTAAGAGGTACCTTTTCTTCACAAATTTGCTTTGCATTATAAAAGCCTTACCCGCCGTGATTTTCCTGGCCTCTTGGATTTCCTGGAGGGCGCCCTGGGCTTCAACCCGGGCCTCTTGCGTGCTTTGGTGGGCCTTAGCAAGCTCGGACTCTTGATCCGTAATCTTGCGCTCCAAGGACTCACATTTCTTTACAGCGTCGTGGAGCTCTTGTTGGACCTCACCGACCCTGGCCTCGTGCTTTTCGCGGACGGATTGTTCCTCCGCCGCTCTCTTCTAGGCCTCGGCCAGCGCCTTTTTAAGGGCCTCTACCTCGGTCGCCGCTCCTGCCAATATCATGGCACTATGGTCAATACAAATCATCTATCCTTTCTGATATACAGAAGGTCATGACTTACCTTGCTTGTCCTCCAGCTGCTTTTTCACACGGCCGAGTTCTTCCTCGGCCCGCTCCAGACTCTGCTTCAGTCCGGAGACTTCGGCAGCATGGGAGGTCGCAGCTAGCAGCGACGCCTGCTCTTTTCACATAGACATGTATGGTTAGTCTCCTGCAAAAATTGTTTGATCCTCTATCCGGCTTTTCTTTTCGACCACCAGACAATGTCTCAGGGGCTACTGTCTACACTGTGACATTCTTTTTACATAATTGCGTTTCATACCTCAAAACCTGTTAGAAGGCTTGTGCAGGCTTCGGTCAGTCCGCTCTTCGCGGACTGAATCTTCTCAATCACCGTACCCATGAGGGCACGGTGTCCCTCTACAATGGAAGCACTTCGCAGTGCTTCTAGTAGGGTGTCCGGCGCCTCTGGTTGGACAGAGGTCACCGGCGAAATAGGCACACCCCCTTCTTTCGAAGGAGGTTGCTTGCCGGATTCCAGAGCCGTATAGGTCTCCGGGACCGTATTCGACTGGGGGCCGAATTGGACCTGGCCCCCATTGCCAGTCTCCATGGGGATTTGCTCCCCCATGTGTCCAGCGGCCGAGGTTTCTCCCTCTGGCGCTGCGCAGATGGCCTCCTGCATCTCTCCCTGGCCTGGGATCCTTCGGGACAACGCCTCGGTGTCATCCATGGCCTTGGGAGAGGAGGCCGCCGGAAGGGACCCGCTGTCCATCACCTTCGGGTCCAGCGAATTCCTCGAAGATGAGGATCGCTCGAGGTCGGAACAAGCCGGACTGCAAGTACATGATTCAACATGTTAAAACTATGGAGAAAAGAGGCTGGATATATGAATGCGTCAGGGTCTTTGAGTACTCACGACTCGGCCAGGGGCTTATCTCAGGGACGCCGCTCTGGGCTGCTGTCGACGTCCCACGCGAAGTTATCCGCGAGGGAGACCTTCCCCATCTTGGACGCCTCTGCCTCCAGATTTATGGGGGCCGCCCTTTTCTTCCTTCCCCCCTTAGGGGGAGAGTTGCTTTCCTCCTCCTCCTTGTCGTCCTCTGCGGCGGTGGAGTGAGTCTCGGCGTCTTCGGACGTCGAGTCCGAAGTTCCCTTGCGACGTAGGCCACTTCTGGTCTCCTTGGCCTTCTTCTCTGGCGCCTGGTAGGGCGCTGGGACCAGCATCTTCGTCAGAAGCGGGATGGCTGGTTCCTCGGGCAGCGGAGCCAAACACTTAATCCGTTCTGCCTTCTTCGTCCAGCCCTGAAAAAATAAATAGGGAGGCTTAGGCATTTTCCCTGAGTAAGCAAGTAAAGGATACACCTTGAAACGCTAAAGACTTACCGGACTGGCGGGATGGGCCAGGTCGTGCCCACGGTCCTCGGTCGTCTCCGGCCATTTCTCGTTGGCCTTAAAAAGCACCTTCCAGATGTCTTCGTGCGTAGTTTCGAAGAACTGTTGCAAGGTCTGGTGCTCGGCCGGATCGAACTCCCACAGATGGCAAGTCCGGCTTTGGCATGGAAGGATCCGGCGAACTAGTATCACCTGGATCACATTGACAAGCTTGATGTTCTTGTCCACCATGCTCTGGATACGCGCCTGCAGCGTTGCCAGCTCGTCCGACGACGCCCAATTCAGGCCCTTCTCTAGCCAGGAGGTGAGCCGTGTTGGGGCTCCGGACTTGAATTCAGGAGCCATGGCCCAGGTGGCACCGCGGGGCTCTGTGATATAGAACCACAGTTGCTGCCACCCTTTGATGGTCTCCACAAAGGTACCTTTGGGCCATGTGACGTTGGGCATCTTGCTCACCTGGCGCCTCCGCACTCTGCGTGTTGGCCATCCACCACCTTCGGCTTCACATTGAAAATCTTGAGCCACAGTCCAAAGTGGGGTGGGATGCGGAGGAAGGCCTCACACACGACAATAAATGCCTAGATGTTGAGGAAAGAATTTGGGGCTAGATCATGGAAATCTAGCCCGTAGTAGAACATGAGTCTTCGAACGAAAGGGTGAAGAGGAAACCCTAACCCGTGGACGAAGTGGGGGATGAACACCACCCTCTCATGAGGCTTGGGGGTGGGGATGATCTGTCCCTTGGCCGGAAGCCGGTGGGCGATTTCCTTGGCCAAATACCCCGCCTCCCGGAACTTCGTGATGTCCTTCTCCTTGACGGAGGAGGCCATCCACTTGCCTTGCACTCTGGATCCGGACATGGTCGGAGTGCTTCTTTGAGGCGGAAAAGATGAGAACTTGGGCACTGGAGCTCAGGAATGGAGAGGCAGAGAAAGAGAAGGCGTGGGTGAAAGGGGTGAATCCTTATCTCCTTATAAAGGCAGTGAATATCAAGCGCCTCCCCACTCGCCTTAAAACTCGCCTATTCCCGAGGGCCGTGCAAACGGCACGGTTGGATTACCCATGCCCGTATTGATGAGAATCCCGTAATGAAGGGACACGATCTTTGCTCTGACAAGACGTGCCACTGGAAACCGCATCTTAAAGCATGGAGCGGGAGGCTAAAGAACGGCTCGAAATAATGACCATGCAGGAACGTGGTGTCACGTTACGAAAAGTTGTCAGCGGATTGGACTCGTGAAATATTATACTCTCTACGGTTGTGTGTGGTACTTGTTTTGCAGAGCCGGGCACGTTTTCTGTGCTCGAAGTCCGTTTTGTTGTATTCGGAGGAGGAACCCGCCTTGCAATGCCGAAGACAATTTGCACGCCGGACACATCGTCATTGAAGCCTAGTTCAGGGGCTACTGAGGGAGTCCTGGATTAAGGGGTCCTCGGGCATCCGGGCTATGTAATGTGGGCCGGACTGATGGGCCATGAAGATACAAGACAGAAGGCTCTCTCCCGTGTCCGGATGGGACTCTCCTTGGCGTGGACGACAAGCTTGGCGTTCGGATATGAAGATTCCTTTCTCTGTAACCGACTTTGTACAACCCTAGCCCCCTCCGGTGTCTATATAAACCGGAGGGTTTAGTCCGTAGAGGCAATCATAATCAGACAGGCTAGACTTCTAGGGTTTTAGCCATTACGATCTCGTGGTAGATCAACTCTTGTAATACTCATATTCATCAAGATCAATCAAGCAGGACATAGGGTATTACCTCCATAGAGAGGGCCCGAACCTGGGTAAACATCGTGTCCCCCGTCTCCTGTTACCATCGACCTTAGACGCACAGTTCAGGACCCCCTACCCGAGATCTGCCGGTTTTGACACCGACACCGTTCACTGCTCGAAACCGCCGGCGACTCAATACACCGACCATAACTTCGACTATGGCGTGGAGTCGAATGAATCCAATCGCGGCTGTATGTATAAGCCGCCTGCTGAGCCACCGCCGTCTGAAGAAGCTCCACAGCCTTCCGGGCATCAACCGCCGCGGGAGACTCACCTTGCACTGGAAGAGACGCCAACCGTGACGCCGCAGCAAGCATATTATCCAGAGGATTAGAAAAATGACCCGGCGGTGTAGGCACTTCCTGAGGCGGGGTTAAATTCAAGCGGGGCGGATCCGCAACATGTGGTTGAGCCGTCGCCCCGGCCGCGGGCGCTTCAACAGCCCGAGTCACCTCGGGCGGGTTACTTGGTCCTGCCCCAGGGGTATTAAAAAGATTCCTCGCATCATACTCCATAGGTAAACGGCTCTGATGCCTCCTTCATAGAACGGTGTTGGATGCATTCTGGTCCAAGGTTAACCAGAAATTTTTTGCTTGAATCCATTGCGACTCAGCATCCAGGGCGGCTCGTTCTATCGCCATCCTAGCATTCTCAACAGTAAGCTCAATTTTGGCTTGAGCTATCTCGTCTCGCAGTTTTGCCATATCCACCTTAAGCTGGCCTTGAGTCGCCGGAGTCACCTCTGCCTCTAACAAAGTTGCCAAGGCGTCTAAGAGCTCGGACAAAACTTGAGCCGGTGGGCGCATAGAACCGCCCGCGCCGGCCGTCGCCTCAGCCGTTGAACCGGAAGTCATAGCCGCCGCAGTTGATGAATTCAGCACCGGTTGCATGCCGGCCATGAAGATCACGACTCGGTTCGGCGGCTAATAGGGGTCCGGAATACTGTCGCCATCGGAACAGCCCCCAAGCCCGCCATCTTGCAATTGATACATTGAGTCGGTCTCACTGGTTGAGGACTCATCATCAGAGTAGATGGCCGTCTCTCCGCCAGATGCGGATCCTTCCTCAAGATCCGCTCCATGAACAAACCCAACAAAAGTGTGCTTCATAGCGGCTTGAATCTTGGCGGGTCGCGCGCGCCGAGCTGTCTTGATGATGTCGGTGCAGGTGTCCAGCTCAGGCTCCGACTCGCCGATCTTGCCAATGAAGACGTGGATTCCGCCGAAGGGGACCCGGTACCCATATTCGATTGAATCGGCCTCGGGACCCCAGCCTGCGTCGTTGATGTAGATCTTGCCACGGCGACTCTTGGTCATCCGGCCCACGGCATATCCCTTGATCCCTGAGAAGCTGCCCTTCAAGAACTCGAAACCATTGTGCGCTGGCCCCACGGTGGGCGCCAACTGTCATGGACTTAACACGGCAGAAGCCCTAGCAAAAGGACTTAGGTGTGGAGCCATCCCAACTAGGTTAGCTTGAAGGGGTTAAACGGGACAAAGGACACAGAGAGTTTACCTAGGTTCAGCCCCTCTCAATGAGGTAAAAGCCTACTCCTGCTTTAGGTTGTATTGCTTGTGTTTCGATTACCAGGGAGCGAATATGCTTGACCTAGTTCTCGATCGATTGTTCCTTGAGTTAACCCGCCGTCGGGTCACCCCTTTATGTACAGGTTAATGCCCGGCGGCTTACAGTGCCCCGGCCGGCTCACACAAACGTGACCGGCTCGGTTTCTAACTAAGCTTGCCTTATAAGACAAGTTTAAACATATGGCGGCTTACACCCGTGGGCCTCAAGTCATCTCCGGGTCTTGGGCCTTCAATTGGCTTGCTCTATGAACCGCCATCTTCATATCTTCTTGGACCTTATCGGGCCTCTTCATCTTTAAGCCGCCAGTGGCATGACCCGGCCCCTCCTGGGCGGGTCATACCCAGTAGTTACATCCCCAACACTGACGATCTTCATCGACTCTACTTCCGCTGCGCTACGAGTCGGTAATGATCAGATCAAAACCTTGTATGCATCTCCATAGTGATCCTGGGCGTGTTCGTAGTGCGGAATTTTTTTGTTTTCTGTCGCATTACCCTACAGTGGCATCAAGAGCCGTGCTATGCGTAGATGCAGGTTATGATCTAGAATACATGAGATGTATGGGTATTGCATAATATAATTTTGTAGTAGATGAGATCTATTACTAAAAATTATTTGTGCAGGTAGCAGATGAAATCTATTACCCGATGTTCTTGTTGCTTCCCTTGAGTTTGCGTAGTCCTGATCTTGACGACATGGTAGAATCTTACAAAGTTCTGGCAATCCATGATCCTTCTATGCTGCTCCTGAGTATGTGATAACCCACAAGTATAGGGGATCGCAACAGTTTTCGAGGGTAGAGTATTCAACCCAAATTTATTGATTCGACACAAGGGGAGCCAAAGAATATTCTCAAGTATTAGCAGCTGAGTTGTCAATTCAACCACACCTGAAAGACTTAATATCTGCAGCAAAGTATTATGGAAGTAGCGGTAACGGCGGCAAAAGTAACAGTAGCAATTTTGTACCAATCGTAACAGTGACAACGGAAAAGTAACAAAGCAAAGATCAATATGTGAAAAGCTCGTAGGCAATGGATCAATGATGGATAATTATGTCGGATGGCATTCATCATGCAACAGTTATAACATAGGGTGACACAGAACTAGCTCCAATTCATCAATATAATGTAGGCATGTATTCCGAATATAGTCATACGTGCTTATGGAAAAGAACTTGCATGACATCTTTTGTCCTACCCTCCCATGGCAGCGGGGTCCTATTGGAAACTAAGGGATATTAAGGCCTCCTTTTAATAGAGAACTGGACCAAAGCATTAGCACTTAGTTAATACATGTACTCCTCAAACTACGGTCATCACTGGGAAGTGTCCCGACTATTGTCACTCCGGGGTTGCCGGATCATAACACGCAGTAGGTGACTATAACTTGCAAGATAGGATCAAGAACACATATATATTCATGAAAACATAATAGGTTCAGATCTGAAATCATGGCACTCGGGCCCTAGTGACAAGCATTAAGCATAGCAAAGTCATAGCAACATCAATCTTAGAGCATAGTGGATACTAGGGATCAAACCCTAACAAAACTAACTCGATTACATGGTAAATCACATCGAACCCATCACTGTTCAGCAAGCCTATGATGGGATTACTCACACACGGCGGTGAGCATCATGAAATTGGTGATGGAGGATGGTTGATGATGATGACGGCGACGATTTCCCCTCTCCAAAGCCTTGAACGGACTCCAGATCTGGTCTCCCGAGGAAGAATAGGAGGTGGCGGCGGCTCCGTATCGTAAAATGTGATGAATCCTTCTCTCTGATTTTTTTCTCCCTGAACGTGAATATATGGAGTTGGAGTTGAGGTCGGTGGAGGTCCAGGGGGCCCACAAGGACGGGTGGCGCGCCCTGGGGGGTGGGCGCGCCCTCCACCCTTGTGGACAGGGTGTGGGCCCCCTTCAGTTGATTCTTTCGCCAATATTTTTTATTTATTCCAAAAATGATCTTCGTGAAGTTTCAGGTCATTCCGAGAACTTTTATTTCTGCACAAAAATAATACCATGGCAATTCTGCTGAAAACAGCGTCAGTCCGGGTTAGTTCCATTCAAATCATGCAAATTAGAGTCCAAAACAAGGGCAAAAGAGTTTGGAAAAGTAGATACGATGGAGACGTATCAACTCCCCTAAGCTTAACCCATTGCTTGTCCTCAAGCAATTCAGCTGACGAACTGAAAGTGATAAAGAAAAACTTTTACAAACTCTGTTTGATCTTGTTTTCGCAAATATGTAAAGCCAGCATTCAAGTTTTTAGCAAAGATTATGAACTTACCACACTCATAATAACATGTAGGTCTCACATTTACTCATATCAATAGCACAATCAACTAGCGAGCAATAATAATAAATCTCGGATGACAACACTTTTTCAAAACAATCATGATATGATATAACAAGATGGTATCTCGCTAGCCCTTTCTGAGACCGCAAAACATAAATGCAGAGCACCACTGAAGATCAAGGACTGACTAGACATTGTAATTCATGGTAGAAGAGATCCAGTCACAGTCATACTCAATATCAATTAATAACAAAGCATACAAATGATAGTGGTACTCTCTAACTAGTGCTTTTTATAAGAGAATGATGACTCAACATAAAAGTAAATAGATAGGACCTTCGCAGAGGGAAGCAGGGATTTGCAGAGGTGCCAGAGCTCGAGTTTTTAAAACAGAGATGAATATAATTTTGAGCGGTATGCATTCATTGTCAACGTAACAACCAAGAGATCTCAATATCTTCCATGCTACATACATTATAGGCGGTTCCCAAACAGAATGGTAAAGTTTTTCTTTACTCCCCCTCAACCAACAAGCACACTCCACGGCTGGTCCGAAACAACGGGTACCGTCCATACAATCAACAATCCCGGGGGAGTTTTGTTTTAATTTATTTTGATTTGATTTGAGCATGGGACTGGGCATCCCGATTACCAGCCATTTTCTCGTGAATGATGAGCGGAGTCCACTCATAGCGAGAATAACCCACCTAACATGGAAGATACTGACAGCCCCCAGTCGCTACATGAGCGATTCGGGCATAAAAACAGATTATCATTTGAAGATTTAGAGTTTGGCACATGCAAATTTACTTGGAACAGCAGGTAAATACCGCATATAGGAAGGTATGGTGGACCCATATGGAATAACTTTGGGTTTATGGAAGTGGATGCACAAGCAGTATTCCCTCTTAGTACAAGTGAAGGCTAGAAAAAGACTGGGAAGCGACCAACTAGAGAGCGACAACAGTCATAAACATGCATCGTGATTAACCAACATTGAATGCAAGCATGAGTAGGATATAAATCACCATGAACATAAATATCGTGGAGGCTATGTTGATTTTGTTTCAACTAAATGCGTGAACATGTGCCAAGTCAAGCCACTCAAATCATTCAAAGGAGGATACCATCCTATCATACTACATCACAACTATTTTAAAAGCATGTTGGCACGCAAGGTAAACCATTATAAACTCCTAGCTAATTAAGCATGGCTTGAATAACTATAATCTCTAATTGTCATTGCAAACATGTTTCATTCATAATAGGCTGAATCAAGAACGATGAACTAATCATTTTTAAAAAAACAAGATAGGTCGAGTTCATACCAGCTTTTCCTCATCTCAATCATTTCATCATATATCGTCATTATTGCCTTTCACTCGCACGACCGAATGGTGTGGATAATAATAATAGTGCACGTACATTGGACTAAGCTGGAATCTGCAAACATTTATTCAAAGGAGAAGACAAGGTAATATGGGCTCTTTCTTAGATCAACAATAATGCATATGAGAGCCACTCAACATTTTCATCGTGGTCTTCTCTCCTCGACCCCCAAAGAAAAGAAAAGAATTTCAAAGAAACACACTGAAATGTTTTTGGAGTTTTTGTTTTTCTGAAGATAGTAAAACAAGAACGAGAAAAACTATTTACACGGGAAAGCTCCCAACAAGTAAAAGAAGAACGAGAAATCTTTTTGGGTTTTCTTTAATACTACAACTAAGCATGGAAAGTAAAATAAGCTACAACTAATTTTTTTTCAAAGGTTTTCAAACACACAAGAAGAAAGCGAGAAAAAGAAGTAGACTAACATGGATAATACAATGAAAAAGTATGAACACCGACAACTAGAATGAGTGTGTGAACATGAATGTAATGTCGGTGAGAAATACGTACTCCCCTAAGCTTAGGATTTTCGCCTAAGTTGGTCTAGGGCCACCACTGGCCTGGATGATATCCGAAATCGTAGTTGGGGTCGTACTGTGCTGTGGCAGCTACTGCTTGGCGAGCTGCCTCCTGGAGGCGAGCTGCCTCCGCTGTTCTCTCATACTCGTTTGCCTCCTCTCTAGTTATAAAATATCTCCCATTTACCTAAAAGTTAAAGAAGGCAGGAGCAGGAAGGGTAATATGGATGGCACGCCGTCTATCAAAGATTAGCCGGTACTGGAGGGACTGTTCGTTCCTCTCAAGAAACTGATAACGCACCAAAGCATCATAATCAAGAAAAGCAGGTGGCAATTCCATGTCATTCTCACTTATGGGTACTCCAAGATAGTTAGCTAAACGAGTTGCATAAATCCCACCAAATAAATCTCCCTCTTTAGCATTATGATGTAACCTCATCGCAATAATAGCCCCCAAGTTATAACGCTTATCACCTAACACCGCACAATTGAGGACACTAAGATCTGGAACACAAAGGTGGCAATGCTCATGCTTACCATTAATCCATCTACCTATAAAGAGAGCAAAATAATGTATGGCAGGAAAGTGAATGCTCCCTATGGTAGCTTGTGTGATATTTCTAGTTTCTCCCACAGTGATGCAAGCAAGGAAATCATTGTATTCAGCTTTGTGAGGCTCACTAAGAAGGCCCCATTGTGGGATTTTGCAAGCAATATTAAAATCTTCAAGGTCCATGGTATATGATTCATCATAAAGATCAAATAAAATAGTATGGTTATTACGCTTAGATGAAAATTTAAACCTCCGCACAAAGGAATCAGTGAGGTAGTAGTATTGTCGGCACTTATCTGACACGAAGTCCTCAAGGCCGGCATTTTGTACGTATGCATCAAACTCATCCTTGAAACATGCACGAACCATGAATTCATCCGATGGCCATTCACAAGGCCGCACTTGAGCTTCCTGATATGTCTCCAATGTATCTATAATTTATGAAGTATTCCTGCTGCTATATTATCATTCTTGGATGTTTTACAATCATTTTATAGCAACTTTCTATCATTTTTTGGGACTAACTTATTGACATAGTGCCCAGTGCCAGTTGTTGTTTTTTGTTTGTTTTTTACATCGCAGAAAATCAATACCAAACGGAGTCCAAATGCAGCGAAACTTTTTGTGGACTTTTTACGGACCAGAAGACATCCAATGGGCCAGAGCAGCACCTGGGGGGTGCCCCGAGGTGGGCACAACCCACCAGGGTGCGCCTGGGCCCCCAGGCGCGCCCCGGTGGGTTGTGCCCACCTCGGTGGCTTCCCGCACCGCCTCTTTGCCCTATAAATTGCCAAATATTCCAAAAACCCTCGCGGAGACCCTAGATCAGAAGTTCCGCCGCCGCAAGCCTCTGTAGCCACGAGAAACCAATCTAGACCCTGTTCCGGCACCCTGCCGGAGGGGGAAATCATCACCGGTGGCCATCTTCATCATCCCGGCGGCCACCATGATGAGGAGGGAGTAGTCCACCCTCGAGGCTGAGGGTTTGTACCAGTAGCTATGTGTTTAATCTCTCTCTCTCGTGTTCTTGAGATGTCACGATCTTGATGTATCGCGGGCTTTGTTGATATAGTCGGATCATATGGTGTTTTCCCCTCTCTATCTTGTTGTGATGAATTGAGTTTTCCCTTTGAGATTTTGTTTTATCGGATTGAATACTTTTATGGATTTGAGAACACTTTATGTATGTCTTGCTATGAATACCTGTGGTGACAATGGGGTATCGTATTGATTTACTTGATATATGTTTTGGCACTCAACTCACGGATTCCTGAGGTGACATTGGGGTAATCTATGCATAGGGGTTGATGCACGTTCTTGTCTTTGTTTCTCTGGTAGAAATCATGGGGCACTCTTTGAGGTTCTTTGTGTTGGATTGAGTATTATGAATCTGAAATTATTTGGTGTTATTTTAGTACAAACTCTTGGATAGATTGATCTGAAAGAATAGCTTCGAGGTGGTTTCGTACCCTACAAACAATTTCTTCTTATGTTCTCCGCTAGATAGGAACTTTGGAGTGATTCTTCATCGCACTTTGAGGGATGGTTACATGATCTAATTATATTAGCATTGTTGAGAGATTGCACTAGCGAAAGTACAGACCCTAGGCCTCATTTTCAAGCATTGCAATACCGTTTGTGCTCCGTTTTATCAATTGCTACCTTGCTGTTTTTTATTTTTCCTATTACAAAAATCAATATCTACTATCATTACTACACTTATATCACCATCTCTTCGCCGAACTAGTGCACCTATACAAATTACCATTGTATTTGGTGTGTTGGGGACACAAGAGACTTTTTATTATTTGGTTGCAGGGTTGTTTGAGAGAGACCATCTTCATCCTATGCCTCCCACGGATTGATAAACCTTAGGTCATCCACTTGAGGGAAATTTGCTACTGTCCTACAAAACTCTGTGCTTGGGGGCCCAACACAAGTCTACAAGAACAAGTTGTGTAGTATACATCAAGCTCTTTTCTGGCGCCGTTGCCGGGGAGGTGAGTGCTTGAAGGTATATCTTTAGATCTTGCAATTGAATCTTTTAGTTTCTTGTTTTATCACTAGTTTGGTTTATATAAGAAAACTACAAAAAATTCAGATTGGGTTACCTCAAGTTGTTCTTTATCTTTATAATATCTATCTTGAGAATAGGGATTCCGTTAATTGTGCTCAATTGCTAGAAAAAGAATTCAACAAAATTTATGGCATAAAAATGTTGGATGATGGGCATGATTGCAATATTGCTAGTATGAATTCTTTGAATATCCATGATGTTAATGATGACTGCATTAGTCATGATAATGATGTCTCCTATAAGAATGTCATTTTTTGCGGAGTGAATTGGGAGTGCAAATGCACACAAAAAAGGGAACGTAGATTTTGTAAGAAGCATAAATATTTAGAAACGAAAAAGTTGCAAGAGAGGCTAGATGATTGTGCTGAAAGATTTAATTTTTCTCGCCATCCTTGTGAACTTTGCAATGAATGTGGTCATTTAAATCTCAAATGCAAATTGTTTCATGATCAAATCATGTCCAAAAATTGTGATAACTTGATTACCCTTGATCATCATAAAGAGCTTAGTCTTCTTTTGGGGTATGAAGAAATGAAACGTATAACTGAGGGTATTCCAAAATTTAATCTCAAGAGATTTCTTGATTTTGATCTTGAGGAAATTTATATGTTTTGTGTGGTAAATTGCATTGAGAATCCTTATATTGCCAACTATCTAAAGACAAGAAAACAAATAGAATATGAAGAGAGTACTAATGAAAGGGAAAATATTTCCCAATACCCTCGTAGTGTTTATTATGATGAATCAGGTAACGAGGAGGAGCTTCCTATCCAATCAATCTTTTCAACAAGAAGCTCAAAAAAATTGATTAAACCCATACGTGAGGTGGTGAAGAAGAAAAGGAAAAGAAGGAGAAGTATAGGTAAAAAGGTAACTCTCCCAAGTAATATTGCTCCTATCACCATCGTGCCTCATGAAAGTGAATCAAATATGTTGATGGAGGATGAGGATATTGAATATGATTTTGTGATACCTACTACTTGTTGTAATGATTATGATTGGGAAGATAATGATACTTCTTATAATCTTGGAAATCTTTTTGGCACCAACTTGGGAAATTATGATGATAGCAATTGTTATACCATTGGTGCTATTCATAGTATTAATGATGAGAGTGATTATGCTTATGATATGCCAAGTCACAAGCTTGGGGATGCTATGTTTGATGAGAATGACATGTTTGAGAATTTATTTGCTGTAATTAAAGTTTGTCCCAAGCTTGGGGATGATATGCTTAATGAAGATGATCTTTTTAGTCCCCCTATTTTGAATGATCAAATTTGCTATGATGATTGCATGCCTCCTATCTATGATGAGAATAAAGTTGCTACTTATGATGATTATTGTGATGATACTTATGTTATAAAAAGTAGTGATGATTATATTTATAAAACTTGTCATAGTTATGATTACCCTTTTCCTGAACATTACTCTTTTAATGTGGAAACAATTTATAGTATTCGAGTTTCATATGATACTCCCACCATTGTGAATGAGAAGAAATTTTCTTATGTGGAGAGTAATAAAATTTCTATGCTTGTGGATCATGAAGAGAATGATCTATGTGATGGTTATATTGATGAACCTATTCATGATGCTACCGAACATTATTATGAGAGAGGAACTTATGATTCATGATGCTCTCTTTATGTTTCAATTCTTAACTTTTATGCGAGCATCATTGAAATCATCGTGCCTAGCTAAAAGGCATTAAAGAAAAGCGCTTGTTGGGAGACAACCCACCATTTACCCCTACTGTTTTTATGTGTTCACATGATTATGCTACTGTAGTTATCATGTTTTATTGCTTTTGTTTCAATAAAGTGCCAAGTAAAGCCTTTGGGATAGTGTGGATGATAGTTGACTTGAATCTGTGCAAAAACAGAACTTTTTGCGCTCAGTCCAGGAATTTTGAAAATTCACTGGACGTGATTTTGATCTGAATTTTTTACAGGTGATATATATACAAATTATCTACGTTGTCCTAATTTTTCAGAATTTTTTGAGTAGCATAAGTATGGTTGGAGTACAGATTACTACAGACTGTTCTGTTTTTGACAGATTCTGTTTGCAATGCATAGTTTGCTTGTTTTATGACTTCCATGGCTTATATTGCTTATTATAAATTGTGGAAATTGTAGAGTACAGTAGGAATTGTGTGAGAACAATTATGAATCTTGTGTTTGACAGTACCAAAGTGAATGATTTGTCTTTATCATACTAACCTATCTCACGAAGTTCCGTTAAGTTTTGTGTGATTGAAGGTTTCAAGTTTTTGGTGAGATGTCGATATGAGGAGAATAAGGAGTGACAAGACCCTAAGCTTGGGGATGCCCAAGGCACCCCAAGGTAATATTCAAGGAAGATCCAAGCAACTAAGCTTGGGGATGCCCCGGAAGGCATCCCCTCTTTCGTCTCCAACATTATCGGTAACCTCACTTGGAGCTACATTTTTATTTGTCACATGATATGTGTTTTGCTTGGAGCATCATTTTCTTGTTAGTATTTTCTTGCTGTTATTTATAATAATGTTTTGTATCTTTCTTTTCAATAAAAATGTCAAGGATAGCCTTTACCATGCTTATTTTGCAAGTATATGAGTTGCTGTTTCAAAACAGAAAGTTTATCGATGTTGCAAAAATTCCTGAGAAAAGTCAGAATGTGATAAAATGTTGAAACTTTTTAAACAATAAGCTCTGATAAATTTTCTACAGTGTGGTAAATGTTCATAATTTTTGTAGTTAAATAAGTATTGATACTCTTGCATTCTTTACAGACTGTACTGTTTTGGTAGATTGCTGTTATGTTTGCATTGTTTGCATATGTTTGCTTGTTTAATGATTCTATTTGAGGATAGGTGTATTAAATATGCAGAGGCATTTAGTATGCAATGTTGAATAATAATTTTTGTGATTTGCTACAGTAGAGAATGATAAGGTTTTTGCATTGGTTTATACTAACTTATCTGACGAGTTCTTGTTGAGTTTTGTGTGTATGAAGTTTTTAAGATTTAGGGAAACCGTGATATAAAAGGAAATAAGGAGACGCAAAAGCTCAAGATTGGGGATGCCCAAGGCACCCCAAGATAATATTTCAAGAAGTCTCAAGCATCTAAGCTTGGGGATGCCCTGGTAGGCATCCCACCTTTCTTCATCAACAATTATCGGTTAGTATCGGTTGAGCCTAAGTTTTTGCTTCTTCACTTGAGTTGTGCTATTCTTGGAATGTCATTTTGTTTTGTTTTACTTGCTGTTTTAATAAAATACTTAGATCTGAAAGTTTTTAAATAAGAGAGATTCCTCAATTAGCTACCCCTTTACTTAACTACTCGCTTGATCTTCACATATCTTTTTGGAGTAGTTTGTCATTCACTCTTGTGCTTCACTTATATCCTATGAGTAAATTGTTGAATGAATTGAATATCATGAAGTTGAAATTATATGTTCATATCATGCCTAGTGGTAGCTTCACATTGGGTTTATAAAGTGAAATCTTTTGAAGCTTGACAATCACAATATTGGTCATACAAGCAATTCATGAATGATTACTATAAGGAAGAGAACTTTCACATGCAAATACACTATCTTGGAAATATTTTGTGATTGTGAGCCCCCATCAAAATATTATATGCCAAAATTGTTGACGTTCGACAAGGAAGACAACGTAATGATTTATGTTTGTTCATATTCACATAGAAGTTATATTGTCATAGATCCTTCAACATGTGGTGCTTGCCCCCCATCTTTGCTAGCCAAAAATAACGCACCAAGTAGAGATACTACTTGTGCATCCAAAAACCCTTAAACCCAAATCTTATTTTCAAGAGTCCACCATACCTACCTAAGGATTGAGTAAGATCCTTCAAGTAAGTTGTCATCGGTGCAATAAGGCAATAAAAATTGCTTCTAAAAGTGTTAGATCATTTAGTGTAAGAGAAAATTGAGCGTTGTATGAACTTGTGATGGCAAAGAATAAAAGCGACATACTGCATAATAAAGGTTGCTATCATAAGGGCAATATAACGTGACGTTCTTTTGCACTAAGGGATTGAGCATACAAACAAAAAGCGCATGGCAACCTCTGCTTCCCTCTGCGAAGGGCCTACCTTTTACTTTTATGTATTTACTTTAATGCAAGAGTCAAAAAATTTCTCTCTATTCCTTTTTATTTTTCTCTTTTGGCAAGCATCATGTGGTGAGGAAAGATCTAGGCACATATATCCAGTTGGATATGGGTAGCATGAGTTATTATTGTTGACATCACCCTTGAGGTGAATACGTTGGGAGGCGAAATTATAAGCCCCTATCTTTCTATGTGTCCGGTTGAAACGTTTTGCTCATGTGTATGCGGAGAGTGTTAGCAATTATAGAAGGCTATATGATGGTTGAGTATATGGAGCTCTTACTTAGACTCTGTTGAATAAGTTGAATTGCAATTGTTTGGTGACTAAGAATATAGGTTGTTGAGTTTCAAGAGAACTCATTGTTTGAACCTTAACATGTGAATTGGTTACCACTTTAACATGATGAGTTTTATAAGAAAGAGTTGTTGTTATGATGCTAGGAAAAGTGATTGAAATTACTATTGATCAAACTTATGCACTTTGCTAGCATTCACACTTCATAAATTATAAATTATTTCTTTTATCATTTACCTACTCGAGGACGAGTAGGAATTAAGCTTGGGGATGCTAATACGTCTCCAACGTATCTATAATTTATGAAGTATTCATGCTGCTATATTATCATTCTTGTATGTTTTACAATCATTTTATAGCAACTTTCTATCATTTTTTGGGACTAACTTATTGACATAGTGCCCAGTGCCAGTTGCTATTTTTGCTTGTTTTTTACATCGCAGAAAATCAATACCAAACGGAGTCCAAATGCAGCGGAACTTTTTATGGATTTTTTATGGACCAGAAGACATCCAATGGGCCAGAGCAGCACCTGGGGGGTGCCCCAAGGGGGGCACAACCCACCAGGGTCCGCCTAGGACCCAGGCGCGCCCCGGTGGGTTGTGCCCACCTCGGTGGCCTCCCGCACCACCTCTTCGCCCTATAAATTGCCAAATATTCCAAAAACCCTCACGGAGACCCTAGATCAGAAGTTCCGCCGCCGCAAGCCTCTGTAGCCACGAGAAACCAATCTAGACCCCGTTTCGGCACCCTGCCTGAGGGGGAAATCATCATCAGTGGCCATCTTCATCATCCCGGCGGCCACCATGATGAGGAGGGAGTAGTCCACCCTCGAGGCTGAGGGTTTGTATCAGTAGCTATGTGTTTAATCTCTCTCTCTCGTGTTCTTGAGATGTCACGATCTTGATGTATCGCGGGCTTTGTTAATATAGTCGGATCATATGGTGTTTTCCCCTCTTTATCTTGTTGTGATGAATTGATTTTTCCCTTTGAGATTTCATTTTATCGGATTGAATACTTTTATGGATTTGAGAACACTTTATGTATGCCTTGCTATGAATACCCGTGGTGACAATGGGGTATCATATTGATTTACTTGATATATGTTTTGGCACTCAACTCGCGGATTCCCGAGGTGACATTGGGGTAATCTATGCATAGGGCTGATGCACGTTCTTGTCTTTGTTTCTCCGGTAGAAATCTCGGGGCACTCTTTGAGGTTCTTTGTGTTGGATTGAGTATTATGAATCTGAAATTATTTGGTGTTATTTTAGTACGAACTCTTGGATAGATCGATCTGAAAGAATAGCTTCGAGGTGGTTTCGTACCCTACAAACAATTTCTTCTTATGTTCTCCGCTAGATAGGAACTTTGGAGTGATTCTTCATCGCACTCTGAGGGATGGTTATATGATCTAATTATATTAGCATTGTTGAGAGATTGCACTAGCGAAAGTACGGACCCTAGGCCTCATTTTCAAGCATTGCAATACTGTTTGTGCTCCGTTTTATCAATTGCTACCTTGCTGTTTTTTATTATTCCTATTACAAAAATCAATCTCTACTATCATTACTACACTTATATCACCATCTCTTCGCCGAACTAGTGCACCTATACAAATTACCATTGTATTTGGTGTGTTGGGGACACAAGAGACTTTTTATTATTTGGTTGCAGGGTTGTTTGAGAGAGACCATCTTCATCCTATGCCTCCCACGGATTGATAAACCTTAGGTCATCCACTTGAGGGTAATTTGCGACTGTCCTACAAAACTCTGCGCTTGGAGGCCCAACACGAGTCTACAAGAACAAGTTGTGTAGTAGACATCACTTCCCTCGGTGGTTCAAGGTCCGGCTCACGTATCGCGAGCCTCGGTGCTTGCTTCCTAGAGGAACCACCTTGGTACATTCTCCTAGACATTTTTCTTCCTCCGAAAGTTTTCTGAAATTTTTAGTAACTCAAAATAAAAGTGAACCAAACTCAACAAAACTGATAGCACCTACTCCTATAAGTGCCTAGAGGCTATATCATGCAGCAAAACTACTTTGGACCATTTAAATTTGACATGCAAGCTCAAGAACAGGGTCACTAAGAAGCAAAAAATTGCAATATATAAAGCACTAGAACAAAAACTAATTGGACAATTGGAGGAGTCACATACCGAAGAACAATCCCCCAACGCAGTTTTGCAAATGGAGCTTTACACAAGGAGATAAAAAATGGCAGCAAAATGAGCAAGAACACGAGTTTGAGCTATGGGATGATTTTTTCTGGAGGAAGACAAAGTGGATGGGTGCTGGAATAAGTGGAGGGGGGCCACGTGGGACCCACAAGACTGGGGGGCGCGCCCTCCATCCTTGTGGATAGGTGGTGGGTCCCCCTAGTGTGTTCTTAGTGCTAGAAATTCTAAAATATTCTATAAAAAATCTTACTAAATTTTCAGGGCATTTGGAGAACTTTTATTTTTGGGACATTTTTTTATTTCACGGGTAATTCAGAAAACAGACAGAAAATACTATTTTTGCTTTATTCATTCTAAATAACAGAAAGTAAAAAGTAGGTACAGAAAGTTGTGCCTTCTAAATTCATCCATCTCATGCCCATCAAAAGGAATCCGTTAACAAGGTTGATCAAGTCTCATTAACAAACTTCTTCCAAATGACATGAAACCGGAGGATTTTCGAATAACACTAGGTTACCTCAACGGGGATATGCATGTCCCCAACAATAAGAATATCATATTTCTTTTTGACAGTAGGAAGAGGGAATTCAAAACCTCCAATAGTAATAGTTGAAATTTTTCCAATAGAATTGATACTATGAACTTGAGGTTGTTTCTTCGAAAAGTGTACCGTATGCTCATTACCATTAACATGAAAAATGACATTGCCTTTATTGCAATCAATAACAGCTCCTGCAGTATTCAAAAAGGGTCTACCAAGGATGATCGACATATTGTCGTCCTCGGGAATATCAAGAATAACAAAGTCCGTTAAGATAGTAACGTTTGCAACCACAACAGGCACATCCTCACAAATACCGATGGGTATAGCAGTTGATTTATCAGCCATTTGCAAAGAGATTTCAGTAGGTGTCAACTTATTCAATTCAAGTCTATGATATAAAGAGAAAGGCATAACACTAACACCGGCTCCAAGATCACATAAAGCAGTTTTAACATAGTTTCTTTTAATGGAGCATGGTATAGTTGGTACTCCTGGATCCCCAAGTTTCTTTGGTATTCCACCCTTAAAAGTGTAATTAGCAAGCATGGTGGAAATTTCAGCCTTTGGTATCTTTCTTTTATTTGTAACAATATCTTTCATATACTTAGCATAAGGAGGCATTTTAAGCATATCAGTTAAACGCATACGCAAAAAGATAGGTCTAATCATTTCAGCAAAGCGCTCAAAATCCTCATCATCCTTTTTCTTGGATGGCTTAGGGGGAAAGGGCATGGGTTTCTGAACCCATGGTTCTCTTTCTTTACCATGTTTCCTAGCAATGAAGTCTCTCTTATCATAACATTGATTCTTTGATTGTGGGTTATCAAGATCAATAGCAGGTTCAATCTCTAATTCATTATCATTACTAGGTTGAGCATCAACATGAACATCATCATTAACATTATCACTAGGTTCATGTTCATCACCAGATTGTGTCTCAGCATCAGAAATAGAAATATCATTTGGATTCTCAGGTGTGTCTATGAAAGGTTCACTAGAAGTATGCAAAGTCCTATCAGTTTTTTTTCTTTTTATTACTAGGACTAGATGCATCAGTATTAATTCTCCGAGAATCTTGCTCAACTCTCTTAGGATGGCCCTTAGGATACAAAGGTTCCTGAGTCATTTTACCAGCTCTAATCATAATCCTAACAGCATTATCATTGTTCTTACTATTCAACTCATTAAGAAAATCATCCTATGCCTTAAGTACTTGTTCTACTTGAGTTGTAACCATGGAAGCATGTTTACTAATAAGCTTAAGATCATTAACAGTTCTACTCATATAATCACCCAAGTAATCAAGCATGTGAGCATTACATTTCAATTGTCTACTAACATAAGCATTGAATTTTTCTTGTTTAACAATAAAATTATCAAACTCATCCAAGCATTGACTAGCAGACTTATTATGAGGAATATCACCTTCATCAAATCTATAAAGAGAATTTACCTCTACTACCTGTGTCGGGTTATCAAGACCGTGTATTTCTTCAATAGGCGGTAAATTCTTAACATCTTCAGCTTTAATACCTTTTTCTTTCTTAGATTTCTTTGCCTCTTGCATATCTTCAGGACTGAGAAATAGAATACCTCTTTTCTTTGGAGTTGCCTTAGGAGTTGGTTCAGGAGGTGTCCAATCATTATCATTACTCAATATTGTAACACCCCATGTATTAAGCTACAGTGATCACCCTTTTGATTATGCCATGTCATCATGATCAACAGTGCTTAATCATCATTAGTATCATATCTCTTTTCAAATTCAAATTCAAATGGAAATTCAAACTAAAAGTGAAAATAAAAGTTGTTCAAATCAGAAACTAAAATGTTCAATAGATAACAAATATTCCAGAGGCAATTCTAAAATTGTAACCAACATTTAATAAACAAATTAGGTAACTCAAACACCCTCTAACAGTGGCTGAAAACAATATTTAATAGCCTTTTACTTGATCTAAATTAAATATGAAATTATGTTTTGCCCAAACTAGTTTTTGGTGTTAGGATACAATGCACTGTGATTTATGGGCTAGGTTTCATATTTTACAAAACCCATTTAGTGCTCAAACATTTAACAAAACAGAAAAAAAAACAGGAAAACAGAAAAGAGAAAAAAAGAAAGAGTAAACCTCCGCCCCCTCAACTAGGCCTCGGCCCAGCAGGCCACCAGGCCGCCAGGCCAGCCCAGCTGCGCCTGCATAACCCCCCCACCCCCAGAAACCCTAGAGCCCAACCTCCACTCCCCTCGATCTCTCTCTCCCTCCCCATTCTGGATCGGGATCGGGGCACCCGACGCCCTGGTCGCCCGCCGCCCCGGCTCGTCGCCGCTGCCTCACCGTCGCCGGACCGCCCTTTCCTCATCACCTCTCCATCGTTCCCTCGTCACTGGGCCGCACCCGCTCGTCGTCGCCGTGCGGCACCATCGCCGCCCGAAGACCTCCCCACCGGACCTCCTCATCTCCTCCTCGTCGGTATACCCCAGGCCTCGCCGCCCCCTTCCCTGTAGCGTTGGTGAGGCCCCCGGCCTTCGCCTCCCCTACTTCCCCGTCTCCTCCTTTCCTCTCTGGCACCACGGCCACCGCGCCCCCGATAGGGTCCGGCACGCCCGCGGTCACTGCGCCCGCCGCTCGCACCGTTCGCCGCTGCACCTCCGGCCACGCCCGCCTGCAGCCGCCGCGGCCGGCTGCTCCTCGCACGCCGCTCGCCCATCCCGCGGCTCCGCCTGCAGCCAGCCGCCGCCCCTCCGCCGCTGCTGCGCTGGCGACCGCCCTCGCCGAGGCCGAGCCAGGCCGCCGCGGTCCACCCCTGGCCTCTGCTCGCTCGGCCGGGCGTGCTCGCGCCCTTGTGACCGCGCGCGCCCGCACCCGTTTGGCCTCCCGGGCCGCTGACCACTGGGCCCTGCCCCTGGCCCTATGACAGAGGGGCCCCACGCCCTAGAACGTTTAATTAAAAATAATAATAAATAAAAGTAATTAAAATAAATAAATAATTAATAGTTAATTAACTTAATTATCTCTGTTTTATTTTCCTAATTATCTAGTTAACCTAATTAATCCGTAATTAGTATAATTAAGCCCTAATTAGCCTGACGTGACACTGACAGGTGGGACCCACTGGTCCTGACATCACAGTGACGTCATGATGATGTCACCCTGCTACTGTTTTGGATAAGTCAAATTAATAATAAATCTGTAATTTCAGAATATTGTTTAAACTTTGAAAAATCATATAAAATAATCCGTAGCTCAGATCGAAAAACTTTGTACATGAAAGTTGCTCAGAATTTCGAGACGGATCCGAATACGTGGTCCGTTCGTCCGTCACACATCCCTAACTATCCAAACATGTAACCGTTCCCCTCCGGTCATCTGTCTGACAAATGTCCGGAAGCGGGAAAACATTCCCGGATGGATTCCCCCTTCCTCGGTGACGTGCAACCATACGTTAGGTCACCCCTAGCACCGCGTATTTGCCATGCTACACTTTGTGATGCTTTGATTGCTTTGTTATTTATTGTGCTTCCCCTCCGTTACTTCTTTCCGGTAGATTCCGGTACCGACGTAGTCCCCGAGACCGACGCAGCTCTGGAGATCGACGACCCCACTGATGACCCTGCCTTTGCCGCCGAGCAACCAGGCAAGCCCCCCCTTGAGCATACCGATATCGCCTATTCTTTCTCTCTCATGCTTGCATTAGAATTGCTGCTACTACTGCTTTACCTATTCTGATGCATAGCCTGATTATTGTAACCTGCTGTTGATAATTACCTGCATATCCTAAACTGCTTAGTATAGGCTGGGTAGAGACCTATCAGTGACCCCACTTGTCCCGACTACCCCGCTAGATTATCAGAAGACCCGATCAACGGGATTGAAGACCAGGCCCCGGCACCGCACATCACCCCTTAGTTGTACGCCGCTACTGGTTTACTATCGAGTGCCGAGGGTGATACCTCGTGCAGCACTTCTGATGTTAACTCTGTAGAGTAGCTATTCGGTCATGGTCATCGAGGGTGATTCCTCCTTCACCACTTCCGATAATGACGCCGTCGTACAACACCTCAAGTGTGAACCCCTTTGAGGGTGATTCCTCCGAGTTCACCTTGACGGATACATCGAGTAGGAATCCAACGAGGGTGATACCTCGGATTCCCCTGATGTTATGGACACACGGATACTGGGACTGTACTATTGTTACTTGGAAAGGCGGGTCGACCCTGAGGGGTACCCGCGTGTGATGTGAAGACGGGTTGCCTGGATGGTGCCCGAGTGAGAATACGAGGCGTGGCCGGGCATTCTTGGCCCTTGCCGCAAGTCCTCGAGATGGGGCGACGGGGTCACATCTTTCGTGAGTCTCTGCTCGTTACCGCACTACCAACACACTACGATTTGGATATTTGATTTGAGTGGGCCTCTGGCCCGATAGCACTAACCATCACGGGGGAAAAGTTATGGGCACTCTGCATCGTATGCATTAGCCGAAAGCTTTGTCAGACGTCCAGTTCAGCATTGCGGCCGGGACAGACCGGCGCCCCTGGTGCCTTGCTTCCCCCTGCATGCAATGACCCGGAGTGCACAGGGCGATGGCCCAAGACCTCTGAGCGCTTAGGATGTAGACCGACGGGTACCTCTCTGCTAAGCTCTAGGTAGGGTTGCGGTGTGTCGTTTGGCCGAGGCCGGGCATGACCCGGAAAAGTGTGTCCGGCCGGAGTTAAGCGAGCGTGGTGGGTAAGTTGGTGCACCCCTGCAGGGAAGAACTAATCTATGCATAGCCGGATCCTCGGTAACGGACACTCGGAGTTGTATCCCGATCGATACAACTAGAATTGGATACTATGGCTCTGGGATTGCTTCTCACAGGGAGTCGAGAAGGGATCTCAGGACGAGGTGGATGACTGTATGGCTCTGGGATTGCTTTCTCGCAGGGAGTCGAGAAAGGATCTTTGGGTGAGGTTGAGACTTAATGATACTGCTACATTATATTGTTCTATTCTACTCTCTTCTATTGATGCAAGACTGCTGAAGATGCTAGTCTTCGATAGGACTAGGTTTTCCTCTTTATTCTGGCATTTCTGCAGCCCAGTCCACATATACAGCCACTCTTTGATAATGTTGCATATGTAGTGTAGATCCTTGCTTGCTGAGTACTTCGGATGAGTACTCACGGTTGCTTTGCTTTCTTTTTCCCCATATACCCCTTTTGATGCAACCAGATGACGGAGCCCCTGAGACAGCTGTCCCCGCTGACGATCGCTACTACTACCTCGAGGATGGATACTACTACGAGTTGGCCGACGACCAGGAGTAGGTTCGGAGGGTCCTAGGCAGGAGGCCTGCGCCTTTCGATCGTAGTGTTTTCTTTTGCCCTGCCTTCTAAGGGCCTATCTGTGTTTTCTTTTATATCTGTACTCAGATATCTGATGCTTCCGCTGACGCTTGTATGCCATCGAGCTATGTATTCGAGCCCTCGAGGCCCTGGCTTGTAATATAAAGCTTGTATGACTTTATTTATGATTTAGAGTTGTGTTGTGATATCTTCCCGTGAGTCCTTAGGCTTGATCGTGTGCATTTGCGTGTATGATTAGTGCATGATTAAGCCGAGGGCGTCACAAATATATTATTCAATAGCAATTCAGCTTGCTCAATAGTTCGTTCCTTGAAAATACAACCAGCACAACTATCTAGGTGGTCCCTAGAAGCATCGGTTAGTCCATTATAAAAGATATCAAGTATTTCATTTTTCTTGAGAGGATGATCAGGCAAAGCATTAAGTAATTGGAGAAGCCTCCCCCAAGCTTGTGGGAGACTCTCTTCTTCAGATTGCACAAAGTTAAATATTTCCTGTAAGGCAGCTTGTTTCTTATGAGCAGGGAAATATTTTTGAGAGAAGTAATATATCATATCCTGGGGACTACGCACACAACCAAGAGCAAGAGAATTAAACCATAACTTAGCATCACCCTTTAATGAGAAAGGAAACAATTTAAGAATATAATAGTAGCGACTTTTTTCCTCATGAGCAAATAGGGTGGCTATATCATTCAGTTTAGTAAGATGTGCCACAACTATTTCAGATTCATAACCATAGAAAGGATCAGATTCAACCAAAGTAATTCAGGATCGACAGAGAATTCATAATCCTTATCAGTAACAAAGATAGGTGAAATAGCAAAATTGGGATCATATTTCATTCTAGCATTCAAGGATTTTTCTTTCAGCTTAGCTAATAGTTTCTTAAGATCTTCTCTATCATTGCAAGAAAGAAAGTATCTAGCAGTTTCTTCATCCATAATATAACCCTCAGGTACAACAGGCAATTCATATTTAGAGGGAGAATCACAATCTTCAGTTTCAATAATATTTTCTCTAACCCTAGCAAGTTGTTCATCAAGAAATTCACCTAGTTGCACAGTATTATCAAGCAAAGCAGTAGTATCATTATTAGCATCATGCATAGCAGAAGTGGCATCATCAATTACTTGCGACATATCAGAATTACTAGCAGGTGTAGGTGTCGCAAGCTTACTCAAAACAGAAGGTGAATCAAGTGCAGAGCTAGATGGCAGTTCCTTACCTCCCCTCGTAGTAGAGGGAAAAATCTTGGTTCTAGTATCTTTCAAATTCCTCATAGTGATCAACAGATATAAATCCCAAGTGACTCAGAGAATAGAGCTATGCTCCCCGACAATGTCGCCAGAAAAAGGTCTTGATAACCCACAAGTATAGGGGATCGCACTAGTTTTCGAGGGTAGAGTATTCAACCCAAATTTATTGATTCGACACAAGGGGAGCCAAAGAATATTCTCAAGTATTAGCAGCTGAGTTGTCAATTCAACCACACCTGAAAGACTTAATATCTGCAGCAAAGTATTTAGTAGCAAAGTAGTATGGAAGTAGCGGTGGCAAAAGTAACAGTAGCAATTTTGTAGCAATCGTAACAGTGACCACGGAAAAGTAACAAAGCAAAGATCAATAGAGAACCGGATCAATGATGGATAATTATGTCGGATGGCATTCATCATGCAACAGTTATAACATAGGGTGACACAGAACTAGCTCCAATTCATCAATATAATGTAGGCATGTATTCCCAATATAGTCATACGTGCTTATGGAAAAGAACTTGCATGACATCTTTTGTCCTACCCTCCCGTGGCAGCGGGGTCCTATTGGAAACTAAGGGATATTAAGGCCTACTTTTAATAGAGAACCGGACCAAAGCATTAGCACTTAGTGAATACATGTACTCCTCAAACTACGGTCATCATCGGGAAGTGTCCCGACTATTGTCACTCCGGGGTTGCCGGATCATAACACGTAGTAGGTGACTATAACTTGCAAGATAGGATCAAGAACACATATATATTCATGAAAACATAATAGGTTCAGATCTGAAATCATGGCACTCGGGACCTAGTGACAAGCATTAAGCATAGCAAGGTCATAGCAACATCAATCTTAGAACATAGTGGATACTAGGGATCAAACCCTAGCAAAACTAACTCGATTACATGGTAAATCTCATCCAACGCATCACCGTCCAGCAAGCCTACGATGGGATTACTCACACACGGCGATGAGCATCATGAAATTGGTGATGGAGGATGGTTGATGATGACGACGGCGACGATCTCCCCTCTTCGGAGCCCCGAACGGACTCCAGATCTGGTCTCCCGAGGAAGAACATGAGGTGGCGGCAGCTCCATATCGTAAAACGTGATGAATCCTTCTCTCTGATTTTTTCTCCCCGAACGTGAATATATGGAGTTGGAGTTGAGGTCGGTGGAGGTCCAGGGGGCCCACAAGGACGGGTGGCGCGCCCTCCACCCTTGTGGACAGGGTGTGGGCCCCCTTTAGTTTATTCTTTCACCAATATTTTTTATTTATTCCAAAACTGATCTCCGTGAAGTTTCAGGTCATTCCAAGAACTTTTATTTCTGCACAAAAATAACACCATGGCAATTCTGCTGAAAACATCGTCAGTCCGGGTTAGTTCCATTCAAATCATGCAAATTAGAGTCCAAAACAAGGGCAAAAGAGTTTGGAAAAGCAGATACGATGGAGACATATCAGTATGCTGGTTGACAGATCAATGAAGTGCTTCAGTGTCTTTGGGTTCTACCACAGTTAAAGAAAGATGGATGTTTCGCAGACTAAAGGGCAATGCAGATATGATCTGCACGGGGTTCTTGCGTATGACGAAGTTTAGTATGGGGTTCGAGATTTTATTATCTCGTGTTTCATACGCCCCGCAAAGTTAATCTAGCAATTTGAATAATCATACTTGATGATAAACGTTGGTAGGTGCGGTTTATGTCAAAACCTTAGAAGCCACGTAAAATAGAATTTTTCATAAACCGATTAGAGGCGTCTAACTTGGTTTTGCCGGATGGCATGTGATGTGGTATAGCAGTTCTCATATTAATTTGATTATGTATGAGATGACTATATGATGTAAAATTAATTAACATGACCTGTGTGTCATGATTCGGCATGATGGCTGGAGCCATATGATTGTCACTTTAATGACCTATGTGTCAACCTTATGTAATGCACTAATTTTATTAGCTATAGAGATAGCAATATTATTTGGTGCATCGACAAGGTGGTGGCAATCTTCGCGAAGGTGAATACCAACACAAATGCTGAAGACAAAGAAATGAAAGACCTCTCCGTCTAAAAGGGCTATACCATATCAGCCTATTATGAATTGCCTGACATATTTATCCCTCTTGATGCACCCTTCTTGATTGCGCGGTAGTCGCTTTTTATTAGGGTGATTTTTCACTTAAAAATATCAAGTAGTTAGTGTTCTCCCAAGTGTAGCACCGTCACGACACCTATCTCTTCGGGGTATCACATGATCTCCATGGGTACAAACAATTAGAGAAGTGTGAGGTGGGTGAGTTGAGACCTCGCAGCAAGAACACTTGGTTGTCTTGACGTTCCGGAGGATCATCCTGAGCTCGGAACACGCCCATCAAAAGATGAACAAGAATCATATAGAGATGTGATCGGCAAGTTTGCCTACCGATTGAAGTTCGTGCCATCAGTGTTCATCTCGTTCAATGGCGTTGAATGGAAATGCGGGTCTTGCATCACTCACAATCAATTATGAGAGATATTGATTTGAGTGGGAGCGCACCTTAGAATAAAATTGTTTATTCACTAGTGCAAAATTAATTATGAACAAAGTCTAAGTGAAACTTGTGTTTACCGTTGTAGATCACATGGCTCGCAATGCCATGTTCAGCTTAGGCCCGATGTTAGAGAGAGAGAAGTTAGCTGCAACTAGAAACAACTATTTGAACTGGGTCCATACCCTGAGGATTGTCCTCAGGAGTGCTAAGAAAGACTATGTGCTTGACACGCCTCTTCCAGCTAAACCGGCGGCAATTGCCCCGGAATATGATAGAAATATCTAGGCCACTAAGGATGATGACTGCAATGTAGTGCAGTGCCTCATGCTAGCTTGCATGAGTCCAGAGCTTCAAAAACATTTTGAATTCCATAACACTTGATATATGATCCGGGAAATGGATGCTCTGTACAAGCAAAATGCACGGTCTGAACGTTATGATGTAACAAAGTCCATGATGGAGTGCAAGATGGCTGAGGGAAGTTTAGTTGGCGAACACATGGTCAAATTGATTGGCTATGCTGAAAGGCTTAAAACCTTGGAATTTCCAATTCCACCAGCCCTCGCGGTGGACATGTTGCTTGCTTCACTCCCCCCGTCTTATGACGGTTTTATCATGAACTACAACATGAATGGGATGAAGAAGACACCGAACGAGGTGCTCGCCATGCTAAAAACTAAGGAAGGAGGACTGTGGAAAAATCTCAAGCAAGTGTTGCTTGTGAATAAAACCACCAGTTTCAAAAAGAAAGGCAAGTCCAAGAAGGGCAAGGGCGCCGGTAAGACCGGCTCCCAAAGCAACTCTAAGGGCGGAGCCAAGACTGAAATTGAGTGCTTCTACTGCAAGGGCATAGGACACTGGAAGAGGAACTGGAAGAAGTACCTGGCAGATAAGAAGAAAGGTATAACTGTTATACATGTTAATGTCATTAACGTTTTGCTTGCTAGCGAAAATTCTATGTCTTGGGTATTTGATACCGGATCGGTTGCTCACATTTGCAACTCGATATAGGGGCTTTAGAAGGTGCGCAAGCTGGCAAAGAATGAAGTCGTGATGCATGTTCGGAACGGTGCTGGAATCGCCGCTCAAGCCGTCGGCATTATGCCTCTACGTCTCCCTTCAGGATTTATCTTAGAACTAAGTAACTGTTATTTTGTTCTGGCATTGTGTAGAAACATTATCTCTGGATCATGTTTGGTACATGATGGGTATTCCTACAAGTCTGAGAACAATGGTTGTTCATTTGATTGTATGGATATGTTTTATGGATTTGCACCCATTGTTGGGGGCCTTTTCATACTAAATCTTGAATGTGGAAATGATGTCTTTAATGTAAATGCTAAACGCCTTAAGAAGGTTGATACCACCTGTCACGCCCAATATGCGGTCCTATCCTCAAGGAACTCGAAATCTCCACTAAGGATAGAAGCGCATATCGAAGACGCTTCGCAAGCTGGATATCATTACATCATACATGTACTGAATAGATGAGCACACCAGATAAAGGCTTACACTCGCCACAAGCTACAACATGAATACATTAATACATCAATACATAGCAATCATCATACAGAAGGGCAGGATCCGAGTACAGATGAAATCAAACGAAAAGAAGAACGACATCCACCCTGCTAGTCCTAGGCTGCCAACCAGGAACCTATCCCATGATCGACGAAGAAGAAGAAGCAGAAGCAGAACTCCAAACAAGCAAGCATCGCTCTCACATCAGATCATCGCATTACCTGTACCTGCACCTGTTGTCGTAGTAATCTATGAGCCACGAGGACTCAGCAATCCATTACCATGGGTATCAAGACTAGCAAAGCTTAATGGGTATGGAATGGATAAGTGGTGAGGTTGCAGCAAGCACTAAGCATTGTATGGTGACTAACTTACGAGTACAAGAATAAGAAGAGCAACTATGCATAAATGGTCGTCAACTAATAAAGATCAATAAGTGATCCTGAACACCTACTTACTGTTCAAATATAACCCCACCATGTTCTCTTCCCGAACTCCCTCGAAAAGAGATGGTCACGGTTACGCACGCGGTTGGTGTATTTTAATTAGAATTTGGTGTCAAGTTCTCTACAACCGGATATTATAAATTTCCAAGTCGCCACATAACCGTGGGCATGGCTTTCCGAAAGATTTAACCCTGTAGGGGTGCTCCAAGTAGTCCATCACAAATTACCACACGCATCCGATGGAACATCCTCACACCATGATGACACGATGCTTACGATAAGGAATCCCGATGGACAAGCCACTCGTCAAAGGGTAAACTAAACCAGCAAGACCTCCCGACGTGCCGACACACTGATAGGAGCCACGAGTATCTTGTCTCAGGCCATGACGGATGAGCTAAGCTTACGGTTGGCTGAGACCCAAGTTTCCAAGGGGGCGCCGCAAGGTGCTCTGTTTTGGACCAATACTCATGAGGAGCACTGGCCCAGGGTTGTTGATTAATTATCCGTGGGGTCCATAAAGTCCCTATGCAAGTTTTAGTTGTTATTAGGCAAATGTAGTACCATGTTGGGCCTTGCTGGAGAAGTTTATCCTAAAATGAATGATCAAGTTCTTTTTGCTATTAGTTCATTCTTTGAGCGAAATGACCCTGAAATTGAAAAGCAGTACAAATGAACTCTAAAAAGGTTGAAAGTTGGCATGGTATCATCATTTCATCCACATAGCATGTGCTAAAAAATTGAGAGGGTTATGGCAAAAACTGGATGCACTTCGTGTACAAAATGGACAATCTCTTCCGAAGTATTAGGGTTTCGGACAAAAACTCATATGTTACAAAGGCATTCCATTTTTTTAAACTTATTTCAACTCCAGACTTTTTGTGCGTTCAACATGCACCATTCAAAGCCACATCATCAATTTTCAACCCTTTCTGACTTCATTTGCTATTTTTCATGCATTTACTGATTTATTTTAGCTAAATGACCCTGAAATTGAAAAGCAGTACAAATGAACTCTGAAAAGGTTTAAAGTTGGCATGGTATCATCATTTCACCCACATAGCATGTGCTAAAAACTTGAGAGGGTTACGACAAAAACTGGATGCACTTCATGTACAAAATGGACAATCTCTTTCGAAGTATCAGGGTTTCGGATGAAAACTCATATGTTACAAAGGCATTCCATTTTTTTAACTTATTTCAACTCCAGACTTTTTGTGCATTCAACATGCACCATTCAAAGCCACATCATCAATTTTCAACCCTTTCTGACTTCATTTGCTATTTTTCATGCATTTACTGATTTTTTTAGCTAAATGACCCTGAAATTGAAAAGCAGTACAAATGAACTATGAAAATGTTGAAAGTTGGCATGGTATCATCATTTCACCCACATAGCATGTGCTAAAAAGTAGAGAGGGTTACGGCAAAAACCGGATGCACTTCGTATACAAAATGGACAATCTCTTTCGAAGTATCACGGTTTCAAACGAAAACTCATATGTTACAAAAGGCATTTCATTTCTTGACATGTAACTGCAGTGATATTCTAGATCAAAGCCATCATTAGAATAGTTGTGGAGAGAATGTCTTCACTTTTTCTTCGTGTGTCCCTTGCTTATTGCGCCGTAACCATGGATAATCTTCATCGTTTAACAGGGTGCTTGGGTCAGCCTTCACTTTGAAGGGAGGAATTTCATGAAACTTCTCATAATTTTCAGACATGTCTGTCTTGCCCTCCACTCCCACGATGTCTCTTTTCCCTGAAAGAAGTATGTGGCGCTTTGGCTCATCGTATGATGTATTCGCTTCCTTATCTTTTCTTTTTCTCGGTTTGGTAGACATGTCCTTCACATAGAAAACCTGCGCCACACAATTGCTAGGACGAATGGTTCGTCTGTGTACCCAAGATTGTTGAGATCCACTGTTGTCATTCCATACTGCGGGTCTACCTGTACCCCGCCTCCTGACAGATTGACCCATTTGCACCGAAACAAAGGGACCTTAAAATCATGTCCATAGTCAAGTGCCCATATGTCCACTATGTAACCATAATATGTGTCCTTTCCCCTGTTGGTTGCTGCATCAAAGCGGACACCATTGTTGTGGTTGGTGCTCTTTTGATCTTGGGCGATCATGTAAAATGCAATCCCATTTATCTCGTACCCTTGGTAAGTCAATACAGTCGAAGATGGTCCCATGGCCAACGAGTACAGCTCATCTCCAACAATGTTGTTACCCATGAGATGTGTTTGCAACCAACTGCCGAAAGTCCTGATGTGTTCACATGTAATCCAGTCGTCAGACTGCTCTGGGTGTTTGGAGCGCAGAAAATTCTTATGTTCATTGACATACGGGGTCACCAAGGTAGAATTCTGTAGAACTGTGTAGTGTGCTTGAGCCCAAGAATGCATGTCCCTACATATTATTGCATCCGCTCCTAGCGTGCCTTTTCTAGTCAGTCTCCCCTCATACCGCGATTGAGGGAGACCAATCCCCTTAAGGTTAGGAATAAAGTTAGGAATAAAGTCAACACAAAACCCAATGACCTCCTTTGTTTGATGGCCCATGGAGATGCTTCCTTCTGGTCTAGCACGGTTACGAACATATTTCTTTAAGACTGCCATGAACCTGTCAAAGGGGAACATATTATGTAGAAATACAGGACCCATAATGGCAATCTCATCGACTAGATGAACTAGGATGTGCGTCATGATATTGAAGAAGGATGGTGGGGACACCAGCTCGAAACTGACAAGACATTGCACCAAATCATTCTTTAACCTTGGTAGGATTTCTGGATCGATTACCTTCTGAGAGATTGCATTGAGGAATGCACATAGCTTCACAATGGCTAATCGAACATTTTCCGGTAGAAGCCCCCTCAATGCAACCGGAAGCAGTTGCATCATAATCACGTGGCAGTCATGAGACTTTAGGTTCTGGAACTTTTTCTCTGCCATATTTATTATTCCCTTTATATTCGATGAGAAGCCCGACGGGACCTTCATACTGAGCAGGCATTCAAAGAAGATTTCCTTATCTTCTTTGGTAAGAGCATAGCTGGCAGGACCTTCATACTGCTTTGGATGCATGCCATCTTTTTCGTGCACACGTTGCTGGTCCTCCTGTGCCTCCGGTGTATCTTTTGTCTTCCCATACACGCCCAAGAAGCCTAGCAGGTTCACGCAAAGATTCTTTGTGACGTGCATCACATCAATTGCAGAGCGGACCTCTAGGTATTTCCAATAGGGTAGGTCCCAAAATATAGATTTCTTCTTCCACATGGGTGCGCGTCCCTCAGCGTCATTCGGAATAGATTGTCCGCCAGGACCCTTTCCATAGATTACTTGTAAATCCTTGAACATATCAAGTATGGCATCACAAGTACGGAGGGCGGGTTTCTTTCAGTGATCTGCCTCACCTTTGAAATGCTTGCCTTTCTTTCTTAAGAGATGGTTGGTCGAAAGAAATCGACGATGTCCCAGGTACACATTCTTCCTGCATTTGTCCAAATATATACTTTTGGTATCATCTAAACAGTGCGTGCATGCGTGGTATCCCTTGTTTGTCTATCCTGAAAGGTTACTAAGAGCAGGCCAATCATTGATGGTTACAAACAGCAACGCATGTAGGTCAAATTCCGCCTGTTTGTGCTCATCCCACACACGTACGCCTTCTCCATTCCACAGCTGTAAAAGTTCTTCAACTAATGGCCTTAGGTACACATCAATGTCGTTGCCGGGTTGCTTAGGGCCTTGGATGAGCACTGGCATCATAATGAACTTCCGCTTCATGCACAACCAAAGAGGAAGGTTATAGATACATAGAGTCACGGGCCAGGTGCTATGATTGTGCTCTGCTCCCCAAAAGGATTAATGCCATGTGCACTTAAACCAAACCATACGTTCCTTCCGTCACCTGCAAAGCCCCCCCACCTTCTCTCGATTTTTCTCCATTGCGAACCGTCAGCGGGTGCTCTCAACTTCCCGTCTTTCTTACGGTCTTCTTTGTGCTTGCCGAAGTCACATGGAAAGAGTTTTGCAAGACTCGGTGTCCCAAAACACTGATGAGCAAAATACATGATGGAGATTCCACACACACTTGTGTTTGGATTAATCATGTATTCCATGGTATGTAAAAAGAACCAGATATGTCCAATGCTCCAAAGTTGTTGCGTGTATAGATACCAAAGTGATCAAAAGTACTGATCATGGGACAACAGTGAAAAAGGGTCATTGAGTACTAGAGTAGCACTGATGACATGTTTTCTCGCAAGCGGAGATCATGAAGAGTTCGTTGTCAAAGGTTACATCAATACAGTCTTCATCATTTCTCCATGCGATTTTCGATTTAATTTGAGGGTTTTGTGTAACACACAATATGGTGGCACGGTAAGTTAGAATTGTTCTAAACAAGTTACTGTGGCGTATTCTATAACAGAGGCTCAGTATGTTGCCGCTTTCGAAGTGACAAAGAAAATGTTGAATCATATAGTTCATTCATGAACTTAGTATGGTTCCAAGATGGCTTTGGCCAATGGGATACTATTGCAGATAGTTGCTCCTATGAATTTTGTGAAAGCGTGAAAACGCGAGGATATGCAAAGACACACACGGAGCTGAAGTTGTCAGATCCGTTGGACATCAGGCTATACCACAGGCGAAGCATATTTTACACCAGTGTGCCATAGGTGTAAAGTGCATTAGCATTGACTAGATTATTGACTATAGTGCAAGTGGGAGTCTGTAGGAGATATGCCCTAGAGGCAATAATAAATGTTATTGATTATCTCCCTGTTCATAATTATGTTTATGTTCCATGCTATAACTGCTATGGTTCTTGAGTCTGCAATAACACGAGGCTCGGAGGAAGACTCATATGCATGTGTGGAATAATATACGGTAAGATGTATTCCTAGTCTGGCCTCTAAGACTAGCTCAAGTGTTGCATGATGGTTCTGTTTTCCTGACCATGGGCGTGTCTATGCCAGCAACTTTGAGGGCACAATGTTAGAAGAACATTTGTGTTGAATCAACCCGAATTGATGTTATGCTATGAGATACATTTGTCACAAGTTGACGGTTAATAACACAGAGATGGTTAACGTTTGCATGATTCCTTAGACCATGAGAGTATCGAGTTTCTTCATGCTTGCTTCATGAACTTTGGGGTTTGTTAAACGTCATCCGTAACTGGGTGGCAATTACGGCGGCTTACGGGTTCATGGAAAAGTATGTCAAGGGACTTGATAGCTCAAGATTGGGATTTACTCCTCCGACGATGGAGAGATATTCTCGGGCCCTCTCGGTTTTGCGGTATCCATCATCGTCTGGCCAGATACAATGTGATTTGATCATGGGGATGCCGGAATGCGAAAACGAGAAAAGTGAACAAAACCGGCAATGAGGTAACTGGCATTGTGGACAAGTGTTGATCAACGGGGATGCCGATAAATCTCACCTCGGGTTTTGTAACATATCGTGAAGTAAAAGGAATAGCACACGGCAACTGGAGGTTCACTCGAATATTCATTCGTGTGGGTATAGCGGTCAATATGCGTGTCCACGGCTCCGATGTTGATCATTATTCAGAAGGTGCTCCGGGTCATGTCTATACTTCACCGAACCTATAGGGTCACACGCTTAATGGTCATCTATCTGCTGAATTCTAGACAAGGAGTCTGAGAGAAATTGACCGAAAAAGTTTCGGAGACAACGGAAGAGTTCCGGAGAGAGAACACCGGAATAGTTTCGGTAAAACCAAAAAGTTGTTTCGAGTATACCGTTAAGTCAAAATGGTTTCGGCACACATCTGGAAATTCTTGGAGGATGCCAGAACAATTCTGGGAACTTCTGGGATTTTTCCGGAGAAAGAAACCGGAAGTGTTCCAGAGCTGCCAGAACCGCTGTGGTTGCTTTTCGCTGATGAAATCATTGATCTGAAAATGTTTCAGAACACGTCCAGAATTATTTTAGTGGGTACTGGAAATATTTTTGGATTTAACAGTCGTGGAAAAATGTTTTCATGAATAGTAAAACTGCTTTTTGGTTGCTTTTCGCAGATGAAAATCACTAATCCGGAATTGTTTTGGAACGCGTCAAAAATTGTTTTAGTGGGTACTGGAAATGTTCTAAGCCCACATAAATATTTTTGGTTCAAACAGACGCTAAAAAATGTCGTCGTGAATAGAGAAAGTGCTTTTTGGGTGGCTTCTTGGAGAAGCCACCTTGAGGGCCCTTTGGTATTTTCCCCCTTGGCTTCTTGGAGAAGCCACCCTTGGGCTTGGCTTATAAGTAGGGGTGGAGGGGGCTGCCTAAAGACTCACTCTTTCTCACATACAAGTGCCACGCATGATCTGGCTTTCTCTCTCCCTCCCAACGAAATAGTTTCATAAAGCCGAAAGGCTGTCTGGGTTCCGGTGGGAACTAGTTCTGGATGACGAAGCCCTGCCGGATAGATGACACCGTATGTGTGCAACCCCGTAGAGAAGTCGTAGGTTCATCCTTTTTCCCGAGGGGCTGTTCGAGTGTGCCTCCCGAAGGGCTGTCCGAGTGACCGTCCGAGATTCTGAGGTCCTCCCGAAGGGCTGTTCGAGGATCCGTCCGGTGGGACTATTCGAGGGACTGTCCCGAGGCCTCCCGAAGGGCTGCCCGGAGATCCGTCCGGGGAGCAGACGAGGGAGTACATCCTCACGGTTGGGAGGTTAGAAATCCTAGCTGCGGGGATCTGCACCGACGATCGACATCGACTCTACTTTCGCTGCGCTATGAGTCGGTAACGATCAGATCAAAACCTTGTATGCATCTCCATAGTGATCCTGGGTGTGCTCGCTGTACGGAATTTTTGTTTTCTGTCGCGTTCCCCTACAGGAAACACTAGCACCCAAATCACACAAAGCATTACATACATAATTGTTGATTTTAATCTTGATTGTGGGTTCCCAACCATCCTCTAATTTTCTAGGAATTGAAGTTTCTTGTTCTATTTTTTCTTAACTAGCTTTGATAAGTTCTCCAACAATATGTTTGGTAAAAGCTTTGTTTTGTTCATAAGCATTTGGAGAGTTCATCATAGATTGCAAAACTGTAATTCATTCAATAATAGAGAAATTATCATAATTAAAGTCCTTATAATCCAAAGTAGTGGGAATAATGCTACCTAAAGTCTTGACCTCTCCAATCCCATTTTTGAAATTTTTATCACAAGATTTATCACTCTCCAAACATATAGGATGCCTTTTAACTAAAGTTGTGACCTCTCCAATCCCATCATTATCATTTTCTTTAACATATTTAACACCTATAAGCAAGGACTCTATAGTAGGTTCACTAGTACTCAAAGTTTTAATATCCTCATTGTTAGAAGTAGAATAAATTTTAGCTTCTCTTTTTCGTCGAGCTCTTAACATAACAATCCTCTTAGTATTGTAATCTATTGAAACTTGGATAGATTTTAAAGATTCCAGCATGTCATCTTTAGATGGGCGCAACACTTTTATCTTAAGCAAATCAACTTCATGAACAAGACTATCAACCGTATGAGCAATAAAATCAAGTTTTGCAAAAAATTCGCTTACTATAACGTTGAAAGCCTTTTGTGAGTCAATGAAATCTTTAATAACCCCCTCAAGTTCAGTAGGTATTCATATATTATTATTGTAAGAATTTCCATAAGAATTACCATAGGAGTTTGAAGGATTAGGAGGATACGGCCTAGGGTTATTCCCAAAGTTGCTCCTATAAGCGTTGTTATTAAAATTATTCCTACAAATAAAATTAACATCAACTTGATCCTTATTTTGTTCAATCCAAGAAGCTAAAGGAACATCATTAGGATCAATAGGAGCTTGTTTAGAAGCAATCATAGACATAAGCATATCAACTTTTTCACTCAAAGAAGAGATCTCTTCAACAGAATTTACCTTCTTACCAGTTGGAGCTCTTTCGTTATGCCATTGAGAGTAGTTTGACATCATGTTATCAAGTAGGTTGGTTGCCGCTCCAAGAGTGATTCCCATGAAGGTTCCACTTGCAGCGGAATCTAATAGATTGCTAGACATAAAGTTTAGTCCTGCATAGAAAGTTTGCACTACCATCCAAGTATTTAAACCATGTGTAGGACAATTTTCAACCATAGATTTCATTCTTTCCCAAGCTTGGGCTACATGTTCATGCTCAAGTTTTTTTAAGTTCATAATTTGATTCCTCAATTGTATAATCTTAGCAGGAGGATAATATTTTCCAATAAAAGCATCTTTGCATTTAGCTCATGAATCAATACTATTTCTAGGCAAAGATAGCAACCATTCTTTAGCTCTAGATCTTAATGAGAAGGGAAACAATTTTAATTTGATCACATCACCTTCTACCTCTTTGTATTTTTGCATATCACATAACTCAACAAAATTATTCAAGTGTGCAGCAGCATCTTCATTATATGAACCAAAAAATTGTTCATTCATAACCAAGTTCAGTAAAGCAGGCTTAATTTCATAAGATTCCACACTAGTGGAGGGTGGTGCAATAGGAGTACTAATGAAATCATTATTATTAGTACTTGTAAAGTCACATAGTTTGGTATTTTCAGCTGAAGTAGACATGATAAGAAGCCGAAACAAAAAGTGTATAGTTGCTATTTTTGTTGTTTTTGAATTTCTTAACAAGCAAATAAGCAAACAAACATTAAATAAAAAGATAACTAACAAAATAGATAACAAGAAAGCAAAGTGGTAATGTGTAGGACCTATAGTTGTTGAAAGATAATTCCCCGACAATGGTGCCAGAAATCTTGCTTGCTCTCTCGTAAGAGTGGTGGGGTAACTCCCAAGTGTAAGGGTGATGTAACCTAGCAATAAGTATTTCCCTTGATTGAGAACCAAGGTTTATCAAACCAGTAGGAATTTCTTCTGCAACAAGTAATGCTCAGTACCTACACACAACACACAAAACAAACTTGCCCCCAATGATTCAAGAAGGTTGTCAAGCTTCTTTTCCCGCTAGTTACAAGGGTAAATTGTACGGTATGGTAGGAATTGATAAATAGATAAAATAAATAATACGGTATAGCAAAGAAAGTAAATTGTAATGGTGATTGCAATTAAAGGAAAATAGACCTGGGGCCATAGCATCACTAGAGGCATCTCTCCAAGCAAGATAAATGTGGTGTGGCGAACAAATTACAGTTGGCCAGTGATTAAATTGCAATATTTATATTTATGACTATGATCATTCATGGCACAATCTTGTATAGGCATTACGTCCGTGATATGCAGACCGTTAATCCAACTTCATCTACAACTAATACTCCACCCAAAGACCGCTATCCAGCATGCATCTCGAGGTATTAAGTTCATAACAAACAGAGCATTGCAATAAGCATGATGACATAATGTAGACAGTAAAACTATCATCCAACTATGATAAAGAAACCATCATTTTATCCTTAGTGGCAATAATATAATACGTGTCTTGTCCCTTATTGTCACTAGGATATAGATCACCACAAGATTGAACCCACTACCATACATAACTTCCTCTAAAGATCTACGTATCAAACTTGGCCAAAGAGAAACACATAGATCGGAAAGCATATATGACTACTTAATTATGTAGTGAAGAAATCATAAGAGATTCAATAAAATTCAATGAACAATCTGATCATAAAGTGACAATTCATCATATCCCAACAAACACAACACTGATTACATCATACTGATCCTGATCATGTGAGGCAGATCATAGGAACTTTGTATTGAATCACAAGGGAGAGAGGATTCCATCTAGCTACTGCTATGGACCCAAGGTCCTAAAGAAACAACTCACACATGGATATGGTGGCGGCAAGGTTGATGAAGATGGCTCCGGTGATGGATTCTGCCTCCGACAGGGTGCTGGAACAGGCCTCCAGATTGGATCTCCCCAGAATAGGACTTGCGGCGGTGGAAAAAATCTCAAAAATTTTGTTTTGAGGGTTTCAAAAAATATGTGAATTTATAGGTGAAAGATGAACGTAAGGTGGTGCAGAGGAGCGCTAGACGGGCCCACCACGTGCCCCCCGGCCACGTGGCAAGTCCCTCTGGGGCCTGTGGGTGGCCCCCCGGCTGCCTCCGGTGCTTTCTGGAACCTTCTCCTTCCAAAAAAATTGTCAAAAATCCCTGTGGTATTTGGAGGTTCGGAGATATCGATTTTCTGTAAAACCAAAAATATGCAGAAAACAACAACTGGCTCTGGCACTGAATTAATAGGTTAGTCCAGAAAAATAATATAAATTGCTATAAAAAGTATCTAAAAGTGATATTATAATAGCATGAAACAATAAAAAATTATAGTTACATTTGAGACGTATCAGTCGGAGAGGTTCAAGCCAAGAGAGTTGGCCAACATGGTGATCACTCCTCCGTAAGCGATATCTCCTTGTGCACAATTTGCTTGGTGTGCTAGGTGAAACAAAAGAATTGTGCCTAAGTTTAGCGTGTAGTCGATGTGGGGGTCCACTGCTTTCCCAAGAATGAGCATATTTTCTTTGCTGACTTTTGAAACTTCTCGTCGTGCCTGTAATGAGCTAATGATAACATAATAGAGATAACATATAGCAAGACACTCAATGCAACTAGCCCTATGCTTATAGCCTTGGTAACTCATTTGACCAAATAATTCAAGCGGATGGGGTTCGAGCATTTCGTAGGTGTAGCGGTTGTGCTCATCGTTGTTGGGGAAGCCAAAGTAAATGCACCACTCCATGAGAGACATGTCAAAATTTTGATCCATGAGAAGGAAAGTGATCCATTCTCCTTCTCCTCCGGCATTCAACCTAACGGTGTGTTTGAGCGTGCTTAAAAACTCCAGCGTCAACCGATGATACGTTGCCATGTTCTAAAAAACAAAATGCTACAAACCCACACTAGTGCATAACAAATTGAAATCGTTACCAATGCCAAGCATGGATCGTGGACAGACACGCCCACTTGGTTGGCTTCATCGTCCTCTCCTAAAGCATCTGATATTCACTCTTTCCGGCCCGGTCGAGGAAGGTGATCCCCTGAAAGAAAACTTGTTGTCTACCTGCGACTTCATCGGATGAATGAATGACTTTACCGCGAGCGATACGAGCGGACCTCCTCGTAAAAATCTTAGTAAAATAATTTTTTAGTCCAATAGATTGACACACAAGTGATCCTACGTGAACCAAATGATTAAACTCCTCTAGAAACATCTACAAATTCGTGCTCATCTAAAAACTTGGATCCAAAACATGCAACACCTAAACATGGCAATGCTAGGCATATAGAGCACGGATTCGCAAAAAATAAGTTGGGGATCGAAGGAGAAACATACCGTAGATCGTTCACGTGGAAGAACTCGGACTGAAAATGAGTAGGGACAGAGATCTGGCAAGGGTATGGAGAGGTTTGGAGGAAGAAGAAAGAGATGAAGGAAGTTGTAGATTGATTTACCTCCTCCTCGGGCTCATATGGCAGAAATTCCAGGTGGTACCAAGCACCGTCGAACACTTTGCATAACTCATTGTGCTGGCGCTTACCTAGTACCACCGGCGATACGAGCGTGAGAACTCGTACCAAGCACCATCAATCCCTCTAGAACTTCTGTTGCTCTGGCTGCGCAGGTGGTACGAGCGCAAGCACTCGTACCGTTAGCCGCCGATCGCTCTGGACTCCGTTGGCTTGTCTCTACTCCTCTGGTACAACCGCTGGTATGACTGGCTGGGTAGTACCATGCGCCGTCAAACGCACTGGATGCCTTGAATTGAATTTTTTTCTTCTTCGGGGCTTTTCATTTTAAACCTGAGAGGTTAGTTCCAACATATCCAAAGAGCAAAAATTTGGACTTTTTAACATAGGCACAATACATAGCGACTTTTCAACATAAATAGTGTTGGTAGCGACCTTTTTCTTCTCCTCCGTTAAACTAAACTTCAACAATCTTTATTGAAACATACTAAAACAAAAGAAAACAAACTTACTATTTCTACCTTATTTGCATGGGCTACCTCCCATGAAGCACTTTGTTTTCGGTCGGTACGCTCGACCGTAGTGACGGTTACTTTTGTTTTGCTGCAATAACGCCTAGCCCGTAGCTCCTGGCATTTAGGATGATACTATCTCCTGCATAAATCTTCATTTTGTTTTTCCTGGGGAAGTGTTTAACAAAAGGATCCTTGGATGGATCGTCAAATCTCACGTTTCCTTCAAAAAGTTAATGGTAGCTTTTATAGTCCTTAAGAACGGCCTACCTAGTATGATTGGTGCAATGGGATCTTCGGGCATATCAAGAATGAGAAGATCAATCATAACAGGGCAATCATTAATTTGAATGACTACTCCATGTTTAATCCCTACTGCTTGTGTAAAGGTAGAGTTGACCATGTTCAACTTAATTTCACAAGTGACAAACGGACCAAGATTGAGATTATCATAAATGGTCTTAGGAATAGTAGAAATACTAGCACCTAGATCACATAAAGCATTGAACTTATTCAATCCAATCTTAATTTCAATAGTTGGCTCGAGTATCATCTTGTTTGGCCGGAGGCTTACCATATACAGTAGCTTTTTATTTTCAGTATCTGCTACTCTCGTAGGAGTTGTTGGATTCCCCGAAGAGGAAAGGTGATGTAGCATAGCAACAGAAAGTATTCCCCTCAGTTAAGAACCAAGGATTATTGAACCAGCAGGAGGCACCATACTAACAACATTAGCAGTACCTGCACACAAACACAACAAATGCTTGCACCCAACAAAGGCAAGCGGGTCGTCACTCCCCTTGTTCTTGCCAGTTACGAGATTAAAACTGATAGTGATAGGCAAAACAGCAAAATAGTAAAAGAGAAAATAAGTAACAATTGTATGAGCTTGTAAATTAATGGAGAATGGACCCAGGGGCCATAGGTTCACTAGTGCCATCTTTCTTGAAAGCGTAGCAACGGTGTGGTAGACAAATTACTGTTGGGCAATTGATAGATTTGAGCATAGTTATAACTGTGATCATTCATGGCATAATCTCACATAGGCATTACGTCTGTGACAAGTAGACCATTAATCCAACTGCATCTACTACTATTACTCCACCCAAGACCGCTATCTAGCATGCATCTCAAAGTATTAAGTTCATGAAAAACAGAGTAACGCAATAAGCATGATGACATAATGTAGATAGAAAAAGATCAATCAATATGACCAAACCCCATCATTTTATCCTTGGTGTCAACAACACAATATGTGCCTTCGTCCCTCCTGTCACAGGGCAAGATCACCGCAAGATTGAACCCACTACTATGCACCACTCCCTTTGAAGATCTACTCATCTAATTGGCCAGAGAAGACTCATAGATTGGAAAGCATACATAGCTATAAAATTACACAAGAGAGAAGCATCAAAAGATTCAATATATGTCAATGAATAATCTAATCATAAACCCACAATTCATCGGATCCCAACAAACACACCGCAAAAGATTACATCGGATGGATCTTAGAGAAGATCATTGTATTGAAGATCAAAAGAAAGAGAGAGAGAAAGAGAGAGAGAGAGAGAGCCATCTAGCTACTGCTATGGACCCATAGGTCCTGAAAGAACAACTCACACATCATCATAGAGGCAACAAGGTTGATGAAGATGGCCTCCCCTATGATTTCCCCCTCCGGTGGAGCACCGGAAAAGGACTCTAGATGGGGTCACTTCAGAACAGAGGCTTGCGGTGGTCATAAAATTGTTTCGGGTCTCACTTCGAGGGTTTCCGAATATTTGGGAGTTTATAGACCAAAAATTAAGGCAAATGGAGCACCGGCGGGCCCACAAGCCACCCCGACACGCCCCCCCTCCTGAGGCCGCACCCTACTAGCTTGTGGGTCCTCTGTTGATCTTCTCATCCTTCCCCGAAGCTTCTAGGGTCCCTTGTTATCCAGAAAAAATCATCAAAAAGTTTCATCATGTTTGGACTTCTGTAGGTATGGATTTTCTGGAAAATAAAAAACATGCAAAAAAACAGGAATTGACACTAGGCACTAAATTAATAGGTTAGTCTAGAAAAATAATATAAAAATACATGTAAAGTATACAAAAGTGATAATATAATAGCATTTAACAATAAAAATTTATAGATACGTTGGAGACGTATCAGCATCCCCAAGCTTAATTCCTACTCGTCCTCGAGTAGGTAAATGATAACAAAATACTTTTTGATGTTGAATGCTACCTAAAATGTTCTTGATCAAATGATGTAATCAATGGTATGAATATTGGGATACGAGTGATTCAAGGTAATAGTCTATCAATTTTGACATTGAAACAATAATACATAAACATGCAAGTAAACAATTATTGCCTTTCAAAATAAAGTTGCTAAAGAACGTTTATCCCTACACACTTAATCATGATAAGCATGGCATGCTCAGTCTTCCTTGTATAGAGATATCAAATTAAGAACAACCCTGGTGCGAAACCAAGCAATTAAATCATACTTTATCTCACTTCAGCTTTTTAAACTTTCACGCAATACTTGAGCGTGAGCCAAGGACTTAGCACTTTGGATGGCAAAGAGAATGATGATAGGGGTTTATAAGGGAAGACAAAAAGGTATAAGAAAGTCTCGCATCAACGCGGCTTGATCATTAGGCAATGGAGAGGCCTTACAATCGACGTTAATGCAAGGAGTAGGGATTGCCATGCAATGGATGCACTAGAGCTATAAGTGTATGAAAGCTCTCTATATTAAACTAAGTGGGTGTGCATCCAACTTACTTGCTCATGAAGACCTCGAGCGTTTTGAGGAAGCTTGTCATCGGAATATGCAAGTCAAGTTCTACAATGTAAAAGATCCCACTAGTATATGAAAATGAAGATCATGAAGACTCTCTATATGAAGTACATGGTTCTACTTTGAAGCACACGTGTGGTAAAAGGATAGTAGTGTGCTCCCTCTCTCTTTTTCTCTCATTTTTTCATTCATTTTTTTTCTTTTTTCTCCTTTTTTCTCTTTTTTTGAACGGCCTCACGGACCTCATCCCCTCTTTTTCAAGGAATCATAAGTCTCCTCCAATTTACATCCTCACCGGTAGGGGACACTCTAATAATGATGATCATCACACTTTTATTTTACTTACAACTCATAAACATATAAACAATATGATAACTGCAAATGAATGCCTCTGGTAGTGGACCAGGATGTGCAATGATCTAGCGTAACATATATTAAAATGATGAGCGGTGGCTTTGCCACAAATATCATGTTAGCTCTATATGATCATGCAAAGCAATATGACAATGAATGCTCAAGTCATGTGAATAAGAACAATGGAAGTTGCATGGAAATATATCTCGGAATGGGTATGGAAATGCCATAATAGGTAGGTATGGTGGCTGTTTTGAGGAAGGATATAATGAGGCTTATGTGTGAGAGAGTATATCATCTCACGGGATTTGGATGCACCGACAAAGTTTGCACCATGTCCCGAGGTGACAGTGGGCAATGTACGGTACCGAAGAGGCTAGCAAAATATGGATAGATGGAAGTGCTTGTAGACCAAAAACTCACGTTAAACATAAAGAACTCAAGTATTTATTGCAAATGTTTTATTACCCCTCGAAGCAAAGTATAACTCGCATGCCCCTAGGGAGGAGGTTGGGAGGAGTTAACCATAGCGCGCCCCTGATCCGAACACACAAAGGTTTATTCAGTCAAAGATAAATCATACTCCGACCTCACCGCTAATGCCAGCGGCCACCACTTTCATGCATAAAGACTCACAAACCTTTACACCAATATTAATAATTAGCTTTAATTATTCACTAACATACTCACATATTATTACCTCAATATCGCAAAACTATTGCAACGAATCAAACTTATCGTATTCAATGATCTACAAGTCCATGCTAGTTTTATTATACCACCTTTATATGCCTATCATTTTTGGACCAACCATATAACTCATGCAAATTACCACTTCCTATTCAACTCTCAAAGAGGATTTAAGTGAAGCAAGAGAGTGCAAATAATTTCTACAAAACATATCACCATGCTCAATCAAATATAAGTGAAGTACTAGAGCAATTGCCTCAGCTCAAATAGATATAAGTGAAGAACTAATGAGCATTCTATAAATATAAGATGAATGTGTGTCTATCATAATAAATGTATTCAAGAAATGATGATTGCAAAGACCAGCAAGAAAAACAAAAATAAAAATAAAGATGCTCCAAGCAAAACACATATCATGTGAAGAATAAAAATATAGCTCCGAGTAAGATATACCGATAGTTTTGAAGACGAAAGAGGGGATGCCATCCATGGCATCCCCAAGCTTAGATGCTTGAGTCTTCCTTGAATATTTCTTTGGGGTGCCTTGGGCATCCCCAAGCTTAGGTTCTTGCTGCTCCTTATTCTTCTCATATCTCCATCTTTCCCAAAACTTGAAAACTTCAGTCAAACAAAACTTAACGGAACTCGTGAGATGGGTCAGTATAATAAAAATAAATCATTCACTCATGTACTGTCAAGACAAGATTAATAATTATTCCCAATTAATGTCTACTGTATTCCATCATTTCCACAATTTACATCCCCCAATATAATCCATAGAAACTCCAAAACACGCAAACTAATAAACCGAAACAGAATCTGTCAAAAACAGAGCAGTACGTAAAGATGTATTTTATGATCATACTTCTGCAACTCCAAAAATTCTGAACAATTAGCACAACAAAGATAATTTGAAATGCAATAATGTGTAAAAATTTCAGCAATTGATCATGTTCCAGTACGGAAATAAAATTCAAATACTGGATGCAAAAGTTTCTGTTTCTGCAAAGAATCAAATCAACAAGCATTTGCATCACCCCAAAGGTCTTACCTGGCACAAAAAACAAAATAATAGATACAAACACAATTACTACAGTAGCAATAATCATGTTGACACACAAAACAGAAAGAAAAAATATAGATAACTATTGGTTTAATGCCCCTAGCTAGGAATAATGCAATCTATCAAGTATTATCATCTTTTAAAGTAATATCATACGTAGCTCTCACGATAGATTCATAAGGATGTTTAATATTCTTTTTAGGAAATGTGCCATACCTTTCTTTAAGGGAAATTGGAACCGTATGTTACCTTCCTTCATGTCAATTATTGCACCTATAGTTCTTAGAAAAGGTCTCCCAAGTATAATTGGACAAGACGAATTACATTCAATATCAAGAACAATAAAGTCTACGGGCACATAATTTCTATTAGCAATTATAAGCACATCATTCACTCTACCCATAGGATTTTTGAACGTGGAATCCGCTAGATGAAAATTTAAATAACATTCATTCATATTAGTGAAACAAAGAACATCATACAATGCTTTTGGCATAGTTGAAACGCTAGCTCCTAAATCACACAAAGCATTGCACTCATAATCCTTTATTTTAACGTTAATTGTGGGTTCCCACTCAGCATGCAATTTTCTTGATATGGAAACCTCTAATTCAAATCTTTTCTCATTGGTTTTAATAAGAGCTTCTACAATATGTTTAGTAAAAGCCTTGTTTTGTTCATAAGCATTGAGCGAATTAATCATGGATTGAAGCAAGGAAATACATTCAGTAAGGGAACAATTATCATAATTAAAATTCTTGTAATCCAAAATAGTGGGTGCATCACTATCTAAAGTTTTAACCTCTTCAAACCTACTTTAATCATTTTTAGTAACAAGATCATCACCCTCCGAATAGTTGGGATGCCTTTTAACTAAAGTTGACTCTTCTTCAGTCCCTTCCTTATCAACTTTAATATTTCTAAACAAAAATTCAATAGATGAAACACCAATAGTTTTAACATCTTCATCATTATTAGTAAGAAAACACAATTCAGCCTCTCTTTCTTCTAGTTCTCTTCTAGCTCTTAGCATATCAATCATTTTTCTATTGTAATCAATGAAGACTTGGATGGCTTTTAGAGATTCAGGCATTTCATACTTTTTTGGTGGTAAAATTTAAATTTTAAGAATATCCACATCATGCACAAGTCTATCCATGTTTCTAGACATATCATCAAACTTACTCAATTTTTCTTCTACCATAGTGCTGCAAACTTTTTGTGAACTAATAAATTCTTTAATATTGTTTTCAAGTTTAGTAGGCATCCTATTATTATTATTATCATTATCATAAGAATTACCATAATTATTAGAGGGATTTTCGGGATACGGTCTAGGATTATTATTGAAGTTCCCCCTATAAGCATTATTATTGAAATTGCTCCTCGAAATAAAATTCACATCAATAGCATCATTATTTTGCTCAATCAAAGTAGATAAGGGCAAAATACAACTAGACAAGAAAATAAAAACAAGCAAAAGAGAAGTGTTTGTGCGAAGGCACCTGATTTGTTAAATGATGACTCCCGGCAATGGCGCCATAAATTCTTCTGCTACTCCCATAGGAGTTGTTGGATTCCCCGAAGAGGAAAGGTGATGTAGCACAACACCAGAAAGTATTTCCCTTAGTTAAGAACCAAGGTTTATCGAACTAGTAGGAGGCACTGTACTAACAATGTTAGCAGTACCAGCACACAAACACAATAGATGCTTGCACCCAACAAAGGCAAGGGGTCGTTACTCCCCTTGTTCTTGCCAGTTACGTGATTAAAACTGATAGTGATAGGCAAAACAACAAAATACTAAAAGAGCATAAGTAGCAATTGTAGGAGCTTGTAAATTAATGGAGAATGAACTCGGGGGCCATAGGTTCACTAGTGGCATCTCTCTCGAAAGCGTAGCAATGGTGTGGTAGACAAATTACTGTTGGGCAATTGACACAATTGAGCATAGTTATAATTGTGATCATTCATGGCATAATCTCACATAGGCATTACGTCCGTGACAAGTAGACTGTTAATCCAACTGCATCAACTATTATTACTCCACCCCAAGACTGCTATCCAGCATGCATCTCGAAGTATTAAGTTCATGACAAACAGAGTAACACAATAAGCATGATGACATAATGTAGACACAAAAAGATCAATCAATATGACCGAACCCCGCCATTTTATCCTTAGTGGCAACAACACAATACGTGCCTTCACCCCTCCTGTCACAGGGCATGATCACCGGAAGATTGAAGCCACTACTATGCACCACTCCCTCTGAAGATCTACTCATCTGATTGGCCAAAGAATACTCATAGATCGAAAATCATACATAGCTATAAAATTACACAAGCGAGAAGCTTCAAAAGATTCTATATATATCAATGAATAATCTGATCATAAACCCACAATTCATCGGATCGCAACAAACACACCATAAAAGATTACATCGGATGGATCTTAGAGAAGATCATTGTACTGAAGATCAAGAGAGAGAGAGAGAGAGAGAGAGAGAGAGAGAGAGAGAGAGAGAGAGAGAAAGAGCCATCTAGCTACTGCTATGGACCTGTAGGTCCTGAAAGAACTACTCACACATCATCATGGAGGCAGCAAGGTTGATGAAGATGGCCTCCCCTATGATTTCCCCCTCCGGTGGAGCACCAGAAAAGGACTCCAGATGGATCACTTTGGAACATAGGCTTGCGGATAAAAAAATTGGGTCTTGCTTCGAGGGTTATGAATATTTGGGATTTTATAGGCCAAAACTTAGGGCAAACGGAGCACCAGGCTGCCCACAAGCCACCCCGGCGCACCCCCCTCCTGAGGCCACGCCCTACTAGCTTGTGGGTCCCATGTTGATCTTCTAGTCCTTCCCCGAAGCTTCTAGGGTCCCTTGTTGTCCAGAAAACATCGTCAAAAAGTTTTGTCGTGTTTGGCCTTCTATAGGTATGGATTTTCTGGAAAATCAAAAACATGCAAAAACACGAAATGACACTGGGCACTAAATTAATAGGTTAGTCCAAAAAAAATATAAAATGACATATAAAGTATACAAAAGTGATAATATAATAGCATTTAACAATCAAAAATTATAGATACGTTGGAGACGTATCAGTATCCAATTCACGTACCTTGTCTGCAACTTGTTCAATGAAGCGTTTATACGCCTCGTCATTTGATACCTCGGGTAATGGATGCTTGACCATCACCATCTTCACAAAGTTTGCAACGGAATATGATGGTTCTAGTATATGGCTCTTATCGAGCTCCTCTGAAGAATATTCGCTACTTCTCATCATCTTGATACTCTTAACCGGATTAGGTTCCAGTTTTTAGCCAACCTTAGCTAGAATCACTGTTTGGCTCTCTGCAATTTTTCCAATGTGTGCCTCCATGCTTCGAGTTCTTTCTTTTAAAGCATGCACATCATTAGTGAGTCCAGCAATCTTACCGGTCATTTGACCAAGTAAGCCATCATGATATTTTAGTATGTTGGTAAATGTTTTATTCTGCTCAGTTTGGGCAGTGATAAAAGTTTTAAGAGTTTCATCCAAAGAATTTCTATTACCATTGCTCGTTTCAAAATTATTTGGTGCTCCATGACTAGTGGGATACAGTGGCCTAGGAGCATACCCATAATTTTTCCAATTAGGATTACTAGTCGTCAACTCATGCGTCTGCACGGGCTAGTATGCCAAAGCAAGTACAAATTTATAACGTAGGTAGTAAGACAATACAGTTTAAAAAAATTTATAAAAAATGCCAACTTTAACCTAAGAGGTTGTTCTTAATGGATTGAACTTTCGCATGATAAGGCAAAACTGCTATAGAGAGATTGACCGATTAGGTTCTCATTACCATTTAGAATCCATATCAAATATTTGAATTGCTTAAGTCTTGTGGAAACCATGGATTTCCCTAGTCACAAATGTGAACTCATCATAATGAATTAATGATCACATACCTAAAACAAAAGATAATGGCATTCGAACAACCCAAAGGCTATCCTTATGGTTTAATATCCTTACCTAATATCTCAAACTTCCTTGATTGTTGTGGAAAGTGTGGCTTAGGTGTCAATTAAATACGAATCAATGATCACATACCTGAAACAAAAGGCACCAATCATATATTAGCTGATAATCCATGGGTGCTCCTGGTGCCAGAAAACATGAAGTGCTCCACCTCAAAGCTAACCACCCCATTCGTTTAAGAACTCAACTAAATGAAAAATTATATGCAGAAATGGATCTCAAAGCTCAAGTGCAGCATGTATGAATGGCAGGTGACTAAGCTATACACAATAGGACATCTTAACCAATGGAGGGAATCGAATTAATTACATACAGATACTTGGCCGAGTTGGATGCCACGGGTGAGGATGTTGAATTGTTGATATGATGCCTAGTCTGGATCATCAGCCCGAGGAGAGAACGGCGTTGATAGTAATCTGTCAACCAGACATGGCTGCGAGGCAAGCAGAGAACCTTAACTAAGAGGAGGATGCCTTAACGATGAAGGTGTACAATTGAGGAGGACAGAGGCATCATGGGTGCCAGTGGCTGATATGGTGCAGCTAGACAAAACAGAGGTGAGCAAGGGGGTACAGAGATATCTAGGCATAGTATGGTGGGGATAGGTGAACCAACGGTGCGACAAAAAACGTGTTGTAAATTATAAATTGTAATTGGGTGCCCAAAGAATCTGTACCAAAATCCCGTAAGGTCATGGATGCTAGGAATGAGCCTCCTATAAGTAAAGACATAAGGTTTAGAGCTGAAGAAAATCTTTCCCATAGAAAAAGGATATGAAGTAGAAAAGGACAATTAAGTGAATGGTTATGACATATTCTGTGTTATGAGCCTACTAATATCATAGTTGAGTAGCAAAAAAACTGAGATGTACTCATTTATATTAAGCTAAATAGTAAAATTCCTTTGCATCATTATACAGTTACTATGAAAACAGTAGACAAAATGAGATTAAGAGTCAATATATACCTGAATTGAATAGAAACTATCATGATCACTTCATCTCCATTTCCATTGACACCCTATCAAATTAAGCAACGACAACAAACTGCTGGATTTATTTACCAAAAACAGCAAGTAAAATGAGCACTATTCTACCTGAGCAACGCTAAGAAAATATCTGAACAAATCTCAGCAATCCAAAATTATTAGCATGCATGATCGTTCACAGTCTATCTGCAACCAATACACTCAAACACAAAATTAACAAATGCTATTAGAATTTGTTACAGATAAGATATAGGATTGTAGGCAACAAATACTGGTCCACATGTACTCGGAATCTTCCCTCAACATTTCAGGTTTGGCCAGAAAAACCAAGAATGAATTATACACTCTATTTCATATTGTTCTAAAAAATATAGGAAGTCGTTCTAGGCATCATATATTCATTTAATTATGAGACAATGATAAGATATCCAATGTGGATAGTCCAAGTTTAAGCATGTATCTGGAAGAAACAGCATACATCTTCAAAATCGTTTACATCGAAAACATAACTAATCCTATTAACTAACACGGCGGGACATGGAAAAGGATGTATAGCTTGAACCTCAAATAGAAATCAAAGTAACTGGCCTGTGTTTCATTGTTGATGTTGCTAACATAGCTCTACTCTAGAGATTCAATGGTGCATGGATTACAGATATAGAGCACCAAGTTGATTCTTAGTACAAATTATGATGACTATGGAATGACCTGTAACACTTGATAACCATAGAACAAAAAACATCAATTAGGCTTATTGAAACAAAAGGCTTGCCTGAAAAATTTATGACTTCTTGTTAACACTTGTTAACCTAATAAAACTTTGCTCTTTATATTTCCAAGATAACAATTCTTTTTGCATGATGATAAGAAATACAGCATTTTTCCTGCAAACAGTCAGCTCTTATGCAGGAAACGAATTACTGAACTAACAAAAAGTAGATTGTAGATCATCCAGAGTTCAGCGGCCTGATAGATAGAGGATGACTTTGAGTTGGCACTTGACTGCATGGTGAAAAAATGAATTGTACTTAAGCTAACCTTCCACTCATCCTGATAGATTATCTATTTGTCTAAGACTGTATTGTACACATATAAATGAGATCACTGGTGGGCAACTGGATTTTCTATTTTATTCAAACAGCAGTTTGTTAGTGTTGCCTGCTTCAGCGCTTCGCCTCATAGTACAATGTTTTAGACTCCATCACCTGTACTAATCAAGTAATATCATATAGTGTGGGAAGTAGATGTAGCATGACATTCAAGATTTTGTGCACGCACCACACTAATTTTGAGCAGCCACACTTATACATCAGCTCACCAAATAGTGGCATATTTTCTTATGGCCACAGTAAACTCTAAAGCTATTTCCTGTAGTCTTAAGAAGGAATTGATGTTTTTTGTATGAGGTCAGATGAGTAATTTCAGGATAAACTATGATTGCTTGCTGGCAAGAAAATCAACTCAATGCGGAAATTTGCCATATGAAGCAATAAGAGATGTACCGTTGAAACTCAACATATAGCAAAGGCTGCATCTTTGGCAAGGTGGTGAAACCGTTAAACCCTATGAACTGCAGCTATGTGGAGCATCATAACTGCTGCCACACATTGACTAAAATGTTCAATATGCCTGTCGCTGTACATGGGCCGTATCTTTGGCAAGCATGCCTGATGGCTAGATCCTGCAGATGCCGCGTCAACATATGACCACCGTCAGGGACACCACTACATGAACCGAGATCATCGAGCTGATCTTCACCATGGCCGTTAGCACATAATGCATGTTGATTGGAGTGCAGAGACCTAATCAACCCTGTTTGGATGAGGCATGCTCGGCAATTAACTGAAGATATCCGAGAGGATGGGACACGCTTGTTCAAAAATAGGGTGGAGCCTTGAGCATGCTCCCTTAGAAATATACGAAGACTTCTTCATGCCTCCCGGTGCCAAACGGCATGTGAATAAGTTCTCTTTTCCCCACATGCCATGTCTCCATCGGGAGAACCATCACCTTGCTGAGAGTTCACCTCCTTCCTTGCCCTCAATTCCAACTGGACTGAAATTCCATATGAATATATGAAAACTCCTCATCATATTTTCTGCAAGTGTCATCTACAAACATCTGAATATTGGAACTACGATGGAAAGATAAGATGTATTACTAACTACAAAGTAAGACATCACAGATTCCATGGTTACAATTGCAGTAAATTTTATTATGAATGGTTTGTATAAAAAAGATCATATATCTACATCTATTGCCAAATACAACAAATGAACCATGCAAATAGTAACATGTATAACTCGATATGCCATACATCTATCTAAATTATTGCACATGCCGTAGTACTAAAATCTCACAAATCCACCAAAACATATATTATACACTATTGGACACAATTTTGAGAAATCCAGGAAGTTCATAATATATTAAATGTCAAAAGTACATGAAAATATTTGATGCCAAGGCATCATACTTTTTTCTTAATCTTGGACATACAAATTATTTGTTAAACATGCAGATAATCTGAGATTTATGACATATTAGAATAAAAAAATACAACATTTAAATCACTTCCTTCTAAAAAATATGTAAACCTTCCATAAACTGGCTGACAGTGGTCAATTTCTAGATGTAGAGAACGCTACTTACCTAGCTTACTGCTGGTTGGCAACAAATGTGATTCAGATCCCCTCAGCTGGCCGGTTGTCCTTCTCTTTCACTCCCTATAATGCATAATCTGGTCACGACCTAGGCACTACATGTACAAAACCAATTTTTTTTCTTGATGAGACGTCTTGGACCTAGCAAATTTATTGCGAGCGCTTGGATAAATTCATCAGGGTGGGGAACAGAGGAGAGAATTAATGATGGACCTAGCAAATTTATTGCGGGCGCTTGGATAAATTCACGAGGGTGGAGAACAAACGAGATAATTAATGATGCAAGGTTACTTGCCTGCGGAACATGAATTGATAGATGAACTCAAATAGGGTTTGGGGTGTGATCCGCCATGTTGCCGCCTTGCCGGTCCATCATGCTTCCTCCACTCACATACCTAAGTACTAATTAAGTCTTTGCTGCAGGATACGTGCTTCTCTTCCTGGACGCATCAACTCCAAGAGATGTGGCACAGCCATACGTCGTTGCTGACTTGCAGCAGGATTTGTTGCTTTCCTTCCTATAAGCAGCGAAGAAAGTAGCGAGCATGGACAGTAGGGATTGGAGAGAGATTGGACTGGGATTTGGGTGAGTCCTTACGTGGATTGGAGCACCAGATGGAACGCTAGAGGCCGCTTCATGTTGCACCAATGCAGCAGATGCTTTTTTTTACATGATGCGGCAGATGAGCCGGGAATTCGAGAGGCTGCAAGACAGATATTTTTTTGGCAGCCGATGGTGGAAGAATCATGTGTGTGGGATAGATGGCAAGGACTCCTATGATGTATGATTGGTGCCTCCAATGCTATCAAAGATCTAACCATTTCAGCCGAGGATTACATGGATTAATCAACACCATTATAACTTGGTCCCACCAGATTAACGGCTCCTAATTACTGATTAACATGAAAATTTCTAGGGAGTCTCGTTTCAGCCGAGGATTACATGGATTAATCAACACCGTTATAACTCGGCCCCACCAGATTAACGGCTCCTACTTACTGATTAACATGGGAATTTCAAGGGAGTCTCTAATTAGTATAGGTATAGATAGATAGTTGTTGCGAGCAATAAAGTTAACATCTTTAACATCAGTATCGGTAATAGCGTTAACATTTACCTCTTCTTTACCTCTTATGGTATCGATTAATTCATCGATCTTTGTGATTAGCTCTTCATTTTTCTGTTCGGAGATAGCATTAAACTTTCTTGTGGTAGACGTCTGCACATGCCATTGGACATGCTTCTCTAGCATATCATCAAGTAATTTCTTGGCCTCCTCAATCGGACTTCCCATTATGATTCCTCCTGCAGCTGTATCAAGCATGGTTTTTGACATGGGATTAAGAGCATTATAAAATATATGAAGAATTAACCATTCTTCCATCTCATGGTTGGGGCGATTTCTTATAGCCTCCTTCATGCGATCCCACGCAAGCACTAGTGGCTCATGATCTTCCTGCTTAAAACCTATGATCTGAGATTGAAATTGCATAATGTTCACAGGGAAAAAAATTAGATAAAAACATACTGCGGCATGAGTTCCATGAAGCTATAATTTTCTCTAGGCAAAGCTAGAAGCCATTCTTTTGCTTTTCCTCTCAAAGAGAAAGGAAATAGACGCAACTTCAAAGCATCTGGATCATAGTCCTTAATACATATCATATCGCATAGCTGAGTGAAAGTGTGTAAATGCATGCCGGCATCTTTGGATGCAGAGCCTCCAAATTGGTTTTGTTGAACCATAGTGACTAAATGGGGCTTAATCTCAAATTGTTCGGCAGCAATGTCAGGTAGTGCAATTGGTGCACACATAAAGTTCTCATTCGGAGCAGCATAGCCTCCAAGTTTTTGTGCCATGATATATATTTTTTGGGTTTTCGGTAACAACACGAACTAGAAAAGCAAATAAAGACAAGAACAAAAACTGAAATAAAAACTTGAATAATAACTCTAATGCAATGACCAGTGACAAGATGCCTCCCCGGCAATGGTGCCAGAAAAGGTGGTTGATGCCCTTTCTGATCCGGTTTGGACAGCAGAAGGTCCCCGTACCTTTTCCCCAAGGAGTGACGCTGGGTATCGAGCCCACGAGAGGGAGTGCACTACAACAAGGAGTCAACACAAGTTATTGTTGTAGAATTATATTCCAGTTTTTTAAACAGGACCTTAACAACCTTTAGGATGAAAACACTAATAATTAAAATAGGCATGGGTATGAGGTCTTAGTCTCACAACCTTATATTTGTGCTTGGGATCTCATCTAGATAATCAGCATAGTCCCGGAAGACAACCGTTATGATGTGCTTGCTACGCGATGAAGTGGGGGATGTGTCCAAAGTACGTCTTGACTGGTTCGCGACCTACATCAAGAGTCAGTTGTCCAACCTATGGCCCTTACCGTTGCACGGGGTTACCTCGGTTATTAAGAATAACAATTCAGATAAAAGTATTGGGCGTTTAATGACTACACCTCATTTATCCCCAAGGAATTGCTTTCCGCTACCGTACTAGACCTTTCTATCACTGGTGTTCAGAATAGCATTCCATGCATCCTCGCTTCTTACCTCCTCCTTGATCGATATACGGGATCCTTGGTACCTGTAGGGTCTTAAAACGAGAAGAAGACAAAAGACAACTCTATTGCAATCAGACACATACAAATAACGTGAATTACATGAAGTCAATTCCAACGATCCCGTGCACAAATACATAGGGTTGCAAGGTCTTGTCTCAACCCATTGCCTTACTGAATTACTCACACATGGCGATCGGATTGCAGGATGAACTCATTGAAGACGACATAAATATGAATGAATGATTGATTGATAATATGTCTTACAATAGTTGCCGATTGCGATGCACTGATTACAAGTATGACTAACTTGGAGAGAATGCTTGCAATGGTGATGGTGGTGGCAGCTAAGGAGATGAAATCGGAAATGGCGGCGGCTAGGGTTGAAAGATGGCTTCTAGTTCTCCGTTTCGCGAATGGTGCTCTCCCTGTTGAGGTTTCATCAGGGCCCCCTTTATAAAAGTTTTTCAGGTGGACCTCCTGGAGTCGGCGGTCTGCGGTACGACCATGGGTACGAGCGTGTGTGCTTGTACCTGGCACCGTCGAGCGCTCGGTTTGCCTCCTGGTACCTCCTGTTGACTTGCCTCCATCTCCAAACTTCGTATTTCCTTCTATGTGATGATATTCTTCCATATTTGTGATCTTTTCCTATTGAAACACATTAAACAAAGGATTTCACAATTTCTTGCATTCATTAGTCCTTAGTGGCAATATTGGAGTGATTCTCTCAGAAATTCCTGGATTATCCTGTTTAAACAACAGTGTGATGAGTGCAAAAATATCACTTATCAGCTAGTCCTTGGTTTGTAGTCTTGCTGACGCCGATCTGGGTTGCTGAGAGTGTGTTTGGGAGGTTGGCTGAGAACTCTGTCTTGGTCTACGGCCTATGACCAGCGATGGCTACACCTGCGGGTGACGTTGATCTTCTGGAAGGCATCGTTGCTTTGCTACCTCACCCCTCACACACAGACCTGGCCGCTGCAGCTCCGAGGGAAACCCTGGATCTGTGTAATCGAATGAAGGCGGCGCCTTGGCATTGTACCCCCTCTTGAGGGCTTTATCTTGGAGCAAGCATTGGCAAGAGGGACCGATGAAAGATGGTGGTTTTGTTATCGGGGCTTCTATGGCAATGATGATGTAGGTGAGCAATGTCGGAGGCGCGACAATGGTTGAGGTAGTCGGCTCTTCTCCAGCGTGTCCATGGGATTACCTCGTGTTGTTTTGTTGCCGTGAAGTCGGAGCTGGGTGGCGGGGCCCCTATCTATGGCGATGATGACAAGTAGCAGGTGGTCTGTTCGGTGGTCTTCCATAGCGCCAACCTTGCATAGTTCTCCTTTGAAGCTCTCCATCAGAGTCGGAGTTGCGCTGCCCTTGGTGCGGGTGGCTGAGGCTGGCACAGGTGTTCTTGTGTTTCCACATGGCCTCTATGGTGAGGGTTGGGTCGATGTTTGTCTTCGGCAAAGTCAGAATCGCTTGCTCGGAGATTAGGTAGGACGATGATGCCTGTTGAGGAGAAGTGATGACGATGACACCGGAGTGTATTTTAACGAGGCCCTCTTTGTTGAGGTGTGTGTGGGATATCATGTGTGTACCGCTCGGCGGTTTGTGATGATTTTAGCTCGGTTTTCCGTTAATTAACTAGGCAACTCTCTTCTGCTTAATTAATGGATGAGATAAATCTTTTTCCTTGGTTTAGACTAAAAACCAACAACAAAAAATGCCCGACGACAAATCAAACCACATACCTAAAAGGAAAACAAGAAGGACCCTATATGGACTTGACACGTGTCATGCAGGGCCCTTTCCTTTTCATTTTCCTTTTATTTTATTTTTGTCATTTTAGAAAAATACTTTGATATTACTTCACTTGTTCATAGGTGAATATTATTTGTCCTGGCCATAATTTTTGTTAGGAACCATAGTGGAGAGAATATCACAAGTTGAGGATATGAGGTCCCATCGGGGCGATTCTAGGTGCATTGGAAAGCTCTCGGAGAAACAAGGATCGACAACTTTTAATTCTTGCGTTTCAGACAGTTCCGCCATATGCACGCGAATCCGAGCACACACACGGAATCTCCGACACCAAAAAAGGCCGTTTAGACTCTCGAATGGGACCCGTGATTTTGCTTCGCTAAAAAGGCACGCGAAATTTGTTTGAAACCGACCGGGGGCACCTACTTGCCTTTCGCGGGGGTAATCAACACGGGGCCGTGGCGGACACACACCTTCTCAAGGGAGTGGTCGTTGATGTACGGCCCGGCGGGATAAATGGCATATCTCCCGCCTTGTGTTTCCCTCCCAATTTCTCGCGCCCAAATGCTATGGAGTGTTTAACCCTTGTGCTTGGGGTGTACAACTGCTCTTGCATTTCAAATATATATGGCATATTTTGAACTACATCGAATGTCATAAAATATGGTTGGCTTGAGGGGAAAAGTATACTATGATACAAACCCTATAATCATTTTTAAATTATTTTTTGCCGTCGTAGTGTTTGCATGATAAAAATTGTCGTGTACATCAAGAGCATGAAAGAAACATCGCTTGATAATGAGCATTTCTCAATGTCATCATCTTAGCCAACATTGTTTATGATATGTCATTATTTCTTGTGAAGAGATGGTTAAAACCTATCATTTTCACGTGCATTCCCGTTGTTAAGTTTCGTTGTGGTACCATTGTCATCTTATTATGTTTATTAGCTGTTTTCACATACTTATTAGCTATTTTCACATACATATGTAGGGAGAAGCATGGTTGATTGGGGACGCCTTTCACTTAGATCGGCACTTGGGTTGTTACCGGCAACAAGAAAGAGTGGACGGCCGACCTCATGCACTTACTTGAGGAAGTGTGGTGTTGGTAGAAATAATGAGAAGGAGCGGAAAGTCATGCAGGGTGAGGCCTAGCCGAGCCAATGACATGCTTGCCACAGCGAAGAGTAGTGGTGCGAAGCAACACTCGTCACGTAAACAGGCAAACAAAATGTTAGGCACAACTAGGTGTATTGGATGGCGACACATGGCGACGTCAGACACTAAACCAAGCAAGTAGATTTTTTAGCAGCAATCATAATACCGAGTGGATGGTGGCACGAAGAAACACTTAACCAAGAACGCTAACCACCGGTTAAGGGCGGAGAGGCATAGTAGGCAGCGATAAAAAAAACAAATTCGGACACTTAGAAAGGCAAATAGCTATGGGCGGCGTTCATAAATAATCACCGTGGTAGCAATCCCACTCTCATTTATGGAACTAACACATCACCAAGCTTATCATTTGAATGTTTATGTTTGTTGTAGATAAACCTTTTTAACAACTACCAATGGTATCTCAATAAATTTTATTATTTTATGCTAGGAAATACCAAATGTATATTATTATGTGTGTCATTCCCGCGGGAAACATCATTCTAGTACCATTCTCATCCTCATATGATTACTCACAGGCTTCACACATACCACTCTCATCATCGTATGATTATTAGTCAGTTATGCGCAAGACATATGGTTAGTGAACGACCAAATAAAGAAAAGAGCACATCGAGACGATTATGGATTTGATTGAGTTCCTTTACTTGGGCAGACATGTTCTAAATATATTATTTCAACTGCCCTAAATGATCTTTTGGAATTTTCAAGACTCACATCTACAAATTGTCCAATGTGCGATCTATTATTTTATCTGTAATAAGATCATAGTGTGGTGAAACGTGTTGCAACTATCTAGGTTGATTTATTGACAGAAAGAACTCTCCAACGCGTGTTTTTTCAGCCTGATATCTCCCACCCAAAGTTTTCCCGCCCAATTTCTTGCACCATGTGTATTCCGCAAAATATGTGCCGCTCGACATAAAAAACTTTCCCGCCTGATTTCTCTCAATGTGTATTTCCCGCCTGACTCCTCTCAATATGTATTTCCCGCCGAAAAGTTTCTTCCCCAATTCCTCGCGCTATGTGTTTTCCGCCCAATATGAGTCGTCCGAAAGAAAAGAAATCATGTTGTGTGTTTCTCGCCTGGTATCTCCCGCCGAAAAGTTTCCCACCCTATATCTCGCGCCATGTGTTTGTCGCCGAACTTTTCACGCCCAAAAGTTTCCCACCATGTGTTTGCCGCCAAATTTCTCGCTCGCCTGTTTCCCATCCGAAAGTTTCTCATCCAATATGAGTCATCCGAACGAAAAAAACTTTCCCATTGTGTGTTTCTCACCAGGTATCTCCCGCAAAAAGGTTCCCACACTATATCACACGCCCGAAAGTTTCCCGCCCAAGTTCTCATGACATGTGTTTCTCACCCAATTTCTAGCATCGTGTGTTTCCCGTCTGTTTTTCGCGTCTGAAAGTTTCTCGCTCGAAAGAAAAAAAATCCCACTGTGTGTTTTGTCACCTGCTATCTCCCGTCCGAAAGTTTCCCGGCTAATATGTGCTGCCCGAAAGTTTCCCACCCAATTTGTCACGACATGTGTTCCCTGCCAAATTTTTCGCATAATGTGTTTCCCGCCCAAAGAATTTGCGCCCGGAAGTTTGTCGGCAAATATGAGCTGCCCGAAAATACTTTGCTGCCAAATGCGACCTATTATCGTGAGTTTCCCGCCATTTTTTTCATGCCCAAAAGTTTCCCACTAAATATAAGCCGTCCGAAAATACTTTCGTGATGTGTGTTTCTCGCCCAGTATCTCCCACCGAAAAATTTCTCACACAATATCTCGTGACATCCGTTTCCTACCCGATATGCGCCGCCCATATCCCACTCAGCTTCTCACGTAATTTGTTTCCTGCCCAAGAAAAAAAATCCTATTGTGTATTTCTTGCCCGGTATCTTCCTCCCGGAAGTTTTCCGCCCAATTTCTCATGACATGTGTCCCCCTCTGAATTTCTCATGACATGTGTTCACCGCCGAATTTCTCGCATCATGTGTTTCCCGTCCACAAGTTTCCCACCGAATTTTTTGCGCTTCAAAGTTTCCCGCCAAATATGAGCCCCCCAAAAATACTTTCCCGCCAAATGTGATCTATTATTATCTGTTTTCCACCTGAAAGTTTCTCCCAATTTTTTGCGATGAAAATTTTCCACCAAATATGAGCAGCCCGAAAATCCTTTCACGATGTGTGTTTCTCGTCCGGTATCTTCCACATGAAAATTTGTCACCCAATATCTCGCACCATGTGTTTCCCGCCCGATGTGCCTGTCAGAAGTTTCCCGTCTAATTTCTTGAGCCCAATTATTAGGGCACGGAAGTTTCCGCCCAATTGCTCATGCTATGTGTTTCCCGCCGAATTTCTCGCATCGTGTTTCTCACCCAATATGAGCCGCCCGAAACAATATTTTACCCAATGTGTGTTTCTCGCCCTGTTTCTCCCACCCCAAAGTTTCCCTTGCAATATCTCGCGCCATGTGTTTCCTACCCAGTATGTGATGCATGGAAGTTTCCCACCCAGTTTTTTGCACCTGGAGGTTTTGCACTCAATTATTCGGGGCCGCAAGTTTCCCGCCCAATTTCTTGCATCATGTGTTTCGCGTCAAATGTTTTGTGCCCGAAAATTTCCTGCAGAATACGGGCAGGCCAAAAGAAAAAACTTTCGCGTTGTGCGTTTGTCTTTCCGTATCTCCCACCCTAACGTTTCCCACCCAATATCTCACGCCCAAATTATCACGCCAAGTGTTTCCCACCGAATATCTTGCATCATTTGTTTCCCGCCAGAAAGTTTACCAGCCGATTTTTCATGCCAGAAATCTTGCAGAATATCTCGCTTTGTGTGTTTCCCAACCAAAAGTTTCCCGCACAATTTTTCACGCCCAAAAGTTTCCCGCCAACTTCTCACGCAATGTGTTCCCCGCCGAATTTCTCACAACATGTATTCCCCGCCCTAAAGTTATAAATCAGCCTTTTAATGACTACCAATGGTATCTCAATAAAATTTATTATTTTATGAGAGGAAATACCAAATTTATTTTATTACATGTGTCATTCCCTCGGTACAAATTATTCTAGTGTCTTTCTCATCCTCATGTGATTACTCACAGTCTTCACATATATTTTTGGGGACATTTAATTATCATATTTATTCTAGCTATGCTCCTGAATTATAATATGTGAAGTGGGAAGTCATAGAGCACTTTAAACAACATGGTAATTTTGAGTTCCTGGGAGAAATTTTTGCAGATCATTTACTATAATCATTATTTTATGTGATAGGATAGTTCATACCTGTCATTTTTATGTTCCACTACATTGTTAAATTTTATCACACCAAATTTATCATCAGTTTATGTTTACGTGGTGTTCTCAAACACATCTTTAGTGGAAGCGGGGCGGAGTGGCTGGTGGTATGAAGCGACCCACGCATTTAGATGAGCAAGTACATTACTAGTGGCCATGAGTCATGGTGCATGGTTCCGCGAAGGGGTGTTGGACTCTCGTGCCCCGCTCCCCCACCTATTGTTCAAGGTTGTGTGCACGATGCCACCGCCGTACCCGTCCCTATTTGCCTTATCAAGAGGAGGGTAGGGACGATGATGGGGCGACTCCGGGGGCGGGAAATGATGGTTGTTGGCTTCAGAGGTAGTGAACAACATTGGATGAAGATGCGCGACCTCAAGAGGTGGGGAGGGATATGGCTAGATGGGGAGGATGGGTGGGAACACAATGGTTGCAGGCCGATCAGGTTTTGTGGGGTCAAGTGGGCCTATGTAGGGCCCCAGTTTTACCCACCTCCCATATTTGAGGGATGAATGGTGGATATGGACAGGCCAAGGCAACTAGAAGCAAATTTGTGTCTGAATCTCCCAAATGGACAAATGGGAGATTTGGAGCAAGTGGTGAGCTAGGGGCTGCGAGATGGAGTGGACCACGACGTGAAGCAAAGTCGGACACTGTAATGAACATGTGGTGAGTTAGGGGTTGTGAGGCGATGCTGGACATAGTATGCGAGCAAACAATCATATCTAGAGGGCTTAGGGATGGTTTTGGATGGGGTTGGCTAGGAAACGAAAATGGTTTGGAGGATATTGGGTTCTAAAGTATGATTTTTGGTTTGGGCTGGTGTGGTAATCTCATGTGTATCTGTATGGTTTGGGATGGATGCAGGGTGGGTTTCAACCCATTCCCAGCCTGACATCCCCATTCATGGCGTGCATTGAATGCTCAAATTGTATGAAATCTGAGTGTGTTCATGAAGCTATGGTAGGAAGGAAGCGACTTGGATGCACTCACCTCTTCATGTAGAATTGGTGAAATTGTGCGTATGAAAAAGACACGTAAAGATTCTGAAACAATCTATGGAAAATACACAAGATACATTTGTTATATTTTGCCAGGATCATTAAGCTCAAGTTTGAGCCACAGAGAGGGGAAAAAGAGCACAATTACCTTGATCTTGAGGTCCAGTCATCTCCTCTTCTCCTTCCTTCTCCAAGAGCTTGTGCTGTGTGTGTTTGGACCTTCCCGGTGCTTGCTTGATCGGTGAGCTTTAGATTTTGATGAGTGAGAGTGTGAATGAAGTGTGGAGTAGCGGCTAACTCTCCTCTGGGAGGTGTCCCTTTTATATGTTGCACTGTGCACCATGGGGGCCAACACCTAGTTGTAGAAAATTGCACCTGATCAGGGCAGCTCAGCAAGTCACTGTAGGTGCACCGTGGCAGCCACAATTGTTGACTTTACTGTTTAGCTGTAGGTCAAAATATCCAACATTCTCCCCCTTGATCATAAGGCTAAACTTATAATTTTCACTTCTTAATAAAATGATATACCATGATGAAAAAATTACAATGGTTAATAACAGGTACCACAAAACCCAATGTCTATAGTACACCACTTCATATCAAAATGAAACTTCTTTAACTTAGGATCTCCATAAACTTATTCTCTTAGTCTTATACAAACTTACAGACTCACTTCTTGATAAAATGGTACACCAAGACAATAGATTACAACAACCAATTAAATACTGCTGAACCAAGTGACTGTGGTTCTCATTTGATCTTAAAATGAGCCTACTTTGGCTTATGGGGAGATGGTGTCATAATGGTCCCAACTTTTCCAGGATCAAAATCTTTCAACCAAACTCATGCCGGCAACATGCTCTTTAAATACACTAGGTGGCAAGCCTTTCGTTCGTGGATCCACTAACATTTCGTTACTGCTTATATACTTAATGCTTATTGTCTGATCTTGGATTCTATCTTTCTCAACATGGTACTTGATGTCAATGTGTTTAGCAGCACCACTTGACTTGTTGTTACTCGAATAGATCACTGTGTGTTGATTATCACAGTAAAGAGTGAGTAGCTTAGATTTGCTGTCAATCACTCTTAAACCCGGGACAAACTTCTTCAGCCATACTGCCTCCCAGTAGCCTCATAGCATGCCACAAACTCAGCCTGCATTGTCGACGATGCAGTGACACTTTGTTTGGAGGGTTTTCACGATATAGCTCCTCCTGCGAGGGTGAAGATATAACCTGACCTGGATTTCTTAGGGTCAACACACCCCACAAAATCAGCATATGAATAACCCACCATCTTGAGGTTATCAGATCTCTTATATGTGAGCATGAGGATTTTAGTGCCTTGCAAATAACGCAAGACCTTTTTAGCAGCCTTCTAGTGATCCAACCCTGGATTAGACTGATATCTGCCAATCATCCCGGTTATGAATGCTAAGTCAGGGCGAGTGCACACTTGTGCATACATCATGCTTCCAATAATCGAAGCATATGGAATGGACTTCATCTGCGCATATTCATAATCATTTCTCAGACATGGAAAAGTATCAAACTTATCGCCCTTGACAATAGGAGCAGACGAGGCTGAGCATTTATGCATATTGTACCTTTTCAGTACCTTCTCAATATATGCTCTCTATGATACCCCAAGATTCCTCTGGATCTATCTTGGTGAATTTCAAAGCCTAAGACAAAAGCGGCTTCACCGAGATCTTTCATATCGAACTTTGAAGAGAGAAACCTTTTGGTTTCTAGTAGCATATTCTTATTGCTACTCACTAAAAGTATGTCATCAACATATAGTATCAGGAAGACAAAATTGCTCTCCCTGAACTTAGCATATATGCGCAATTGTCTAATTCATTTTCTTTGAAACCAAATTTCTTTATGACTTAACCAAACTTAAAGTACCATTGCCCCGAGGCTTGCTTTAATCCATTGATGGATTTCTAAAGATGACATCCCAAATGATCCTTTCCTTCCACAACAAAACCTTCTGGTTGTGCCATGTATACATCCTCATGTAAATCACCATTCAGAAATGTTGTTTTAACATCCACTGATGCAGCTCCAAATTCTAATGAGTCACGAGTGCCATAATGATTCTGAATGAGTCCTTGGAAGAGACAGGTGAAAAAGTTTCATTATAATCAATCCTTTCTCTCCAATCCTTTGGCCACAAGCCTTGCTTTGAACTTTTCAATATCACTCTTAGAGTCGCGTTTGGTCTTATAGATCCATCTGCATCACACTGTTTTGGCTCCTTCGGGGATTTCTACTAAGTCTCATACATCATTAGTGCTCTTTGACTCAATTTCATCATTCGTAGCGTCAAGCCATTCAGATGAATGATCACTTTGTATGGCTTCCTTAAAAGAGGTGGGATCATTGTCCAACACCGACTCATTCATTTTCTCACTCACATAGGTGAGATAGTCATCAGGAATAGTGGATTTTCTAGCCTGTTGTGACCTTCAGAGAGGTTCATTATTTGGTACATGAGTGATAGCTGGAGGCTGCTGAGTATCCTCAATAGTAGTATCATTAGGTGTGACATCTAAAACAATCACAGGAAACTTAGTAGGTGTTTCATCAATAGCCTTCTCAACTGGAGGTGCAACCTCAACATATACTGAGAACACTGGCTCTTGGATCATAGGTACCGGGACATATTCTCATTTCTCCTCCAAGACTATTTCCCTTGGTGTCATGCTCCCCTTCATCATGTCATTTTCCAAGAACACAACGTGTCTTGTTTCAACAAACTTAGTATACTGATTTGGGCAATAAAATCGATATGCCTTAGATTTGTTAGGATAACCAATAAAATGGCAACTGACAGTCTTGGGTCCATCTTTCCCATGTTTGGATTAGAGACTCTAACCTCAGCTAGGCCGCCCCATATATGAAAATAATTTAAGGTTGGTTCCCTCCCAGTCCATAATTCATACGACATCGTTTTACTGGGAATGTAACCCTATTAAGAATATGTGCGGCTGTCTTTAGAGCTTCCATCCATAAGTTTACCGTCAGAGTGGAGTGGCTTAGCATACTTCATGCCATATCCATAAGAGTGTGATTCCGCCTATCAGCCACTCCATTTTGCTGGGTCCGTCTAGTGCTGAGTACTGGGCTACTAAGCCATTTTCCGGTAGGAACTTAGCAAATGGTCCAGGAATTTGGCCATAAAAAGTGTGTCTCCCGTAGTAGTCACCACCACGGTCAGACCTTACAACTTTGATCTTTTGATCATTTTGATTCTCAACTTCAGCTTTGAAATCTTAAATTTGTTCAATGGCTCAGATCTTTCTTTGATAGGATAGATGTATCCATAACGAGAGAAATCATCGTTGAACGTTATGAATGAATTAACCATCCACCGATATCACATTAAAAGGACCACATATGTCTGTGTGGATTAATTCTAAGACTCCCGTGCTTCGATTTGCACCTTTCTTAATTTTCTTAGCATATTTTCCATTGATGCAATCAATACAATGATCGATGTCCGCATCTGAGAAATCTAAAGGATGAAGAACTTGTTCTTTAATGAGGCGCTCAATTCATCCCTCGAAATATGGCCCAAATGATAGTGCCATAATTTTGAAGAAGTCCCATCATCATTTTACTTATGTTTGGTATCGACGTTCTTATTCGAGGAAGAACCAACATCATTTATGGGATCACTGAGGGAAACAAGATAAAGTTTGTCTTGTCGAAAGGCAAGACCAACATCATTATTGTCATACATAATTATACAATGCTTATTCCCAAAGTCACAGTGATAACCATCAGCATCTAAACATGAGACGGATACTAAGTTTCATGTCAATGAGGGTACATAAAGTACATTATGCAACTGAAGCATAAAGCCAGTATGGACAACAAGAGTGAACTCTCCAATCGCGTCGGCATCAGCTTCAACAACATTAGCAACTCTAATGGTTCTTTCACCTCTCCTTAGGGTCCTCCTCGTATCAAATCCTTGTAAAGAATTTGCAACATGAATAGTTGCACCTGAATCAACCCACCATGTATTCGTGGCATAATTAACATACATGGATTCATCAATGAAGGTAATAACATCAGTACCTTTCTTATTGAGCTATCTCATAAAACCAATGCAGTCTCTCTGTATATGTCCGCCTTTTCCACAATAGCGGCATCCATCAGGATCCTTTCCATCTGCATTAGGGGCTCTTTCAGACTTCTTTTGCTGAAACTGCTTAGAGGATTGCCCTTTACCTTTAAATTGAGAAGACTTAGGCTTCATATACTCATTCGCAAACTGATGATATTTATTCTTTTGAGTATGTTTGAACTGATGGACATGATCAATTCTGTAGGATCAAATATCGACCAGAGGGGGGTGAATGGGAGATATGACCAATTCTTTTGAAAAGAAATATTCTCTAATAACCACAGAGAGAAAACTACTAAGACAGAAACTGAACAGAGGTAAAACTATAGCAAAAAATGACTTAGAGAAATACTAGCAATCAAAATAGAGATAATTCTAATAGAATGCTAGACAGAAGAACTACTAAGCAGAAGTAGATGTAAATCGGATGAGCATACAGGCATGCAACCTTAAGTACGGCGAGGGAGAAAACGAAAGCTAGTATAGCGCACCGCGGAAATGTAATCACTCAACTAAGTCTTCGAATATGTCACAGATAAAATAGACGAGGGAGATGATCTTCAAAAATGCAAACAGATAATAGAAGTAAATGTGTGCAAAGTAAAAGAACCCGATGGCTCGACAAAGACAATGGATTTGTTCACCTAGTTCAAGCTGTTGGCACATCTCTACATCTGGTTGGAGGGGCCGAGATTTAACTCAGAGAACAATGTTCTCGCCCTATTCTGCTTGAGCTAAAGCCACCTTTGACTTCGCCCAAACACTCATGGTAGATCTTCAAGGTGATCTCCAAACCTTCATAGACTTGTTCTTCGGTAGTCCACAATTACTGTTGGACGCTCTGAACCGACACCTAACCATCTAGTGAATACACAGTTCACAAGAGTAATAGGTTCAAGCTAAGCTTCAATCTAGTTCTTCGTGATGCTCAATCACTCAACAAATTTTGGCTTTGGGTGGTTTTTCCTCACTAGGATTCTCCCAATTCTCTCGGAGGATGGGTTGATCTGACAGTCTCTTGTCAATCGAATGGAGCAGTCAACCATCTCATGTTGGAGTAGGGTGGCTATTTAACCCGAGGTGTGAAATGACAAATAAGGGCACTGGCCACCTAACGGACAACCGACACATGGCATAACGATCAAATTCAAACACAACCAATGACTTACTTGCGAAACAAGTCAAGTTGACCCAACTGCAAGTGTTTCTTCTCTGGAATCCTGAAGAACATAGTCTCAGACTCAGAAGGGAAATGTTGTGCACGAAGATATTTCTATCGTCTTCACTCGAAGAAATAGGTTTTGGATTGAGCACACAACGAAGACCTAAATCTCAACTTTCACTTACACCCCCCTTAATAGTACAGTTTGTCCTATGACTCAATAAGAAGAAAATGAACTAGAAAACACTACGGTCTTCACTTCGCTTCATTTTCCTCACTGCAGCCAATTGTTCCTCAAACAGGCATTCCAAAGACTTTCATTGTCACCACAGTTTTTAGGGGTCAATCTTCTCACGTTAAACCAAATCCTCAGTGATGTTCTCCTATGTATACTCACAAACACATTAGTCCCTTAACTGTTTTGTCCATCAATGCTCCAAAACCCTCTAGGGGGAACTAGATGGACTTAAAAAATCTTTTTGCTTTAAGCCTTTCTTCCTCTTGCACACATCTGGCCATCATTTCATCGATGCCCCACTTTAAATCCATCGCATTATAATTGATGGTAAATGGAGAAAATTCCGATGGCAAAGATGACATAATAAAATAGACAAGGAAACCTTCTAAAATTTCCATCTCCATTGATTTGAGCTTAGGGGCCATGTGACATTTTCTCATGATATGTTCTCTTAGACTCCCAATAGGATCATACTTTTCATCAATAAGCCTTCTAATGAGACTCGTTGCATAAATTTTGGAAGATCCTTTGAATTGATCCTCAATCTTTCCAAGGTAACCCTTATGTAACATCCTGGCTCAATAGGAATGATAGACTACTCATATCAACAAGGTGCACCTTCTTTTCCGGGAGCCCATCCGAAAAGAACATCGAAATTAAGTGTGCTTGGCTTGGAATAATTTGAGGATGGGTGACTGATACATCTCCAACGTATCTACTTTTCCAAACATTTTTGCTCTTGTTTTAGCCCCTAATTTGCATGATTTGAATGAAACTAATCTGGACTGACGCTATTTTCTGTAGAACTACCTTGGTGTTTTTTTTGTGCAGAAATAAAAAGTTCTCAGAATTGGATGAAACTTTACAAAGATTTTTTATGGAATAAATAAAAAATACTGGAGCAAAGAAGTATCAAAGGGGGGCCACCATGGGCCCATAAGCCAAGGGGCGTGGCCACCCCCCCAGGCCACGCCATGGTGACTTGTGGGGTCCACAGACCTCCTGCTGACCTAATTCCAACGCTATATACTCCGTCTTCCCGAGAAAAAAATAAGAGAAGAAGTTTCATCATGTTTTACGATACGGAGCAGCCGCCACCTCCAATTCTTCGTCGGGAGCCCTAATCTGGAGTCCGTTCGAGGCTCCGAAGGGAGGAATTCGTCGCCGTCGTCATCACCAACCCTTCTCCATCAACAATTTCATGATGCTCACCACCATGAGTGAGTAATTCCATTGTAGGCATACTGGAGGTAGATGGAGATGGATGAGATTTCTTATGTAATCGTATCAATTTGTAAGGGCTTGATCCCTACTATCCACTATGTTCTGAGATTGATGTTGCTATGACTTTGCTATGTTAATGCTTGTCTGAGATTGATGTTGCTATGACTTTGCTATGTTAATACTTGTCCCTAGGGCCCGAGTGCCATGATTTCTGATCTGAACATATATGCTTTCATGAATATATTTGAGATGTTGATCTTACCTACAAGTTGTATGCACCTATTATCGTTCTGAACCCTAGACCCCCAAGGTGACCATGAATTGGGATATCGACGGGGATGACTTTAACTTGAGGAGTTCATGTATTCACCATGTGTTAATGCTTTGTTCCGGTTCTCTATTAAAAGGAGCACATTAATTACCCTTAGTTTCCATTAGGACCCCGCTACCACGGGAGGGTAGGACAAAAGATGTCATGCAAGTTCTTATCGTAAGCATGTATGACTATATACAGAATACATACCTACATATGATTGATTAATTGGAGCTATTATGTGTCGCTCTAGGTTCTGATAGTTACATAATGAATCTCATCTGAATATCCATCGCTACTCCATGCCTACGCTTTGGTACTATTGCCTTTGCTCAAGTTACTATTGCTGCTCTGTTTGTTACAAATCTGTTACTACTGTTGTTACTACTACTGCTACTTTGTTACCATTGCTATCACTACTATCATATTACCGTGCTACTAATAAATTGCTGCAAGGAAGTGATTCTCAGGTGTGGTTGAATTGACAACTCAACTGCTAAGGCTTATAAATATTCTTTGGCTCCCCTTGTGTCGAATCAATAAATCTGGGTGAAATACTACCCTCGAAGACTATTGCGATCCCCTATACTTGTGGGTCATCAAGACTATTTTCTGTCGCCGTTGCCGGGGAGCATAGCTCTATTTATTAAGTTCACTTGGGAGTTAAATATTTTCTGTAGTTTATATTCACCATGAATAACCTGAGAGACTCTAAGACCAAGATCATGCCCTCTAAGACGAGGGGAGGTAAGGAACTGCAAACTAGCTCTACGCTTGATTCACCTACTTTTTTGAGTCAACTTGTGACACCACCACCTTCTTTACAATATGATATATCACAAGTAATAGACACTTCTTCTGATATTGATGATACTCATGATGATGCTTCTACTTTGCTTGATAAAACTGTGCCACTTGGTGAATTGCTAGATGCTCATATTGCTAAAGCTAAAGAATCTGAACTTATTGAAAATTATGAATCACCTGCTACACCTAGTACTCCGGTTAGAAGTAAAATATTAGAAGATGTCCCTGAAGGTTATACTTTTGATGAGGAGATTACTAGAGATCTTATTGCTTATGACACTAATAAAGGTATTGAGGGCTTTATTGCTATACTTAAAGAAAAGGCCATGAACAAAATAATGAAACATGATCCTAAGTTTGCAACTTCTCCTATTTTTGTTACTGATAAGGATTATGAATTCTCTGTTGATACTAAATTAATTACTTTGGTAGAATCCAATCCTTTTCATGGTTATGAATTTGAAAAAGTTGTTGCACACCTTACTAAACTAAATGATATTGCCACCCTGTTTGCTCAAGAGGAAAAGATTCGATACTATTATATTCTTAAGTCGTTTCCTTTCTCTTTAAAGGGTGATGCTAAAACATGGTTTAATAATCTTGCTCCTAGTTGTGTGCGTAGTCCCCGGGATATGATCTATTACTTCACTGAAAAATATTTTCCTACTCATATGCGACAAGCTGCCTTGCAGGAAATTTATAATTTTAAACAACTTGAGGAAGAATGTCTCCCTTAAGCTTGGGGGAGGCTTATCCAACTACTAAATGCTTTGCCTGATCATCCTCTTAAGAAGAATGAAATTCTTGATATTTTTATAGTGGACTAACCGATGCATCTAGAGACTACCTAGATAGTTGTGCTGATTGTGTTTTCAGGGAAAGAACAGTTGAGCAAGCTCAGAAATTATTGAATAACATATTGAAAAATGTCGATGATTGGACACTTCCCGAACCACCTCCTAAGCCAACTTCGAAGAAGAGAGGTATTCTATTCCTCAGTCCATGATACGTCTCCAACGTATGTACTTTTCCAAATATTTTTGCTCTTATTTTGGACTCTAATTTGCATGATTTGAACGAAACTAATCCGGACTGACGCTGTTTTCAGCAGAACTATCATGGTGTTGTTTTTGTGTAGAAATAAAAGTTTTAGGAATTGGACGAAACTTTCTGAAATTTTTTTATTGAATAACTAAAAAATATTGGCACAAGAACCAACTGGAGAGGGGCCACCAGCTGTCCACAAGATAACTGGGCATGCCCAGATGTCTTGTGGGCCACAGGCGACCGTCTGACCTAATTCCAACGCTATAAATTCCGTTTCCTCGGGTAAGTCCTCGAGCAGTGTCGCCCCTCTTCTGTCCGGCATGGTGCTTCATCGAATTTAGGTTCAACTAAAGAAAGCAACAAGATTTATTGAGTGGCTTGGGTGACTAAATTATCTTAAATTAAGGGAACAAGTAAAAAAAAGTATATGAAAGACAAGACTGGTTTACCTTAGAATATGGACATGCAGAGCAGGAGGTTCCAACGATGGCGACGAGCAGTGTCCGCAACACGAGTGTGTTTTGTCGCCTACAGCGATATTCACCGCCAACGTTAGATGCAGAGAATAATGACGAAGAATACAGGTTGTGCGGCGAAGCTGCTTACCTGGGTCGTGAAAGATAGCATTCCAGCGTGCTCGCGTGGGATTAAAGTGAGCAGCGGAAAAGATCTCGGCGTGAAGTGGAGTAGTACGTTGGCTGACCCGCTCGGAGGAGAGTTCAACCCTTACCGGGTCTCGAATTGGATGCCATTGCCTAAGGTACGGAGGGGAGCGAGCTCGATCCGGAACCAAGGAGGCAGGACACGACGAGAGGCAGTTGCCAACTCGTTTCTGAGTAGAGGCCAGGTCTCGTGGTGTGTTTAAATAGGATGTGTTCAAGATTAAGCCAGTTTCTTAACAAAATAAGAGTAACCATTGATTTGGGTAAGTCTTAATCACTTGCCTTTTTTACGTAATCTTCATCACTTGCCTGAAAATTACAGAATTTAATATTATCCATTATTTCTTCTTGGCATTGGCTCCTCTTTCTTCTTACCTTACCGATCTCACCTCGCGTTTCCTTCCCTGTCCATTGGTCGTTCGACTGACTCACTACCCCACAACCGAGTCGGCTCGGCCTGCCCCAACCATGACCATAAAAGTCGAGGCTTAGCCCATCCACCATCCCTCTATCCTTGAAGGGCAAAAGCCAAATAAAAGATTACAATATGAAATTGCGAGAGATTGTATAAATTAAACTACCTTTAGCCAATACAAGGGAATGATCGTTCTGTTGTGTTGGCCCGAGGTCATATTTTTGCTAGGGTGGTTTCCATATTTGAATGTATGTCCTTTAGTAGTTGTGGCCTAAATTGGTTATGTCGGTTGTATCTAACTAATCATTATTAATTCCGCACGTACCCTCTTGAATCTGGCCCTGCCTAGTTGGTCCTCGGTGACGGGCATTTCTCATGTGGTCAAATATTGATGAAAAAGTAACTACTGACGGGCCTAAATCCTTGCTTGTCAGGGATGTTATTGTTACCGATGATGGTCTCATGCGATATCACTAATTAAGGAGTACCCTTTGCAAAGGTCACCCCCACCTTCCAGGTTGCGACAAGTGGTGGACGGCATGTGCGCCACTTGTCGCAACTCGGGAGTTTTCCTTTTCTTCGTAGATTCATTTATTTAGAACTTTTTTATCTTTTAAACCGTGTGTCCAAATCACGAACCGTTTTCACCGTTGAATTTCTCGCGTAGTGATCTTCGAAACTAGATCACATGTTAACAGGTTTCGCCGAACTTGTTTTCCACAAAAAAGGGGAAAAAGCGGAAGAGAAAAAATGAGGCGGAAGCATGAATTTTCCCCACTTTTTTTCATTGTGCCTCCATGCGAAGCAAGTCTGTGCCTCTCGCGGAAGAAAAAAAACGCGTTCTTTTCCTTTCCGTGAGGCACAACTATGCCTGTCACGGAAGTAAACCCGTGACTCCACGAGAAGCAAATATGTGACTCGTGAAAGAAAAGAAAAAATGTGTTTTTCTCTTTTCGAGAGGCATAGTTGTGGCTCTCGTGGAAGCAAAACTATGCCTCTCGCAGAAGGAAAAAAAAACACATTTTTTCTCTTTCCAAGAGGCACAGTTATGCCTCTCGCGAAGCAAACTCGTGCTTGCACAAGAAGCAAACCTGTGCCTCTCAGGGAAGAAAAAAAAATGCATTTTTTCTTTTTTCTAGAGGCAGAATTTTTTTGTCCAAAACCTAGGGAAAACTGAAGAGCCAAGAAACCAAAAAAACTATATAAAACCCAAAAGCGCGTACAAAAAAATAAAAACCCCAAGGGAGCGCCCAGCACACGACATGTGGCGGCGGCTGAGAGAGCGCAAAGTGACGCGCTCTCAGCCCACCAAAAGTGACCCTTGTGGGGCTCCCACGAGGGGTACCCCTCAATTAGTTGCTCTCCGGTGTCATGCTCCTCACAAGTCTGATTTTCCCTAATTAGTGTTATAGCCCATACTTGTAATGGGCTTATATTTTAGCATTTCTACGATAAAAATATGGCCGAAACAACCCAAATTGCTCATGCCACACCCTAGTGCAATAAAAACCATCCATAGTCCTAACCCTTCCCCTCCCACTCCTCGTCCGACACTACCACTAATGATCCCTAAACGCGCTGCTCCACTTTCTCTAAGCCATCCACGGGACCCCCTTGATCCCACTCCTCTTAGCACCACACCCTCATTGTCAATCACGTGGCGACATGAATCTGACTGTCCCATTTCCACTATCCACACCAATAGGTTTTTCTTTTTTTTTTCTTCTGTTTTACGTTTTTGTTTTCTTTTGTTTGGTTTTCTGATTTCTTCTCCAGTTTTCTTTTTTTCGTCGTTATACTTCCTTTTTTTTCTTCCGTTTTCCTTTGGTTTCTCTTTGTTTCTTTCATGGGTTTTATCGGTTTTTATTTTCTCTCTCATTTTCCTTATTTTTTTCTTTGTTTTTTGTTTCTTTTTGGTTTTCAATATTTTTTTGTTTTCTCCATTTCTTTATCGTTTTCACTATTATTCATTCTTTTTGCACTTGCTTTTTCAGTTTTATTTTTTGTTTTCTTTTTTTCTCAGGTTTCTTGATTGGTTTTCATTTTTTTTTCTTTATTTCTTTTGTTTTTTATTTTACATTTTTCATATATGTCAAGAACAATTTTTTATTACATGTTTAACATTTTTGAAATACAAGTTTAACATTTTTTTAATACATGGTCAACATTTTTACTATACACATTTAAAAAAATCAAATGCTTGATTAACATTTCCGTAATACAAGATTAACATTTTTTGCATACATGGTCAACTATTTTTCTATATACATTTAACAGTTTTGAAATGCTTGATTAACATTTTTCAAATACAAATTTAACATTTTTTTAATACAATAAAAGTTTAACTTTTTTTAATACATGGTCAACATTTTTTCTATACACATTTCATATTTTTTGAATGCTTGATTAAATTTTTTGAAATACTTGTTTAACATTTTTTCAAATGCTTGATCTACATTTTTTAGATAGATGATCAACTTTTTTCACACACATTGTCTATTTTTTGTATGCATTTTTCGTATACATGAGAAACCTTTTTTCAAATGCTTGGTAACATATTTTTCAAATGTTGTATGTAAAGTGGTTTTTGTTAAAGGAAAGTAAAAGCTGAAAGAAATATAGAAATTAAAAATGTAAAAAAAAGAAACTGGAGCTCCGCCACGCGTGTGCCTGGGCCGGCACATCTGGAGCTCCCCTGACGCGAGGCTTCCCTACAACTCGCTACAAGCGAGACATTGTGGCGCCCCACCTTTTTTTCTATAATTACGGGGAGCATCTTCTAACTTAGGTGTGTAATTGGCCCGGCCTACCGATTTTGGAAGCTTATTGATACTTCTGACCGGTTTTTTCTATTATGTGTTTTATATTTGGTTTTAATGAATTTCCTATGGTTTTCTGTTTTTTCATTTTTCATTTTTTGAAAAAAATTGTTTTGTACCACTCAAAAGATGCACGTTACATTTGGAAACATGTTTGTGTAATTCAAAAAAATGTTTCGTACAACTAAAAAATGTATGTTACATTTTTAAAAATGTTCTCACAATAAAAAATATGTTATAATATTTTATAAAAAAGTTTATACAATGTATTACATATATTCACATAATTTTTTAAACTATTTCGTATCATTCAAATAAAGTTTAAATGCGTGTTTAAAAAAATATAATGCTTATTTTAAAAATTATTAATCACTTATTTGAAAAATGTTAAACGCATATAAAAATTATATTCGATTATTTTAGGATCATAAAAAATATGTTAGCTGTTTATAGAAAATGTACAATGTGTATGGAAAAAAAGAGACATCAAAATATATATCTGTAAAAATGATAGTCATGTATTTGAAAAATGTTAAACGTGTATAAAAAAATGTGCCCGATGTATAAAAAAATGTGCAATGTGTATGAAAAAAATTAGATATGCATTAAAAAAATGAAAGAAAGAAACACAACAAACCGATGAAAAAAAGAAAAAGAGGAAAAACCAAAAAACCCAAAGAAAACAGTGAAAAAACTATTAAAAACCATAGAAAATAATTCTCCCGCAACTACAGTATTGGGTCGGCCTAGTAGCGCTGCGTTGAAGGCGAGACGTACTACGACTCAGTGACTCACAATGGGTGAGAAATAGTATTTCTTACGCGAGAAAGGTCGCTGCAAGAGAGAAGGGGAGGGGATTCGTTGTTGTGAGGGATGGATGACAACTTTCCTCCTTCTCTCTAGTGGTCGACGAACGCTGGCTGTGTCGCCGCCCCCATCATCCACCGCTCAGGTTGGCAATGGGGATTACCCAAGAGGGTATTGGACTCCCATCCCCGTCCCTGCAATAGCCTTCCTATACCCGTCCCCGTCCCCATACCCGTCCGCGGGGATAAAAATATTCTGATCCCCATCCCCGTCGGTTTTTTTATCCTCGTGGGGACCCATACATGCAATTAATAACAACCTTCGATAGCATTTCAGTAGAAACAATAGCATTTCAGCACAATAAATAATGTGTTGTGGCAAGGTTAGGGTTTTCTTAGGGCAAACGGGTCGGGTGCTGAAAATGCTAGGGTTTTCTGCTCCTGGAGATCTAGAGGCGAAAGCCTCGCTGCCACCGCCGCCGACCATCGCGCCGGCTGCGTGTGGCCTCTCCTCCGCGCCCATCTCCAAACGGGTAGTCGGAACAGCCGCGGCCGTGTCCGCCGATCGATCGCTCGGGTCAGAAGGGCCTTGTGATCTCGCCTTCGTCGCTCGGGAGTCCAGGTGCCCTAACCCCTAACGCAAGGAAACGTCCATGCCCGGCTACAAAAACCCATCTAGGGTTTCGGAGGGGTAGCCAAAGGCACCAAGCAAACCGCCGGATATCACGCCTGCGTCCACCATGGATCCGCCGCCTGCTAGCATGTCAAGGGCCTCGCAAAACTCGGGCAAGATGCCAGTGGTGACCAAGGTGAGCCTGGTGGTTGGTGGGGGCGCATACGGGGCTCCCTCCATGGATGCTGCTCACCCGAATCCTCCCTCCTGGGGATCCGAGGCTGCTACACGAGCCAACCTGAGGCTGCAGACGCTGGCGATCTGGGATCAGTTCAAGACGTCAGGGACGGCGGGCGCGACGGGCTCGGCGCCGGCGGGCCGTGGGCGCGATGGCCGGGACGGGGAAGTACCGGAGGCGTTCAGGGAAGGAGAGGACCCTAAGGATGAGGCAGAGCTTGTGGAGGTTGACCTCGAAGAAGATGGTGTTCTGCAGCAACCGGAGCACCCGTGGACCTTGATTATGCTCGTGTACTCTTTGGATCGGCCGTCACCAACCACTCTGTTTGAGAACATTGTTGAAGGCTGGAGGTTGAAGGAGGATTTTGACTACGCCTACCAGGGAGTGATAACCTGCAAGTGCACAAGGTTTAGTTGTAGCCATTTCGAAGTAAGAGTATCGATCCCACAAGGAGCACAAGAGTCGGACTTTTGCCTCTTGTAGAGAATTATGTAACTTTGTGCCTGTAGATAATTGTAGACTTAAAGCAGAGTGAGGGCGGATTTAGATCAAGATTAACTAATATAGTGACTTGTAACTAAATAACATAAAAGTAAATTGTAGGAGATATGCCCTAGAGGCAGTAATAACAGTTATTTTGTATCTCCAAAGTTTGTAATGAATGTTTATGTTCCATGCTATAACTGCAATGATTCTCGAGTCTGCAATAACACAAGGCTCGGAGGGAAACTCATGTGCACGTGTGGTGTAATAAACGTTAAATTGTATTCCTAGTCTTGCCTCTAAGACTGGCTCAAGTATTGCATGATGATCCTGTTTTCTTGATCATAGCCAATTTTGAGGGCACAATGTTGGTAGAACACTTGTGTTGAATCGACCCAAAAATTGATGTTATGCTATGAGATACATTCGTCACAAGTTAATGGTTAATATCACAGAGATAGTTAATGTTTGCATAATTCCTTAGACCGTGAGAGTATCGAGTTCCTTCGTGCTTGCTTCGTGAACTTTGGGGTTTGTTAAACGTTATCCGTAACTGGGTGGCTATTACGGCGGCTTACGGGTTCACGGAAAAGTATGGCAAGTAACAAGATAGCTCAAGATTGGGATTTGCTCCTCCAACGATGGAGAGATATTCTCGGGCCCTCTCGGTGTTACGGTATCCACCATCGTCTGGCCAGACACATTGTGATTTGATCACTGGGATGCCGGAACAGGGAAACGAGAAAAGAGAACAAAACCGGTAATGAGGTAACTTGCATGGTGGACAAATTGTTGATCCACGGGGATGCAATAAATCTCACCTCGGATGTTTGTAACATATCGCGAAGCAAAGGGAATAGCACACGGCAACTGGAGGTTCGCTCGAATATTTATTCGTGTGGGTATAGGGATCAATATGGGTGTCCACGGCTCCGATGTTGATCATTGATCGGAAGGGGTTCCGGGTCATGTCTATACTTCACCGAACCTATAGGGCCACACGCTTAAGGGTCATCAATCTGCTGAATACTAGACAGGGAGTCGGAGAGAAAATCTCTGGAAAAAGTTTCGGAGACAGCGGAAAAGTTCCGGAGAAAGAGGACACCGGATGAGTTTCGGTAAAACTGAAAAGTTGTTTCAGGGTATACCATTAAGTCAAATTGGTTTCAGCACATGCCTGATAATTCTTGGAGGGTGCCAGAATCATTCTGGAAACTTCTGGGAATTTTCCGAGATAAAAACCGGAAATGTTCTGGAGCTGCCGAAACCGATTTGGTTGCTTTTCGCAGATGAAAATCACTAATCCAAAATTGTTTCGGAACGCGTCCAGAATCATTTGTGTGGGTACTGGAATTATTCTAAGACCCAGAGGAATATTTTTGGATTTTACGGTCACGGAAAATTGGTTCTGTGAATAGTGAAAATCACTTTATGGATATTTTTTTGGAAAGCCACCTTTTAGGGCTTTTGCAAAAAGGCTTCTACAAGGGATTGGGGGGCCAAGGAAGCCCCTCATGGGGGGCCCCTAGGGGTGGCCGGCCAAGGGTGGAGCTCCTCCATGGAGCTCCACATGGCACCCCTTTTTCCTTGTATGCTCTTTATGTGTGACATAAAGTGGGGGTACTTTGGTATTTTGAATGTCCATCCTACCCCTTGGTTTTCCTATAAATAGGAGGTGAGGGGGCTGCCCAAACTTGATCCTTGCTCTCATACACATGCCATGACTTGTCTGGCTTCTCTCTCCCTCCCAGCAAAATAGTTTCGTAGAGCCGAAAGGCTGTCTGGGTTTCGACAGGAACTAGTTCTGGACGGCGAAGCCCTGCCGGATAGCTGACACCGTATGTGTGCAACCCTGTAGAGAGGTTGTAGTTTCGATCTTTTGCCCGAGGGGCTGTTCGAGTGTCCTCCCGAAGGGCTGTCCGAGTTTCCGTTCGAGTTTCGAGGGTCCTCCCGGAGGGCTGTCCGTGATATCGTCTGAGGGACTGTCCGACCGCCTCCCGAAGGGTTGTCTGACGAGGGAGTACATCCTCACGGTTGGGAGGTTGTAAATCCTAACTGCGGGGATCTGCACCGACGATCTCCACCGACTCTTCTTCCGCTGCGCTTCGAGTCGGTACGGATCATATCAAACCTTGTATGCGGTCTCCATAGTGGTCCTGGGCGTGCTCGCTGTACCAATTTTTTTTTCTGTCGCGTTCCCCTACATAAATAAAGGACAGGAATGGTAATGGCTATGAAACAACAAAATTAAAAAGGCGTTCTTAGGGAGTCTGGAATCCCCATTGGTATGTTTCTAGTACTACTATGCATCTACATGGCATGGAACAGATGCTTAAGCCACTATTGACGATTATGCTAGGCGGACCCGGGTACAGAATACGTTTTACTCGTGGTAGACTTCGTGCCACGCGCGCCATCATCATAGTCTCCCCCTGTGGGCTACAACTCATGATAATTAATGGTTTCCCCATGGACGCGGCCTCTCTAAGGGTTCTCCGTAAATCCCCGGTCAATTGTAAAGGTTAGGAGCAGTGGGCTTTTACTGTCACCTCGAATTACCTCCACATCCTAGACCTATGCAAAGACAGTGATATACTTCGTGGCCAAAAAGGCACAAATGCTGAGTGGGGAACTTCACAACATTCACGAAGTTATTAAACTAAGCATTCAACAGAGGATCTCATATCCATAATGAACGTTTCACATCCTACGCATACCAAGGTTCATCCATATCCCCGAGAACTAGGGGTCAACTCACACATGGGAACAATAATCATCATGGCAATGGTAATGGAATACATGGATGAATGGTTCAAATGATACACCAAAGGATCCAATAGGGTTCTTGATGTTGTAGATGATAAGGATGCGGATGACAATGACGATGAAAGTGGTGATGATGTTGAAGATGATGATGATGTTGCCCCCACCGCGGTGAGGAGGATCCCTTCCTTCTCCTGGTTGATCCTCCCTCCGGATGGGCTCCAGAGGCTAGGGTTCTGCCTTCTGGACGAGTTTCTGGTGTCTCCATATGTCTGATCCACGATCCGCTTCGACGGGGTGAAAATAGTCGATCTGCCAGAGGCGACGGCGCGCCATACGACCGCTCATACGGGCGCTTGCGGTCGTCTGGAACGCCGTCTTTCACTCTGGAAGCGCTACGACACCCGTTCCTTTGGCCTTCTTCCTTGATTCTTTTATGGAAAGTGATTATCACTTTAAATACGTGATTCCACTACCATTTCTGAGGATTTTCTTCATTAAATGAATATTGCTTCAAAAGACGTCACCTGAGGGATTATCAACAAAAAGAAGTGCGCGAACGCGGTAAAATTCTACAAAGCCTACCTTGTAGGCATAAAATACTTGGAAAAACTATCACATAAATTGCACTCATCAACTCCCCCAAGCTTAAGTCTCACTTGTCCCTGAGCAAGTACCGTGGCTTGTAAAAACAAGGTCAGCCTTGTGTTTATGAGATATGGATATGAAAAAGCATGAGTCCATCACTGTTTTAGAGGAACGGTTCAACATAAAAGATTTGCAACAAATGATAGCTCATAATCACTCATATCGATAATGATCATGTAGGCATCCACAATTTGTTACTCAATTTTATTGTGAACAGGTAACAACTTCATGTCCTAGTTCATCACTGTTTCAACCGGGCAAGCAGTTACTCTCTTCCTCTTGTTCCTTCTAAGAATTAATATTTGTTAAGTGAGTTAGTCTCCTTTCATTGAGACATGTTACAGGCTCATCTCACCCTTTTTGCATCATATGCAAGCCAAACATGAATTTCAGAAAGACCTTTCTCACAAGAGCAATTTTTATTAAGAGGGTTAATTTCTTTGCTTGCCCTTTTGTGAGTTGAAACCCTCAATGAACTAGCATATATAGTTATTTCATCTCCTTCCAAAAACTTAGCAACTGCAATGTGGAGGACTTATAATCATCATGAAAGTAATCATGTGTTACTATTTAGGTCACAACAATCATCAAGTACGTTCTCAATTAAACAGTAATGATCTCACACATCAAGATATGCATATACTCATTGGAAAGGATCATCCCTTATTCAAGAGGAAAAATGATAGTTCAACCTTATTGAAAATAAACCCTAATCTCAACTTGTGAAAAGGAAATGCATAAAAATATGATCAAACAAAGAAACATGATAAAACTAGCCGATACTGCCAAAAATGCACAAGTATGAAAAATTAAATGCCTCAGGCGAGTGGGCGAGAAGAAGCACATGAGACATGTCATCACGCCCGAGGGACCTCCACACCCATCGTCGACGCCCCCAAGAGAAGAACGACAAATGTTTTCCCTCTGAGTGTCGCAGGTAAGGGGGAAGGTCAAGGCGGCGCCCCAAGAGGAGAGCGACACCACAAGCATCACCGTCGAGGCGCAAAGCTTTCGCTCGACCTCCCCTACGCACCACATCATGGGAACATTCTACAAACCCACCATGACGGGGACCCCACCCCAGCGGATCGGGGACTCCAGATCTTTGAAGCCCGTCTACCCCCACTGAATGCTAGGAACCCGCACGCCACCCTCGCCAGCCGTCGGCTACAAGCCTGGCCCGAGCACGCCTCCACTCAGCGCAGACGAGAAGGCTGCCTCACGCCGCCCGAGCAGGCCCAGGCCCGACACCGCACCGCACCAGCGAGCCAATCCCAGAGACCATGTAGATTCTTTTTTTGTTTTTGGCGAGGGGACCTTGTCTTGTAGTCCAACGGCATGTTTGCAAACGGCAAGGGACCAGCTAGCCAAGCATGCATGCATGCAAGGAAAGGAAAGGAAGGATCCTCCTGTGGTTAATTTTGAAAAACATACAAATATATGGAAACGAATCCTCTGATTTCCAGGCAGGCAGCTCATTTCATTTGGATACTGCTGGACGAGCTCGGGCATCCACCTTCTGTCGGGCTACTGCTGCTCCACCGACGTGGAGCTCTACGGCGGCTCCCCCGGCCAGATCTGACCACAGCGACCACCAGAGTAGCAAGGCCTGGCCCTCTCTCCGTCAGATCGGGTCGGGGAGTGATGTGAACTGGGGACCCGATCTTTCGATGAGAGGGAGATAACTACGATTTTGGGTGGGACTTGACCCTCACGATCCGGCTACCAACCGTACAGGGAGAACCGTATACGACTGATATCCACGGCAATCGCTGAACCAACTCCACAGCGTTATCGACCGAGCCAACGACGCGATCGACCTATCCACGAAGGATTTTTCCTGCAAGCAAATCGAAGAACATGCAAGAAAATAATAGTCAAGCAATCTCAAAATTGCGAATATGCTAGATGGAATAATCTCACAAGATGGGGTTCCGATAGGATATCTTGACGGTCGCACTAGCTGCTACGAGCGAAGACACATAAAAATAGCAATAGCTAAACTTCTCTAAACAAAACCCGAGTCTAAAATCTAGACGGAGAGACGTATATGTAGGTATAGATAGAAACCCACCTTTGATGGTTCGGCCGATAGACACGCAGGTCGTTTCCTAGTCACAGACGAAATACTAGTCGTGTCTCTCTTGGACTTTGTGCTGTACCTCCCCTGCCTTTGGCTTTGACCACACCACGTCCTTCTTTCCTTGTGATTAGCACCACGTCCTTTGTTCCTTCTAATGACTAGGAAATTATGCATATGTGCATGCATAATCCTTCAGCATGCATGGCTGTATGTAGATACTTGTACATGCATGCACGCGCACACACATACATACATAAGGTTATTTGATTTCCGGTCGCATCTTAACTCGTGGCTTGAATAAATCTTTTGTATATAAGTGACGCGTCATCTGGTCTCGTAATTTAATTCTTGGTTTGTGGAAATATTCTGCAATGACATATAAAATAAAAATAGGTGAAGTCTTTTTGTTCTGGGAAACAAAATAAATTATTGAATAATTTTGAATCGAAATCACCTGAAAAATAATATTTTTCGTCGTATCTGTCTGGGCCATGTCCACATCATTATTTTTCGTCGTATCTGTCTGGGCCATGTCCACATCAGGGAGGGGGGCTCCTGGCCTTGGATGAAGGGAGGAGGGAGGCCGAGACCCGCCTTGTCCAGGCGCGTGGTCACCACCCCGCTGTACATGGCTGCTGGGGGGAAGGGGTGGTGGCGGTCGGCTGATTCGTAGGTGGTAGCTCGATGGGCGACGAAGCAAGGAGGGAGGGCTGCCTTGGGACAAGTAGGTCGGGGGTTGGGGTTTGTTCGGAGTTTGCTTCTGCCTGGGAAAAAATCAGTACGGACAAAATAAACCAGAGGTGGGAGGGGTGGTGTGAGGTGAGACGAAAATAAATCAGACAAAAATAAACCGGTCAGGCGAGACTACCAACTCCTCCTTTAAGAACCCCAGTGCCATCATGTGTAGTGGCTACAAGGAGGATTACGTTCGGCTAATTTTATAGAAGTGACCCACTTTCCATTTTTTTGCAAAAGGTAGTCAAATTGCAAGAAAGGGCATCAAAGCTCTAGAGACGAAAAGCATAGCCAGTCACGGATATTACGTCTTTCTTTCCCCTCTCACAAGGGCGTCAATCTCCACCGGCGAGCCTGTGGATTTGCCTCCCCTCGCTTGTCGCCCCGGCGGCCGATGGTGGCGAGGGAAATCCTGGTGCATTGGCTTCGGCTAGCAGATAGGTTAGGGTTTTAGTCCTCGCAGGGGCGGCGCTTCTTCTTTGAGTTAATCTTCCAGCTTCGATCCTCCTCAAGTTCATCCGTTAGGACGGATTAGACGGACCTCAGTGTGTCACAACGATGTCGAGCAGTGCTGCGACAATGATCGCCATGTGCTCCTTCGATGATAACAACTAGCAATGCGACGACTGTGATCCAGTACTAGCTAAACCATGTGCTACAACGATGTCGACTAGTGCTACAATGACGACCACTGTCTGTTGTGACGGCATTGACGAAATGATGCGACGATGGCCATCGCGTGCTGCAATACGACGGCTCGGGAGGTGGCCGATCGATCAATGCCTGCCACGCCAAGCAAAAACATACACGCATCTTGGGAGTACAACCTTAACTAGTCTGTCAACATCGTGCAGGTAACGTCTTATTGTCTCACCCGCAAAGCAAAACAAAAACGTCTTATTGCCTCGAAATAGTCTTTCGCCCCGCTTAGTATTAATAAAGTCATATGACCAAGATACATGCTACGAGGAAATCCTCAAAAGCTGATTAAACAAAGAAACATTGGAAAACTAGCCGATAATGCCAAAAACGCAGGAGCGTGCAAAACTAAACGCCTCAGATGGGTCGCCGAGAAGAAGCACATGAGACATGTTGTCACGCCCGAGGGACCTCCACAACCATCGCCGACGCCTCGAAGAGGCGCACAACGTGAAGTGCCGCCGTGAACGCGTCAGCCGAAGTGGACAAATATTCACTCTGAGTGTCAGAGGAAAGGGAGAGGTCGAGTGTAGCGATCTGACCTCAAACGGTCAAATCTCTGTGCATAAGTGTCATCCCTGGATCGGTAATGCTGACACACACAATACTTGAAGGATTTATAACAGAGTGTAATCACACACTTATTACATCGAATGTCTCAAAAGAGAACTTATTACAATAATATGGCTTAAGGCCATCTAAATAAGATAACAGCGGAAGCATCGAAGGTAAATGAGTCCATCAACTCCAACGGCATAGCTGAGTGCACGACAACGACCTAGCGCACCTTACTCTTCGTCTGAAAAGTCTGCAACATGATATGTTGCAGCCCGAAACAGGTCAGCACATGGAATATGCTGGCAAAATAACACAGTAGAGCAATGAACAAAGTAAATGCTATCACTACATGCATATATGGCTGGTGGGGGCTCTATGGTTAACATGATTTTGCGAAAAGCTAATTTTTCCCTACAACAAAGGAATATATTTTATTTAACTAACATGGTAGTTGTTAAACATTGGGAATGGTAACCCCATCTCAATCCCAATTAAATAGTAATTAACAACCCAGCAACATTGATTAAGAGTGATGAGATCAACATGATAATCCAAAAACCAGATACTCAAGATGTCCATAACCGGGGACACGGCTAACCATGATTAGTTTGTACACTCTGCAGAGGTTTGCACACTTTTCCCTACAAGACTCGATCTTCTCCGTTGGATTTCTCGCACTACATGGTGTTTGAGAAACGGATGACCGAGACACAGTCTTTCAGAAGCATTAACTCTTTCGACGGGTAAACCGTACCACCTACATCCCCTACATCTGCTAGTTTACCACTGAAAGAGGTCACACAACATACTCAACTATGCCAGAGCCCATAATGGCTTGTGGCTGCACACGGAAGTTTCTCGCTTGAATAATCTTATGATCCCTTTGAGCCTGGGTGGCGAACCATAGGATGATTACACGGATGCCCCGGGATCTCCTTGGACAACACTGGATTCCCCAGGTGCCCACAAACAATCCACCCAGATGTGTGTTAAAGTAGCCACCTTAAATAAACCCTTAGTTTATAAATAATCTCACATCTGTCATGGATACACTCAACCAAACCACGTCTACGAGCATAGCATAGCACTATAAGCATAACGTAGAAGTAACTCCCAAGGTTTGATAATAAAGGGCAATAGGTTCTACCTCATCATCTACTTCCCAATACCCACAAGTTAATCACATCCTAATCATGCAGTGTTTGAGGATTGTAACTAATGCATAAAAACTGGGTAATAAGGTACTATGATCAATGTGTTACTTGCCTTGCTGACGATCTGCAAACCCTAGAGACTCGTAGTAGCACGCTTCGCACTCCGGGAATTCTATCGCAAACAAACAATAGCATACATAAGCACTCAAGCATAGATGCAAGGGTAAAACTCAGATGAGAAAGATCAAATCTGAAAGTTCAACTGAAAAGCTTCGATTTGCAAAAAGAATCAAACGAATCGGAGCTACGGAACTGAAACTACGGTCAAAAGAACTTCGAACTCAAATCTGCTTGAAACCAAATTTTAAATTGTCAAAACCATGTTCAAGTTGATTAACCAGAAAAGAGGGGTTCGAGACGAAGATTTTGGCATTGGTTTCACTGGATTTGGACAAACGGTTGAAAAGTTGCGAGGGTTTGAAGATCAGGGGCTAAACTGCGATAAAAATAATCGTGGATAGGTCCCTGGCGAAAATAAAACAGAAAAAAGAAAAAAATCGATCGGACGAACGTCCGCTAACAGAATATAACGAACGAATTCGTTCGTTACAGAACTAAACGAACTAACGTTCGCATATTAGATCTAAACCGAGAAAACCGATCGGTAAAAAAACCCGGAGTAGATCTAGGGTTTTAAAAAAACCGAACGGACCGGAACAAAACCGGCGGTGGCGACGAGGTCAACGGTGGCGACGGCGGGCGGGGCGGCGGCGACGGCGGGCTGCGGGGTGGCGCGGGCGCGGGGTCGGCGGCGGAGCAGCGGTGGCAGAAGGTGGCGGCGGCGCGGCTCGGCTGGAGGCGGGCTGCGGCGGCGGAGGTGAGTGGAGGAGAGGGGGGGTCGGGTCCCGGCCTTATAAAGGCGGGAGGGCGAGGCGGCGGCCCCGTCCGACTTGGAGGAGGGGTCGGGCGGCGCGGGGCGGGGCGTGCTCGGACTCCTCCGGAGTCCGGCGGCGACACGGCGCGCGGCGCGGGGAAGGAGGCGGCGCCTGCGGGCTGGCCTGCTCGGCTGGGCCTTCGGCCCAGTCGGGCGACGAAACTTTTTTTAAAATAAATAAATTCCATCGAAGAAAAATCCTAATAAAATAAAAAAATATCTAAAAAAATGACAAAAAACAATTTTCACCGTCTAATTAAAATATTTAGAACAAAGTGAACATTTTTCTGGCCAAAAATGCAATTTTTAAAAATGCATATTTTTTTTCTAATTCAAATAAAATAGCAATAGAATCCAAATAAAATTATTTATTTGATTTTAACATTTTTCCTCCAATATTTCTTTTATTTTGGAGAAGTCATTTTATCTCCTCTCTTTTATTTTTGATATTGGAAATATTTTGGAGAGAAAAATTATTAAAACCAAAATGATCCTCTTTTCAAATTTGAGAAAAATTCAAATATGAAAATAAATGAAATCCCCAACTCTCTACGTGGGTCCTTGAGTTGCTTAAGATTTCTAGGATCACAAACGAAATGCAAATAAAATATGATATGCATATGATGACCTATGTATAACATTCCAAATTAAAAATTTGGGATGTTACATCGGGGTGGTGCCCCAAGAGGAGAGCAATACCACAAGCATCGCCGCCGCCAAGGCGCGGAGCTTTTGCTCGAACTCTACTACTCACTACATAGTGGGAACATGCCACAAACCCATCATGACAAGGACCCCGCTCCAGCGGACCGGGGACTCCAGATCTTCGAAGCCCGCCACTGTCCAACCCTAGATCTACCCCCACTAAACGCTGGAACCCGCACACCACCCTCCCAGCCGCCGGCCACAATCCTAGCCCGAGCACGCCTCCGCCCACCGCCAATGGTAAGGCCTCCTCGTGCCGCCCGAGAACGCCGCCACCACAACCAGATTGGCCAAAGCCACCGGCCCAAGCAGGCCCAGGCCTGACGCCACGCCGCGCCAGCGAGCCAATCTCATAGACCCTGTATTTTTTTTATTTTTTATTTTTGCGAGGGGACCTTGGCTTGTAGTCCAACGGCATGTTTGATATGATTGAGACGCAAACGGCAAGGGACCAGCTAGCCAAACATGCATGCAAGGAAAGGAAAGGAAGGATCCTCTGGTCAATAATTTTTGAAAAACACAGAAAAATATGGAAACGAATCCTCTGATTTCCAGGCAGGCAGCTCATTTCATTTGGATACTTTTTTTATTTTTGTAAACTAAGCAACGAAAGCTCCATGAATCACGTACTCTAGCCGGACGCACAACGGTCGATTTCCAACATTTGCGTTTCTCTTCCGTTAAGTATTACTACCCGTCTTCCTCCTCCTCCCGTTGTACAGCAGGCAGAGCCATGGCGATGATAGTCGTCGATGCAGCAGGGAGTTCCTCCGTCCCACCAACTCCCACGCATGATGATGAACACGTACGTATCATCTCCTTCTTTTATTATTTATTTACTTATTATGGTTATTCATTCATCTGGCCGGCCGCTTCTCCTTTCATCAATATTTTGGATCTTTATTATTTCTTTTTTTTTTTTGCATCTTTATTCCGAATTTAAACTTCTTTGCAGCAAAATGATTAAAAGAAAATCTGATGATCGCAGGAGGAGGGGCTTGCGCTCGCTAGTCTTGCCAAGCAACAGCCTATGACGGTCGACGAATGCAATGATCCAGAGAGCGAGGTCGACCATGTGCCTCTCAGAGTAAGTGTTCACTTGCTGTATTTCAGATTAAACGGAGTCGTGATTTTGTTACGAATAAGTGCACGACTTCTTGATTGATCTAATTAACCCCATCTATAGTGAGGTCATGAGGCCTGATTTTTTTTTTTGCGACGAAATGATGACAATATTTTTGATGATCGTAGGAGGAGGGGCTCAACCTCGCTATTATTGCTGGCCAACAGCCTATGGCGGTTGACGAATGCGGTGATCCAGAGAGCGAGGTCGACTATGTTCCTCTCAGAGTAAGTGTCTACTTGTTGTAAGACTTCAGATTAAATAGAGTCATGATTTTGTAATTGTAACGTATACGTATATATAAGCGCATGACTTCTTTATCGATCTAATTAATTAGCCTCATTGTGTCAGGTCGTGAGGCCGGAGGATGAGCAGCAAAAGCGCCCCGGCGGGCGGGTTAAAGTATGTGCCCATAAACCTAAAACAAAGAAAGTAAGCCAGTCGACACACCCGCGAAATACATTCTTGTGTTGACACACTGCAGAAAGTAATTGATATCCGGGGGAAAAATTAGAACCAATAAACAGAGCTTCCAGTTTTATTTATGAATTCACATTGGTTCTGCTCAGATTATATATCTTTTACCTTCAGCCGCATATTTAAACATATCCGACTGCAATTGTTTGTAAGCAGATTAATATTTACGAAGTAAATTGTCTACTTGTGTAACAGAGGAAGAGAGGTAGGCCGGCGCACACCAAGTCTGCTAAGAGTAATATGTGGCGTAAACCGGAGTTTGTTTACGGTGACAGCATCAACATTAATACGTGGCCGGCAGATTCCAGGCTCGACGAAAGTGACAGGGATGATACTTTTGCGCCAATGGTAAGAACAAAATAATTTCGAAAATTTGTTCATAAAAGCATTTTTCTATTCAACGCTTGAAAGAAACACATGTCCATATATCATGCATGCTCATTTTGTATGGAAGAACGAAAAACATGGTAGTATGTCACGGTTAGCACTGTGGATGGCCAAATTTCTTGTTTAATAAGTAGATTCTATACTTATGTTGCAGGGGAAGAGAGGGAGGCCGGCACGCGCCAAGTATGCAAAGACAAAGACGTGGCGTAAACCAGGATTTGTTTACAGCGACAACAACAACATTAGCAACAGCAGTGAGAGCGAGAGCGAGGGAAACAAAGATGATGATTATGATCAGACGGTAAGGTCCTACATGGATTCAATGCATTTTCCTCAGTAGAAACTTGAAAGAATTACATGTTCGTACACAGACTCATTTTTCAAAAAAATATAAGAAAACAAATGTTTGTAAGCACACGTTAATATGTATGTAAAACTAAGAACGAGTTTTTATTTGACAGGCGCCTGATGCTGATGGCCACCCAAAGAAATGTGCAAGGTAATTCATCACTAGTTGATTTCAATGCGAGTAGAGTGTTTTAAACATAAAACATCTCGAGTGTGTTTGACTCACACAACTGAATGTCCGAATAACAGACCTCGAGGGAGGCCGTCACGCGCCAGGTCTGCTAAGAGCAGGATGTGGCGTAACCCAGAGTTTGTTTGTGGCGACAACATCAACATTAGTAGCAGTAGTGAGAGAGAGATTCAGAGAAACAAAGATGATGATTATGACCCAACGGTAAGGTCCTACATCGATCATTTAAAATGTCTTGATTTAGGACATTTTCGTCATTCAAAGCTTGAAAGAATTAGATGTTCATATATCAAACTCATTTTTGGTAATAAAAAGGCAAAACAAATGTTTGTAAGAAAACAAAGCACATATTAATATTTTTTTAGAAATGGAGGAGGACCCCCGGCCTCTGCATCTGGATGATACATGCAGCCATTTTATTAATTATTCACATAAGACCTTACAAAATCATACAACAGTAAGACTGAAGCCCCCGTCTAGGCAACAAACTGTCGCTACTCCTATCCAATTGATGAAGGGATGCTGATAGTCTGGGCCTAATACCAAACAGACCTCGCAGCCAAATCTAAACATCTAAGACCTGAGGTCCCAACCAGGACGTCTGCTGGGTATGGGCACCCACCAGTCCGGCGTGTTCCTCAACCAGGACGCCTGCCGGGTATGAGGCCGCCGCAGCCACTTGCCACCAATCTATCTTCAGAGCTGTATTGCTGCATCTACCTTGCCCAGTCTAGCTGCTGCCGACGCCACCACGACGCCAGACAGCGTCGACCTCCTGCGCGTGTCCATCGCCACACATCTGACGCCAAGCCTCCGCTGCTCCATGCCACCAAAAACCTCCGCCATGAATATGTAGAAAGAAACACCGCTCCATCGAAGAAGCCAACTGCTGGTCCCTCGAGCCCGAGTGCATCTCCAAGAATGCCGCCCTCAAGGGGGTAACGACACATGAATGCCGCCGTCATCCGATCAACCGATCTAGGGTTTCCCCCGGAGGTATTAGGTGGGGTTGGGAGTTTCACCTCGATGATGCCTTCATGAAGGAAACGATGATAAGGGCATCGTCATCACCGGCTCCGGCCAATGACCGAAAACCAGGTTTTCACCCGGATCCGTCCCAAGGAATCCACCCGACAACCTATGCACCTTCTCGACCGCCTTCAAAGCCCCAGATCTAGCCACCTAGATCCGGCGACCAACCGCAACAGCAGTGCCACCGTAGGAGTCCTGGCGCACCGGCCATTGCCAGAGTGTGCCATCAGTGGAGCCTGGGAGGAGGGCTCCCACCCCCACCTCGCCAAACCGCGAGAGCCACCGAGATGGATCCCGCGCGCTCGTCACCGTCTCTGATCCGAACCAATCCGCAATCAGATCGCTGTCACAGATCCGCCTTGGACAGGGACTGCACCACGCCATGCCGCCGCGGGAAGCCCGAGCTTCACCCGCCACCACCATCCAGGGCCGCCGCCCCGGGATCCAGACAGAACATCGCCGCTGCCACCGGCCTTGTTCCGCCGCCGCCGACCGGCCACTGCGACCTCCGCCGCCATGCCGCCGACGGATCTGGGCGAGGATATCCATCCTCCCTGAGGGCACACGCCGCAACCTCTGAAGCCATCGCGGCCGCGTCCCCACCCCTCGCCGGATGCCGCGCACGTGCCGCCCCGCCGCCGTCGAAGGCCGCCGCCACGAGGAGACCCGCACGCAGCCGCCACACAGCTAGACGTCGACCCATCTGCAGCCGCGCCATCGGGCCCGCCGCTGTCAAGATCGTCGCCACCGCGCCGCCAGGATCCGCGCGCCCCGGCGCCTCCGCCCGGCCTGGCTGCCTCCGCAGGCCACGGACGTGAGGAGGGGAGAAGGCCCCCGCCGCCAGCCACCGCGGGGGGCTTTGCCCCGGCGGCTCTGGCCGGCGGCGGCGGGGAAGGGGAGGAGGGGGAGGGCTAGCGGCAGGAGGTGGCGGCGCCACCCGTGTCGCCCGCGGGAGGGGCGACGCGGGGGCACACAGGGGTCAGTTGGCAACTTTGATTAATATGTATGTCAAACTAAAAGCAACTTTGATTTGACAGGCACCTGATGCTGGTGGCCACCGAAACAAATATGAAAGGTACTTCATCTCTTTTTGACATTTCTGTGAGTAGAGTGCTTTGAAAATAAAAGATCACAAGTGACCTAAATCTTCAAATAAATTGCAGTTTCCAAGATATGAGTGGCTCTGCTTTTGAAAGAGCTTCAGAGGTACAGAAGAAATTGCCAAGAGCAGAAGCAAGCTTCGTCAAGCGTATGCTACCGTCACATGTTGACAGGGTTTTTTGGATGGTAAGTCTCTCTTCATTAGGAGCTGTTTGAATATATAGTAAATGCCAATTAAATTACATGGCAATTGGTGCCAAGTTTAGAGGTGGCTTAGATTTGTGAGATCCAACTTCAAAGAGAGTAGCAGTACAGCAAGTGTCATCAGTCAATTTAAGTTCTTTATTTTGTTTCTCTGTACTATTTGACATTCTTGTTGTTCCTCTTGCAGGGTCTCCCGCGTAGGTTTTGCAGACAGCATCTTCCAAAGGAAGATACTGTAATGACTTTAGAAGACGAGGAAGGGCTCAGCTACCCTGCAAACTACCTTGTGGCAAGGGATGGTCTTAGTGGCGGGTGGAAACACTTTGCGGAACAGCATAGTCTCAAGGTTGACGACGCCCTGGTCTTTCGACTCGTGGGCTCGGAAAAATTCAAGGTGAGTCCTTCCCATACATGTTTCATCAATTGCTGCATCATTTGTTTGTAATATTTTTACCAAATGCATGGCAGAAGCAACCACACTGAAGTATGTAACCGATGCCCATTAATTTCTTTAGTGGTCTTATTACTGACAATTGCATATTGTTTTCAGGTGTATATAGTAAGAGAGGCTGAGTTAATATCAAAAGATGATGATGCTAGGTCTAAGGAAGAGGATGCAGAGATTACCACGAGCACAACACTCAATCATGATATCAATTACCTAGCAGCCGGCGAAGAAGACACTGTCGACATCATGAGGTCTCCGGATGATTCAGAGCCAAACGTCGGTATGGACAGCATGGAGAGCTTCAAAAGATTCAACACTGTCGTCAACGGTGTGCTGGACACCGGCCATGAACTGTTCCCGGACCACCTACGCGTGACGTATTACGAGCTCTGCCTTGCCCGGAATGTGTGTCTCCATGGGAACCTGCTCGAGGAGCTAAACCCCAAGCTGGCTGTCGGAGCGATGGCGCACACCGCCATCATCGCCGAGGGCATCAGGTCCTCCTCGCCCGCTTCTCGTGAGGACCTCATGGAGTGGAAGAAGAGCTTGCAGGCGTTGGAGGTCCTAGGCATGGATGTTGCGTTCCTGCGTGAGCGCGTCAATGGCCTTCTTGGCCTCCTCGCCGCTGATGGGGTGGGGAAGATGAGAGCCCGGAGTCGAAGATAGCAAATTTCAAGGATGCTCTGAAAGTGATGAATGACGAGGTGGAGGAGAGGGAGTCGAGCGTGCAGGCTATGCAGCGGCTGGTGTCTGCACCATGGTGATGGTATCACCAATTTGTATGAACACTTCTTTTTGTGCAAAAATCCTGAGTGAGAGTCCTATCATTTTCAAGACAGCGTTCTGTAAACTAGTACTGTTACAGAATTACTTCGCAAAAAAAAAAACTGTTATAGAAATTGTCCAGATTTACAAACATGAAACCTGATAAAAATTAACAACGAAAACATTTACAGAAGAGATGGCCAAGCAGCACTGGAATCAAAAGCAATAATAGATTAAGCTTGTTAATAGTGCTACAATTTATACAAGTGATAAAAGAATGAAATCAGTACGTTTTACAACTGATCAACCAAATGAGATCAATACGTTGCAGATCAATACTGGCATGCAAATCTGGGTGGACATTCATTTAAGCCCAAAACTCGGTTTCGCTTTCTTTTTTTTTTTTTGTAATTGGTGCAATTCAGTTTGGTTTTTGGTTAAAACAAAATGCACATCAGATCATGTACAAAGAATTGCAGCCTGCAATCTGAACTACGTGTTTTTGGAGTTGACTTGCCCTTATGAGATTTGCGACCTTTTGTCCCACCCATTGTAACACACGTTTCGCCCAGGGCATAATACTCGCCAAATTTCAAAGATGTGGCATTTCTGTTTAGTGGCAAGGAAGGAAGCCTCAAATCTGAGCAAATTTTTTTCTTCTTGTCATTCAAAGCCAAGAATTAGAGCATATTGCTATTGTTTGTGTTAAGCAGAGCAGAGTGGTGACATGCATGATTCAAGCATTCTTCTCCGGTGCCGGCACCGGCGTGTCCGGGGTCATGGAGGCCCAGAATTTTTGGCGGTTTTCGCATGACAAATAGCAAACACTGGCTGTTGCAGGTGATGAAGACGAGGAAGAATGTGACTAGATAAAGCAAATGGTGACAAAGTTACAAAGGTATAAACCTCAAAGCAACTCAGCTTTTCGCCAATGACTTTTCGGACAACCATCCCCATGATTAAACTCATGCAAATGATCGCCTCGCCCCAAAGACACGCCGCAGCCTCTAGTTTTTCATCATGTCTTTTGAAAAGAACTCGAACTCTTCTCTCTGGCAATGACACCAGTCTAGAAGGAACCATTTGAAATTCTGAAAAGATGATAATTTGGATACGTTCTATTTGAAATTCTAAAGCAGAGCAAGATGACAGGTCCAATCAAGTTGAGGTTTCCTAATCTTGCATACACCTGAATGTATTACTAAAACCGGATCGAAAACCGGATCTTCAAGAGCTGTTGGAGGCCTGGAAGGTGTCGGGCTTGTGTTTCTCCATCAGACCGGTAAAAGCAGCATCAAACTCCTTCTCGAGCTCCACCTCCTTTGCCGCGTACTCTTTCTTGAGCTGCACCTTCTTTTCCTCGTGTGCTTTTATCAGTTGGTCTGCTTCAGCCTCGAACTCCTGCACGTCCTTAACCTGGCAGTCCATGAACCGCTGTACCTGTTCCTTCCTGCACAGCAGCATAACACGGGTTAAAATAGACCATGTTTTCACTCTATTGTGGTAGGTAGGTAGGTAGGAGATGACGAGGCATGATAAAAAATAACAAAATGAAGCACAAAATAATAAAACATCGACCTTAGCCTGCGATTTTCGGTAGTCCCAGAATCCACGTCACACTGTCTAGCCTTGGCACGCTCCTCCTGCAGCAACCTCTCAAACTCCCTCTCCTTGTCCTCTAGGGCTTTGTGAATGTTTTCTATCTGATCATGGAAGAATTTCTCTTGGGACTTCATCTGCAAAGTATAGAAACACAAGGTAAAAAAAAGGAGATGAACTCAAAAACAAGGAAAAAAGATAACATGGGAAAAATATTGAAAAAGGTAATTCTATCGAATGTTGATTATTGGCATGTAATAGTGTTTGGAAATAAAATATCCCTTTGATGTTCAGATGTGTCTTCACATACACTGGTTTAAACTTTAAGCAAGCAATCATTTACCTCTTCCTCATACTCAGAGTGCTTCTCTTTAGCTTTACGCCTGACGAATATATTCTCTTCCTCAGTCTCTCGAAGTTTCTGGGCAACAACGTCCAGGGTTTCTTGTACAGCTTTAGAGCGTTGCTCTGTCTTAACCCCCTTGTTCTTCACATAAGTGAGTTCTTGATTATCTTCACTCATTTTTTTCATCGGGGCCACTACCATCTCATTATGAGATCTCATCTCATATTTCAGGCGGCTTTTCCCTGAGAATTATAATAAAGCATTTATGTTAATACACAGTACAGTAGGTAATATATCTGCTAACAAAATCGTGAAGTACTAAAGTCCGGTTCAATAGAGCATTTTTCCATGTAATCAAAATAAATGAGTGAGTCTATTGGCAGTCATCTGAGTGATAAACAGAGAGGGGCAGAGACCTATTCCTCATTTTGCAGCCACAGTGGCACTTGGTCAATATAAAACTGCTTCTCTTTCTTACGAACAGAATTGGTTTTCTATTAAATATAATAAAGAAAAATCATGCTCAGTAAATATTTATTTTGTGTTAACAGGCAAATATCCAAAACACCAACAGGTTCCTGCACAAACAAGTGGTGGCAATGATCGGAAATTATAATCAAAACAACATCAGAAAGCTAAAGAGGCCCGCATATAGAGATGAACGCGGGAAGTATCGACAATGTTAACATGTCAATGCAAGAGGAGATGCAGCTTCACATGTATATCATGTTGCATTCGCACCAATCATCATTGGTGGCAAAGAATTTAGGCAAGGAAGTTCATTGCAACCAGGTATTTACCATATGAACAAGCAATTGCTCAGTGGCCAAAGCATTAAATGTATTAACAGAAGTTAAATATTATTACCTGGGTGGTGCTTATTGAAATCCTCCATGTCTTCCTTTATGGCTAGGAAACCATATAATTGTCTTTTCCCACCCGGTAAGAAAAGAGCCCTGTGTTTTTGCATATAATTGTCCCTGTGTGTTCTTTGATCAACAAAGCGCTTATCCAGACGTTCCGCCTCAATATAGCCCACGGCAGAGCTTTCAAATATTAGCACACTCACGCCACGGTGCCCAACTGGACCGTACGCATGGCGTGCTTTGGTCACAGCATAAGTACTGAAATATTCGAGTAGCTCTTGGTTGCCCATGCCTAACCACTGTTGAGCATCAACGAATAGCGAAATCAGAATGCAATAAAATGTCATTTTAGAACCTTGAACAGTTATCTTAAACATATGCTTTTTTACAAACATTCAACTGATTCACCAACTATACCTAGCCAACGCAGTAGACATATATTTACTTTATTTTAGTTTGTATTAAATTCAAGCATGATTGCAAGCAAATAATTATAACAGGTAGTCTGAACATTGAGTATTTTAATCCTTCCCATACAGATTAATAGATATGAATCAAATGCTCTAGAAAGATAAAAGAAATAAGCATGAAAATATGACAGTTTTGCTGTTTACTTTTGCTAGTAATACAATGTGTAGTTGAAGATAGACAAACATCATCACCTTATCATCTTCACCCTTTTCCAGTCTTGTGTTCATCACAATCACCATTGGTGGCCATACTATCTGCCGGTCAGTGCTTTCTGTCAATCCGTTCCATTTCCCAAAGTGCTCTCCAGGCTGTACCACAGAAGATCCTCTGTGAGACATCTCCTCTTCCAGCAATGCAGCCAATTCCCTGTGGAGCTTAACCCTCCTAGAACCCATTGTTCTAGCATGTCTGACCAAAGATTCCAGCCCTTTGAACCAGGCAATTGCTCCTGGTCCATTTTGGCATGCCGGACAATGCGATTGTCGCTCATGTATCTGATCCACACTTAAGGTACCGATCTCTTCAAAATAAATTTTGAACCACTTGTTCATTTTTCGAGTCTCAAAACTTTTCTCAGATGCATCGGAATCATAGTCGTCGCTCATATCATCATCATCACCATCATTGCCATCATCATCTGACGAGTCCTCGACTTGAGGATTGTCCGTCTCAGGGCCATCCTTGCTGCTTTCAGGATGAGATGGGCGAGGCCTGGATGCCCACTGCCAACCATTTACCAGAGGTGGGGTGACAGCTGGGTTTGGCGCTTGCAATCCTGGTTCTGTAGACCTTGTTTGTGATGATGCCCTGGGATTGCCTCTGGCAGCAGGCCCACGACCAGAAGGTTGAGCCGAATTATTTCCTGAAGGACACGAAGATCCATTGCCATTCCAGGCTTGGCGTGCTGTAGTGGGTGGAGCATTTGAGGATGAAGTCCGTGGCGCCCATTGTCCCCTCCCAGATGTTTGCCCTGATTTCTTCTTCTTATTCTCAATAGTCTCCCAACCACCCCCTGGACCTGGATGCAGGACAAGGACAGGATTATGTAATGTATGATTATTAGATAGAGCGATATAAACAAACATATTTACACGCATGATGTCAAGAATTGTAAAGGCTGCAGAAGGGTAATGCACTGTTAATCAAAGTCTTAAGAAGGGCTATCACAAGTTGTGGCAAACGATTATTGAGTTGGGAGACAATTATCACAATTGGCAAAGGATTCATGAATCGGCAATGGACGAGCATGTTACAGAATTTAGCATGGTAGGTAACGTTAAGAATAACCGTCCGTATGAGATGAGATTAGTTCATAGTTGGACTGTGTAATTAATCTAGGCTCCAAGCAAGTCAAACAAGAAATCCAAGAAATCAAATCAAATAGAAACCCAAAGGTGGACTCTGTAATCTAACAATAATAATAATAATAATAATCACCAATTCTTTCAAAACAAACAAACCCAAACCTAACAATAATAATAATAATAATAATCACCATGCCTAATTTAGGAATCACTCGGCCCGCCCCATGGATGGTCGAGGAAAACCAAATCAGCAGATGCGCCATCCAACGCGCACCGCGCGGATCCCGAAAGCACGGGGGCAAATCCACACCGCGGCAAGGGAGGGAGGGAGGTAATTCAGGAATCACTCGGCCCGCCCCATGGATGGATCGAGGAAAACCAAATCAATAGATGTGCCATCCAACGCGCACCGCGCGGATCCCCAAAGCACGGGGGCATCTCCACACCGCAGCAAGGGAGGGAGGGAGGTAATTCAGAAATCACTCGGCCCGCCCCATGGATGGATCGAGGAAAACCAAATCAGCAGATGCGCCATCCAATGCGCACCGCGTGGATCCCCAAAGCACGGGGGGCAAATCCACACCGCGGCAAGGGAGGGGGGGAGGTAATTCAGGAATCACTCGGCCCGCCCCATGGATGGATCGAGGAAAACCAAATCAGCAGATGTGCCATCCAACGCGCACCGCACGGATCCCCAAAGCACGGGGGCATCTCCACACCGCGGCAAGGGAGGGAGGGAGGTAACTCAGGAATTACTCGGCCCGCCCCATGGATGGATCGAGGAAAACCAAATAAGCAGATGCGCCATCCAACGCGCACCGCGCGGATCCCTAAAGCACGGGGGCATCTCCACACCGCGGCAAGGGAGGGAGGGAGGGGGGTCTCACCGGGGTTGTCGCCGTTGCCGGGAGGCCCGCCGCCGCGTCGACCGCCGGACATCGCGAGGGTTTGGTTCCAGCCGAGGTCTCTGCTTTCGAGTCTCTTACTATACAATTAAAAGGAAATCAATTAATTGTCAAAAAAAGGAAATCAATTGGTTTCCCTTAAGTTAGAGATTTTTTTATGGAAAATGTTTGGTGCCGGCCCGCCGGCCGAACCGCTGCGTCGGATGCGCCGCGTGCGTGGGATTAAACACCATCGTACGGTTATAATCCAACTCGCCCACGTGACCGTTTGGCCAATGCAGCAAGGCTGGCGACACAAACCTTATCCCCACCCTGACCCCTGTGAGTATCTAATCCAGTTCATCCCCACCGCCGTTCTCTTTCTCTCTCTGAGTCCCCAAAATACCAGCGCCGGCGACTGCAGTTTGAGGACGCCAGAGCTGATGCGAGCAGGAGCTTCGCCCATGGATGCGGAGCTACATCCTCGTCTCCCTCGACGCCCGGAAAGGCGAGCTACAACTGTGGACGGCAGGAGCTGCAACCGGCATCCATGGGAGCTGCAACCGGCGTCCATGGGAGCTGCGACCGAAACGCGAGCTGCAACCATGGTTGGCGGGGAGCTGCAACCGGCATCCGGGGAAGCTGCATACGGTGAAAGGCGTCACGCTTCAGCCTACGGCGGCGATGCTACCATAGAACAATGAGCTTTTTTTTTTGCTACCACCAGCAAGTTGAGGTGTTACCATGGTGGCGAGGGGGAGGTGCTGCAGCAAGATGTCATGGCGCATTTTTTGACTTTTTTTTTGTCGGAAACCAGATTTTTTTTGAGCTGGAACCATATCATTTTTTTGCTGGAACCATGTAATTTTCTGCTGGAAGCAGACCAATGTTTTTGTCATGAACATGCCATTTTTGCTGGAACCGTACCAATGTTTTGCTGGAACCATGTAATTTTTTTTGCTGGAATCATGTTTTTGCTAGAAACTGCACAACTAGGCAGGGACGAGATGTCAGCGAGGGGTGCAATAGCAACGAGCTGCAAGGGAGCGCGAGAGATGGATGCAACGAGTGACGGGAGGTGGGTCCGGCGTGCTGCCCAGGGGACAGCGGCAGCGGCGTCGAGTGGGAGGAGTACGCGCGGCGGGGTACGGTGACCTTCGTGCGTAGGAGGATGAGAAGAGGAGCGAAGTGGGGGGAGAGGAAGAAAACGCCTTGAGGGGATAAGAAACAAACAGAAGGTGCCAATCCGATGGCTGGGGCGCGACCGGCCGAAATTTTGGGCCGGCGCGCCGGTGCCTAGTACTGGCCTTTTTTTTTATTGATAACCTTAAGCTATAGATAAGGAGTAAGAGCATTTACACGGGACCTCCTGTATGCCGCTTATTGAGGCAAGGAGTCGCGGTTCGCACAGGAGGCCGCTCGCCTGGGCCGGCCGATTCGCTGTGGCTCCGCCTTTGCGCAAAAAAGAAAAAGAGCTCGGTAGCAATAGGAATGGAACCCGCGACCAACTTATGTATTTACACGTGTGATGTCAAGAATTGAAAATGCTGCAGAAGGGTAATGCAGTGTTAATCAAAGTCTTAAGAAGTTGTGGCAAACGATTATTGAGTTGGAGACAATTATCTATCACAATTGGCAAACGATTCGTGAATTGGCAATGGGCGACAGAATTTAGCATGGTAGGTAACGTTAAGGAAAACCTGGGACAGCATGTTTATATCATCGATCGGTCTTAACCATACCAGATGAGACTGTAATAATCTAATTAAGGCTCTAAGCTCCAGGCAAGTCAAAGAAGAAATCCAAGAAGTCAAATCAAATAGAAACCCAAAGGTGGACTCTTTCAAATCTAGGCTCCAAGCTCACGGAACTAACTGAATCCCCATTGTTTCAAACAAACAAGCAAATAATTTGATGCAGGAATCAGTCCTTGCCCCGCCCCATGGATGGATCCAGGAAAACTAAATCCGCAGATGCAGCAATCGATTCGCCCCAGCTACCCACCGCGCATCGCGCGGATCCCCAAAGCATCTCCAAACCGCGGCAAGGGAGGGAGGAGAGGGGGGGGGGGGGGGGGGGGTCTCACCGGGGGGTTGTCGCCGTTGCCGGGAGGCCCGCCGCCGCGTCGACCGCCGGACATGGCGAGGGTTTGCTTCCCTCTGCTCTCGCTTCTACTTATTTCCTTGTGAGGTGGATGGGCCTCCCGGCGGTCGAGTCGTTGCCTTTTCTTCCTTCTTTTTCTCTGTTCATTTTTCTTCCTTTTTCTCAAATTCATATTTTTTTTGCGAAAGAAATTAGTGAATTTCTTTTCTTGAAAGAGATGAATTTTTTCAAAATCGATGAATTTCTTTCAAATTCATGAACATTTTACTTCAAAGTAGATGAATTTTTCAAAATCGATGAACTTTTTTTTCAAAGTCGCGATTTTTTTTTTCAAAACCGATAGGATTTTTTCAAAATTTTATCAAATTTTTTTCAAATTGATGAACTTTTTTCTTCAAAATCGGTGAAATTTTTTCAAATACCATTGAGCAGAAAAAGGTAGCTAAATTATATTCATTTCTCAACATGTTATTAAACTCTTTGACGAAAAAGGGTTTCCCCCGCTTTAGATTATAAAGCAACCGCCCCAACAACATCCGACATCAAAGTCCACCTCAAGGTTCCATCCAAAGAAAGAAAAAACATGGCGTCACAAGAGCAACCAAGTCTAAAAGTATAATGAGTAGCAGCTGGGGGCACAACAAAACAAACCCCTAAAGAGGAATCACAAGCTAACTAATCCGGCTCTGGTGGAGGAGGGGGGACCGGTGGCGCCAAGGACCCGGCAGTGGTACGAAGAGTAGAAGTGATCCTGTCGATGAAGTCCCGATCATGCCGCTTGCTCAGCGGTCTCCAGAGCTGTAAGAAGCCACACAGTTTGTAGATCAAGTCAGTCGCACGAGATGGAATTACATGCTCAATCACGAGTTTATTGTGCCCAGTCCATAACGTCCAGGCAAGCACACCCATGACTACCCACAGAGTGGGGCGCATCCTGGCCTCCCGGCTTAGGACCGCCTGGAACAGATCAGGAAGGTTGTCATGGCACCAATCACCCCCAATCGCATCCCGGATGCAACTCCAAAGCAAAATCGCCGCCGGGCATCGGAAGAAAATATGGTTGGAGTCTTCTACCACACTACACAAAGGACATAGCCCATCCCCAGGGCCATTCCGCTTTCGGACCTCCGTACCCGAAGGTAGGCGGCCACGTACCCATTGCCACAGAAAAATGCGGATCTTCAAAGGGAGCTTAATCTCCCAGAGAAGGGTCATTTCGGTCGGGCCCGGGGTAGCTACTAGCGCGTGATATAGGGATTTGGCAGAGAAAATCCCGCTTGGTTCAAGGGACCAGAGATCGAGTCCTCCTCCAGGGAGGGGGAGTGGAGGGCAATGCATTGAAGCACCTCCTCCCATTGGTCCCGCTCTAACGGGCCAAAGGTACGGCGGAAGGCAATGGCCCCCAAGTCAGTGAGGGCTGCACACACAGTAAGTAGCGCCCGGGCGCAAATACTAAAAAGCGCGTAGAACCGTTCGGCGAACGGCCTATCGCCCGACCATCGGTCGAGCCAGAACAGGGTATTAGTGCCCGTCCCTACCGAGATTGACGATCCTATCCGAAGGACCGGCATCAGCTGAATGATCGATTGCCAGAACTATGATCCGCCCGTCCTAGGGGCGAAGGCAAGGGGTTGCCCACGCAGGTATTTCACGCGGATGATCTGGAGCCATAGACCCCCATCCCCCGCCTCAATGCGCCATAGCCACTTGGAGAGCAGGGCTATGTTCATCCGCTTGGATGAAATGACGCCCAGGCCGCCTTGGTCCTTTGGCTTGCAAATCTCGAACCATCTCACCATGTGGTATTTTTGTCTATTGTCCTGCCCTGCCCAGAAAAACCTGGACAAGTATTTGGCGACTTCCTGGTGGAGGGATTCATGCAGACTATAGAATCCCATCAAGTACATGAGCAAGCTAACCAGGGATGAGTTCATCAACACTACCCGGGCTGCCTTGGACAGCCAACATCCCTGCCATGGTTCTACACGGTGTTGGAGCTTGGTCACCGTGGGGCGAAGATCCTTCGCCTGGAGGCGGGAATCACTAATCGGCAGGCCAAGGTAGGTGGTCGGGAACGATCCTAGTCGGCAGCTAAGCATGTTAGCTATGCGTCGGGACTCATCCACCGAATAGCCCAGCACCATCACTTCACTCTTGGCGAAGTTTATTGTCAGCCCCGACATCTCTTGGAAACACAGGAGAAGGAACTTCAGATTTTGAATGTTTGCGTCTGAGCCCTCAACCATGAGAATGGTGTCGTCCGCATATTGGAGGTGCGTGATGCCCCCATCACCTACAAGGTGCGGGCAGATCCCCGTGATGTGCCCAGCCCTCCGTGCTTTGTCCAAGATCATCGCTAGAGCATCGACAATCAAGTTAAACAGGAAAGGGGACATGGGGTCGCCTTGGCGCACCCCCTGGGCAGTGCGGAAATAGGGGCCGACTTCCCCATTGATGTTCACCGCCGTGCGTCCGGACGTCACAAGCTGCATTACCCTAGCAATCCAATGAGGATCAAAGCCACGTTCCTCCATTACCTCCCGGAGAAAGGACCAATGACCCGTATCATAGGTCTTATGGAAGTCAATCTTAAAGAAGACAGCCCGAAGGTGTCTTCTTTTGACCTCATGGAGAACCTCGTGTAGTACGAGGACCCCGTCTAAGATAAATCGACCCTTAGTGAACGCCGATTGGTTAGGGTGATGGATTCTTGGTGCCAACAGATTCTTGGTGCCAATAGAGCTGTCAATCGCTAATGGTTCTCTGAAGGATGATATTCTTGAAAGGACGTCAGGCCCTGGTAGAAACATCCGTGCTGACGTTGCAAGGCCTCCCTTCTTCCTCTACGCAAGTTTTGTTGACATCAGCAAAGACATGTGGGATTGGATGTCGAGATTCTTATTCAGCATCAAGCCAGAGTATCTAAACAGTAACTCGTTCTCGGCTCTGACACGAAAGGAGGGTTATATCCATTACCTTCCAACGGAGAGAAGGCATGTCGTGGTAGTTTCAAGGTCATCAATGACAACCACAGATGTGTTAGGTCCTCTGCGGCCACACCAGCTGGAAAGGGTACTAGGCTATCCACCTAATCATACAGATCTGCCCGGCCTAAACCCGCAAGACAAGGTTGCTTCTATCCATTGCACAATGGTTTTCGGTTTGTTTGTGCCGCTAGTTTTCTGTTTTATGAAGGATTTGTTCGAGTAAAGAGGCTGTATTTTTTTTATATGAGGTTCATTCAGTTCAGTTCCAAAGGTGCATGTGTAACAGCTACATAATACAGTTCTTGTTTTAGTTTATAGTTGTGTTCGGCTTGCAGAACCCTGGCTGTAGCTGTCATTTTTCATTCAGATAGTTCTGTTCTTGTTGACCCATTTTCTGTCGCTCGAGCTCCAAAGATAACTGTTCTTGTTCATTCATTCAGCTCCAAAGATGCATGTTCCATTCAGAGAGTTGTTTAGTTTATAATGGAACTCCAAAGATAACTGTACCTTTGCTTCCTGTGATAACTGTACCTTTGCTTCCTGTGACAGAAACCGACTAACAGCTTCAGGTGCAGTGAAAGCTGTAATCTGTCAAGTGACCAGTGTATGTGTCTGCTCCTCCAGATTGGCTGAAGGCCCGAGTCCTGTAGCAAACAGAAACCACTAGTAGCTAACAGCAACTGAATGATCTTCGACGACACCAGATCTTGTGTTCTCGATCGAGGCTTGGCTGATTGTAGGCTTTTTGGGGTAAAACTTTGGCTGCTGAGACACCATGCCGTCGTATCTATCACTTAGCTACATATATCCCTATGTTTGTTTATGTAGCAGCATATCATGTTCTTGTTCAGCTTGAAGAATCCTTGCTGTCTCTGTCATTTTCCGTTCAGATAGTTGTGTTCTTGTTCATCCATTTTCTGCCACTGGAGCCCCAAAGATAACTGTTCCTGTTCATCATTCAGCTCCAAAGATGCATATTCTGTTCAGATAGTTGTTTAGTTTATAGTGGAACAGATAGTCTATGAGATTCATTGAGTTCAGTTCCAAAGAAGCATGTGTTATTGCAAAACCCTCACTGCATCTTTGTTGTCTGTTTTTTTTCAAGGATACATCTTTGTTGTCTGTGACCGAAACCAACTAACCAATCTGTCTTCATTTCAGGTGAATTGGAAGCTGTAATCTGTCAAGTGACCACTGTATGTGTGCTGCCCCTCCAGATTGAAGGGAGACAGAGAAACCAGTAGCAAAGAGAAACCAGTATAGTAGCTAACGGCAAGCGAATGATCTTCGATGACACCGGATCTTGTGTTCTGGATTGAGGCTTGGCTGATTGTGGATTTCCTTTTGGGTAAAACTTCGGCTGCCGACATGATGTTGCGGTGACCTGAAGACACCACACCGTCGTATCTAGCGCTTAGCTACAGGGATATATTGTGATTGTTGCCATTCACAAATCAGCTTCCATCTTGTATTTACTAATTGGAGGCACCAAACGAGGTTCCACGTTAATTCTGGTGGTTAGAAAATTTTGACCATTAGATTTACTAATGATACATTGATGGCCGTCAGATAATGTCCTGATTGCCTCTTCACGTACGGGAGAGATACTCCTCTATTTGCACCTCCTTACGTGATAAAAAAACTGAAATAGAAAGGGGATGCACCTCTTCACGTGCAGGAGACAGACTCCTCTCTTTCCACGTCCTTATACCTGATACAAAAACTGAAATAGAGACCAACAAAAAAACACGACTGTGTAATCCTAGCCTCCTACCCTCCTGCCTCCCACCGCCGCTTCTTCTCCACAAGTACGTCGGATCCCCTCGATCTGCTGACCTCGGAGCTCCCTCATCTGATCTTCAAGGCTGCTCCGGCACCATCTATCTCCTTCCTCGAGTATCAGGCCCCCTCCATGCTCGCCACGTACTTAAGTAGGTCGGACAAATTGGCCATGCGTACTGTGGAATTCAGAAGAATGCGTTGCATTGGAGATGCATGAGGAGAATCGAGCTCCCTACCCCTTTTTGCTGCAGGTAGGTATATGTTTTCTATCTCATCAACAATTTTGTATCTATAGAACATGGGACACTAGCAACAAAGTAGCGTTAAATCCTATAATTTTTACCAATTCAACTACTATCCACGCAGTTAGCCATCCTTAGATTTTAGTGGAACAAAAACTTAATACCAATCCGACTGCGAGAGTATGCAATTTACTAAGGTTAGATGGCAGCGGAATTAATTAGGTTTTTATTCAATCTGATTTCTACTATGTACAGCCAGTTTTGTTCCAATATCAATGGAATAAAATACAGAACAAATGAATGTCAGTATAATTTATACGAAGACTAAAAAATGTTCTCTCGTTGATTTTATTATTTTGTTTCCTTATCACACTGGACTGAAGATAAAGAGCGTTGTGGGGATGTTGTAATAACTATGGGGGTTGGGCTGAGGGCCAGAGATCTTGATGGAGAATGTGTGCTAGAGCTCAGATACAGAGAGGTCTGCATCAATGACCATTTGCAACATACAATATACAGCCGTGTGGAGTTTGTTCCAGAGGAAGTAGCATTTACATATGTAAAGTTGCTCTGTTGTATAAGCAGTAGAAAAAGAAGTGTTGCGGCGACCACCATGTATGGCTGTTTAAGGCAGACAATATAGCATGAAGTAAACAGTCGTGGACCCGGAAAAAGTTCAGGAATGACAATACCAAGATCTAGGAGGAATAGAGTTATGTATCTATTTTTATTTTTGTAAAACTATGAGATACAGAGGCCGGATACGGAAGTGGTTGTATCACCGACATACATGACTAAAATTACTAAAAGCTTCAGCCGCAAAAAATGATATTAGTTCGCTGGCGCTAAATCTTAGGTTACTCAAACTGAACTAATACATCTGAGATATATGACGCTAAACTCCGATAGATCAAACTGAGTTGATATTTTTATATATATATGGTGTTGCACTCATTCTCTTCTCTTATGAATATTAAATTTCATTTGTTCCTTTCTCAAATTCTGCACACATGGAATATGAACTCATGGTTTTCAAAACAAACTAAATTACCAGCTATGTTTTGGAGCAAGCTTCAGGTGGTTTGTGTCCGGTCTGTGTGTGCAGTGCTATTTGGGAGAATATTAGAAATAACATAATGTGCGTCCGAAAAACAATAGTCGCTTTGTAATTTCTGTCATAATTACTCCAATAAAACATACTCCAATAATTTTATGTAATGCATGATGTGCTTCCTTGTTATTGGTTTCTACAATATATCGGTGTCAGTTTTATTTTCTTAAGATGTTGAAAAGTATATAATTATTTATAATATTACGTTGTACTAAAGTTCTCCCTCTGATCACTTTTATAGGACGTTTTAGATGGTTCGGACAGCTCCCAAAACAGTTCAAAAATCAGCTGTCTAAAATGTCTTATAAAAATGAACGGGGGTCACTACAAGAAATATGTCAACTTGTGACCTTCTGTCAGTGACCCTGAAAGAACTGGTCATAAATCTACGACCATTTGGTCAAAAGCTGTTCGGGGGGCTCCAAACCCTAAACCATAACGACCATTTTGATCAGAAAGGTCGTAATTTTCTTACACAAAATGGTCGTAAAGCAAACAACACTGGTCCGCTTCCTTATTTCTAGCTGATAACGACCAATATAGATGGTCATAGCCTTGTAAATTATGGTGCATTGCTATGACTAGGCGCCACCTCATCAGTTTTGCCTATGTGTCATGTCTATGTGTCATTTTTTGCCTTAGGTTGTGAAGCAGCCTATATTTCTGTCATTACCAAAATTTCCAAAAAAAATTAGACATTCTTTACTATCCAAATCATTGCCTCATGATAATATTCAGCTCCATTTACCTGGTAAATCTTCCTCGGCAAATTTCCAAAGTTTCTGTTCAGCTAGAACCGTTGTGAAGGAAGTACTAGCTAGGCGTATCCTAATGAGCTGATTTTTTGCCACATCTTCTATATTCCCAAATCATAGCTCTCCACAAAATTTGAGACCCATCTAACAATCCATGTGAGCTCACCATCCAATCTTTGTTTCTAATAATATTTTCAGTTTGTGAAGCAACTATATTTTATGTTAATTTATAATTGCTGAAAATTTACCACGACATGACCCTGCCCATAGAACCTCCCTCCACCAATTTTAGCCCATTTATTCTAGCCAATTTCCCTCAACATTTTTCCCAATTTTCTGTTCAGTGGAGAGCACTATGAAGGAAGTACCATTTTTATTTATCCAAATGGTATGAAATTTTTAAAGTGCCTTCATATGCCCAGATTATCATCCTCCTCCAAATTTCATATCAATCCATTCATTCATTTGAGTCCAGCTTCAATATTCATATTTCTGTTCAGTGTGGTACTTTGCAAAGCAAGTGACACCTAGGCTCCTCCATTTGAGCTGCAAATTTTTCAAGACAGTGTCCTTAGTAGATGATCATCCTCGGCCAAAACTCAGGCCCATTGGCCATGTGCATTTTCCCCACCACTAATCAAACACTTGGCTGCTAATTCATGTTTGAGCTCAGTTCAGTCTCCTCGTGAGATTCTTCTATTGCCTTCTTCTTCCTGACACCTACCGGGGGAGTACCCAACCCACTAGATATGCCTAGGCCGCCCAGAACGCGTGGTAACGCAACGGTCATGCGGTGACCACGCGGCGGGCATGCGAGTTTACACGCTCTGGAGTTGGGGCCCTCAGCCACCGTCCAAACCTCGACGTATCGCCACCAAACCATATATTTATGATTAAATAGATACTTATGTACCAAGAAATGATTTTTAGAAAAAATAAATAGCAAACTATAAGGCAAGTGCAGTTCAAATTTGACCCGCTTCCTACTGAATCGGCGGAAATTTGTCTTTTTCACGAGACGTGGATCAAAGCTTTTGACACCCAACCATTTGACCAATTGTGCATTGAATATGTCCTAGTATTTTAGAAAATTGATTTGGTATAATTTTGCAACAAATATATGGTAGGTCCTTCACAAAAAAACTCATTTTGGGCACTCGAAAAATGGAAAATGAATTCTTCCTCCAAAGAAAATGAAAACTTTCTTAGGCAACATTGTTTGCCATTCCAATATGCACCCCTATGCATAATATTAGATCATTTAAACAAACTAAGCCATGAATGTGGCCATAAGATTGAGCATTTGGGTTGATAGACATGAATCTTCACACATGATAGCTCATTTCTTAGAACATTTTTTAAAATAATTGCCGTATTACAAGTTTTTTTTTCTGGTAACTTGGTCACATATAATGACACAATGCGAAGGTTTTCTAATTTTTAGATTTTTTTGAATTTTTTATGCCCGTTTCAAAATGCAGTCAAAACGGCGGGTATGACCGTTCCTAGCTTGGTTGAATCTTGAAATTTTTTTGGTATTTCTCTGATTAAATAGATACTTATGTACCTAGAAATTATTTTTAGAAAAAATAAAAAACAAACTATGAGGCATATACAGTTCAAATTTGACCAGCTTCCTCCTGAATCGGCGGAAATTTGTCTTTTTAACGAGACGTGAATCAAAGCTTTTGACACCCAACCATTTGGTCGATTGTGCATTTAATATGTCCTGGTATTTTATAAAATTGATTTGGTACAATTTTGCAACAAATATATGGTAGGTCCTTCACAAAAAAACTCAGTTTGGGCACTCGAAAAATGAAAAATGAATTCTTCCTTCAAAGAAAATAAAAACTTTCTTAGGCAACATTTTTTGCCATTCCAATATGCACCCTTGTGCTCAATATTAGATCATTTGAACAAACTATGCCATGAATGTGGCCATAAGATTGAGCATTTGGGTTGAAAGTCATGAATCTTCACACATGATAGCTCATTTCTGAGAACATTTTTTTAAAATAATTGCCGTATTACAAGTTTATTATTTTTCCTGGTAACTTGGTCACATATAATGACACAATGCGAAGGTTTTCCAATTTTCTGATTTTTTTAAAAAAATTTACGGCCGTTTCAAAATGCGGTCAAAACAGCGGGGATGACCGTTCCTAGCTAGTGGTTGAATCTTGGAATTTTTTTTGGTATTTCTCCGATTAAATAGATACTTATGTATCTAGAAATGATTTTTGGAAAAAATAAGAGCAAACTATGAGGCAGGTGCAGTTCAAATTTGACCGCTTCCTGCTGAATCGACGGAAATTTGTCTTTTTCACGAGAGGTGGATCAAAACTTTTGACACCCAAACATTTGGTCAATTGTGCATTAAATATGTCCCAGTATTTTAGAAAATTGATTTGTGTTACGTCTCCAACGTATCTATAATTTATGAAGTATTCATGCTGTTATATTATCATTCTTATATGTTTTACAATCATTTTATAGCAACTTTATATCATTTTTTGGGACTAACCTATTGACATAGTGCTCAGTGCCAGTTGCTGTTTTTTTGCTTGTTTTTTACATCGCAGAAAGTCAATACCAAACGGAGTCCAAACGCAGCGAAACTTTCACTACTAGGGAAAAACCTAGTAGTAGCGCGGGTTTAATGCCTACTAGTAGCGCGGGGCCCCGTGCAACTAGTAAGGCGCTACAGCTATTCCTTAGCAGTAGCGCGTGTAACACACGCTACTGCTAAGGCATATAGCCGTAGCGTGTATTGTTTCCAGCGCTACTGCTAATCTAACTAGTAGTAGCGTGCTTCCTGTCCAGCGCTACTAGTATTCTGTTTTTCATTTTTTTATTTTTAGTGTATTTATATGCCGTTATACAAATTTTGATACAGTACCAATTAAGAGGTTGTTATATCATTATGTCCATGATGAATTAATATATCATTGTGAGGAAGAAACATGGATTAGATTCATTTGGATGAATCAAAAGTTGAATTAGGACGACGATCCTACTAATTCAACTTTTGGTCACTTTTGATCCATCCACATGAATCTAATCCGCGTTCCTTCCACCAATGATATAATAACTAATCATGAACATAATAACAAATCATCATGATAATCACGATCAACATCATCATCATATTAATATAAAAACTCTTGCATCATATCATCACCAACAACACTAGCTAATAATCATCATAGTCATTACCACTAACACTATTTAATCATCATAGTCATAGTGTAGCTATCTAATCACCACCAACACTAGCTAATAATAATCATCATAGTCATTACCACCAACACTAGCTATTTAATCATCATAGTCATAGTGTAGCACATCATCATCTTCAAACTCATTCTACCTAGCTAATCACTCCTACTGCTCTCTCTCAGGTAAAATAGCATAAAACATGTGTAGCACTCCTGCTTCATCATATTGGAGAATGCAGATGAACCTGTCTCCTAATTGTGGGCTGCGCTTCTGATTGCTGCTCCCTAGTACTTCTCTGCTGTGATCCTTCATAATTTTGCTCCAGTCTTTGAATATTAAGACTTGCTTGCTTTGAGAAATCATGAATGCACTCATGTGCAATGCAGGATATCTTGGCCGTAAGCTAACCATTGTCATGCGACCTTTAGGCTCGATCCAACGAGGCACAACATTCATCGGGAGTCCCTGTTGAAGAACATCGTAGTAACATACTTAGCAATGAAGTTTAGCTTAAAAAATAATGTATGCAAAAGATGCACTGAGGACAAATAGTAAAAATCTTACCATCTTTCCTAAATAGATGTGACCGTAGTTCAATACGCACACTAGTGGTCGCACGTATTGAGTACTAATATTTCGAAGTCCAGGAAAATAACATGTCTTGACAGTATCAAGATCCTCAAGCCATGAAACATAATGACTTATCTCCTCGCAATTTAGTTCAGCCCCGAGACAGTAGTAGGTGATGTCTACCAAGCGCCGGATATGTTTGCTTGAATGGAAATAAGCTGTCAATAGAAATTAGTTGTCAACTATTTTTAAATAAACAATATAAATTACTTAATAAATATGGTTGAGAAACTCACATAATGGTAGAACTGGAGGCGTCTGCACATCGACCCAGATGTTGATATTACCTTCAATTTCATCTTCCGGACGAATATCAAAGGTGATAAGCATATTAGGCTCAAATGCATAAGCCTTGCATAGTGCTCTCCAATTTTTGCATTCAAAATAGGAGTACGTGTCTGCATTGTATAATTTTACGGCAAAAGTATAACCATGCTCGGTCCTCAAGTGAACTCTCTTTACCTTCATACTTTCCATAGTACTGAAATCAATCTTATCCAAGACATAAATTCTTGCATGGCAGGGGATACGCTAGTAGAATTGTAAAAAATTAAAATTATAAGTTGAAGCAAAAGAAGCAGAAGTCATGCTTAATTACGAAAAAAGACTTGTCGTTGTGACTTACTGTATCCACTTTGAAGTTCTCATCCAGCATGTTGCTGAAGCGCCTACCACAAACTAGGTGAGGCGTGTCGCACAGGCCGCGCTCGTCTTCGCAGTATTCACACATAACGAATTCCCTTTCGTCGTCAGACATTTCCTATGTTCATAGTTGAAACATTAATTGAAAATCGATCGAAGGCAACTACCAGAAAACTCAACACACAGATCACTATTACTCAATATGCAACGGGTTGACTTTAGGTCTGTCGAGTCTTCCTTCCTAAACTCTTATCTCACGTATATGGTGGGCACTCCCTCTCTGATATTGCGACCGTCGGTGATGGTCGCTACTCCTCCTTCCCCTAGTGCATAACAAAGGTCTAGCACAAAGAGAAGAAGGAGAAGCGACCCCCACGACAACAATCGGCATTCTTCTTCTCTCATATATGGTGGAGACTCTCCCTCACTGATTTTTTGACTGTCATGTATGAAGCCCCGACAGACTTAAAGTCAACTCGAAATGTCGTTTAATTCTCTTTCTAGCAAATCCGGGGCACTCGATATTTCCTACATATTCTAGCACAAGTCATGCTTAAATTCACAGAAAAATCCGGCATGACCTTTGCTAAAATAGGACATATCGAGCGCCTGAAATTTGCCGAAACGGAAATGAATCAACACTCTAGCAAAACATAGGCCACTCGGATTTTCCCTGTGATACAAAGATGTCCATACACATACAACGATGCTTGAACTGGTGCTCATTGCATTTCAATGGTTCAATATTGACAAAAACATTTCAATATATATTATAACCCGAACATTTCATTTGGTTAAGAAGCATAACTAAAAACCCTAGTTCTACTCTATTCAACACCAAGGAGTAGAGAAGGAGGAGGTGGACTTTTAGCTCACCGACTCGGGTGTAGAGAAAGTAGAGGTAGCTCGGATGATGATCACTCCAAGGAGACACGACTCTACAAAGCCTGCATATTCCACCGAGTAAAATTTTAGATCATCAAATCTCATATAGCATTCTTTGATGACAAAGTGATAATGACATAAAAATAATTAAATTTTCCAATACATTTCTATATTGAAAAACAAAATTACAAAAAAATTCTATACCTAAATTTTCTTACTAAAAATTTTTATTACTAAATTTGATACCTAAAAATTTCTCATATAGCATTCCAATAGATTTCTATAATTGAAAATTTTCTATACCTAAAAAATTATATTACTAAAATTTTCTATTACTAAAACTTTTTTATATTCAAAAAACCTATTCACTAGTCTATTAAGCACTTACTATAAATAAACTAGTTCTATTAACCACTTCCTAAATAAACTATTTCTATTAAACACTTACTAAAAAACATTAAACAAACTACATTATACAAGAACAGTAAAAAACACTTTAGGGTTTAGGAGAGATGGAGGGAGGAGGGGGTGGGAGGAGGGAGGAGGAGGAGGGAGGAGAGAGGAGGAGGGGGAGGAGGGTGGTGGGAGGAGGGAGGAGGAGGAGAGAGGAGGGAGGAGAGAGGAGGATGGGGAGGAGGGCTGCCGGAGGAGGAGCGAGGAGGGAGGAGGGGGCGGCCGGAGGAGGAGGGATGGAGGAACTACCTAAGTGGAGGAGGAGCAGGAGCGTCAGCGGCGGCGTGCGATGACGGTGGTCGGGGAACGGCGGCGGCGGCGGACGACGGGGGTGCGGGGGAGAGTGAGAGTGGAGTGGAGAGGGGAGAGTGAGGGGTGGCCGGTTGGAGAAGATAGGGTGGCTTTAGCAGTAGCGCACATTAACATAAAGCGCTACTGCCAAATGACATAGCAGTAGCGCGTTTGGGAAACAGGCGCTACTGCTATACCTAGTCTGGCGGCAAGGTCATGGCAATTGTAGTAGTAACACTGTTTCCTCCTGACGCGCTACTACTATGTGGATATCAGTAGCGCTGTTTGTTGTAGAGCGCTACTGTTAAGTAGCAGTAGCGCCTTTTTTTAAACCGCGATGCTGGTAATATTCTGTCTATAAGGTTTTCCCTAGTAGTGTTTTTGGACATTTTTTCTGGACCAAAAGACACCCGTGGGCCAAAGAAGTACCAGAGGGGAGCTCCAAGGGGAGCACAACCCACCAGGGCGCGCCTGGGGGGCCAGGCGCGCCCAGGTGGGTTGTGCCCACCTCGGTGGCCTCCCGCACCGCCTCTTCGCCCTATAAATTCCCAAATATTCCAAAACCCCCGGGGGTAACCCTAGATCAGAAGTTCCGCCGCCGCAAGCCTCTGTAACCACGAAAAACCAATCTAGACCCCGTTCCGACACCCTGCCGGAGGGGGAGATCATCACCGGAGGCCATCTTCATCATCCCTATGGTCTCCATGATGAGGAGGGAGTAGTCCACCCTCGGGGCTGAGGGTTTGTACCAGTAGCTTTGTGTTTAATCTCTCTCTCTCTCGTGTTCTTGAGATGGCACGATCTTGATGTATCATGGGCTTTGTTAATATAGTTGGATCATATGGTGTTTTCCCCTCTCTATCTTGTTGTGATGAATTGAGTTTTCCCTTTGAGATTTCGTTTTATTGCATTGAATACTTTTATGGATTTGAGAGCACTTGATCTATGTCTTGGCACTCAACTCGCGGATTCCCGAGGTGACATTGGGGTAATCTATGCATAGGGGTTGATGCACATTTTCGTCCTTGTTTCTTCGGTAGAAATCTTGGGGCACTCTTTGAGGTTCTTTGTGTTGGATTGAGTATTATGAATCTGAAATTGTTTGATGCATATCGTATAATCAACTCACGGATACTCGCGGTGACATTGGAGTATCTAGGTGACATTAGAGTTGGTTGATGTGTATCATATGGTGTTATTTTAGTACGAACTCTTGGTTAGATCGATCAGAAAGAATAGCTTGGTGTTATTTTAGTACTAACCCTAGGATAGATTGATCAAAAAGAATAGCTTTGAGGTGGTTTCGTACCCTACAAACAATTTCTTCTTATGTTCTCCGCTAGATAAGAACTTTGGAGTGATTCTTCATCGCACGTTGAGGGATGGTTATGTGATCCAATTAGATTAGCATTGTTGAGAGATTGCAATAGCGAAAGCATGGACCCTAGGCCTCATTTTCAAGCAATGCAATACCGTTTTTGCTCACTTTTGATACTTGCTACCTTGCTGTTTTTATTGTTCCTATTACAAAAATCAATATCTACTATCATTACTACGCTTTTATTACCATCTCTTCGCCGAACTAGTGCACCTATAAAAATTACCATTGTATTTGGTGTCTTGGGGACACAAGAGACTTTTTGTTATTTGGTTGCAGGGTTGTTTGAGAGAGACCATCTTCATCCAACGCCTCCCACGAATTGATAAACCTTAGGTCATCCACTTGAGGGAAAATTTCTACTGTACTACAAAACTCTGCCCTTGGAGGCCCAACACGAGTCTACAAGAACAAGTTGTGTAGTAGACATCAAGCTCTTTTCTGGCGCCGTTGCCGGGGAGGTGAGTGCTTGAAGGTATATCTTTAGATCTTGCAATCGAATCTTTTAGTTTCTTGTTTTATCACTAGTTTGGTTTATAAAAAGAAAACTACAAAAAAATGGAATTGAGGTTGCATCATATTATTCATCTCTATAATGTCTTTCGTGAAAATGATGGAAAGGAAAATTGTGCTCAATTGATAGAAGAAGAATTCTATAAAATGTTTGACAAAAAATCTTTGAATGATGAGCATGATTGCAATGTTGTTGGTATGAATTCTTTGAATGTCCATGATGCTAATGATATGCAAAGCTACAAGCTTGGGGATGCTATGTTTGATGAAGATGATATTTTTAGTCCCCCAAGTTTTGATGTGCAAATTTGTTATAATGGTAGCATGCCTCCTATTTATGATGATTATATTGATGAAAGTGGATTTGGTGAGGTCATGACTTTATTTAATGATGAATCCACTATTTTGGAGGAGGTTGCAATTGATTATGACAATAAAGTTCCTATATATGATGATTATGGTGATGACATGTATGCTATATTGAATAATGATAACCAAGAAACTTGTCATCATGATTTTAATTTTCAATCTCATGATAGTTATTTTGTTGAGTTTGCTTCCACCACTATTCATGAGAATAAATTTGCTTATGTGGAGAGTAATAAAATTTCTATGCTTGTGGATCATGAAAAGAATGCTTTATGTGATAGTTATATTGTTGAATTCATTCATGATGCTACTGAAAATTATTATGAGAGGGGAACATATGGTTTTACATATTGCAATAATATCAAGTTTCCTATCTATGTGTTGAAAATCTTGAAGTTTTGCTTGTTTTGCCTTCCTATGCTAGTTGATTCTTATTCCCATAAGTTTTTTGCTCACAAAATCCTGATGCGTAGGAAGTGGGTTATACTTAAATGTGCTAGTCATATGCTTCATGATGCTCTCTTTATGTTTCAATTCTTATCTTTTACGTGAGCTTCATTGAAATCATCATGCCTAGCTAAAAGGGATTAAAGAAAACCGCTTGTTGGGAGACAACCCAACATTTACCCCTACTATTTTTGTGTGTTCACATGATTAGGCTACTTTAGTAATCATGTTTTATAGCTTTTATTTCAAAAAAGTGCCAAATAAAGCCTTTGGGATAGTGTGGATGATAGTTGACTTGATTCTGTGCAAAAACAGAAAATTTTGCGCCCAGTAACAGAATCATTTAAATTCACTGGAGTATCTAAAAACTCTGAATTGTTTTACAGTTGATGGGTATACAACTTGTCTACGTTTTCCTAATTTTTCAAAAAAATTGGAGTCACAGAAGTATGACCTTAATTCAGATCTTTACGTACTGTTCTGTTTTTGACATATTCTGTTTTCAATGCATAGTTTGCTTGTTTTATGGTTTCTATGGCTTATATTGCTTAATATAAATTGTGGAAATTGTAGAGTACAGTAGGCATTGTGTGAGAACAATTATGAATCTTGTCTTTGATAGTACCCAAGTGAATGATTTGTTTTATCATACTAATTCATCTCACGAAGTTCCGTTAAGTTTTGTGTGATTGAAGTTTTCAAGTTTTGGGTGAGATATCGATATGAGGAGAACAAGGAGTGACAAGACCCTAAGCTTGGGGATGCCCAAGGCACCCCCAAGGCAATATTCAAGGAAGATCCAAGCAACTAAGCTTGGGGATGCCCCGGAAGGCATCCCCTCTTTTGTCTTCAACATTATCGGTAACCTCACTTGGAGCTATATTTTCATTCGTCACATGATATGAGTTTTGCTTGGAGAGTCATTTTATTTTATAAGGATTTGCTTTCTGTTATTTATAATAATGTTTTGCATCTTTTATTTCAATAAAAGTGGCAAGGATAGCCATCACCATGCTTATTTTGCAAATATATGAGTTGCTGTTTCAAAACAGAAAGTTTATCGCTGTTGCAATAATAATCCAGAAAAGTCAGAATGTGATAAAATGTTGAAACTTTTTTCACAATAAGATCTGATAAATTTTCTACAGTTTTCTGAATTTTCAGAATTTTTGGAGTTAGGGAAGTATGAGTACAATTGCACTCTTTACAGACTGTCCTGTTTAGACAGATTGCTGTTATGTTCACATTGTTTGCATATGTTTGCTTGTTTAATGATTCTATTTGAGGATAGGAGTATTAAATATGCAGAGGCATTTAGTATGCAATGTTGAATAATTATTTTAGTGATTTGCTACAGTAAGATAATGATAAGGTTTTGCATTGATTTATACTAACTTATCTCACGAGTTCTTGTTGAGTTTTGTGTGGATGAAGTTTTTAAGAATTAGGGAAACCGTGATTTGAGAGGAATGAAGAAGACACAAGAGCTCAAGCTTGGGGATGCCAAAGGCATCCCAAGTTAATATTCCAAGAAGTCTCAAGCATCTAAGCTTGGGGATGCCCCGGTAGGCATCTCACCTTTCTTCATCAACAATTATCGGTTAGCCTCGGTTGAGCCTAAGTTTTTGCTTCTTCACATGATGTGTGCTATTCTTAGAATGTCATTTTATTTTGTTTTGCTTGCTATTTTAATAAAATACTTAGATCTGACAGTTTTAAATAAGAGAGAATCCTCAATTAGCTACCCATTTACTTAACTACTCATTTGATCTTCACTTGTATCTTTTTGGAGTAGTTTCTCATTTACTCTCATGCTTCACTTAGATTATTTTGAGAGTTGAAATTTTTGAAGAAATACTTATGGTCTCATGCTTCACTTAAATTTATTTGAGATCTTGTTAGTAGCAATGGTAATACATAAATTTAGTCCCAAAGTAATGGATATTCAAGAAGGATATAATAAAAACTTTCATGTAGATCACTGGATATGATAAGTTTGATTTCTTGCAATAGTTTTGCGATATGGAGATAGTAATATGTGAGTCATGTTGGTGAGTAATTAAGCTTTAGTAAGAATATTGGTGTTAAGGTTTGTGATTCCCTATGCAAGCACGAAAGTCAATAATTATGCAATGAAATTACATCCTACTTGTGGTGCATTATTCGGTGTTAGTTATGCTCAATGCTCGTTTATGTGAATTTTCGTTTCTTGGTTGGTTGCTTCTCAATCTATTTGCTAGCCTCCATTTGTACTAAGTGGGAATACTACTTTTGCATCCAAATTCTTAAACCCAAAGTTGTGCCAAATGAGTCCACCATACCTACCTATATGCGGTATTTCCATGCCGTTCTAAGCAAATTTGTATGTGCCATCTCTAAATTTTCAAAATAATTTCCTTTTTGTGTGCTCGTACCGCTCATGAAGCGGCATGGGGTGGCCAATATTTTCCATGATAGATGTGTTATTCTCAATATGAGTGTTTATTCACTTGTCATTGCACGAGAGTACGGCAAATGTATTAGGGATGCCCATGTCCCAAAATGAAAAATGAATTTATTGTATGTTCTCAAATAATAAATTCCTTGAAAAGTGTTGGTATGGAGGGCACCCGTGGATACGGCTAGCCATGGATCGTGAAAGAATGGTGGAAAAAGGAATACACTTTATTTTCTGTTTGGGAACCGCCTATGATATATCTAGCATGGAAAGTGTTGGGAATTACTCGGTCGTTTTCATTGACGGGAAAAGTATGCCTCTCAAAAAATTTATCTCTCAATTTAAGCTTTGAGCTCTGGCACCTCTAAAAATCCCTACTTCCCTCTGCAAAGGGCCTATCTATTTACTTTATGCAATTTTTTTTATTTGAGTCTCCATCTTCTCTTATAAAGCACCAACTAAGGGGCACTATGATCGTACTTGAGCATTGGATGTAGCTAATATTCGAGTGTGTCTCATGAATGGATCAATGATTGAGCATGATGGGCTAGGGATTACTTTCTTTAGTGTTGATATTTTGAAAGACATGGTTGCTTGTTGATATGCTTGAGTATTGATGTCCTCATGTCAAATTATAGACTATTGCTTTGAATCATTCAAGTCCAAATGTCCATGCTACAAAAGAAAGATTATATGATGAATATGATAGGTAGCTTTCCACAACAAAAATTCCGTTTTCAATTGCTACTTTATCATAATATGTTTTATGAGAAAGAGTTGCTATTATGATGCTAGGAAAAGTGATTGAAATTATCATTGATCAAACTTATGCACTTTGCTAGCATTCACACTTCATAAATTATTTCTTTTATCATTTACCTACTCGAGGATGAGTAGGAATTAAGCTTGGGGATGCTGATACGTTTCCAACGTATCTATAATTTATGAAGTATTCATGCTGTTATATTATCATTCTTAGATGTTTTACAATCATTTTATAACAACTTTATATCATTTTTTGGGACTAACCTATTGACATAGTGCCCAGTGCTAGTTGCTGTTTTTTACATCGCAGAAAATCAATACCAAACGGAGTCCAAACGCAGTGAAACTTTTTGGAGATTTTTTCTGGACCAGAAGACACCCGGTGGGCCAAAGAAGTACCAGAGGGGAGCTCCGAGGGGAGCACAACCCACCAGGGCGCGTCTGGGGGCCCAGGCGCGCCCAGGTGGGTTGTGCCCACCTCGGTGGCCTCCCGCATCGCCTCTTCGCCCTATAAATTCCCAAATATTGCAAAACCCCCGGGGGTAACCCTAGATCAGAAGTTCCGCCACCGCAAGCCTCTGTAACCACGAAAAACCAATCTAGACCCCGTTCCGGCACCCTGCCGGAGGGGGAGATCATCACCGGAGGCCATCTTCATCATCCCTATGGTCTCCATGATGAGGAGGGATTAGTCCACCCTCGGGGCTGAGGGTTTGTACCAGTAGCTATGTGTTTAATCTCTCTCTCTCTCTCGTGTTCTTGAGATGGCACGATCTTGATGTATCGCGGGCTTTGTTAATATAGTTGGATCATATGCTGTTTTCCCCTCTCTATCTTGTTGTGATGAATTGAATTTTCCCTTTGAGATTTCGTTTTATCGGATTGAATACTTTTATGGATTTGAGAGCACTTGATCTATGTCTTGGCACTCAACTCGCGGATTCCCGAGGTGACATTGGGGTAATCTATGCATAGGGGTTGATGCATGTTTTCGTCCTTGTTTCTCCGGTAGAAATCTTGGGGCACTCTTTGAGGTTCTTTGTGTTGGATTGAGTATTATGAATCTGAAATTGTTTGATGCATATCATATAATCAACTCACGGATACTCGCGGTGACATTGGAGTATCTAGGTGACATTAGAGTTGGTTGATGTGTATCATATGGTGTTATTTTAGTACAAACTCTTGGTTAGATCGATCGGAAAGAATAGCTTGGTGTTATTTTAGTACGAACTCTAGGATAGATTGATCGGAAAGAATAGCTTTGAGGTGGTTTCGTACCCTACAAACAATTTCTTCTTATGTTCTCCGCTAGATAAGAACTTTGGAGTGATTCTTCATCGCACGTTGAGGGATGGTTATGTGATCCAATTAGATTAGCATTGTTGAGAGATTGCACTAGCGAAAGTACGGACCCTAGGCCTCATTTTCAAGCATTGCAATACAGTTTTTGCTCACTTTTGTTACTTGCTACCTTGCTGTTTTTTATTGTTCCTATTACCAAAATCAATATCTACTATCATTACTACGCTTTTATTACCATCTCTTCACCGAACTAGTGCACCTATACAAATTATCATTGTATTTGGTGTGTTGGGGACACAAGAGACTTTTTGTTATTTGGTTGCAGGGTTGTTTGAGAGAGACCATCTTCATCCTACGCCTCCCACGGATTGATAAACCTTAGGTCATCCACTTGAGGGAAAATTGCTACTGTCCTACAAAACTCTGCACTTGGAGGCCCAACACGAGTCTACAAGAACAAGTTGTGTAGTAGACATCAATTTGGTACAATTTTGCAACAAATATATGGTAGGTCCTTCACAAAAAAAACTCATTTTTTGGCACTGGAAAAATGGAAATGATTTTTTTTGCGCAAAGAAAATGAAAACCTCCAAATCAACATTGTTTGTCATCCCAAGATACACACATGTGCACACTATTGATTAATTTTAACAAACTATAAGAGGGTAATATGTTGAATGTTACCCGAAATAAGAGAGTAAAAAATATAAGAGAAACAAAAGGAAAAAACCAAATTACATAGGCTTAATCCTGATTGGTGGAGTCAGTTGTGGCATGGATCGCTGACATGGCGAACATCCGTCCATCCATGCATCCATCCATCTGTCCATCCTTCCGTCTATCCATCCCACCACCACAGCATACCCCTCTCCCCTCAAGCTCGAACCCCACCCAACCCCACTCTCTTGCGCGAACCCTAGCGTCCTCCCTTGCCGCCGCCACCTCCGGCGCCCGATCCCGTTGACCAGCACACCAACATGACCCGACGTCCGGCGTGCGCGCCGCCACGTCGTACCGTACGCACCTGCCGCAGGCGAGCCACCACAGGTGGCTGCGCTCGCTGCTGCTCGCGCTCCCGCTCCTCTCGCTTCAGATCCTCTACGCAGCGCTCGGGCCGGCGAGCCCGCAACAGCCGCCCTCCCCGCCGCGGCCCGGGGGCAGGCAGCAGCAGCCCCTCCCACCGCCCAGGCTGGCGTACCTCATCTCGGGCGGTCCTGGCGACGGCCCGCGGATCCGCAGGCTCCTGCGGGCGCTCTACCACCCCTGGAACCACTACCTTATCGGGGTCTCAGGGGAGGAGGAGCACGCGGATCTCGAGGCGTTCGTGCGCGGTGAGGAGGCGCTGCGGAGGTACGGCAACGTCAAGGTCGCGGCAACGGGGGAGTGGTCGCGGCGCCGGCGGATCTCGCGCCGGGGCCCCACCGAGCTGGCCGCCACACTCCACGACGCCGCCCTGCTGCTCAGGGAGTTCGACGGGTGGAGTTGGTTCATCAATCTCAGCGCCTCCGACTACCCGCTCATGCCCCAGGATGGTAATTTCAGCTCCTTCCTGGATGGATTGCCCCCTATTAGCTTGCAATTTTAAGTGTGTTTTGCTTGTTAATTTTGGAGTATTTAGTACACTTGTAGCTACCAAAGCTACGGATTGTGCGCCTTAGTGCTAGCTTGTTTTGGCTTCTCTTCATTTAGGAGCTTTGGATTATGGACTTCTTTGTGTCGCCTATCCATTTCACCAAGCTTGGTTCTGCTATCTAATTCTCTACCGTCTGATATCTAGTTCTCCAAGTGGTAGTTGCCCTTATGAGGCTACTCTGTAAGGTTTTCATTTGCTAGAACTCCTTACAGCCAGTTATTCTGTTACTCTATGTTTTAAAATAGTGCTATTTTGCCCTTTGGTGTAGTCCAGTATTGCTAAAAGATAAGTTCAGATGGAGTTTAGATTCATTACCATGGTCAACGCACAGGCGATCCAGTTACATCTTGAAATTTTTTCGGAACTTGGTGTGTCTCCGTAACTCTGCAACGACACTCAAACTACACCAAGTAAATTAGTTGATAAATAACTTCAGAAGTGGGCCGTGGCAATTTTCATTTCCCCATTCAGTTCCACTCCTTCATCTTCTATTTAAGTTTTCACAATTTCCTAAACATCCGCCTCATAGACCTCCTAAAAGCAATGTGTCATCGATCGTTGGCAAAGCTATCTTTGTAACAGTACCATTTAAGATTTCCCATTTTTCTCCATACATCAATTCAAGGACTAACTGTCACCCTGTAGTGCTTATATTGTCAAAATGGATAGCAAAACAATCCTGCACTCCTACCTTGCCATAGTGATATGCTTTCTCTTATTGTGCATCGTTGGCATCCTAGATTTCCACATTCACCAAAAGAAAACAAGTTCATCATATATGTTATTTTAGTTGTTGCCATTGTCTCAATTAAATGACAATAAATACTGCAGCATTGGTATTCCTTTCGTTGAAAATATTGCAGTATTGGTTTTCCTTTCGTAGAAAATACTGCAATAAATACTAAGGATTTAATGAGTTAGGTTGTTGGGCAAGACATTATTGGTGTTCCTTTCATAGAAAATGTTGTGATGTGGTAAATAAGTAGTGAGCTTCATCATTTTGTGTAAATTCTACTGGAATATTACTGATGTTACATCAACTCGAGTGGTGGTGCTGTATGTTCACAAATATGAGATGTTCTAACTTCTTTCTAAATCAGATGTATATAGGCACATTTTAGTGTGTTTGTTCACTCATTTTAGCCTGTATGTAGTACATATTGAAATATCCAAAAGATCTTATATTTGTGAGCGGAGGGAGTATCTTTCTGCCCTAGTTATCAATACAGCGCCAGCCGCGGCGCATGTCCACTTGTTGGTTTTTGGACCAAGAGCTCCCCCAGGTCTTGACTAAGCCTTGAGATCCGGAGCTTTATCACTTGAGTTCACAATTTTTACCTGGTTGTTACAGCAAATTACTGACTTAGACCTATATGTTGATCACATTTATGGATTGCATTTGCTGTACCAAAATAGTTGGTGTCACTTTTGAAACTAACATACCTGTTCTTGCCCTTGACAGACCTCCTTCATATCTTCTCATATCTTCCAAGAGATCTGAACTTTATCGACCACACAAGCAATATTGGTTGGAAGGAGTAAGGATATTTATTTTGGTGTGCTTCTTAGTGATCAGATATGTTCTTTATCATGATTCTTTGGTTGCATGTACAGGCATCAAAGGGCTAGACCAATCATCGTGGATCCAGTATTGCAGATCTCAAACAAAACTGAGGCTGTAACAACAAAGGAGAAAAGAAGCATGCCTTCAGCTTTCAAAATATCTGTAGGTATTGTCTCATGCTTGTTTTGTACTTAACACGGTCGAAATATTATGCACTAATTCAAAATAACACTTTGCTGTTGCCTGGGTTGGTGGATAGGCCTCAAGCTGACACTTTACTGTTCACCCCTGCCTTTTCTAGTTACTGAAAAATTTATCATGTTATGGATTATATGCAAAAGAACAAGTTATCAGAACTTGCTGCTTGTGCTCAACCATTGTATCTTCGTACTGATGCATCTTCCCATGTGTATCCCCTGTTAGTATTGGGGTGATTTGAGTTCATATATTTGAAGATTCAGTGGAATTTAGCTGCATGTACTAATCAATATAGCTTTACTTGCTTGTTTGGGTGCAGAGGTGTGTGACCTACACATTGAAGAATTTACATTGGTCATATAAATATCTTGGGAACTATATCTGCATCCATATGTTCTTGCCAGCATTAAATGTTGCAAGTACACATTAGAAATGCAGAATTGTGATACTGTGCTGGGAGCACTCTTGCTACAGTCATGAGTTAGATTTCAGCTTTGCATCTTTTCAGGTTTAACTGTTGGTTTACATTGAAACTGTTGCAAGTGTCAAATTGAGTGCATAGTGTGCAATTTGTCTTTAGTAATCTAGTCGCACATAAGAATCAGACCATATGTTTTTATTATAAGCAAACTATATTGATGATTACAAGATAAGTGAAAATATACTAGTGCTACCTTGATTTTTATACTGTATGCCATTTATTTCTTCGTTTGATGTTTTATATGCTTCTGATGCGTGATCCTTCTAATTCTAGGTGATTTGTTTCTTGGAATTTGGAAGAGGAAGACGATGAAGCGTGGTGGTCATCTATCAATCTGCCTCATGTTTTGGTTGTACTTCATAGCTAGTTACATTGTATTCTGTACTAGTCAACATATCTGGTTGGAGGTGCTGCTGCTGCATCTGGCGGAGCTGCAGCTGCCGCCCCAAAGGGCAACCTTCATCAGACACAACCCCATAACAGGGTCTCAAGGTTCTGTGCCCCATCGCCCCTCTTTCTAAATTACTGAAATGAAAATGGCTAGGCTTGGTGTGCCTCTTGTATCTATTGCTCGATTTGTTATGATTTGATTCACCGAGAGTGATTCTTCTACTATCTTGTAGTAAGGTTAAATGGAACAATGAGGGATGTTTCTAATTTGGTTATTTCTAGAATAATTCATCAACTTGAGATATGCTGGGATGTTCTGCCTGCCCTCGTGCCGCCTTACATCTCGGATGCAACATGTTTTATTGCACACAACTGCTGAAAATCTGTACCCTACTATAAGATGCCACCATCAAGTAATAACACTAATAATCATCTCTACCCTTCTATTTTGAATTGATTGCATATGATTGGGTTGTGCTTCCTCTGCTTACATTCAGAATTATTTGATGTTAACGATGAATATATACTAGGACCATTGCTTTCACCTACAATAATTGATTCAGTTTAATAAAGTATAACCTGCAGAACATCTACAATTGTAGTTTAGGTTTACTACTAATAGTGGAACATATGTGATTGCTCCATACTGTTAAGAACAAAGACTCTCATTTTGACATAGCGTGTTTTTGTTTGTGCCATCCTTTATTGAATGAATTCAATAAAGTTCAAGAATCCTCCCTGGCCTTCTACTAGTCCAAATCTGAAGTAGTATTACTAATGTTGTTAAGTTGTTTAAACATGCTTGCTGCTGATCTAAAGAACCATTCATGTATTTACATGTTCATAATTTCTTCTGTCGTTTGTAATTTTTCTGGTTAACTGTGCTAATTGTTTGCTGCTAATAGTATTTTAGCATTGTTTGCTGCTAATAGTATTTTAGATCCTCTCTGCCTAGCTCTTTCTCATAGATGCCGACAGGAGTGCATGGCAGACATCTAAATGGTTAAGTACATGCAACATCTAGCGTCAACGATGATGCAAACGAGATGTTCAACTGCAGCCCCATCCATCGCATCGACATGAAGTCAGGTATCTACCCTGCCGAACAAATATGGTCCTGATGTTTGATGGCCTGATGCTTGATGCATGTATCATGTGACACACATTCTAGATAGCGACCTTTTGTAGGTTATAGTGTGCGTCTATGCTTAAGCTGATCTCGTCCTCAACGCGTATGATATGAAGCTTTAGTTTCTGCCAGTTTGGCACCTTAACTAGATAGCGAGTTTCTCTTGGTTTGCGGGTGTTGGGTAAATCTAATTAACTTTGGCATAGTTGCTCTGTTATCTTGCACTATGCTGGTACTTACCATTTGCAAAATATATCTCAGTTTGCACTGTTATGAGAATGTTATAATGAGAATTTATATGCACCATTTCTTGTTAGATCTAAAATTCCTTGTTAGATCTAAAATTCTACAGAAATTTTCCATTTTTTTTAGAATGTTATATGCACAGATTCTCTTGATCTTGTTCCTAACTTTTCTTATTTATTATTTGCAGATGTTGGCCTTCATTCTTCAAAAGTTTGGTGTACCAGAGCTCCAGGAAGAAGAATCGTGAAGAAAATCCGCACCCAGCAATGTGTTCTAGCTCGCTGGAGCTAGTTATGTGTATATTTAGTTGTATTTTTACAGCTGAATACTAGATTTGTACTATGCATGATTGTTATGTACTACTTTGTTTGGCTGTTGTATGAAATATTATGCCTTCTAGGCTCTGTTTGAATCAAATTGTTGGTAGTTGCACAAATAGAGAGCTGACAGCAATCCTGATAATCGGGGCCCATTTGACTAGTAGGACCTATTTTGAAATGGAAAAGAAACAACAGAAAACTGATAAGTGGGAACATCTTCGAAATTATCCATAATAAAAAGGGGCCCAAAGAAGTGGACGTAAAAGGCGTGGGCCTAAAAGGATGCGGCCCAAAAAATAAAAATGTTTTGGGCTTGGCCCAGGTAGCTGACCAAAGCTGATATGGATTTTTTTTTATAAATAGGCTGAATTGTTGGGCTTGGCCCATGTAAAACACCAAATTGGACCGGGCTGCTTCTAATCAACGACCTTTTCATTTGGTCGCAATTTTGCCACGTCAGCTTGCCACGTCGGATCCGATGTGGTGTAGACAGACAACCAGTGACCAAAACAATTGGTCGTAGGACCAATGACCTTTTGTTTTGGTCGTTGCCTTCTACGACCATATCACAGAGAAGGTCGTTAAGTTTCATTAAAGACGGTCAGCTTTTGACCAATTATTTTTGGTCATAAAAAGGTCGCAAATGAAAAACAATGACCATTCAGCGACCAATAGTGATGGTCGCAAGTTGACATATTTCTTGTAGTGTATTATTTTTCTCACATATATACTGACCTCCATGCTATACTATTTTTCTCTCATATTTCTTGAAGGCATATTGCAAATATGGCGACAAAGAAGATTTGTTCATTGCCTAACCAAAAATGAATTCAAGAAGGTAATAATGTCAACATGTCGAAGCTTTATATTAAATTAGGAAGTTCGCAAGTTAGTTTATGTGTAGTCATACTACTGAGTCAAGCACTAAACAGTAAACTTTTCACAAAATAATTAAGTTGTAAACATGTGTAAACTTAATCCAGTTACTTCCTTATTATTTTAGTGTTTCATAGTGGTCGCAGGCTTGCAGCAAATGGCCTTACATTAGTTCTATGGCATGTTGTTGGTTTCTAAAATATAACTAGAAGCATACGCGCGCCTTGTTGTGCCGTTCTATTTTTCTATCGTTTATTTGTTTGATTGTTAATTCACGAATAGATCTCATGCTGCTCTATTTGCGGGTCGGGCTTGTTGTTCATTTCATGGGCCTTGTGTTTCGGCTTCCATAATTTTGGGGTGATAACACCCTTTATTGCATTGCAGGATATGTGTCCAGAGTCTAAGACACACCATCATTTACTTGGTAGGATATTACTCAGTTTTTTTACAACTATTGTTCTTCACAAAAATGATATGTTAGCAGAGTTATCAAAAACATATCCAAAGTAGTGGTTGGCATCACGCATGTCCTGAACCTGCAGGGTTAAACCATAGTACTGGATGGACATAATAATATTCATCCACAAAACTAATTCAAAACTATGATATGCGCAACCGAGGCTTCTGATTGTAGTATCCATCCACAACAATCATACAACTCTATGATTTGACCAACCAATATTTCATAACTTACCTTGGTCACATACAAATAATACAAAACACCAACAATAAAAAAAGGATAGTGGAGGTGATAAATACTTTAAAGTTGCAGCACTACACCAAAGTATATGGCTTCTGGTTTTCAATATTGACCATTTAGATGCGTAATTAGAATCAAAATAGAAAGAATATATTTGACATAAAAGCAATGCTTTGCACTGACTAACGACAGGAAAGGGAATGAAGCATGTTTATTGCGGCCTCTAAGAGGAAGAGACGGAAATGGGAGGATCAAGAGGTAATAATACAAGTGATTGGTCCAAGTTTTCATTTGAATATAACGTTATTGATGCATTAATAAGGCCTGATCAGCTGTGTACATAAGTGACCCGGTGACAATTAACCAAATTATCTTCACGAAAAAACCTAGTTATCATCTTGTCTTATTGTTTTAGTGCCAATTAAGTTCAGTTAGAGACCGTGCTCCTTTGGCACGGAACCATATGCTAATTAATGCTCCCGCCGTTCTAAAATATAGTACATACTTTGTTTTGAAAAGTAAACCGCATCAATGTTTGACCAAGTTTAGAAAAAAAACATCCACGTGTACTTTTATAATTTATTTATTTAGTACTTTAGATATTGATAGTTTATTCTAGAAACTTGGTCAAACATGGACATCTTTGACTTTTGAAAAACTAATATGCACTGCATTGTGGAACAGAGGCAGCATAAAGCATGACATGTATAAACTGCCTGAGGTTGTTGATCCACAAGCACGGACATGGTACTCAAGCAGTGAGAATGAGGCTTTCAGATTAAAACCTTACACGGTTAGATAAAATCCCGGTATAATCTGCTACTTGTTTAGCCCCGAAGCGAGTGAGGTTGAATTTGAATAAGGCTACCAAAGAAAGGATGACAAAGAGAGAGGAAGGAGGTATCGCGAGTTGTACTATAGACCTTGTGGACCATGGCTTGTCGATGAAGGTGACCAAGTTCCGAAGACAACAGTCATCCCTATCTAGCGGCATTGCTAGCCATGGCGTCCTACCTTGTCACCTGCTCCTCTAGGCCCCGAGCGTCATCATCTTTGGACGCTAATTAACGCACAAAAGAAGGGGAGAAAGATGGAGCGATGGGCGGGGTGTGCGGTGTGGTGGTGGACATGCAAAGCCGGTGCAACCTTGTGGTGCGGAGGAGGCGGTGTGGGTCGGACACCCGTGCAACCATGTGGTACGGAGGAGGCAGTGATGGACTGGCGGCGCCCGTGCAACCATATGGGCCTGGTGCCTGCGCAACCGTGTGGTGTGGAGGAGGCGGTGATGGCTCGCGTGTACCGCCATGAGAGAATGGGAGAAATATGGAGAGATGGGCGGGGCATGCGCCGTGGTGGTGGACTGACGGCGTCCATGCAACCATGTGACACCGAGGAGGTAGTGATGGGCCAAGCTGGCGGTGACCGTGCGACTGTGCATTTGTACATCACTTTGATATGCGTCGATATAGTGGGCCGCATCATTAATTTCCCTCGTACCAGATGTACATGAGTGACATGTAACCCTTTTTTTCTTGAAAATAGTCTCCCCCTGATCTAAAATAAATGTCGTGGTTTTAGTTCAGGGAGTAAGTGACATGTAACCCATCAAGTGTTGGACACACGTAGTTGGATGGTTGACCTAAACAATAAACAATACCTATTGTTGGATGGTTAGTAGGACATTGATATCCCCTACCCACCAGAGTTCAAGTCCTAAATTTGACATTGGTGCTCGCATTTTCCTGGATTTATTCCAGACCTTTTGGCAATGTGCATTCAATGAGAGGAGACGTTCCCATCGACTATGAAGACATTTGTGACGATTTCGTCAATTTCAAGATGATGATGTGCTGGTTCAGTCTCTCAGAAGTGCTCATAGGTGTAAGGTTTCCATGTGTGCATTCATAGGGGTGAATGTATGCTCGTGCATATGAGCAATTTTATTTGTACTGTGTTAAAAACAATATATATTCACCTAATAAGAGACCGTGATTCTCCTAAGAAAAACTAACAGGTTCTTCTAGAAAAATAAGACAGGACCACTTGACCCTCCTAGCCCCGGAGCGCTCACAGCGCTTATAATCCAGGGAGCTTAGATATTGTAGTGATATTGTCGGTTGTCTTTTCAGATGGTACTATGATATCTTCACGACACACATATTACATCTCCTCTAATATATGCCTTGAATGCATATGATGTTATTTATTTTGTCTTCCTCTGCAAGTTCACAAGTGTTACTCCACTGACACTACTAGGGAAAAACCTAGCAGTAGCGCGGGTCTAAGGGCTATCAGTAGCGCAGGGCACCGTGCTACTGATACGGCGCTACAACTAACGTTTAGCAGTAGCGTGTTTTTACCCGCGCTACTGCTATACCTACTTAGCAGTAGCGTTTTCCTGTCCAGCGCTAAAGAGCCCTACTACTATATTTTCACATATCTTTTTTTTGCTACGTATTTGCGATGTTTTGTACAGGTTTTATACATTATTCTAATCATATCATAAACATGCAATATACTCATCATATCATACACATAATAGTCTCATCATATCATCCAACACAAATTATGTCGTCACATCATAATCACGATATAGCTATACAAGTTACATAGCACGTCTCATCATACATAATGTAGTACTTCTTGAGGCGCCGGTTCGTATCCCTCTCTCGCACTAGCGTGAACCTAAACTAACTACTTTCCGCTTCGGCTCTGCTATCGAACCCTCTCTGGCTGTCGCTCGGAAACCGGTACACCTAGGCCTGACACTCCGGCCACTCGTCGTATACTCCTGGCGTAGCACTTCTTCGCCATCGATGATCTATGTACCTGCATCGTCACATGAGTCGATAATATGCAACATATATAGTTGAGCAACAGAAAGAGACAGACTTGGCAAAAATAGAAGCAACATATCATAAGCATAAATAACAAAGTTCATCGTACCCAAAATGCCCTAACTAGAGTGATCTTCGCTAGTTGAGGAGGACGGTTTAATTACATCACAAATAAAGTTTCGTCGTGCATAACTCAAAGTTTCGTCATAGAGAAAGTATGGACTAAACGGACACATTGCCATATATCGCCAATCACTCCAACATGTCGTGCCATCCATCCAAGTCAGGGAGATAGTCCCCGAGCGCAGTGAAAGGCTTCAGGACACTGAGCGGCTACGCGTGTTCGGACGTCTTCCCGCGACATTTGCCCTTCTTCGTAGAACATCCCTGTTTTTTCGAGGACCTCCTTCATGATGATTTGGGCAAGTTCACGCTGGATGTGATAGAACTCAGCTCGAAGTCGATGATCCGGGATATCTCCTAGGTTCTTTGCCCATTGCAGAATATGGGCATCACCGGATCTAGGTGACATGCGAAGGTTCTGCTGATCCCGTTTGTACTCCAGCATGTGGTGGAGGACATAGAATCCATCACTGAGAGTACCACTCGGTTGCTGGATGCAGCAGAAGTTGGTCTTATGGCCGAAGGCGGGCGCGCGGTTCCTTGTCTTCTTGAGCGTGATCTCTCCACCCCGTAGGCCGTAACTAAAGAAAGCACTGTCGAGAACAGACTTGATGTGGGTGTAATCCTTTTTCTTCATGTTCTTCGACGAGTCCAAGTAAAGAGCGTGGGAGAATCGGGGGTAAAGGATGATGAGGACGGCGCGCCCGTCGCTGCGCAAAATAAGTACACCTCAAATTAGCCTCCACGCGTGCAAATGAATGATTGAAATCGAAGGAAGGATATCCGCACGAATGACTTACATGGGATGATAAGGCACGAGAATCGTCTCCTTGTCCTTATTGCCGACCATGAAATCGGGGATGTAGTTACTCGCGTATTCACGGTGCTTTGGGCAGAATGCCAAGAAGCCCTTGTGCATGAAGTATGGGTCAGCGACACAGATATAAGGTATCTGCTCAATCCTGATGATGTAGTTCATGTACAAGGCAAAAAGGCGGACAAACGTAAAATCCAGCTTTTTAAGTGAAACATGTCGAAGATGTAATCGAATCGAAGGAAGAACTTCTCCGCGGGGAATGTGTCGACGTACAACCTTTGCTGCGGCACGTTAACCACATAGAGCGGGTATCCTGGATTTTTCGAGGCGGTCAGGCTTTTCTCTCTCCGCAGCACATCGTCATGAAGTCTCCTTAGATTGCCGTATATGGCCTCTACCGCTGCCTTAGGTAGGATCGGATCACCGGGGATATGCCATTTTGCCGCACCTATGATAGGTATATGGTCTTGAACCCGAGGCTGCGGAGGCGGCTGGATCATAGAAGCAACTTTGCCTTTCCTCGGTCTCTTCCTATGCGTCTTTGCTACTGGAAGTGAGCCTATAATACGTTCATCCTCCGGTAATTCAGGCACCAACTCATCACGCTCAAACCCTGAGTACTCATACTGCTGAGCCATCAATCCTTCGTCGTCATAGGCGCCGGTATTGAGATACTGTAGAGGGTCATCGTCATCCTCGTCGATGGCATCATGCATTGCTTCTTCGACGGCGGCGACGTCATCAGCCACTAATGGAGCCTCTTCCTCACCCGGCACGACATGCGACGCTAATTGGGTAGGTGGGGTGTTGGTGTTCATACCTTCCTGAGGCTGCTTGGTCGTGGGTGTGCTCCCGGCAGCCTCCAGACGAAGCAGACTCTTCGGCCACAACAGGACCCAACGCTTGCAATCGCCAAGCCGCTGCAGGGTCTCGTCTCCATCTCCCCCTAGTACCAGAGGAGCCAAATTCTCATGGCCCAGTTCGACACTGGCCACGGAAACCTTGACGACGTCAGGGGGGTCAGCCGGCTGTGGAACAATTGTTCCTTCGGCTTCACTATCGTCGCCTTTCCCACGTCCACCTTCTGGCCATTGATGGTGTACAGTATGGTGCACGGGGTTACGTCGGCCTGCAAAGACATGTCTGCGACGTGAGACATCCGAAAGGCAACGGAAACGTGAGATTATACATATATTGAAGAGGACCGGTGTGACTGGTACCGTGAGGGCGTCGAGCTCAGCCAAGGACGAAGCCCCGTCGAGCATGCTAGAGACGGAGGACGGGCTGCTATGAGCAGGTGCAGGAGCAGGTGCGGTTGCATGAGCAGGTGCTAGTGCAACGCTAAACGAGCTGCTCCCGAAGAAGTTGGAAAGGGGAAAGTCCGCTACCTCTTTATTTGGATTTTGCTTGCACCAATTGACGATAGCCGGAATCAACACACCATACGAAGATGCCATTTCCTCTCTTGCGGCAGCTACCGCTACTTTGACTGTCTCAGCTGATTTCTTATCAACCGCAATCTCAACCTTCTTGTCGATGTTTTCTTCGTTTAACCTCCGCCTTTCCTTTCTCTACTCATTGGTCTCACGGTAGTACTTCTTCCACGTGGTGCTGTCTCCGACGCCGTGCATGCGTCCATACGACGGCCGAGTGTCCACCGGGAGTCCTTTCAATATGTTCAAGGCCCGATTGAATGGGGTGTCCCACTTGGGCCTCGCCAACGCCTCAGACGGCGAGTCGCTTTCGGCCGCAATCCTGTGTTGCTCTTTCTGCAAAATGAACAAGGATCGTCTACAAATATGACTAAACATGCAGTCGAATTGATCAGAAGCTAAAATTAGGGGGTAAATTAAAAATTACCAGCAGTCTCATGAACTCCGTCGTGACCGCGTCCGTCTCGAAAACCTTGTTGACTGGATCCCAATGGTACCGGGCCCTGATGACATCACGCTCCTGCGGGACGGTGAACTCCGCCAAGGGGTCTGGGATCTCCAAACTTTCACGTTCCGCGTCCTCCTTGGCCCATACGGGCCTCTTCCCCGCGTAACCACGGCTTCCGAGGTGGTGGCACTCTAGGTTCCTCTCTTGAAGCCGCTTCATGTACTTCGACTTTTCTTTGGCAGCTTCAGCAATGCAAGCCGCCTTGAATATTTCGAACTGCTCTTCTGTAATTGTCGGATTATCCTTTACAATCTCGGAGTAGGGTTCCATTTTGACCATGATCCGATGTTTCACCCTTACTTTCCAGGCGGACAACGTGCCGCTAAACTTGCCCATGGCGCGTTTGTTTATCTTCTTCATTGCCGGGTCTTGCCACGGTTGAGTATATTTGATTTCATCCCGGTCCGGGAACAAGAATACTTGGTGCAGCTTCCTTAGGAGGGAGTGCTCTATATTTGGTATCTTCTTTAGTTTCTCATCATTGATGGTGGCGGTTGCCCATAGGATGCAGCCTATTTGATTGCCGTAGCACGCGTGCGCTTCCACAGGCTCTTTTGGCTCAAAATTGCTGGAGTCCACCTCCGTGACCACCAGTCTAGTAGTGTTGAGCTGGTTTGGGCGACGTATCCTCTTCGGTTTCGGTTCTATACCGGCTTCACCAGTCTCGGTGCTGGTCTCGGCGCCGGTGTCGGTCTCAGCGCCGGTCTCAGTCTCGGATGTGACAGGTGGGCACTGCAACAACCGTTGCTCCTCGAGAAGGTTCAAATAGGCGTCTGCCGCCTCGTAGATGTTGCAATCACCAGAACCCTGTCCTTCATCGTTGCTAGCCATGTTTCCCATGATTAAATCAAGTCAATTAATTCTAGACCTAATAAAATGAATAATGACATAAAAAAGGCCTATGTTTTGTAGGAATGTTGATTCATTCCCGGTACGGCAAATCCCGGGCACTCGATATGTCCTAGTTTGTAGCACATGTCATGCCGAAATTCACGGAAAATTTTGGCATGACCTTTGCTACAAAGTGGACAAATCGAGCACCTAAAATTTGCCGGAACGGAAATGAATCAACATCCCGGCAAAACATAGGCCTCTCGGCTTCATTCTCTGCAAACAACAAAAGGCCACTTGGGCACAATCGAACCACTTCAATGAAAAGATATAACATGACCGCTTCAATGAAAAGATATAATCAACAATAATGGAATATGCAAATGAACATCAATGACATATACCATATAACATCAATCTTGTTTTTCGTTTATATAGCAACAATTACTTTAACCAAGTTTTTGAAAAGAAAAACAATTATGTTTTTTGTTTATAGCTAAATGCCATAGCTATTTTTTTTATTTATAGCTAAATGCTTTTGTTTTTTGTTTAAAGCTAAAAGTCTAGGAAGGGATCATCTTTAAAATAAAACTTGCCTAAATTCTTTTCCTTGAAAAATAGTGGTCTTTTCAAAAACCAAAAACCTTTTTCAAAATGACCTCACTAAACACTTCTCTGCCTAGGACAGAACCCAAATTCTGTTCTAGCTATTCCTCTCACACACACACACATTATTTTCTTTTCATCCAAATTGTTTTAGAGCAAATATTCCAACAATACTTGACCTTATTAGAAATTACAAAGGAACTCCATTTTCTCTAACCCTTCTGACCTCATCAAAATTTCCACAGCAAGACCTTAGTACCTACACCCAATTTCTTCAAAAATATTCAGGTCCATAGTCCAAATAATTCAAATTTCATTTGAATGAAATTTGGACCAGATTCAGGTCCATAGTCCAAATAATTCAAATAGTCTAAATAAATTTTTATAGCTAAATGCTACTATTTTTTGTTTATAGCCTCTATTAATTTAAAGCTAAATGCTACTATTATTTATATACCCTCTGTTAATTTAAAGCTAAATGGAATTACTGTTTAGGCATTTTCATAAAAATTTGCCCTAGCTAATTTCCTAAAAAAATTGCTAATTTTTTTCCTAAATGCAAAAAAAATTCCTACTGTCCTAAACAAATCTAGGGTTCATATGAACACCTAGGGTTCATATGAACATCATCACAGTAGCAACATATGAAATTTTCCCTAGCTAGCACAGAGAGAGAGAGAGAGAGAGGGGGGAGGGCAGGGGAGAGGAGAGGGAGAGGCTTACGGTCGGCGGTGAGGGCGGGCTCGGGCTCGGGCGGCGACGGTCCAGGGAGGGCTTGGGCGGCGGCGGCGAGGTCGTGGGCGGCGGCTGTGAGGTCGAGGGCGGCGACGGTGAGGTCGAGGGCAGCCTCGGGCGGCGGCGGTGAGGTAGAGGGCGGGCTCGGGCGATGGCCGGCGTCGAGGGCGTGCTCGGGCAGGGCGATCGACGGCGGCGACAAATCGAGTGGGGGGATAGGGGGGAGAGGGGGGAAAAGGACTTAGCAAAATTTTGAGCCCGCGCGGGGTTAAGTCAAAATAGCAGTAGCGCTGGTAGGAAAAAAGCGCTATAGCTAAGCTAGCTATAGCGCTTTCCACCAAAATGCGCTACAGCTATAGGAAGTAGCTATTTATTTTCCTTTTTCTTTTCCTTTTATCTAAGAAACTTTAGCTATAGTGCGGGCATATAAAAAGCGCTACTGCTAAAGTAGCTATAGCGCTTTGTGAGAACAAGCGCTACTGCTATGCCTTTGTCCTTTATTTTTATTTTTCTTTTGTTTTTCTTTACATTTTCTTTTTTTCATTTCTCCTTTTTCTATTTCTTTAATTTTCATTTACTTCTCTATTTATTTTTCATTTTATTTTCTTTTTCTTAGCAGTAGCGCTCTGCACCAAAAACGCGCTAATACAAGGCACTTAGCGGTAGCGGGCTTTCCGCAGGATCGCTACTACTATTCCTAGCCTACCGGCAACAGTGTGGGAATTATAGTAGTAGCGCTTTTACCTGCAGACGCGCAACTGCTACAACCATAGCTGTAGCGCGCTTTGTTGACACGCGCTACGGGTAAATAGCAGTAGCGCTTTGTTCTGACCAGTGCTACTGCTATACCTCTATGTATAAGGTTTTCCCTAGTAGTGTGATAATGATGTCGTGAAACTGTGCGGTATATTAGGTTCTATTTCAATATGAGCTAGCGGAGGCAAGTGTATTTTTGTTTGTTTCTTTTTGCAGGATGAAAAACCATTGGTCCATTCATTCAAATCTCGAAATATGTAGTGGCAACAACAAGAAGATAATGTAGGTGCATGGCTATTATGTTGATGGCGAAGCAATAAAGAACTTTGCTAATTTAATGTATCATCTATAGTTATTTAGATGTCTGAGCTATTTTCTTGAGTAGCTATACTTATTAATCTGATATATCTATTGTCTATTGTGATTTTATTTTCCAAGATCGTAAAGTGTTATTTCATTGGTATCAAACATCAAATTTGGTGGTGAAAACATAAAAAGACCGGTTGGGTGCATAATAGAGTTTTTTGGTTCACCAAACACACTAATCTTAGATACATCGTTTTTTTTTCTATTTATAAGAATACAAATGTTTAAAGTAGCTTTATCCTCCATGCTTGATTTTATGGATTTAGCAATACTTATTGATCCTCCAGCAAACCTTCGAATTCCGAGAAAGTACTGGTATAAAAATAATGTGCAACTTCTCTTTATTTTTAAAAAAATATTTCCTGCTTTCTCAGTTATTATAATAGTGTGATTACTTGCATATTAAGTCATTGTTTGGCCTAGAAACATGGTAAACTTCAAACTGGTGAAATTTGTATCAAAAATAAATGAAAGCTAATGTTGCTACTTCTGCATTTCCTTACTTTGACTTAATATCAATTGTGATTAATTAGATATTGTTTACATCATATCAATGTTTCAAAAGGCACTGGCTTGATGATGTTCAAATCCAAGATGAAACATTCATATTTATGCTCCTACAATTATAGCCATCCATATGAACTCCATATTCTAAAGGTTTGTTGTGTATTTTCTCTTTGTAGTTCCCTAATTTAGATTTTAGATCTACCATTCTAGAAAACATAAGAGATTAATTAAGACATGATATATAATTTCCTAATTTAACAGTACCAAAGTTATTTCTTAATATGTCAAAATATGTATCCATTTAAAAAATATTGAGGAATCACCCTTCACATAAAGTTAAAGTTATATTAGTGTCCACAGAGTATATATATGCATGTGGTGTAACAATGCCATAGATTTCAAAACGGCGGTAGAAAAATATAATACCCCTAGCCCGTGCAGGTGCATGGGTTGATGACTAGTAACTCACTAATGGTAGAAACGAAGAGCAGGTACCTGTGTGTGTGTATGTATTTATGTATGGAGTCCTTTCTAGCCATGTTGTTTGTTGAGCTTCGGAGGTAGTACTGCCTTTTTTCACAGCCGCTGGGTGTCTGATAGGATTGCGCCTTCTTTTACTGAAAACATGTTGGCTCCTCTTTACGTCTTCTCTTCGGTATGTGCTTCCCGGATATAAAAAGAGCAATCGACTAGCCAGCCATGTCCAGTGTTTGGCAAAGGGAAAAACCCTATTGAACGTCCAGCGAATGATTTTCGATCATGTTGTCGAGATTTGGCTGGATATTATTTACGGTGGTTTGTTGCGCCGTTGGATAATACTTGAGGCTGCTAAAAATGGTGCCATGGTGTTTAGTGTTAGCTACATATTTTTGTGACTGTTACCATTCAGAAATCAGCTTTCATAATGAAATGATGGTAGAAATTAAAACCAGGAAGGTGGCACTCTTTCCTGTGTATGTATCGTATGGAGTTGTTCTTTCTGGCCATGTTGTTGGGCTTCCGAGCTATGGCAAAGCTGATCAAGCAACGGCACTTTGGTTGTCGTCATTCTTCCTCGTGCTTGTTGTTACTTGATCAGATCTGCCATAGCTCAGAAACCGAATTGTCCCACTGCCCATGGGTGTGTTGGGGGCAGTATGTGGCTCTTCTTCTCGGGCCTCGCCGCCATGGCTTGGTGATCCACGGGTGGCGCACCATCAGCCATGGATACCTGCGCGTCTTTCTTCATGGCCATCTGGAAAGGGGATCCAGGTAAGGCGTCGACGGTGGCTCGGAGTGAAAGACCTCTACTCGGCGCCGACATGCACTCGCAATCGGCAGTTTTTGAGCACCTGCAATCAGCAGTTTTTGATCAACATTAACGTACAAACCATCGCCTATGGAGCACTCTAGATCCATGTAATGTGTGTACGTGTACATGTACCTAGTAGTGCTATAGTGCTAGAGTACAAGCAATGGAAGTGGCGGCCAGTGCTTGTAGTGTTGATCAATTAATCATCACATGGATAGTTAAAGCATGACTCATCTTTTTGTACTTCTTCTCAACAGATTCAAGCTTTCCAGTTGGACCCCGGCCAACAGAAAAGCTCTACTATCAACTTTTTACCAGAATTTGGGCCTATTTATTTTTGAACAAGTTGTTTGAAAAAACAATCAACCAAATTGAACCATTTTTAGAAAACTTTTAAGCATATATATATATATATATATATATATATATATATATATACACATAAACACTATTCTGATCACGGGATCAGAATAATATTCTGATCACAACCTGAACTTCCCGAGTAACGCGCCTGAACTTCCCTGTGTACGAACCCGAACTTCTGGCTATCTTCGCAACCGTGGCTTCCCCCGCGAATTATTCCGGTTGGTAGTGTTTTCTGGGATGTGACTGTAATCCAGATACCCATACCTGCATCTAAATGCTCGTTTTGATTCGTAATTTTGCAATTTGGCGGATTCACTCTCGGGGCAGATGAACTTGTGTCTGTTTACAAGTTTAATGCATTCACTGGATGTTCTAGATCCTCTAACATGATGGGAATTTGGTGTAGGTACGAGTTTCGTGGACAATTTGTCGTTAATTTGAACGGATTTGATTTCGGGTTCTGTGTTCTTCGTCTGTGGGAGTGGTTCCGCGGCTTCTGTGGATTTGTTGTTTTTATTTGAATATAGAGGGCGGATTTGATTGCAGTAGTGAGATTGGACCGTTCATGCGTTGTTAATTTGATCGGGCAGGCGAATACACCCCTGAAATCGGGCGATTGGATCTCATGTCGGCCGTGTTGACTTCGGTTCTTCGTTGAGACAGCTTGGTGGATTTATCGTTTTGATGTTAGGGCGCAATAGGATATCGTTCGAGGTCGCGGACTAAGAAGGTGTAGTCACCCAAGTGATTAAATCTGAAAACCAAATTCAATAATGTGTATTTTTCAGTGATTCTACTGTCTGTGTTACAGAGTTGGACTTCTGCACCTTTTGTGCTTGAACTTCCCTCATTTTAATGCATGTTTTTTGGGTGATGCTGCAATACGATCTGTTCGGTTGGTGTTGTTATAAAAATTTTGTGTACATTTTTTTGTTTTTCAGAGTACTCATATACGTAAATGTGGAGCTGGTCCATAGACACACAAATCATTTTTTTTATATTTATTCTGTCTTCGGGATTAGTTTTTTGGATCATCCACATTCTGTGGTAGTAGTTGGACTTCTATGGTACCAGTGATTAAACTTCCTGGTTTCCACATTGCAACACGGTGCAGCATCGCGCTCTATTTTTTTTTATTTTTTTTTGTAATTTTCAATTTTCTAATTTGGGTTTGAGTTTGTTCCGTGGGCAACTATGGGATTATTCCCAAATATGCATGCATACCTTACTTATTTTTTTGTAACATGTTTGCATACTTCGAACAGTGGTAGAACTTCAGTATGTGTTTAACGTGAACTTACAAGATTTTTGCTTCTGTGTAATTTGTTTTTCTACATGTTCATTTGATGTTTTTTCAAAACACCGAACTTCTGTGTTTTTACAACTTGAACTTACCTTATTTAGAACATTTGATTAGTTAACTTACGCCTTGTGCATTTTGTTTCTTCGACACTAAACATTATTATTCCTAAGGTGTTTCTTTCTTGGTTTTTTATGTCACAGCAATGAAACTTTTCATGAATGCAGGTCCATCTTTTTGACATTGATATTCCAGGACAGATTACATTCCAGGAATCAAAAACCCTTACTAGATTTCTTCTGCAATTTGTTGTAGCTAGTGTGTAAGTGTGGAGCTGGACCACAGGCACATGCTTCCTCTTTTCCCTTAGTCTATGTTTTGGTATAGTTTTTTGATCATCCACTATCTTCAGTAGGATCTGGACTTCTTTTTTATTAATGGTTGAACTTCTGGTTTTCCAGATTGCATTCCACATTTGCAAGGCGAAGGTGCATGGTGCTCTATATTTTCTTTGTTTGGTTTTCTTTGTAATTTTAATTCTTCAGATGTTCTTTTTAGACTTTTGTCTCGTGAGCAATCATGGGATTAGCCCAAGTATGCATGCACTTTTTCCAGATAATCTAAGGGTCGTCGTAGAAGCTGGACTTTCTATGTTGTTCATATGTGAACTTCTGCTTTTACTTCTTTGCAAGGTAATGCAACAAGTCATCTGTATTTCTTTCTTCTTTTATGTTATTTTTCATTCTTTGCATTGGTTTGGATTTTTTTGACTTAGTCCCATGAGCAGCCATGGAATTGGCCGACGGATATGCGTATTTCTTTTTATTTTTTCTAGTATGTTTTTGTACTTATAATAGTTGTTGGTCTTCACTGAATAACTATCCTGAACTTCTGTATGATAATCGTTTTTTAACATGTTAATTTGGGGTTTTACAAAACCTCGAACTTCTATATCTTCACTACTTGAACTTCTTATTTATAATTTTGTTTGTTATTTTTTGTATTTAAATATTTGTAGACATTGAAATCGGCATTGCGCGTATTGACAAATGCGGTAGCGCGAGGCCGAGCAGGGGGGGAGGGGGGTCGGGACCCCCCCTCCCCTCCCCCCTGCGAGGCCGAGACAGGAACGAGCCGGAGCAGGCGACGACGCGGCGTGCCGCGTCGTCGCATGTGGAGGCGAGTCCGTCACATCCGTGACCCCACTATCTATCTTAGGGTTTAGGGTTTAGGGTGCGTGCGGTGGGGGTGGAAACAGAATAACCGCATTGCGTCCTGTCAAAACCTAGCGCGCAGCAATGCGGTAGCGCGAGGCCGAGCAGGGGGGGAGGGGGGGTCGGGACCCCCCTCCCCTCCCCCCTGCGAGGCCGAGACAGGAACGAGCCGGAGCTTCTAAGCTTCTTCATGCGTCTCTCGTCTTGCTGACATAAAAGAAAAAAAATGTCTATTAGCACACAAGTTACATCTGCCTATACCTTTGTAACTGAACTTAGCATTATTCGCAGCCTGAACTTCTCATATAAAAGTGGTGTTCATGTACATATTTTTTCCCCTATGACAGGCATCACACTATGCACTGAGCTGAGTATCTGCCAATACTTTTGTACCTGAACTGAGCACCCTTCACAGAATGAACCTCACATCCTGTTAATTCTACACTATTTGATTACTTATATGTACCTGAACTGAGCACTCTCCACAACCTGAACTTCTTGTTTTGCAAAGGGGAAATACTGTCTACAGTTAAAAAACCTGAACCTTCATGAGTTTGAATGGTTGAACTACTAGTGCATACCAACCTGACCTTCATGTGAGATCACATGCATGTTCTATTTTCCTTTTATTTTTTTGCACAGAACCAGATACATACCAACCTAAACTCTAACACACTTACTAGTTGAACTTCACATGGCTTTTTCACATGTGAATGTGAATGCAGGCAGATTTTCTAGTGTTTGTAGCCTGGACTGATGCTCACACACCACCTGAACTTCACATGGCTGTAAGCAGGCAGATTTTAAAAAAGCTTTTTGTAGCCTGGACTGATGCTCACACACCACCTGAACTTCACATGGTTGTAAGAAAATAACAAACAGAAGGAAGAAGTTCAACCATACCCTGGCTAGAAGGTCGGCCAACCTTTTCCCAGCAGCAGATAGGCCACCTTGAGAGCAATTCGTCGGGGAGGTAGGAGATGAATGCCATGGCAATCCATGTCTTGCAGGGGGCGTGAAGTTCATCTGCACGAAGCAAGAAGGTCAGGCAAGGCAAGATTGAAGAAGAAGGCAACAAGAGGGAGGAAGTCCATGTACCGTTGGTGGATCTGGAGGCGCCGCCGATGCCGCCTCCGCCGCGGAGTTGCTCCGTTGGCCGCGCCATTCGCCGTAGCTTGCGTCGGGGCCGTCATCTGGTCTGCCAAGGCGTCGGGCGCTAATGGGAGGAGGATGCGGCTTTCGGAAGTCCATGGCGGCTTCGCCGCGTCCAGGCGACGCGGGCTCCCTCGCGCCGGCGTCCGCCGTCGCTCGCTCGCCCGCGCCGGTGGTCGGCCAGGAGCTGGAGATGGAGGGGAGGCGGCGGATCCAGCCGGCCAGGATCTGGGGAAGGAGGGGAGGCGGCGGATCCGGCCGACCAGGAGCTGTAGACGGGGGGGGAGGCGGCGGATCCAGCAAAGATCGGCGGCGACCACGGGGGAGGTCGGGGGATCGAGGGGAGGAGGGGCTGGGGCGGCTCGGGATCGGGATCGGGATCAGGTGGATCCTGTCGGGGGGTCTTGGGATCCAGTGGATCCTGTCGGGCCGGCGGTAGTTCAGAAGTTCGGGAGGACCCTGTCGGGCCCTATATAGGGGCTGCTGTGATCCAAATAACTATTCTAATCCTGGGATTAGAATAGTGCTGTCCTATTATATATATATATATATATATATATATATATATATATATATATATATATATATATATATAACCTGATGGTTCACGATGAAATTTTAACTGTATTTGACTTTCTTTAACCAACACCAAACATGATGACGCCAGATTTCTACCACAATAAGTGACCAGCGAAACCTCAGTGCCATCATGTGTGGTGGCTACAAGGAGGATTATGCTCGGCTAATTTTACAGAAGTGGCCCACTTTACAAAAAAGTAGCAAAATGCAGTCAAATTGCAAGGAAGGGCATCAAAGCCCTAGAGACGAAGAACATAGCTAGTCACGGATTTTACGTCTTTCTTTCCCCTCTTGCAAGGCGAATAGGACACAACCTTCCTCACGTCAATCTCCACCGGCAAGCCTGTCACTCCGGCGGCCAGTGGTGGGGAGGGAGAATCCTGGTGCCTTGGCTTCGGCTTGTAGATAGGTTAGGGTTTTAGTCCTCACAGGGGCGACGCTTCTGCGAGTTAGTCTTCCAGGCTCCGATCCTCCCCAAGTTCATTTGTTGGAACGGATTAGACGGACCTCTGTGTCACAACGATGTATTCATCCTTACTGTGAGAGGGAAGGCAGAAGGCTAAGACAACGCCCCCAAGAGAAGAGTGACACCACAAGCATCGCTAGTGTCGAAGCACGGAGCTTTCGCTCGGCCTCTCTTACCCGCCATGACGAGGACCCCACCCCAGCGGACCAGGGACTGTAGATCTTCGAAGTTCGCCACTGTCCAACCCTAGATCTACCCCCACCAAACGCTGGAACCCGCACGCCACCCTCGCCCGCCGCCGGTCACAAGCCTGGTCCAAGCACACCTCTGCCCACCGCTCCTCGTGCCACCCGAGAACGCCGCGACCACAACCAGATCGGCTAAAGCCACCGGCCCCAGCAGGCCCATGCCCAGGCCCGACGCCGCGCCGCAACAGCGAGCCAATCCCAGAGGCCTTGTAGATTTTATTTTGTTGTTGTTGCGAGGGGACCTTGTCTTGTAGTCCAACGGTGGCATGTTTGATATTGTTAAGACGCAAACTGCAAGGGGCCAGCCAAGCATGCATGCAAGGAAATGAAAGGAAGGATCCTCCTCTGCTTAATTTTGATTTGGAAAACATACAAATATATGGAAACGAATCCGCTGATTTCCAGGCAGGCAGGTAGCTCATTTGGATAGTTTTTGTAAACAAACCAACGAAAGCTCCGTGAATCACGTACTCTAGCCGGACGCACAACGGTCCATTTCCAACATTTGCGTTTCTCTTCCGTTAAGTAGTACCCGTCTTCCTCTTCCTCCTCCCATCCTCCCGTACGTTGTACAGCACCAACGACACAGGCATGGCGATGATAGTCATGGATGCAGCAGGGAGGTCCTCCGTCCCACCATCTCCCACGCTTGATGATGAACATGTATGTATCATTCATCCACGCCTTTATCTCATCTCATCTCTTCTTCCTTTATTTGTTTACCTATTATTATGGTTATTCATTCATCTGGCTGGCCGCTTCTCCTCTCATCAATGTTTTGGATCTTTATTATTTCAAAAAAAAACAAAATATGTTTTGGATCTTTATTCTGAATTTAAACTTCTTGCAACGAAATGATTAAAAAAAACTGATGATCGCAGGATGAGGGGCTCGCGCTCGCTATTCTTGCCGACCAACAGCCTATGGCGGTCGACGAATGCGATGATCCAGAGAGCGAGGTCGACTATGTACCTCTAAGAGTAAGTGTTCACTTGTTGCACTTCAGATTCAGTAGAGTCGTGACTTTGCAACTTCTTGATTGATCTAATTAACCTCATCTTGAGGCTGTGAGGCCCTTTTTTTTGCGACAAAATGATAACAATATTTTTTTATGATCGTAGGAAGAGGGGCTCGCGCTCGCTACTATTGCTGGCCAACAGCCTATGGCGGTTGATGAATGTGATGATCCGGAGAGCGAGGTGTTAGGTTGATCTCCGCTGAGCAGGCCCAACGGCCTGCCAGGCCCTTGGTCAATGCGCCCTGATCGGGGGCGCCCAACCCATTATGGTTGGTGGGCCCCTGTGACCCGTGCTATATTAACAGAGGTGGGGGCCGGGGCACGACTGACGAAGTTCACCGTCGCCACAAATCCCCACCGATACTCCCTTCCGATCTAGGGTTAGCACGGTGCTCACGGGAAGCACCATCACCACCTCTCCATCTCTCTGTCACCGCCGCCATCGCCGCCCTCTCCACCATGGTCACCAGAGCGGGCACATCCGCCCAAGGAGAAGGTATAATCCCCATCTCCTCTCACCACTACCGGAATCCCCTAGCCTACACGATCTCGTGGTCCTATCAATGGTATCAGACAGGTTTGGGCATAGGGTTTTTTCGGTTGAAATCAAAGGAAAAGATCTCCCCCCCCCCCCCCCTCCCCTTGAACCCTAGAACAGGGAGAAAGAACAGAACCCTCACCGGAAAAGTTGCGCCGCCGGAATGGCCGCGCCGTTCCTCTCGACCCCGACGCGCATCGGCAAGCCGAGGCGCCGGGACGAAGAACAACCCATCACGGGGCAAAGAGACATCTCACCGGGGAGGAAATGGTGCCGCCGCTGGGGCCACTTGACGGCGACGCGCTCACCCGAGGGTGGACGCGCACGCCGGCAAGGGGGCCAAGGGGGCACCGCCGTCCGGCCGCCGCCTCTGCTCACAGTGAATGGTGGTGGTTGGAGAAAGAGGAAAGAAAGAAAGGGGAAGGGGGCTCGCGCGGCGCACACGTCCGAAGCCGTCGCCGGCGGCCGGCGTAGCCGCCACTGCGAGAGAGGCCGGCGGAGCGTGTGACGCGCAGAGGGCAGTGGCCACAGAGCGGCGCGCGTGAGAGAAAAGGAAGGGGGAAAGGGGGCTGGAGCAACCCCGCACGGCGCGGGGGCGTCGGACGCCGCTGCCGGCTCGCCGGCGGCGCGTCGGACCGCTCGAATCAGCCACGCCGGCGGGTGCGGAGAGATAGAGGAAAGCGGCTACGGGCGGGGGGAGAAATGGGCTAGGGTTGCCCTCCCCCCCAACGGCTGAGCCGTTTTGAGCGGCCGATCAGCGCGCTGGTCCGTCGGATTTGATCCAACGGCCACGCAGCGATCCCAGCCAGGCCACGGGCCTTTGGGCCGAATGTGGAGGGCGGCGGCAGCCGCGCCAGCACCCCGACCGGGCCATGGGCCGTTTTCGGCCACAGGAGGAGGCCGCGCGCACTGGGCCGGAAAAAAAATGTTTCTAATAGAAAAGAAAGAAATAGAAATGTTTCTGCAAAGAAAAAGTTTCTAAAAATAAAAATAGAAAAGTTCATGAATTTCATAAAGAAAATAATAAAGTTCATGAATTTTTTATTTGGTCAAAGAAAAGTTTCTGTAAATAATAAAAGGTTCATGAATTTTATATTCATGTTTTTTCGTTGCATAAATAATTAATAGTGCTCTTTTACAAAGAAAATAAAAGTTTAGAGAGAATATAATTTAAAGAGCACATTAAAATCATTATTAAAATGAATATGATTATGTTATTTTTATGACCAACGTTGTTAATAACATGATCATGTTTTATTATTGAAATTAAAGGTGCATTTATTTCTATTTTTTGCCCAACGGTAATATAGATTTAATTGCATAGACAATCGTATGTTTAATTTGACCAATGTTAGATTAATACGTATGATTGTTATAATGATCTCACTTAAATTGTGATTTCAGGAGGCTTCCACTTGATGAGTTGCCTAAAAGATGTTCCGACACTCAGAGGTGACAACTACACTGAGTGGAGGAAGAAAGTAGACCTGGCATTTGTCTGTGCTGAGGTGGACTGGGTTGTGGATGAACCACAGCCGGTCAGACCTACAGAGCCAGTCAGAGAGGCCACTGATGATGATGGTGCATGGGAGAAAAAGAAAAAAGATTATGCTCCTGTGGAGATGTTATACTCCATAGAAAACCAAAAGTGGGTCAATGCAAACAAAAAGTGCATGGCATTTATAAAGAATACAATTGAGAGCACCATTGTGGGCTCCATTGCAGAGTGCACTTCCGCAGGGGAGTTGCTTACAAAGATAAAGAGCCAGTTCACTGGCTCTTCAAAGATATATGCCACCCAGGTGTTAAAGCAACTGGTGACAGAACACTACACTGGTAGTGATCATGGAATTAGAGAGCACATCCTCAGGATGAGCAATATGGCAGCAAAGCTAAAGCCCATGGATGAGGATCTGGAGATCAAACCAAAAATCCTGGTCCACCTGGTCATGGCTTTACTGCCAAAGGAGTTTGAAACTTTTGTTGTAAACTACAATATGTCACCTGGAACATGGGACATTGAAAAGACAATAGCAATGTGTGTCCAAGAAGAGGACAGACTCAAAGCCTCACATGGTGGTTCACTCAACTATGTGAAGGATCATAAGAAAAAGAATTATAATCAAAATAGCAAAAGTTCCCCCTCAAAGCCACATGGTAAAGCTCCCTATCAGCATCAGCAGAAGCCTTTCCCAGTGGACAAAGACACTTGTCTCCATTGTAAGAAGACTGGGCACTACAAGAAAGACTGCCCTGATTGGCTGAAGTCCTTAATGGCAAAGCAAGGTAACAACATTGTTTCCTTAGTAAATGAATCCTTGTACACACAGTTTCCGAAATCTACTTGGTGGATTGACTCAGGAGCAACTGTTCATGTTGCAAATTCTTTACAGGGATTCCATTCGACCCGGACTACGCAAAGAAGAGAAAGAGGCATTGAAGCAGCAAATGGGTCTACAAAACTAAGTATGACTCTAAAGGGAATGTAGAAAAGTATAAAGCAAGACTTGTGGCAAAAGGATTTACACAAAGAGAAGGGATAGATTACAATGAGACATTTTCTCCAGTCTCATGTAAGGATTCCTTCAGAATCATAATGGCATTAGTTGCTCATTTTGATTTAGAGTTACATCAAATGGATGTAAAGACGGCATTTCTCAACGGGGATTTGAAAGAAAATGTCTACATGAAACAACCCAACGGTTTTATCATGGAAGGCAAGGAAAATATGGGATGCCGCCTGAAGAAATCCATTTATGGATTAAAGCAAGCCTCTAGACAGTGGTATTTAAAGTTTAATCAAACGGTTAAAAGTTTTGGATTTAAAGAAAATATTGAGGATAACTGCATTTATGCAAAGTTTAAAAATGGGAAATATATTTTCCTAATCTTGTATGTGGATGATATCCTGCTTGCTAGCAGTGATGTTAGTCTACTACAAGAAACAAAGAAGTTCTTATCCTCAAATTTTGACATAACAGATCTTGGTGAAGCATCATATGTTTTGGGCATAGAGATTCACCGAGATAGGAACAATGGAGTATTAGGACTATCGCAGAAAGCATATTTAGAAAAGGTTCTTCAAAAGTATAATATGCATGCGAGTAAAGCCACACCTGCTCCTATAGTCAAGGGTGATAGTTTTGGGAAATTTCAATGTCCCAAGAACCAGTACAAGATCGATCAAATAAAAGCAGTACCATATACTTCGGCTGTTGGCAGCTTACAGTATGCACAAGTGTGCACTCGCCCTGACTTAGCTTTTGTCACCGGGGTACTCGGTAGATATCAAGAGAATCCAGGCATTGAGCACTGGAAGATGGTAAAGAAAGCATTGCGTTATGCGCAAGGCACGAAGGACTACATGCTAACATACAGGAGATGTGATTCCCTAGAGATAAAAGGGTATTCAGACGCAGATTTTACGGGGGACAGAGATGATAGAAAATCCACGTATGGATACGTATTCACTCTCGCTGGGGGAGCTATTTCATGGAAAAGCTCCAAACAGTCAATAGTTGCATCATCCACGATGTATGCAGAATTCATAGCATGCTTTGAAGCCACGGGGCAGGCGATATGGCTAAAGAAATTTATACCCGACTTGAAAGTGGTAGATTGTATTCACAAACCACTAAAGATGTACTGTGACAACCAGCCCGCAGTATTTTACGCTCACAACAACAAGTCGAGTAATGCTGCCAAAACAATAGAGATAAGGTATTATGTTGTGAAAGATAAAATCCAGGATCAAACTATAAGTCTCGAGCATATAAGGACAAAGGATATGCTTGCGGATCCGCTAACGAAAGGCTTACCACCCAATGTGTTCAAGGAACACTTAGCCGGCATGGGTTTAAGGGAAAGCCTATGATTCCTAGATAGGCCCAAAAGGAACAGAATTTGTTTCTAAACAAAACGTATGTGGTAGCTGTATGATTCTATCGGCAATTAAGCTGTGACGATGAAACATGCTCTATGTACCAATATGTGATGAAACAAATAAACTGGAAAGTATAAGGTTAAAAGTAAACTTGAGATCAAGGGGGAGAATGTTAGGTTGATCTCCGCTGAGCAGGCCCAACGGCCTGCCAGGCCCTTGGTCAATGCGCCCTGATCGGGGGCGCCCAACCCATTATGGTTGGTGGGCCCCTGTGACCCGTGCTATATTAACAGAGGTGGGGGCCGGGGCACGACTGACGAAGTTCACCGTCGCCACAAATCCCCACCGATACTCCCTTCCGATCTAGGGTTAGCACGGTGCTCACGGGAAGCACCATCACCACCTCTCCATCTCTCTGTCACCGCCGCCATCGCCCTCTCCACCATGGTCACCGGAGCGGGCACATCCGCCCAAGGAGAAGGTATAATCCCCATCTCCTCTCACCACTACCGGAATCCCCTAGCCTACATGATCTCGTGGTCCTATCACGAGGTCCACTTTGTCCCTCTTAGAGTTTTTTTTTTTTTGAAAGATCCGGGTTGTCCGGCTTCATTGATTTAGAAGAAAGCAGCGGGAAACATGGTGATCAAGCGATCAGTGGGATGGTACATAGAGAAAGAAAAATGGAAAGCGAAAGGGTTCTCGACCACTATCTCATGTTTGGGTCCCCAAACGGGGGCTCTAGGCAGACTGCTCCGGCAAGCCTCCACTGCTCTATGTTTGTGCGGATGGCACGGATGATATCTTCGCTCGATGGAGTCTTGGCTCTGAAGACGCAATTGTTCCTCTCCTTCCAGATTTCCCATGGTACCATCAAGAGCATTGATCTGACGCCGCGCTTGTGAGCTTCAGGTGTCAGGTTGATCATTTTCTGACAGTGTGTGATAGAAGATCTGCTTGGCGCCCACGGGAGGTTGAGCACGGCACAGCCCTGCCACGAGGCAACTCTTTGCCAGATTGCAGAAGAGAATGGGCACTCCCACATCAGGTGTTTGGATGTTTCCAAATTTCTCATGCAAAGCGGGCAAAAGTAACCGTTCGGCCAACCTCTTCGCTGCAGTCGATCATTGACCCATAATCTATTGCGGTGCAGCAGCCAGGCAAATAGCTTCACATTGCCAGGGGCCCAAGCTTTCGAGATGTTTGATTTAAAACCAGTGGCCGTCGGGGACTGATGGAATTGGAAGCGATATGCTGCCCGAGTAGTGTAAGAGTTGCCTCCTCCCGCCGTCCAGCATATTTGGTCCGACAGTTCTTCTTGAATCACAATGCCCGAGTTCTGAATTCTTCTCCAAAGCTGCAGAAAGTCATTGGCGATTTCCAGTGTATTACCGTGCTGTAGGTCTCTAATCCATTGCTCATTGAGAAGGGCCGCTGCCACTGTTCTGTTTTTTCTTCTAGAGTGCTTGAAGAGAGCTGGGTAAGATGAGCAGAGAGGGGCCGGTCCGAGCCAGGAGCACTTCCAGAAGCTTGCGGACTGCCCATTGCCAATGGTGACCTGGGTGGCCCTAGCAAACAGAAGCTGGTCCCTGGGGTCAGCGTCGATCGGGAAGGCCATCCATGGCCGATGTGGTTCCTGCCAGGACTGCCAGAGCCAACGAAGGCGAAGAGCAAAGCCAAAACGTTGGAGGTTTGGGATGCCCAGCCTTCCCTTGTCGATCGGCGAGCACACAGAATCCCAGGCCACCTTGCATTTGCCACCAGCCAGGGGTTCGTCTTGAGCCCAAAGGAATCTGCGCCTCGACTTGTCCAGCTCTTTGAGGATCTTTTTGGGCACCCTGAGCACCGTGAGAGCGTAGGTAGGCAGCGCAGAGAGTACGGCGCGCACCAGCACTCTACGGCCTGCCAGGTTCATCAATTTCCCCTTCCATCCAGCAAGGCGGGCACGGACACGGTCGATCAGGAACTGAAGCTGCACCAGACGCAGTTTTCTCGGGGATAGCGGCAGACCCAGATAGGTTGTTGGAAATGCAGCAATCTGTCCTTTGAACTCCTGTAGCACATCCGGCAAGGACACCTGTTCACAGTTTATAGGGATCACCGTTGATTTTTCTTGATTCAGTTTCAGTCCTGTGGCTTGACCAAACGAAATGAGCAGCTCAAGCAAGTTGTCCACTTCTTCCTTGAATGGATTTGCGAAAATGACCGCGTCGTCCGCATATAGGCTTATCCTCAAATTCATTCCGCGTCCTGGAAGGGGAGCCAGCAAGCCACGGTCGCCGGCAGCTTCCAGCAGCCGGTGGAGAGGGTCGATCGCCATGATGAACAGCAGAGGGGAGAGGTTGTCGCCCTGCCTCAGCCCCTTGCCATGGTTGAAGGAGGGCCCGAGAATGCCGTTGAGGAGGCATGAGGAAGAAGCAGAGCAGAACATCAGTGCCATCCAATCCCTCCATTTAGATGGGAAACCCATCCGCTGCATGAGGTCAAGCATGTATTCCCAGGAAATGGAATCGAATGCTTTGGCGACATCCAGTTTGAAAAACAGAGCGCTTTTCTTGTGACGGTGCAACATCTTGATGTAGCTTTGAACGTATAGATAGCTATCATGAATGCATTTGCCCTTCTGGAAAGCAGATTGCACCGGCGAGATGATGTCTCTGAGAACGCCCGCCAGCCTGATGGAGAGGACCTTGGAAATGAGCTTCGCCACTGAGTGAATGAGGCTGATTGGTCTGTAATGACCCAGTTGATTTGCTCCGTTTTTCTTAGGCAGCAGGCTGATGAGCGCGGTATTGATCTCTGCGAAGTTCTGCCCAGCCAGTTGATGGAATTTGTGGAATGCTGCCATGATCTCATCTTGGATGATTGGCCAGCAGGACTTGTAGAATTATCCCGTGAACCCATCAGGGCCCGGGGCCTTTTCAGATGGGGAGGCGATGATCGCCGCCCACACCTCCGCGATAGAGAAGGGTGAAACAAGCCCCCGATCGTCAATCTGTGGGATGTGGATCGCATCCCAGTTTATCACTTTCTGACGCTGTTCCCGTTGCCCAATCCCAGCAGCAAAATGCTCGAACACCGCCTCTTCTTTAGCAGAATGATCAAATAATTCTCTATTGCCCACTGTCAATGAGTGGATGAAGTTTTTCCGTCTACGGGCTCGCATCTTAGCATGGAAGAGCTTAGTGTAGGCGTCGCCCGCGCGCAGCCAGCCAATCCGAGAAGCTTGTCTCTTCCTAGCTCTGTCAATTGCAGCAATGCCTAGCACTTTGATCTTCAGCTGCTTCCTGAGATGAAATTCAGCGCTGGATAGGTCCCTCTTAGAGTAAGTGTTCACTTGCTGTACTTCAGATTCACTAGAGTCATGGTTCTGTAAAGTATGGTCGCACGACTTCTTGATCGATCTAATTAACCTCATTGTGGCAAGTCGTGAGGCCGGAGGACGAGCAGCAAAAGCACCCCGGCGGGCGGGTTAAAGTATGTGCACATAAACCTAAAATGCAGAAAGTAAGTCCGTCGATACACCCCCGAAATGCATTCTTGTGTTTGTGCTTGTGATATCCTGGAATTAAAATTAGAACCAATAAACAGAGCTTCCAGTTATATTTATGAAATTCACAATGGTTCTGCTCAGATTATCTTATACCTTCAGCCGCATATTTAAGCATATCTGACCGCAAATTGTTTGTAAGCAGATTAATATTTACAAAGTAAATTGTGTACTTGTGTAACAGAAGAAGAGAAATAGGCCTGCACGCACCAAGTCTGCTAAGAGTAATATGTGGCGTAAACCGGAGTTTGTTTACTGTGACAACATGAACATTAATACGTGGCCGGCAGATTCCGCGCCCGACGAGAGTCACAAGGATGATAATAGTTTTGCGCCAACGGTAAGAACAAAATAATTTTGAAAATTTGTTCATAAGAGCATTTTTGTATTCAACGCTTGAAAGAAACACATGCCCATATATCATGCTCATTTTGTATGGAAAAACAAAAGACATGGTATGTCACGGTTAGCATTGTGAATGGAAAATTTTCTGTTTTGAGAAGTAGATCGTGTACTTATGTTACAGGGGAAGAGAGGCCGGCACGCGCCTAGTCTGCCAAGAGCAAGACGTGGTGTAAACCGGGTTTTGTTTACAGCGACAACAACAACATTAGCGACAGCAGTGAGAGCGAGAGCGAGGGAAACAAAGATGATGATTATGATCCGACGGTGAGGTCCTACATGGATTCGATGCATTTACGTCAGTAGAAACTTGAAAGAATTACATGTTCATACACAACACTCATTTTTCAAAAAAAAAAACGTTTGTAAGTGCACGTTAATACGTATGTAAAACTAAGCTAGGGTGTGGCTATATAACATCTAGATGTGAGATAATATCTCACATCTAAGTCTCTTTTTGTTAGCGTGACAAAAAAAAACTACCAGTAACGGAGTGTGCTACATAGGAATTGACATCGGGACCTCAGATTGAGAGGTGACAACTCCTCCCACTTCAACGAACAGCCGTTGATGACAATCAGCAAACCGGAAATGTTTAAGAACATAGCACAGCATGCAAATTAGAAACACAGTTTTCATTTTTTTTTAACTTTCCTTTACAGATTGTGATTTATTTTTTTGAAATGTCTGATATTTTCAAAAACACAAACAATTTTGAAATTTGAAAATATATTTTTCAAATGTGAATAAACTTTATAATTCCGTTTTTTAAATAAGCACAAAATTTGGTATTCCAAAAAATTTCTTCTCGAACAAAATTGAAAACATGCACAACTTTTGAAAATCCCCGAACAATTTTTAGAGTGTGGGCATTTTCTGAAAAACACGAATAAATTTATTCTATTTTCATTTAATAAATTTTCAATAAAAATTTGTTTGCATAATTTATAAAATGTTGACATTTTGAAATGTTCATGCATTTATAAATAATGTTTGTGATGTTTAAAAAAATGTATTACATAATGGGAAAAAGCTGTTACATTCAAAGAAATGTTCGTGATTTTTTAAAAGAAACTTCATGCATTTCGAAAAAATCATGACATTTTCTAGAAATTTTGTATGCAATGTAAAAAAATGTTTGCATAATCTTTTTAAAAAAATTCATTCCATTTAGAAAAATGATTAGTATCAATTTGAAAAATACTTACTATGTATTCTAAAAAATGATCGGGCCTGTATTTGAAAAATTATTCATCATGTATTTAAAAAAAATCATTGTGTGTTAGAAAATGTTCCCGTGTATATAGAAAAATATAAAAGGTGTATTACAAAGGTGGACATGTATTTGTAAAAAAATACAACTATATATAGGTACTGGGTTGGGAACGAGTTGCGTGCCGAGAGTGGATATGCAACTATGTCGGGCATGAGTTGCATGTTTCGCTTGGACATGCAACTGGGTCGGGTGGGTTTGCATGTTGAGGTTGGACATGGAACTAGATAGGGGTCGGGGCAAGTTGTGTGTTAAAAAATAAAGCACAAGCCTAGTTGCGAGTCAAAGGATGGGCTTGCAACCGGGAGAACTACGAGCTGAGTTGCAAGTTGAGGATGGACTTACAACTAAAATAACTACAAACTATAAGACCAGTTGCGAGTCAAGGGTCGACTTGCAACTGGGATAGAACAAACTACGGTTCCAGTTGTGAGTAAAAGATGGATTTGCAACTAGGATGAAAGACAAAAACACGGGTCCAGTTGCGAGTCAAGGGTGGGCTTGCAACTGGGATAAAACAAACTACGTGCCTGGTTGCGAGTCGAGGGTGGACTTGTAACTAAGACATATAAAACAATGATACAAGTTGCGAGTTGAGGGTGAACTTGCAACCGAGATAAAAACAAACACATCCCAGTTGCGAGTCGAGAGTGGACTTGCAACTGGGACAACAACAACAAACTTTGGGCTCCAGTTGCGAGTTGAGGGTGGACTTGCAACTGGGACAACAATTGCGAGTCGAGAATGGACTTGCAATTAAGACAACTACAAAACAATGAGCCCAGTTACTAGTCAAGGGTCGACTTGCAACTGGGCTGAAACAACATACGTTCCCTAGTTGCGAGTCAAGGGTGGACTTGCAACTGGGATGAAAAACAAAACACATGCCTAGTTGCGAGTCAAGGGTGGGCTTGCAACTTCGAGAACTATGAGCCCAGTTGCGAGTTGAAGGTGGACTTGCAACTGGGATAACTACGAAACGACGAGCCAAGTTGCGAGTCAAGGGTCGACTTGCAACTAGGATGAAACAAACTATAGTCCTAGTTGCGAGTCAATGGTGGACTTGCAACTGGGATGAAAGACAAAACACATGCCTACTTGTGAGTCAAGGGCGAGCTTGCAACTCGGAGAAGTATGAGCCTAGTTGCGAGTCGAAGGTTGACTTGCAACCGGGACAACTACGAAACTACAAGCCCTGCTGCGATTAAAGGGTCGACTTGCAACTAGAATGAAAGAAACTACGGTCTCACTTGGGAGTCAATGGTGGACTTGCAATCGGGATGAAAGACAAAACACAGGCCCAGTTGCGAGTTAAGGCTGGGCTTGCAACTTTGATGAAAAAACTATAACTCTAGTTGCGAGTCAAGCGTGAACTTACAACTGAAACAATACACAAAACTACGATACCAGTTGTGAGTAGAGGATAGACTTGCAACTAGGACAACTACAAACTATGAGCCGACTTATGTGTCAAGGGTGGACTTGAACTGGGATGAAAAACAAACTATTGGCCCAGTTATGAGTCAAGGGCAGACTTTTAACTTGGACAAGCGACATAACCTGTCTTTCGACTTGTACAACACATGCCAGATAAAATGGGCACAAAAGAGCACAAGCAGAAAAATGCTTGACAAAAAAACATACATACAACACGAACGAGCCGACAAATGAACAAAAAAGAAATAAGGTAACACAGGAATACATTGGCCGACGACATAAGACCAAGATTTTGCACGAAAATTACAGCAGCAAGATCCAACTGATAACAACTTAGATGACTCATTGCTAAATCTCATCTTGATAAAGTTTAAAAGAAATGGGAGACAATGTCAAAATGAACCAGGAAGGTAATGACCGCGATAGAGCCTCTCTTTTCTTGTCTCTTCCAATTCTATGTCGCGCCCTAGAAACAACACAAGGAAACGAGTTGCCAACACGCCACAATAATGGGCCGAAAAAGTGAAGCCAATCAGCCCATGAAACTAATGTGCGACAAACAAAAGAACGACCGGCGAGGGGATCGAGCGCTTGCACGAAAGTTAGAGAAACTAAATCAAGTGATGACAAACTTAGATGAGACATCCTCAAAAATCATCTAGATGTGATTTAGAAATTCCGTATAAAAATGTTCACGAATTTGGAAGGTTTCTACAATTTTTACAAAATATATATAATTATTCACAAAAATCTTATTCACAAAATTGACAAAAAATGAAAAAATGAAAATGAAAAGAAAGAAAAACCGGATAGAGAAAATAGAGAAAATGAAGAAAAAATAAACCCATCATGGAACCTCTCAAACATAACAAAACTGTGAAAACTAGCCCGTGCTTTTGAAACAAGCTGAAGGTTTTTTGCACTTTGATCGCATCGTGTTCGATTACACATGGAGGGCATACATGCAACCGGATAGTTTTTTTTTTTTTTTGTTGAAAAGAACTAAGTAATAGTTTCGGCAAAGAAAACACAAAACGCAAAATAACATGGAAAGAAATGATGCCTCATTTCCACAGCACAAGCACTCGAATGGCTCAAGAAAAAAGACAACCAGCTCCAAAGACTACAGGAGACCGGCACACACAAAAAATCAATGAAAAAATTCCACAACAAGAACGGCCCGGACAAAGCAAAGCTGACAGCTATAACGCGAAGCGGCTCAGGCAAAAGCAAAGTTGTTAGGCACGCGTCTTGGCAAACAAACAAGACACGAAGCTTCTTAAAAAAAAACAAGACACGACGAAGCGAGGGCAAAAATCATGAATCTTAATATGCTATATCTAATGGCTAGGGAGTTAGATGTGAGATAGTTATTTCACATCTAGATGTGAAATAGCAAATCTGAACTAAGAATGGGTTTTTATTTGACAGGCACCTGATGCTGATGGCCACCCAAAGAAATGTGCAAGGTAATTTGTCACTAGTTGATTTCTATGTGAATAGAGTGTTTGAAAAATAAAAGATCTCGAGTGTGTTTGACTCACACAACTAAATGTTCGAATAATAGATCTCGAGGGAGGCTGGCACGCGCCAAGTCTGCTAAGAGCAAGATGTGGCGTAACCCAGAGTTTATTTGTGGCGGCAACATCAACATTAGTAGCAGCAGTGAGAGCGAGATTGAGAGAAAAAAAGAGGATGATTATGACCCGACGGTAAGGTCCTACATCGATCATTTAAAATGTCTTGATTTAGGACATTTTCGTCATTCAAAGCTTGAAAGAATTAGATGCTCATATATCAAACTCATTTTTGGTAATACAAAGCACAGATTAATATGTATGTCAAACTAACAGCAACTTTGATTTGACAGGCACCTCATGCTGATGGCCACCGAAACAAATATGAAAGGTACTTCATCTCTTTTTGATATTTCTGCGAGTAGAGTGCTTTAAAAATAAAAGATCTCAAGTGACCTAAATCTTCAAATAAAATGCAGTTTCCAAGATATGCATGGCTCTGCTTTCGAAAGAGCTTCGGAGATACAGAAGAAATTGCCAAGAACAGAAGCAAGCTTCGTCAAGCGTATGCTTTTTTTTTTTTAGAAGAAACTGCATGTTCCTTAGAGATAAACATAGCCAAACGCGGCATACACGCAGAACCTCCGAGAGATCACACGAGAGGACAGGTGTCCCAGCACAAATGCAGAAAGTCCCCAACAAAAGGAAAAAGTACAATCAAGTCCCTGGAGGGCTTTTCTGCAAAACATCCAGCGTCCATTGCCACCCGCCGCCGCCGCCGAAGCAACCTCCGGAGGAAGACAAGGACCTCCACGATCCCGAAAACCGAGATCACACCATTGCTGAAGCCAGCTTTGTGAGCCGAATAAGATCCCCGCCGTGAACGGCGAGGCCCTGTCGCTGTGGCGCGTCGACCGGGGCATATCCCCGTGCGTCTCGGCCCCAGCACCGGCTCCTCCGTCCAACACCATCGAAGGAGAATCGCCGGAGCTGCTGCCTCGTACCACCAACCACGCACTGGATAGCCAATCCTCTCGCCGGCTACCGAGATCGCCACGAAGACGACCACCGCCAGCCACGAACCTCCTGAACAAAATCTCCCCTGCATCCACCGCCTGCGTCGGAGAACACGCACGCGGAGAAAGGACGAAGCAGGGAGAAACAAAATTCCACAGCAGCAACCCTTCCGCCTCGAGGCCGCCGCTCGGAAGCCGGGACATCCATCCAGCCGGAGACCGGATGGCACCCAAACCACCTCCCAAATCCACCACAAACAAGCACGAAGGAGGATTTGGAGGAGCTTTATTCGCTGCCGCCATCGCCGCCAGAGCAGAGAGGAACGGCCGAAGAACAGAACAGCTAGGCTAGAAATACTAACCTACTATACACATGTCCAACTGGCCAGACCAGCGCCTCACCCACTCCCGTCGACGGCGGAGCCGTCCGGAGGGGAGAGAGGCGCAGATCTGACCAGCGGAAGATGGGGCGCAGCGGTCGCCTGTGTTCTTTCGCCTCTTCCCTGTAGCTGGGGAAAGCGATGTGTTAGCCTCTCGTCAAGCGTATGCTACCGTCACATGTTGACAGGGTTTTTTGGCTGGTATAAGTCTCTCTTCATCAGGAGCTGTTTGAATCTATAGTAAATTCCAATTAAATTACATGGCAATTGGTGCCAAGTTTAGAGGTGGCTTAGATTTGTGAGATCCAACTTCAAAGAGAGTAGCAGACAATGAAGTGTCACCAGTCAAGTTAGGTTCTTTATTTTGTTCCTCCGTACTATTTGACATTCTTCTTGTTCTTCTTGCAGGGTCTCCCGTGTAGCTTTTGCAGACAACATCTTCCAACGAAAGATATTGTAATGACTTTAGAAGATGAGGAAGGGCGCAACTACCCTGCAAATTACCTTGTCGAGAGAAATGGACTTAGTGGTGGGTGGAAACACTTTGCGGAACAACATAGGCTGAAGGTCGACGACGCCCTAGTCTTTCGACTCGTGTCCTCGGAAAAATTCAAGGTGAGTGCTTGCCATACATGTTTCATCAATTGCTACATCATTTGTTTGTAATATTTTTACCAAATGCATGGCAGAAGCAACCACGCTGAAGTAGGTAACCTATGCCCATTAATTTCTTTAGTGGTCTTATTACTGACAATTGCATATTGTTTTCAGGTGTACATAGTAAGAGAGGAAGAAGTTGATGTCATGTCTAAGGAGGAGGATGCGGAGATTACCACGAGCATAACACTCAATGATGATATCAACAACCTAGCAGCCGGTGAAGAAGTCACTGTCGACATCATGAGGTCTCCGGATGATTCAGAGCCAGACGCTAGTATGGACAGCATGGAGAGCTTCAACACCGTCGTCAACGGTGTGCTGGACACTAGCCATGAACTGTTCCCGGACCACCTACGCGTGACGTACTACGAGCTCTGCCTTACCCGGAATGCGTGTCTCCATGGGAACCTGCTCGAGGAGCTAAACCCCAAGTTGGCTATCGGAGCGATGGCACAGACCGCCATCATCGCCGAGGGTGTCAGGGCCTCCTTGCCCGCTTCTCGTGAGGACCTCGCGGAGTGGAAGAAGAGCTTGCAGGCGTTGGAGTTCCTGGGCATGGATGTGGCGTTCCTGCGTGAGCGCGTCGATGGCCTCCTTGGCCTCCTCGCGCGCCGCTGATGGGGTGGGGAAGATGAGAGCCCTGGAGTCGAAGATGGCGACCCTCAAGGATGCTCCGAGGGTGATGAATGACGAGGTGGAGGAGAGTGAGTCGAGCGTGCAGGCTATGCAGCGGCTGGCGTCTGCACCATGGTGACGGTATCACCAATTTGTATGAACACTTTTCTTTGTGCAAATCTTCAGTGACAGTCCTATCATATTCAAGACAGCGTTCTGTAAACTAGAACTGTTATAGAAATTACTTCGCATTTTTTTTTCAAGGATACGTCAAAGATTGACGTATCGAGATCATAGATAGGAAGTGCCGAGAAAGGCAGATAGTTTTACATCTTAACCACGGCTAATGTAGCCAACGTTCGACATGTGAATTACTCACTACTAGCCCACCCATCTACTTCGCCAAAAAAATACTGTTATAGAAATTGTTCAGATTTACAAACATGAAACCTGATTTAGATTAACAATGAGAAACATTACGGAAGAGATGGCCAAGCAGCGCTGGAATCAAAAGCAATAACGCATTAAGCTTGTTAACAGTGCTACAATTTATACAAGTGATAAAAGAATGCAGTACAGTTTATAACTGATCAAACAACTAGGCCACAAGATGAAGCCATGGCATGCAAATCTGGGATTAAGCACAAAACCCGGTTTCGGTTTTTGTAATAATTGGATAGTTGAAAACAACAATAGAAATAGCTTGGGTGACATGTTCTTTTGTAAACTGAAACTTCGGTGACAATTCGGTTTGAGTTTTTGGTTAAAACACAACGCACGTTAGATCACCTACAAAGAATTGCAGCCTACAATCTGAACTACGGACTTGTTTTTGGAGTTGACTCGCGCTTGTGAGATTTGCGACCCTCTGTCCCACCCATTGTAGCACACCTTTCGCCCAGGGCATAATACTCACAAAATTTCAAAGATGTGGCATTTGTGGTTAGTGGCAAGGAAGGATGCCTCAAATCTGAGCAAATTTATTCTTGTTGTAGAGCATATTGCTATTGTTTGTGTTAAGCAGAGCAGAGTGGTGCCATGCATGATTCAAGCCTTCTTCTCCGGCGCCAGCACCGGCGTGTCCGGGGTCACGGCGGCCCAGAACTCTTGCCAGTTTTCGCATGACAAATAGCAAACACTGGCTGTTGCAGGTGATGAAGACGAGAACAAGAAAGAATGTGACTAGATAAAGCAAATGGTGACAAAGTTACAAAGGTATAAACCTCAAAGCAACTCAGCTTTTCGCCAATGTCTTTTCAGACAACCATCCCCATGATTAAACTCATGCAAATGATCGCCTCGCCCCAAGACACGCCCCAGCCCTCATCACGTCTTTTGAAAAGAACTCAAACCCTTCTCTCTGGCAATGCCACCAGCCTAGAAGGAACCATTTGAAATTCTGAAAAGATGGCACGATAATTTGGATACGTTCTATTTGAAATTCTAAAGCAGAGGAAGATGACAGGTCCAATCAAGTTGAGGTTTCCTAATCTTGCATACACCTGAATGTATTACTAAAACCGGATCGAAAACCGGATCTTCAAGAGCTGTTGGAGGCCTGGAAGGTGTCGGGCTTGTGTTTCTCCATCAGACCGGTAAAAGCGGCATCAAACTCCTTCTCGAGCTCCACCTCCTTTGCCGCGTACTCTTTCTTGAGCTGCACCTTCTTTTCCTCGTGTGCTTTTATCAGTTGGTCTGCTTCAGCCTCGAACTCCTGCACGTCCTTAACCTGGCAGTCCATGAACCACTGTACCTGTTCCTTCCTGCACAGCAGCATAACACGGGTTAAAATAGACCATGTTTTCACTCTATTGTGGTAGGTAGGTAGGTAGGAGATGACGAGGCATGATAAAAAATAACAAAATGAAGCACAAAATAATAAAACATCGACCTTAGCCTGCGATTTTCGGTAGTCCCAGAATCCACGTCACACTGTCTAGCCTTGGCACGCTCCTCCTGCAGCAACCTCTCAAACTCCCTCTCCTTGTCCTCTAGGGCTTTGTGAATGTTTTCTATCTGATCATGGAAGAATTTCTCTTGGGACTTCATCTGCAAAGTATAGAAACACAAGGTAAAAAAAAGGAGATGAACTCAAAAACAAGGAAAAAAGATAACATGGGAAAAAATTGAAAAAGGTAATTCTATCGAATGTTGATTATTGGCATGTAATAGTGTTTGGAAATAAAATATCCCTTTGATGTTCAGATGTGTCTTCACATACACTGGTTTAACCTTTAAGCAAGCAATCATTTACCTCTTCCTCATACTCAGAGTGCTTCTCTTTAGCTTTACGCCTGACGAATATATTCTCTTCCTCAGTCTCTCGAAGTTTCTGGGCAACAACGTCCAGGGTTTCTTGTACAGCTTTAGAGCGTTGCTCTGTCTTAACCCCCTTGTTCTTCACATAAGTGAGTTCTTGATTATCTTCACTCATTTTTTTCATCGGGGCCACTACCATCTCATTATGAGATCTCATCTCATATTTCAGGCGGCTTTTCCCTGAGAATTATAATAAAGCATTTATGTTAATACACAGTACAGTAGGTAATATATCTGCTAACAAAATCGTGAAGTACTAAAGTCCGGTTCAATAGAGCATTTTTCCATGTAATCAAAATAAATGAGTGAGTCTATTGGCAGTCATCTGAGTGATAAACAAAGAGGGGCAGAGACCTATTCCTCATTTTGCAGCCACAGTGGCACTTGGTCAATATAAAACTGCTTCTCTTTCTTACGAACAGAATTGGTTTTCTATTAAATATAATAAAGAAAAATCATGCTCAGTAAATATTTATTTTGTGTTAACAGGCAAATATCCAAAACACCAACAGGTTCCTGCACAAACAAGTGGTGGCAATGATCGGAAATTATAATCAAAACAACATCAGAAAGCTAAAGAGGCCCGCATATAGAGATCAACGCGGGAAGTATCGACAATGTTAACATGTCAATGCAAGAAGAGATGCAGCTTCACATGTATATCATGTTGCATTCGCACCAATCATCATTGGTGGCAAAGAATTTAGGCAAGGACGAAGTTCATTACATCCATATATTTGCTCAGTGGCCAAAGCATTAAATGTATAAACAGAAGTTAAATATTATTACCAGGGTGGTGCTTATTGAAATCCTCCATGTCTTCCTTTATGGCTAGGAAACCATATAATTGTCTTTTACCACCAGGTAAGAAAGGAACCCTGCGTTTGTCCCATGTGTCCCTGTATGTTCCTTGATGAACAAAGAGCTTATGCAGACGTTCTGCCTCCATATAGCCCACGGCAGAGCTTTCAAATATTAGCACACTCATGCCACGGTGCCCAAGAGGACCGTATGCATGGCGTGCTTTGGTCACAGCATAATCACTGAAATATCCGAGCAGCTCTTGGTTGCCCATGCCTAACCACTGTTGAGCATCAATGAATAGCGAAATCAGAATGCAATAAAACGTAATTTTAGAAACCTTGAACAGTTATCTTAAACATATGCTTTTTGCAAATTCAATGGACTACATACTTACAAACATTCAACTGATTCACCAACTGTATCTAGTCAACACAGTAGACATATATTTATTTTCTTTTAATTTGTATTATATTCAGGCATGATTGCAAGCAAATAATTATAACAGGTCGGCCTCATGCCATCTGAATATTGTGTATTTTAATCCTCCTCAGAGAGATTATCTGAATCATTTGTATTAAATTCTAGCATGAGTGCAAGCAAATAATTATAACAGGTTGGCCTCATGATATCTGAATATTGAATATTTTAATCCTTCCCAGACAGATTAACATATATAAATCAAATGCTCCAGAAAGATAAAATCCAGGTGTACCAATTCACATTAAACATCATCTAGAAGGGAAAACAACATTACGACCTACCACCATAGCAATATGATGTAAACAACATCAAATTGCCTGCCAGTAGACAACGACGTACTTGAAGATGCAGAGACGCTAAATAAATAGAACACATACTCCTATGTGTAGTTGAAGATAGACAAACATCACCTTATCATCTTCACCTTTGTCCAGTAAGGTGTTCATCACAATCACCATTGGCGGCCATACTATCTGCCGGTCAGTGCTTTCTGTCAATCCGTTCCATCTCCCAAAGTGCTCACCAGGCTGTATCACAGAAGATCCCCTGCGAGACATCTCCTCCTCCAGCAATGCAGCGAATTCCCTGTGGAGCTTAACCCTCCTAGAACCCTTTGTTCTAGCATGTCTGACCAAAGCTTCCAACCCTTCGTACCAGGCAGTTGCTCCTGGTCCATTCTTGCATGCCGGACAAAGCGATTGCCGCTCATGTATCTGATCCACACTTAAGGTACCGATCTCTTCAAAATGACTTTTGAACCACTTGTTCATTTTTCGAGTCTCGAAACTTTTCTCCGATGCATCGGAATCATAGTCATCGCTCATGTCATCATCATCTGACGAGTCCTCGACTTGAGGATTGTCCGTCTCAAGTTCGAAACCAGATGAAGCAACATCATCATCCTTGTTGCTTTGAGGACGAGATGGGCGAGGCCTGGATGCCCACTGCCAACCATTTACCAGAGGTGGGGTTACAGCTGGGTTTGGTGCTTGCAATCCTGGTTCTGTAGACCTTGCTTGTGATGACACCCTGGGATTGTGTCTGGCAGCAGGCCCACGACCAGAAGGTTGAGCGGAATTATTTCCTGAAGGACGCGAAGATCCATTGCCATTCCAAGCTTGGCGTGCTGTAGCAGGTGGAGTATTTGAGGATGAAGTCCGTGGTGCCCATTGTTGTCCCCTCCCAGATGTTTGCCCTGACTTCTTCTTATTCTGAATAGTCTCCCAACCACCCCCTGGATCTGGATGCAGGACAGGATCAGTTATCAGTTTATCACAATTGCAGCAAGTTGAGCAAATTGTTTGATCAGTTTTGGTACATTTATATACTTATGTTATGAACCAAATATAGACCAAGCAGGCAGTAATTGGCAATGGACGAGCATGTTACAGAATTGAGCGCCAAGCAACAACACAGTTGGCAGCATGAATATAATATCATCGGTCTTAACCATATGAGATGAGACTAGTTCATAGTTGGACTGTGTAATTAATCTAAGCTCCAAGCAAGTCAAACAAGAAATTCAAGAAATCAAATCAAATAGAAACCCAAAGGTGGACTCTGTAATCTAAGCTCCAAGCTCACTGAACTAACTGAATCCCCATTCTTTCAAAACAAACAAACAAACCCAGACCTAATAATAATAATAATAATAATAATAATAATAATAATCGTGCCTAAATCACGAATCACTCCTCCTCAGTCCTTCCCCCCATGGATGGATCGAGCAAAACCAAATCACGGGATGCAGCAATCGATTCGCCCCAGCCACCGCGGGCCGCGCTGATCCCCAAAGCACGGGGGGCATCTCCAAACCGCGGCAAGGGAGGGAGGGGGGGGGGGGGTCTCACCGGGGTTGTCGCCGTTGCCGGGAGGGCCGCCGCCGCGTCGGCCGCCGGACATCGCGAGGGTTTGGTTCCCTCCGCTCTCGCTTCTGATGTTGGGGGCAGCTGACACTTTTTTTTTCCTTCTGAGCTGGATGGAAATCAGCCGATGTCTCTGCTTTGTAGTACTTTGTAGTCTCTACAATTAGAAAAAGGGAAATCTATTAGTTTCCCTTAATTCATAGATTTTTTTAGGGGTCCTTAATTTATAGATAAGGAGAAAAACAGCATTTACCCGTCACCCGCAAAAAAAAAACAGCATTTACCCGTAAAAAAAAAAGTAAGAGCATTTACAACTAGAACCCTCAAAGCCGCCCCACAAGCAGCCCAAACGCTTGGGCTGTCCGACAACCCCATATCCAGCCCATATGTGGGGCGGATGTGGGAAGGACTGGACACTACCGCCACGTCGGACCGGCCCGTTATGCATCACGCCGTTCCCACCACTACCCCTAAAAAACTCCACCCTCGTTTGGCGAATCCTAGTCAAATCCTTAGTCCTCTCGCCCTCTCGGCTCCCCTCCCATCTCCTCCCCTTCCTCTCTAATCTCTTCCGCCCCCTCTACAATGGGCAGGTCCGACCACAGCTCCGGCAGCGAGCCCGATCCCATGGACTGGGACGGCTGCGTGAAGGAGGACTCCGGCTCCGGCAGCGAGCCCGATCCCATGGATTGGGACGGCTGCGTGAATAAGGAGGACTCCGGCTCCGGCAGCAACTCACCAGACAAGGAGGAGTTAGCGCTCCGCATTGCCATCCAGCGGTCACGGCGGGAGCTTGAGCTCTGCCGCGTCACTAGCTCCTCTAGGTCCCGTCGCCCGTCCCACTCGGCACCTCTTCAGATCCGGAGCAGGGCAGCCCCATCCCCTTCCCATCAGGCGCTAGCACCGCCCGGGCAGTGTTGGGTACTCGTGCCTGCGGCTCCCATGTGGATGTGTATGCCGGAGTCGGAGGCAAAGAACACGTGCCGCGAGCGGCAGCAACAGCCCATCGGAAGCGGTAGTGGGCCGTGGCCACGGCAGAGCCTGGCTCTTCCCGTCAATGTGCTTGCTCCCCCCCCCCCCTCGACTCGAAGGAGGCACTCCTCGGCGAGGTCATGCATCGTTCATTGACCATGGCGGAGTCACACGCAAAAATGCGAAGGCGCTCCGGCTCGGGCTCGAAGCATCCGAGCGCCTCACGAGGGAGAAGGAGTCTGCCGCCGCCAAGGCGACCCGCCAAGTGAAGGACCAGGCGCGCGCCATCCGCCGTCTCTCCGGCTACATCTCCTCGGCGTGTGTTGGGGATATAAATATTGAGCATAAACCGCCCAGGAGGGGCCGGGTTATGCTCATAGTGATTTGCCTGTATTGAAGCCCATGAAGACATAGAAGATGGCGATTTACAAAGGAGACTTAATAGAAGGCCCAAAGCCCAAAGGCGAGTTAGGGCCCGTAGATGTAAACCGCCGTGAGTGTATGACTTGTATTGTAAGATAGGAAAGAGTGGATACCGAGCAGGACACGTTTATGAGCCGGCCGGGATTTTGTGAACCGCCGGGCGTCAACCTGTGTATATAAAGGGACGACCCGGCGGCGGTTTAAGAAGAAGAAAAAGACAACAGATCGAGAGCCCGGTTAAGCGTATTCGCTCGCTGGTAATCGAAACCCTAGCAATACAACACAAAGCAGGAGTAGGCTTTTACCTCATTGAGAGGGGCCGTGTTGGGGAACGTAGCAATAATTCAAAAAAATTCTTACGTGTCACCAAGATCAATCTAGGAGATGCCAGCAACGAGAGAGAGGGAGTGCATCTTCATACCCTTGAAGATCGCTAAGCGGAAGCGTTACAAGAACGCGGTTGATGGAGTCGTACTCGCGGCGATTCAAATCACGGAAGATCCGATCCAAGCGCCGAACGGACGGCGCCTCCGCGTTCAACACACGTACAGCCCGGGGACGTCTCCTCCTTCTTGATCCAGCAAGGGGAGAGGAGAAGTTGAGGGAGAACTCCAGCAGCACGACGGCGTGGTGGTGGAGGAGCTCGTGGTTCTCCAACAGGGCTTCGCCAAGCACTACGGAGGAGGAGAAGGTGTTTGAGAGGGGGAAGGGCTGCGCCAGGGAAGGGGTTGTTGCAGCCCTCTCTATCCCTCACTATATATAGGGGAAGGGGGAGAGGCGGCCATAGGGGAAACGCTAGATGGGTTTGGGCGCCCCCACCCCTAGGAAACTTTTCCCCCAAGCCGGGAGGGGCGGCTGCCCTAGGGGAGGCGCCCCACCTCTCCAGTTTACGTGAGATGGGGTGGGAGGGGCGCACAGCCCCTTAGTGGGCTGGTGTGCCCCCTCCCCTTGGCCCATAAGGCCCCCTAACGCTTGTCGGGGCCTCCGAAACTCCTTTCGGTCACGCTGGTCGTCACTCGGTACTCCCAGAACAATTCCGGACTCCAATACCCTTCGTCCAATATATCAATCTTCACCTCCGGACCATTCCGGAGTTCCTCGTCATGTCCGGGATCTCATCCGGGACTCCGAACAACCTTCGGTAACCACATACTATTCCCATTACAACTCTAGCGTCACCGAACCTTAAGTGTGTAGACCCTTCGGGTTCGGGAACCATGCAGACATGACCGAGACACCTCTCTGGCCAATAACCAATAGCGGGATCTGGATACCCATACTGGCTCCCACATGTTCCACGATGATCTTATCCGATGAACCACGATGTCGGGGATTCAATCAATCCCGTATACAATTCCCTTTGTCCATCGGTATGTTACTTGCCCGAGATTTGATCGTCGGTATCCCCGTACCTCGTTCAATCTCGTTACCGGCAAGTCTCTTTACTCGTTCCGTAACGCATGATCCCGTGACTAACTCCTTAGTCACATTGAGCTCATTATGATGATGCATTACCAAGTGGGCCCAGAGATACCTCTCTGTCATACGGAGTGACAAATCCCAGTCTCGATTCATGCCAACCCAACAGACACTTTCGGAGATACCTGTAGTGCACCTTTATAGTCACCAAGTTACGTTGTGACGTTTGATACACCCAAAGCATTCCTACGGTATCCGGGAGTTGCACAATCTTATGGTCTAAGGAAATGATACTTGACATTAGAAAAGCTTTAGCAAACGAACTACACGATCTTGTGCTATGCTTAGGATTGGGTCTTGTCCATCACATCATTCTCCTAATGATGTGATCCCGTTATCAACGACATCCAATGTCCATGGTCAGGAAACCACAACCATCTATTGATCAACGAGCTAGTCAACTAGAGGCTCACTAGGGACATATTGTGGTCTATGTATTCACACATGTATTACAGTTTCCGGTTAATACAATTATAGCATGAACAATAGACAATTATCATGAACAAGGAAATATAATAATAACCATTTTATTATTGCCTCTAGGGCATATTTCCAACAGTCTCCCACTTGCACTAGAGTCAATAATCTAGTTCACATCACCATGTGATTTACATTGTTATGAATCTAACACCCGGTGAGTTCTGGGGTTCAATCATGCTTTGCATGTGAGAGAGGTCTTTAGTCAACGGGTCTGCGACATTCAGATCCGTGTGTACTTTGCAAATCTCTATGTCATACTGTAGACACTGCTACCACACTCCACTTGGAGCTATTCCAAATGGCTGCTCCACTATACGTATCCGGATTGCTACTCAGAGTCATCCGGATTGGTGTTAAAGCTTGCATCGACGTAACCCTTTACGACGAACTCTTTATCACCTCCATAATCGAGAAATATTTCCTTAGTCCTCTAGTTACTAAGGATAATCTTGACCGCAGTCCAGTGATCCATTCCTGTATCACTCTCGTACCCCTTGACAGACTCATGGCAAGGCACACACAGGTGCGGTACACAGCATGGCATATTATACAAAGCCTATGGATAATGCATAGGGGACGACCCTCGTCCTATCTCTTTCTTCTGCCATGGTCGAGCTTTGAGTCTCACTCAACTCCACACCTTACAAATCAGGTAAGAACTCCTTCTTTTACTGATCAATTTTGAACTCTTTCAAAATCTTGTCTAGGTATGTACTCATTGAAAGTCTCATCAAGTATCTAGTCGGGGAGGGGGGGGGAGATCTCCGCCTCTCCTTGCCGCTCAATTCTGTAACATGCTCGTCCATTGCCAATTACTATCCGGTCGCTGCCAGTGGGCGTGTCCGGACGCGTCCGCAGGCGTATAGGGCTCGGAGATGCCAATTGTGGTTGTAGATGTTTAAAGCTTGTACGAGCTGTCCTTTACTCCAAGTCTCTCTCCCTCACATTATTCTATATATACCCTATACGAGGGTCAGATCAATACATATAATATTAGGGTTACATGCATGTCTATTGATTTTTTTTCCAAACCACATGATAATCTCCATCAATTTTTTTTCCAAACCGACCCACCTCCTTGTTTTTAGAAAAGAAACCCCTTAAAAGAATTGAACAAAATATCAAATAAATCGTCAATAGCAAGAAATCCTTTACAAGGAAACAACAAACAACTCACATCATATCATTCCTTACTTTTGCCTATGAATTCCCTTCCCACAACATATCTCAATCTCCACCCAATCAAAAAAGTCGTACGTTGAACCGCTAGAATAAAGTTGTCCCGGTTACAACGCATGTGTATTTAGCTAGTGTGATCTTGTTTAGCAGCGGCCACTGTAATGGACTCTTACAGACTGTTTGGTAAGCTTTAACCTTTGGGCAGCGAGGCCGGATAATAGTCCCCAGAACAGGGAAACCAGGGGACCTCCTATATGCCGCTCTTTGCGGCAAAGAGTCGTCGTTTCGCACAGGTGAGTCTGCGACTGGGCCGGCCCATGACCGCCAGCGAACTTGTACTGTAGCTCCAAAGAAAGTCTACCTCGCACGGGATTGAACCGTGGATCTCGTGCTACAGACCATGCGCTCCAACCGGCTAAGCTAGCGAGCATTACTGATAATTTAGCAGCATCAAAGTTTAAGAACCAATCCACCACGCAGAATCCGAATTATTTTCGAAATTTTGAACGCAATTTTTTTTAAAGCTGAGTGTTTCATGAAACGCAAATACTTTTCAAATTTGTAATTTGTTTTTAGAAAACTGAAATATTTTTGAAAGCAGGAACATTTTTCAAAATTACTAACACTTTTTTTGAAATGGTAACATTTTTTGAAATTTCAAAACAACTTTTGGCAAATGTGAACATTTTTTTAATCTCCCTAACAACATTTGAAAACATGAACTTTTTTTTGAAATTTGTGGTTAATTTTTGAAACAGGAACATTTTTTGAAACTCCAGAAAAAAATGAAAACATGAACATTTTTTAAAATTTATGAACAAAATTTAAAATAGAAACATTTTTTGAAATCCTGAATATTTTTTAGCAGAAACATTCTGAACATTTTTTTACAAAAACATGAAGAATTTTTGAAAAATGGTAACATTTTTTGAATGTATGTAATTTTTTGAAATCGCAACCTTTTTATTTTGAACAAATTTTAAAAGGACGAATATTTTTTGAATTTCCGAACATTTTTTGGAAAAAATTAAAAATTTGATAAAAAAACAAACAAGAAAAAGAAATATAAAAAAGAAAAAGAAAAAGAAATACAAAAACTGGTAAAAGAAACAAAAACTGGTTCAAGGAACCAGATGAGGTTGTAAGTACACTGTATACGCAAACGGGCTGGCCCATCACGTCGCTTCGGCCGCTCGCCTGTGCGAAATACCAGCACTTTGACGCAGCGTGGATCAAATAGGATTTCGCGGGAAACCAATGTGTAAGAGCGTCAACATGAAACCACGGAAAATAAAAACTTTTAACTCGTGGGCCTACTCCTCGGCCCACTCGCGCACACAACCTTCCCAAGTGGCTTGCAGGACCAAACTGGGCCCATAATGGGTGTAATGACTACATTAGTTAAATAGCTAGTCCTCGGTGTCTCTCGACTTGGGAGTAAAGTAGGTGGCTTCAGAGCGGTATAGTTGTCAGGCAAACACGCATGCGACAGTGAGAAAACAGAGAGATGGAGTGTATAATAGTTAGGCGCCATAGCACCTCTGGTGGTGACGTATGTGACGGTGTTGGTCATGATGACCACGACGCGTCGTCGTAGGCCCTCGTCTCCGCAACACCAGGGTACTCCCACGCACGTTGGGGGCCACCATGACTTACCTGTCAGGCAGGAGACGGCCGCCTGGTCATCTTAGTTGGGCATAGCAGGGGGGCTGACCTTGACAGAGGCGCGCAAGGGGCACAAGGTCAGGTGTGTGTACATCGTCCGCAAGGACGAGATCGAGCCCGTTGAGAAGCGGCATGACAGACATGACGACTCTCTAGTCTGCCACCATGGACAGCACCGCCAAGGCGAGGGCGAGCTCAATGGTTGATGTAGGAGTCGAGGCCGAGCGTGACTGATACGTCTCCAACGTATCTATAAATTTTTATTGTTTCATGCTATTATATTATCTGCTTTGGATATTTTATATGCATTAATATGCTATTTTATATTATTTTTGGGACTAACCTATTAACCTAGAGCCCATTGCCAGTTTCTGTTTTTTCCTTGTTTTTTAGCTTCGTGGAGAAGGAATACCAAACGGAGTCCAAACGGAATAAAACCTTCGCGATAATTTTTCTTGGACCAGAAGACAACCAGGAGACTTGGAGATGAAGTCGGAGGAGCCACGAGGCGGCCACAAGGACGGAGGGCGCGCCCCACCCTTGTGGGCCCCCCGTGACCCTCCTGACCTAATTCTTTCGCCTATATATTCCCAAATATCCCCAAACCACCAGAGGCATCCACGAAAACACTTTTCCATCGCCGCAACCTTCTGTACCCGTGAGATCCCATCTAGGGACCTTTTCCGGCACCCTGCCGGAGGAGGATTTGATCACGGAGGGCTTCTACATCAACTCCATTGCCCTTCCAATGAAGTATGAGTAGTTTACCATAGACCTACGGGTCCATAGCTAGTAGCTAGATGGCTTCTTCTCTCTCTTTGATTCTCAATACCATGTTCTCCTCGATGCTCTTGGAGATCTATTCAATGTAATACTTTTTTGCGGTGTGTTTGCCGAGATCCGGTGAATTGTGGATTTATGATCAGCTTATCTATGAATATTGTTTGAATCTTCTCTGAATTCTTTTATGCATGATTTGATATCTTTGTAATTCTCTTCGAACTATCGGTTTGGTTTGGCCAACTAGATTGGTTTTTCTTGCAATGGGAGAAGTGCTTAGCTTTGGGTTCAATCTTGCGGTGTCCTTTCCCAGTGACAGTAGGGGCAGCAAGGCACATATTGTATTGTTGCCATCGAGGATAAAAAGATGGGTTTTCATCATATTGCTTTAGTTAATTCCTCTACATCATGTCATCTTACTTAATGCGTTACTCCGTTCTTTATGAACTTAATACTCTAGATGCATGCTGGATAGCGGTCGATGTGTGGAGTAATAGTAGTAGATGCAGAATCGTTTCGGTCTACTTGACACGGACGTGATGTCTATATTCATGATCATTGCCTTAGATATCGTCATAACTTTGCGCTTTTCTATTAATTGCTCGGCAGTAATTTGTTCACCCACCGTACTATTTGCTATCTTCAGAGAAGCCTCTAGTGAAACATATGGCCCCCGGGTCTATTTTCCATCATATAAGTACTATTTTCCATCATATTAGTTTTCGATCTATTATTTTACAATCTTTTACTTTCCGATCTATAAACCAAAAATACAAAAAATATTTACTTTACCGTTTATCTATCTCTATCAGATATCACTTTTGCAAATAACCATGAAGGGATTGACAAACCCTTTATCGTGTTGGGTGCAAGTTGTTTGATTGTTTGTACAGTTATTCGGTGATCTGTGCGTTGTCTCCTACTGGATTGATACCTTGGTTCTCAAACTGAGGAAAATACTTATCTCTACTTTGCTGCATCACCCTTTCCTCTTCAAGAGAAAAACCAACGCAAGCTCAAGAAGTAGCAGTGACTAGCAGCGGAGGAAGGACACGGTCAAGCGAGGAGGCCGCATGGTAGGCGAGGACAAGTGCCACGGCCGACGGGGATGCGAAATCGAGGTGGGAGATGACGAGGAATTGGGAGAGAAATGGAGTGACCGAAACTCTCTTCTCCCAATTAGAGATTAGATATGGTGTTGAATATCCCCCTCCTCTCCTGTTGTCCCAATCCATGCCAACTGGTGCCCCACTAACCACTCGATCTGCATGCAACGATCAAACAGCCAGGACGCCGTCGCGCCAGCGCGCTTAGCTAGCGACCTACAGGCTTCAGGCATAGTGTGAAAAACCGGACCGGACCAGCGGTCAGACCGGAAAAAACTAGAACCGGCGACACCGATGGTTCTTTAAGCTCTAAAGACTGCCCTGCAATCAGACCAATGAAAACCAGCCGATTTTTTTGGAAAACCGAGAATAAACCGGAGGTTGAACAGGAAAAAAAACAATTTGAAATAACTTGGGATGGTTACGTGGTAGGCTGAAGCAACACTTGGCCCTATAACCACCTCTGCTGGGCACATTTGTTGTCAAGTTGATGTAGGGTGGAACCCTAGAGGCCGATCTTTCACGATTTGGAGGTGGATTCCCGAAGAACACGATGAACACACGAGGGAAAACGAGAGGAAACACTCAAATCAACTAGAAACGGTCACACATGTGCTAGATCTATGAACACAAAGAGAGATACAGGATTCAAATCCAACAAAGGGGGATACAAAGGTAACTAGTTCATCTCCTAGAAGGAGGTCTTGAATCCACTAGGGGATCTTCCCACAAGAAGGGGGTCTTGAATCCACTTGGGGGATCTTCTCCTAGGAGGCCTCGGTCTCCAATGGAGTAGATATCAAGTGGATGAGCAAAGCTCTATCTCCAAAACGAGCTAAACCAATGCTAACCCTAATAAGAGGGAGGAGGAGGAGTATATATAGTCTAGGGGAGGGGGGGGGGGGGCGAATGGGTACATGGGCCTCGGCCCTAGTCACTGTGCGCAGATAGGCGTCGGACGTCCGGAGGCTCGCGAGGGCCCGGTCGTCCGGAAGGCGCCGGATGTCCGGTGATTCTTCTCTAGTCAGGTGTCGCCGGACGTCCGGTGGCGGTCGGACGTCCCGTGCGTCGGTCGTCCGGAGGGCTTCGGATTTCTGTCATTTTGGTTCTGTGATGGTGGCACCAGATGTCCGGAGGGCGTCGGTCGTCCGGGCGCTGGGAGGTATCGGACGTCCGGGCCGGGTCGGTCGTCCGGGCGCTGTAGCACTCGCTGGCTGGGTCCTTGGGCTGGCTGATGTTCCAGCCGTCGGACGTCCGGCGTTGTTCGGTCGTCCGGAGGCTGTAGATTCCTGGCAGCTCTTCCACTAGATCCTTGTACTTGGTGTCCTCGCCAGAGTGCGGCGATTTGGTGCCCGGGCTCAGATGAGCCCGGGTGTGAACAGTACACCGATTTAAAATACAAAAAAAGTTCAAAAAATTCCAAATTTTTTTGTGGTGCAAGATGCTCCTGTGCGTGAACTCCCTGCACAATTTTGTGAAGTTTGGACATTCGAGAAGCTTGTGGCAAAAAAGACAAATTTCGGATGTCAAGTAAGTGGCAATGCATGGATGCTTGTATGCATGGCATGCGTGTTGTAGACTGGACCAGGATATATACTTCCCTACATACCCGACGACCCTGACCAGAGAAATTAAACTAGCTAGACTGTGTCCTCCCCGTAAACATCAAATAATCTAGTAATAACCATGATGTAATATGTACTATTCTTGTTGATGATCTGGACGAACCCTGCTTTTATTTTTCTATATTATCATTCGTTGATATCATCTACTCCCTCCATCCCAAAATTCTTGTCTTAGATTAGTCTAGATACGGATGTATCTAATACTAAACTATTTAAGTTTGCACCTGCCAACAACGTAACATAGAGGAGGACACATGCCCAGTGTGTGCTTGCATGACGCCCTTGTAGGCCGGTCACGGGACCATGCTTGAGCTTGTGCAGGGCGGCGACCTTGCCGTGGCCGTGGGGCGCCGTGTACGTAAACGTGTCCTCAACGACCTTGCCCGCTGTGACCGACCGGTCGTCGTAGGAGTAGAGGCAGAAGCACAGTGAGAGCTGGACATCGAGAGTTTGGTCAATGAGCGTTGCCAGCTTCTTGATATGATGTGCACCACCTTGATGGCATATGCACGGCAAGCGCGTTTGGGAGCGGGCGGTCACACTATACCATGACCAGTGCGAGCACCGCCGTGTGGTGGATGCCATCCAAGCAATCCCGGTCGACGGAGCAGACATCTCCAAGGCGGTCAAGGACTTGCTTGATGCCCTGGTGGGATGCCACACCTGTTGGAACACTGGATCGGTAAGGTTAGATTAGATCGGTAGTCCTACCTTCACTTTGGCTCGAGGAGCACCCGGTGCCGGCCATGGTGACGATGGCCGGTGATGGCAGAGAGTAGTGGTGGTGGCGGTGGGCTTCCCATCGCTTCAGAGCCTCCCTCTCGATCGGACTAGGGTTAGGACGGTGGGGAAACAGTGGCGGCGACGAACCTCGTACCTTGTGCCATGGTCCTCACCTCCTCTATATGTCACTGCGCGACAGGGGCCCACCAGTCTTGCTTGGGCTGGACGCCCCCGATCAGGGCGTGAGTCAAGGGCCCAATGAGCCGTTGGGCCCATTGGTGGAGAGATCAATCTAACATTCTCCCCCTTGATCTCATCATATACTTTTAACTTTATACTTTGAAATAACTCTTTTCAAAGTACTCGTTCCATCACAGATTTGCATGTAGAGCATGTCTCATCATCACGGTCCATCCCCGATAAAATCAACACCTACAACACATTCCTCTGTTTTGAAACAGATTCTTTAACCTTGGGCCCTTTTATTGTCCGGAAATTTTAGACTATACCATAAAACCCATGTCGACTGTGTGTTCTCCAAACACACTAGGCGGTAAGCCTTTAATAAGCAGATCTACAACCACTTGTCTGTTGCTTTTATGCTTCAAGCATTTCTACATAATTCCGGACTTTCTCCTTTACAACGCATAACTCTGTGTCAGTGTGTTTGGCATCAACACTTGACTCGTTGTCATAGGAGCGAAAACTTAAATGGTTATCGCTGTTGTCAACCATTATCAACTCCGGGTACAGGTCTTCTTAACCATTTTGCCTGTCCCTCAGCCTCATATCAAGCTGTAACATGTTTTTGCATCACACTGATGATAATTGTTTCATTCTTTGGAGCTTTTCCACACAAAAACTCCAAGTGTGATAGTTAGCGATAATTGTGGATTTCGCTATACATTTCACAAGTCCTGTTTTTGTACTCACAATCTTTTGAGAGCACGTATTTCTTTCAGCATGAGGCCGATATCTTTGACTCCATTCCAGTGATCTATATATGGACTGTACTTTGCCAAAACAACCCGGATACGTGAACTGTGTCAAGGTAATATATTGAGCTTCCAACAGCTGAAGCATATGGCACCATATCTGTTTTCAATCTTTTCTCATCAACTTTTGGAACACCAAAGTTTCCAGTTCCATTACCCTTGACTATAAGAACAGGCGTAGGTTTTCTCGCATGCATACTTTAGAGACCTTTCTTAGCATGTCCATGCGACATTCCTAATACCCCCTTTTATTCTTTTCTTGGTGAATCTCGATAATTATAATGAGAGACACTCTACCGAGAACATTCTTTTGAACTTTGAGAACAAGAACTTCTTTTCTCCTCTTGCAGTAGATTGACATGACCACTAGCAAGTAGGACGTCATCCACATGCACAGGATTAGAATGAATTTTCTATTATATAACTTTGCATGAATACAATTGTCCTCTCATTTTCTTTAACCCAAAATAACATCTGATTCTTCTAACTTTAAATGTCACTGTCTAGAGACTTGCTCTAGTCCATAAAAGACTTCTTGAAGCAGTATCCCTTGTGTTCTTTACTTTCATCCGATGTAACTCAGATCATGATGTCGATGATGATGTGCCACTAACACTCATTGTAATCTATTCATTCTCTTTGCAAAAAATCTTTTGATTTAAGTCGCGCTTTACACCTTTACATATTTCCTTTGGAGTCACATTGGCCTTGTAGACCCTTTACAGCCTACTGTTTTGGCTCCATTGGAAATTACTTATGAGTCCCAAACATCGTCGGGATTCACCAATTTTATTTCAGCTCACATAGTCTCTTATCATTTAGACAAGCAGACACTTCTCAAAGCTCGATTGAGCGCTTTAAATGAGGTGGGATCAACCTCCATTTGAATTTCACTAACATAGACTTTATAGTAATCAGAAGTATCTGATTTTCTCATTCCTTGAGACCATCTGTGTCTCAGGTACTGGCACTTCTTTCATATGGTGCTGTTGTTGCTCTGTCATTGCCAAGAGGCAAATTAATTTTGTAGTCTTTCATTTCCAAGAGGCAATAAGTTTTACAGGGACCTGTATCACAAGATCCATGTTTACTTATTCATCCTTTATAGAGCTAACAACAGGTGTTGTATAGGTCATACAACATGCTCTCCCATCTTCACGAAAAATGGCGTATCTTTAAACTTTATTATTTGGGTTTATTCTGTTAAAACTTTCTTCTTTATGGCACTTTAAGCACAGTCTTAGTATTCCTTAGTCTGCTTTCGGAACTGTAAAAGATCCAGAAATACAGCTATTTCTTTTCTTTAGGGGTATTATTATGACCGTCGTACTCCCCCAAGCGATCACATTCTTCATTAATGGATCACTTTAGATGCATAATGTGCATCACATTATCTAAAGTATAGGGGAGTTTCATCATTCTTAATTTATTTCATATTTCTTTCTCCCCCTCAAAATGTGGCAAGAACTTTTCTGCCACAATTTCGAAAACCATTCATAACTCTTGTGAATTGAGGAAACTTCGATTATCTACTTCATTTATCTGATTACTTCATACGAAATGAAGTTATCTGTTAACTGGTATGGGAGTACTTTTTTCTCATTCCATTTCAGAAACTCAACAGAGTTCTTTATCATTAGTACTTTTGCAAGTCACACTTGCATATCATTCTTATCTTTAGGTTCGTCTGTAACTTTTATTCTCTTTAGATTTATTGAGTGCTTAATGACCGTTACACATAAGGTGTACGGTCGATACTAGGAAAGCATAATAGATACTCCATACTTTTCTCCCAGAGTGGGACACATTAAAAGTACATGAGTCATCATATCTTTCTCCTGTCATACAGGATAAGTCCTTTGCCAGAATTTCTCCCGCCATACGGGATTTTTGACATAATATTATGTCAACTTTACCCCGTTACGCAGGTATTTTCCCAGACTTTTCCTGCCATGTGGGTTTTATCATAATCATCTTTTTCCCGCTATGCGGGTAATTCCATGTAAGGGACATAAATGCCAAAATTGGCTCTTTTGACTGCATATTCAATCATCAAATTTAGAAATAAATCCGAATGCTCTTTGACACACATGCTTGATCCGACGTTGGTCAAAATTAAACACGCTTGTTGCTTGTTTCATCTCAAATCATGTTGACTGAAAAATCTTCTTCATAGAGAGTACATGAAAGACATTCGTCAACCAAGACTCTCAATGATCTATCTCTTTTATTTTGAAGCCATTCTTTAGAGAGAACATACTCCCTCACGTTATGACCTTTCTTGGTCATCTTTCGGGTCACAAGTACCCAGCCATTCGCTTTCACGAATGAAAGCATGGAAAACTTTTAGTCTGAGAAAAATTATCCAATAATCAACAATAATGAGCATAAAAATAACCCTACGTTGGTCTGGTTAAAAATATGCACATTAAACTTTTAAAACCTTTTTTATTATATATTCTAAATCACCGTTGGGCAGAATTAGAATAAAACATCATCCTTCTACATTAATTCCATATCACCGTTGGGCGGAAATGGAAATAATGCATATAACTCATAAACAATGTGATGATAGTATTTCTATTAAACAACTTTACTAAGAAATAATAATCATCATCAACTTTATTGCAGTGAGAACAAGAAATATACATTTCTCTAGTTCAAGAGCATTTCTTGATCATTATCTGTTCTTTGAAAATTGATCACTTTGATACAAAATTTATCAGAGATTTAAGCTTTGAACATAAGACTCATAGAATTATAGTACTGTTGAAAGGATCTAGATGACGACTAGAGGGGGGGGGGTGAATAGGCGTTTTAAAACTGTTACGGATTTGGCTTTATCCTAATGCGGAATTAAACTAAACGGATACCTTTCAAGCACAAAACCTAAATATGCTAGGCTCAACTAAGTGCACCAGCAATCTATGCTAAACAAGATAGGCACTTAAGGAAACTAGCAAGCACAAACTATATCACAAGATATGGAAATATAGGAACAACTAAGCAATTCAACTAGCACAAGATATATCAATATGAGCAAGTATGAATTGCGGTAAGTAAAGGGTGAGGGTATGAGATAACCACAAGTGAGTCAGAGACGCGGATTTATCCCGAAGTTCACACTCGTGAGAGTGCTAATCTCCGTTAGAGCGGTGCCGAAGCCAAAGCTTCAGGGCGCCACCAAGTGGCTCACCGTATTCTCCCTTTCGAGTCACCCCCAACGGATGAGCCTCGATTCACTCGGGGTTGGTCTTGAAGGCGACCACCACACCTTTACAAACTTCTCCGGAGCACACCACAAGCAAGGAAGCTTCCGGAGGAACCTTGACCACTTAGGCCACTTCAACACCCTTCCCCGGAGCACACCACAAGAGGAAGCTTCCGGGGGAACCTTGACCACCTAGGCCACTTCACAATCTTCACAATATGTCACCAAACCGTCTAGGAGGCGGAAGCCTCCAAGAGTAATAAACTCACAAGCTCTCACTCGAACTAATCGATGCGGGGAGCTCAAACCAATGCAACAAATGCAATGCAAGGTTAAGCAACAAATGCTCAACCCACTCTCTCAATCTCACAAGATGCAACTCAAGAAAGTAGGAGATTGAAGAGAGGGGATGCAATGGATAGGATCAACAAATGGCTCACAAATCCATCCACAAATCCCCCTTCACATAGAGGGGAGATAGGGGTTTGGGAGAGGTGGAGAGAGGCTCAAAATGGTGTTTAGAAGGTGTGTCAACAGCCCCCAAACCGGAGGGGGGACGCAGCCCTTAAATAGCCAAACACAGAAACTAGCCGTTGGGGTTCAACGGGCATTTCCTGGGCACCCCGTGCACACGGGGGGTTAGACCCCGTGCACACGGGGTCCCGTGTGCACGGTACAAGTCCGTGTCCACGGGGTACCCAGGACAGCCAGTAGCAGCCCACTCAAACGATGATAACTTTGGCATACGGACTCCGAATTCGATGACCTTGGGCTCGTTTTGAAGCTATGGAAAAGCCCAAGGTCCTCACATAGAGAACCACCCAAGATCAACAAGAAAGAATGATGCAAGTAATGCAAATGTTTGAGCTCTCTACATGCGACGCGATCAAGCTACTTGCCTGAGAGTCCCCCTTGATAGTACGGCTATCGAACCTATAATCCGGTCTCCCACCAAGCACTATGAGACCGGCAAAACTAGGAAAACCTAGCTAAGTTATACCTTTGCCTTGCATATTCAACTTGAGCTTGATGATGACTTTAATGCTTGCCTCAAGTTGGAATCCCTTTCTTGTCCACAACCACTTGGTGAAGATACTCGAATTGCTTCCTCATATTGTAATGAGGGAAGCCTTAACTTAAGCCCACCTTCACATGTGTATTATCATGATGTGGACCGCAAGCTTCAAAGTATATAACCTCCGGCTTCTCATCTTGCACTTGGACTCCTCTAACCCGATGACCATCACCTCTTGATGTCATCCACACATAGGCTACTTGAAATCTTTCTTTTTGTTGCAAGCCCATGAGAAACACCTAACCCATATAGACATAACAAACACATAGCATGGGTTAGGTAACAAAGCATAATTCACAGTTACTTACCATACCACTAGATCACTTGATCTCATGTGGTACAATGTTTGTGCTTTGTGGGTTGACCACTTAGATATAATCTTTGAGCTTCATCTTGGTCAACCAACATCTTTACTTCAAGCTCCATCTTGGTTTCTTGAAAGCCACAATGAACTCTTCATTTCCCTTCATTGCTTCAAGACTATATCACCAAAGACTCTTTCATGACCATATCAAGTTCCACTATGAATATCATCTTGGTCACCACTTGCCCTTCTAAGAACTCCATCACAAGCTCTTGAGAGGCACCATGAATTCTTCACTCTAGTTGCTTGCTTCAAGACTTGATCAACCGAAACCCAACACATGAGCTCACCATGATCTTGTCTTGAAACCATAACTCAAATTCTTCTCTTTGATTATTCTCTCAAGCCTTGATCCTCAGAAGCCCAAATATGTCAATCTTTGAGATCCTCCAAAGAACTGAAACCTCACTGGATATGGGATCTCGAGAGCCAACACCTAGGCCCCGTGAGCACGGGGTATCCAGAGAGTTGACACTCGACACCGTGCACACGGTACAAGCCCGTGTGCAAGGGGTATCCAGAGAGGGATACCATGAGGACTTCTTCGGATGCTTTGATGGCAATCTTCACATAACAACCCAAATAACTTCAAGCATCACTATGGAACATATCTTCATATAAGATCCAATGCACTTGATGCTCCATAGGAATTGTCATTTAATACCAAAGCTTAGAGCACATATAACTTCATCTATATGGACTTCATCCTTGATTCCATCCAATATCCTTGAGACACTATCTTCATATATATGGACTTCATCCTTGATTTAGTCCAATATCCTTGTGGCACCATCTATGGACAACCCTTCAAATATATCTCACTGAAAACATTAGTCCATGGAGATTGTCATTCAATTACCAAAACCACACTTAGGGGCTCGATGCACTTTCAACTGTTATCATCAACGTTGGTCAGAAAATAACAATACCATATTTTAACTTTAAAACAAATATCTTTCTTTTGTCATAACGGAAACAATCTGAATCTGATTTCACCCACAGGGGAAAAACATTGCTAAGAACAATTCTTACAATTAAATTTTCCCGTTGGTTCCAATTTAATTGGAGGATAAAACTTTTACTTTGCAGCGGAAACTTTACAATATACAATTCTGTAATCTTTTACTCTCTAAGCAACAATTGAATTAGAGAAGCAACAATTTAATATTTCACATTAGTTCTACCCACTTTTAAAAGAGCACTTTTATTTTTATTTTGCAGCGGAAACATGAATGTAAAATTCATGAACTTTTTACTTTTCAGAAACTTTTCTTTGACAAAATCAAAATTCATGAACTTTATTATTTTCTTTGTAAAATTCATGAACATTTCTTTTTCTGAAAATTATCTATTTTCATTTTCAGAAACTTTTTCTGTTTACTTTTCTATTTTCAAACAAATTTTGTTGGATAAATTTGAATAGAAAAATAAAACTATGTGAAATTTGCCCAAAACTCTGGACATAATAACCAAAATCCGAAATGGAAAATGGCAGCACAGCCGCGGCTTCGGCCCAGCGCGCGTTGCTGCGGCCTTGGCCTAGCACGCGGCTGCGGCCTTGCCCAGCGCGCCGCTGTGGCCTCACCTTCACTTTCGGCCCAAAAAGCCCGGGCGGAGCTAGGGTTTCACGGTAGCCGTCGATCTCGATCCAACGGCGCGCCGCTGTTCTCGCTAGAACAAAACAGGGGAGAGCCTCGATCGGCCCCCATTCTGTTTCCTCGCCCCGACCCTCTTCTTCTCTCTCGCCGACGGCAGAAGCACGGGGCCGCGCCCCGGTTGGCCGCCCCGGCCGCCGGCGACGGCGGCTAGAGCCACCGCGCCGCGCGAGCCCTTCCCCTTCCCTCTTTTCCTCCCTCTTCTTCCTGTGACACAGAGAGAGAGAGAGCGGCGCGGCGGAGCCCTCCTCTGTGCGCCCGTGGTTTCCTCTGGCCGCCGGCCAGCCGCCGACGGCGAGGGTCCCCGGTGTGGCGATGGCTCCTCCTTTCCTTTCTCTTCTTTTCTGCTTCCACCGCCACCTAGCAGAGAAAAAGAGAGAAGCTCGACAGCCTTCTCTTCCCCTCGCGCCCGATGGCGTTGTGGCGATGCAGCGGCGCCCTCTCTGTCCCCCTTGCCGGCGAGTGCGTGCACCCGTAGGTGGGCGCACCGCCGTCAAGCGGTTCAGTGGCGGCGCCCTATGCCGGCGACCGCGTGGCCGTCCGGTGCTCTTTGCCCTGTTTCGGGGTAGGTTCTTCGTCCGACGCCTCGGCTTGCCGATGCGCGTCTGGATCGAGAGGAACGGCGCGGCCGGAGTGGCGGCGCACTTTTCTTTGCTCTTCTTTTCCCCTCTTTTTCGTTTTGGGGTTAGGGTTCTTGGGGAGGGGAAAATTTTTCTGTGATTTCTTTTCAACCAAAAAAATCTAACCCAATCGCTCTGATACCATTGTTGGAACACTCTGGATCGGTTAGGCTAGATTAGATCGGTAGTCCTACCTTCACTTTGGCTCGAGGAGCACCCGGTGCCGGCCATGGTGACGATGGCCGGTGATGGCAGAGAGTAGTGGTGGTGGCGATGGGCTTCCCATCGCTTCAGAGCCTCCCTCTCGATCGGACTAGGGTTAGGACGGTGGGGAAACAGTGGCGGCGACGAACCTCGTACCTTGTGCCATGGTCCCCACCTCCTCTATATGGCACTGCGCGACAGGGGCCCACCAGCCTTGCTTGGGCTGGACGCCCCCGATCAGGGCGTGAGTCAAGGGTCCAATGAGCCGTTGGGCCCATTGATGAAGAGATCAATCTAACAACACCCGGAAAAAAAATTCCTATAAGACCCGGGTCGTACCGAGGCAATCATGAGACCCTCTCCCGCGAGCGACCCGTGGCGATACGAATCTCAAAGCAGCAGCCCGTCTCGTTCCCCCACTTCCCTGTTGGGGATGTCTTTCTTTGCACACTTCCATGTCAGTCCAGCCCCATGTGAAGATGCAGCCAACAGGTCAACGTCGAGGGTGGCCGTGGAAGGAGCGCCGGTGGGAAGCGATGCAACACGAGCAGAGGAGCTGCACCTCAAGGACGAGCTGCCGGGCGCCGAGGGACACGGTCGTGGACAACGGAGAAGAGCAGCGGGGGCGGTGGCCACGGCCGCGGCGAGCGAGCCGGAGAAGCGAGCAGAGGAGTTGCGCCTCAAGGAGAGCCGCCGGGCCGCCGGGGAAAGCACTGGAGGCGACAGGGCAGAGTTGGCTGGGGCGGGGGCGGCTGCTGCTGCGGTGAGCGAGTGGTAGCGTAGGGTGCCTGGAGTAGGATTTGCGATTTGTCAACGGAAACCGAGGTAAGTGACCTACGTGCTTTGAGATTCGGTTTTGCCCTGTGTCCACAGCTGGAGATTCGGTTTTGTCATAAGATTTTATTCCGCCACACCCCGTGCGGGAACTGCACCGCCTCCACTTTTATCATCTCATCTTGGATAGGGTTGAGAGCTTCCAGCCACCTCGACCGGCTCTAGGGTGAGCTCGTAGCCGTTGATCTGTATGCAGTGGACCATGCCAGACGACGTCATCCTGAACGCGAAAGTGATATCATCAGCTAATTATTAGTGTAGTTAAAAGCTTGTAAGTGTGTGTGCGCGCGGAAATCCCTTTTGGAGCTCGGCCTCCAGTGAGGCCTCCAAATTCAAATTTGAAATTTCATCGAAATTCATATTTTTACATTTTAAAAAATTCTGAAAAAAAATACAGATATACATGAAGGCATAACACACATGTATGTAAATTTTCAGTTCAAAATACATTGAAATGAGGGCTGTGCAAAAAAGACAAATCTGGGGCTGTTTAACCTATGATACTATTCATCCTCCCAGGCCATGAATTTGTCTTTTTTGTACAGGTCGCAACTCAAGGTATTTCATCATGAATTTTTACACACATATGGGTTACATCCTTACATACACGCATATTTTTTTCAGAATTTTTTAAACCATAAAAGTTTGAATTTGAATTTTACAAAAATAAAGGTCTTCGTGGAGCTCAGCCTCCAAAACACCTCTCTCGTGTGTGTGTGTGTGTGTGTGTGTGTGTGTGTGTGTGTGTGTGTGTGTGTGTGTGTGTGTGTGTGTGTGTGTGTGTGTGTGTGTCTTCTTTTCTCTAATCATGGGATAGGATAGGAACCTGCACCCGCCCGGGACCGAGATTAGCTGACTTGCCTCTTGGCAGTCACCGCGTAACATGTGGGCTTACATCTGCCATACATTGCTGATCGGAGGGACATCAGCGAGTGAAGGCTAAAGATGTCCACTTAGCAAGGCACTGGTTGACCATGGGAAAAACGATTCAGACTTTGCGTTTTCTTATTTTTCTTATTTCTGACCATTATTAATTTGATGCAGAATGATTAGTCTCGATCTCATGTTTGTTTCTCCCCCTGACTGACTAATATTTTTCTTTAGGCAAATATAAGTCTTTTGAGAGATTACACTATGAACTACGTACGGATGTATATAGACATATTTTAGAGTGTAGATTCACTCATTTTACTCCATATGTAGTCTGCAGTGGAATCTCTAAAAAGACATATATTTAGGAACAGAGGCAGTATTTGACAACGATTGCAGGGCATCCTAGAATGTGATTCATCAAAGTGACATATATACTACTAGTCAGAGCATCTACAACCACAACCACGCTGGTCCATCCGACCCACATACATTCCTCCTCATCTGCTCGCTGGACCAAATCCTAGCCAATTGACACTCCACTCCCCTCCACTCCCTCCACACCCAAACTCACCTCCGGTGATTTCTGGCCGTCTCCGGCATGGCGGGCAGCTGATCTGACTCCGACCAGTCCGAATCCGTCGACTGGGGTTTCAGCACATGCGGGTTGGAGGAGGCAATGGAGGTCCGCATTGCACTCCGCCGCTCCCGGGAGGACAACGCCCGACCGATGACAGGATCTGTCCGGCGCGGCTCCATAGTGTCGGCTCAACGGGCGCTCGGATCCTCTGGGGCTGCATCATCGTGGTCCGGGCAGCCGGAAAATCTCTCCTTCCCCATCACCGGTCGGGCGGACTATGAGTCCCACCGGCAACAGGCGGTCCTCCGTGCGAAGGAGAGGATAAGTGCGGTCGAGGCCCGTATCTCGACGGAAATGGTGGCGGCGGAGGTTGCTGATGCTGTGGCGTGGGCGGCCGCAGATGAGAAAGCCGTCCGCGCCCGCATTGTGAAGAAACGGCAGCGGAGGAACACGCGCGCCCTCGCCAGAGAGCAGAATCGGGCGGTCTGTGTTATGGCCGGACTGTCACCGAAGGAGGAGAAGGCGGACAATGACGGTGGGGATAGCTCCGGCGACGAGCAGATCCGGCTCGATCGGATTTGAGATATGATAATTGAGGTGTCCGGTTGTGAGAACGTAAATTTGAGCCTTGACCGGTCAGTGTCCGCGGACGCGCCCGGGCGCGTCCGCTGGGCCGAATTTTCAAAGTCCGGCTGTAGATGCTCTTAAAATGTGAGAAGAACAATTCTCAAATTATAAATTTTATTTTAAAATATGAGATTTAAAATGAAAAAAATACTCCATTTGTTCGTAAATATAAGTCTTTCTAGAGATTTCAATATGAACTACATACGGATGTATATAGACATAGTTTAGAGTATATATTCACTCATTTTGCTCTGTATATAGTGCATATTGGAATCTGTAAAAAGACTTATATTTAGGAACGGAGGGGGTAGAAATATTTAGGAACGGAGGGGGTAGAACATAAACGGGTATGCATAAAATAAATTTGGACAGATCAATTTACATATTTGTTTTATTCCAGTATATTTTCTCACATACAACAAAAGTTTTCTCATGCAAAGTCTGAATCGTCTTTCCACCGTGGTCAACCTGTGCGTTGCTAAGTGGGCAGCTTTGGCCTTTAGTCGTTGATGTCCCTCCGATCAGGAATGTACGGCAGATGTGAGGCCGCATGTTACGTGGTGACTGCCAAGAGGCAAGTCACCTGATCTCGGTCCACCCGCCCGCACACCCACGTGCATGCATGCAGGAGATGGGCTGCGTACGTACCCGCGTCGGAGAGGAAAAAGATTGGTCCAGCCCATGAGAAAAACACCCTCCTAAGGATGAAGGCGGATGGGTGGCGTGGCCGGCCGTTTTACATCTCCTAGAAGTGGAGATGTAATTTTTTTTTGCATCTACATCAATGTGTTGAAGGTGGATTTTTGGGCCTCGGAGATGCAAAAAGTTAAGTTATTTTTGTATCTACATCATCTATCGGAAATGCTCACCTAAGTAAAAGTAGAGGGACCCAGCGAAGAGATGGACGGGGTGAGAGGCCGAGACGATTTCAGAGCCAAGAGATAAAGGTGGGTCTGGCAAGACACGTGGTCGCCATGGAGCGCGTCCGGCACAATGCGAGATACAATAAGTTGATTTCAATGATTTTCCCAATAATAAAGTGCACACATGCATGCTCAACTAGTTAATACTTTCTCCGTAAAAATAGTGTAAGACGTTTTAAATATGGGAATCGCCCGGCCAAGGACACAGAACGAGCCGGAGCCACCCACCGCTGCATCCCTCGCCGCCCACATGGCCAAGAAGCCAAGCCACCGCTACCACCATGGTGACATCCGGAGAGCCAACCATGTGAATCACCTCACAGGGCTGTTGGCCCAGCATCCATGTCCCGCGACATCAATCTGGGAGTCTGGGTAAACACCTTCACAATTAGAGGCGTCGACGCATGCGTCCCCAACTAGTCCGGGTGGACCGACAGGGACACGACCCCAAGACTACCGACTATCGCCACCGAGCAGGAACCCAGCAAAAGCCCTCTGGCCCGGACTAGGCACGATCGAACGACGCCGATTTGAGGCCATCGGCGCCAATCCATCGAACGAAAAACGATGTCAGAACCACCACCTTCAAGCACCACCCGGACCGAACCCAATCTCATCTACCCGGAGCAATTCCAGAAACAATGGTACCTCCCGTGCATTTTTTTTGCTACTGATGGCATTCGTTTGGGTCTCTGTTGTCCATACACTTCTCAGCAAAACGGTAGGGCCGAATGAATTTTGCGCACTTTGAATGACAATCTTGTGCTCTATTATTTCATGCTCATCTTCCACTTCATTTTTGGGCTGAAGCTCTTAACATCGCTGTCTTTCTCATTAACTCGCGCCCATGCACACCATGCCAAAATCATACTCCTCATGAACTGTTGTTCAGCCAACCACCCACCTATGATCATGTCCCTGTTTTTGGATGCTTTTGCTATCGTAACACTTCACGCACAGACCACAGCTCCACACAAACTTGCTCCTCGCTCTGTCGCTTCTGTCTTCTTGGGTTATCCTTCTGATCACCGTGGCTACCATTGATATGCTGGCCAATCAAAGTGTGTTTTAATCTCACGACACATCTATTTTGGCGAGCATGTTTTACTTTCACGGACTACTCTTCTTCATCGCGTGAGGATCATCAACAAGGGCCACCACATGAGCTCGTTTCAGTCCCCGTGCAGACCCCACGCCACCGTGCACCAGAGCCACCGACAGCCTCCCCAGCTCTGGCCTCACCCGCGCCCGACGGGTCTATTGCAACCTCTCCCGCCTTGCAAACAAAAACCAGTTTCACCGGCTTGTACGGCTGCCACGACAACCCCTTCACCCTTCGCCAGCGAGACCTACCTAGACTCCTGCTGGGCCACGTGTGCTGCCAGTTAGCTTAACCGACGACCAGCCGGACTCCAGCATGGACTCCAAGAGAGTCGAGCGGGTCGCCGAGCTTGGCATGGAGTGCGTCAGCCTGCGACCACGGAGGAGTACAACGCCGCCGGGTCCTCGAGGAGCAGGATGGCTGCGGGGAGGTGCTGGGCATGGTGGAGGAGATCTAGGAGTGAGCGAGACATGGGCGCTGCGGACCTGGAGCAGTTGTTGTTGGAGGTTATTTCGCCGACCGTGGGCGTAAGCAGCTGCTGCAGGTGGCCCGCAAGCACCAGAAGAGCTCCAACCTGACGTCTTGTCCTCTTAGCGCTGCTATGGCGGCGGCGGCGGCGCATGGTCCTGTTTGAGCAAGAAGCAGGCCGACGCCGGCCGCGAGGATTGTCTGTAGGCGCCGCCCACGCATTCGTCGCCAAGGTTTTGGTTACCGAATGAGGCAATTTTACCGAGGGGGACTGGTAAACGTGGTTACCACGGTTACCGAGAAATACCGAGAATATTTCGAACGAATTTTATAGTTGAATTTTGAATTCAAATAAGTGAATGAACGAACATTCGAACCGGAGACCTCTCAAAACAGGAACTAGGTTGCTAGCAACACGTCTGAACCAAATCTCATGGCATTAATTTGATCCTACGTACTTTACTATAAAACGAGAGATTAAATTCAAAAAATTGGTATTTTTTGCTCGGTATGGGGATTTACAAGGGGCACAGAAATACGCGGTAATCATGGGAAATCTTGAAATTTCGACCGGTAACCAAAACCTTATTCGTCGCCGGTTTCATGCGAGACGAATCATGTATGCAAGAATGAAACCGGGCTGTGCCCGCGGACGCGTTTGGGGTGCCGGGTTGGAGATGCCCTTTGTAATTATGTGCGTGTGAGTCAAATAGATAGGGTGGCATGTTTTTCATTTTGGAACGTAACGGCGGGATAGTAGGCCAACAAACCGGCTACGTGTAGGAACCGGCCGGACTAGTACGTACGCACTCGCGTGGAGACGAAAACGAGAAGCCCAGCCCGGCCCAGGAGAAAAACGCCCCAAGGTTGAAGAAGCTAGGCACGACAGTAGCCAGAGGTGGCCTAGAAACAACCTGCCTCGAAAGTGGCCTAAGACGAGGTTTCCTGGAGTTCGACAAGTTTTGTCATTTTCTACCTAAATCTGGGCTATTTATAGGCGGATCCCAGGCATGCCTGGCTGCTTTGGCTTTGTTCCTAGGCTTGAAGTCGTGCGTGGGCTTTGGGCTGGGCCTTCCTTTCCTTTCCTTTCCTTGGATCGCTAGTTTTGTTTCAGCAGCCAGTACGTGGGTAGTTTCAGATTTGCGATGTCAAGGAGGACTTTTTAGATGGATGGATGGATCCGATCCGATCGTAGCATGACGTCATCCGCACGCACGGGAGACCATCCAATCCCGAAATCACTAGAGCTGACAGTACTCGTTGCAAAGATCACTTCTCTTTTTTCGTAGATCCGTTTATTCAAAATATTTTATCTCTTAAACCGTGCGTCCAAATCTCGAACCGTTTTCACCGTTGGATTCCTCGCGTCGAGATCTTCAAAACAAGATCCCATGTTGATAGGTTTTGACGAACTTTTTTTTTCATGAAAAAAACCGGACGAAAAAACCAAACCGAGATCTCGCGAAATCACAACCGTGCCTCTCGCGGAAGCAAAACCGTGCCTCTCGCGGAAGAAAAAAAAACAGAAAACACGTTTTTTTTTTGTTTACGAGAGGCACGGCCGTGCCTCTCGCGAAAGCACAACCGTGCCTCTCGCGGAAGCAAAACCGTGCCTCTCGCGGAAGGAAAAAAAAACAAAAAACAAGTTTTTTTTTCCGTTTCCGAGAAGCACAGTCGTGACTCTCGCGGAAGCACAACCGTGCCTCTCACGGTAGGAAAAAAAATAGAAAACTCATTTTTTTTTTTCGAGAGGCACGGCTGTGACTCTCGTGGGAGCACAACCGTGCCTCTCGCGGAAGGAAAAAAAAACAGAAAACGCATTTTTTTTCGTTTTCGAGAGGCACGGCCGTGCCTCTCGCGGAAGAAAAAAAAACAGAAAACGCGTTTTTTTCGTTTTCGAGGCACGGCCGTGCCTCTCGCGAAAGCACGACCGTGCCTTTCGCGGAAGCAAAACCGTGACTATCGTGAAAGAAAAAAAAAGAAAACGGGTTTTTTTGCGCAAATAAAAAAAATTTGATTTTTTTTTACCCAAAAGCTAAGGAAGACCGGTGGAAAACCGAAACGTCGTAAAAACCCAGAAAAAACATTTAAAAAACTTTAACAGTGTGCGAAAAAATAAAAAAACAAAATCCAGAGGGAGCGCCCAGAGCGCGATACGTGGCGGGCGGCTGAGAGCACGCCAAGTGGCGCTGATAGTTGCGAGGCTCTGAAAGGAGCGCTCCTTAACTAGTTGCTTTTATCGAATCGAATCGAAACCTCAAAACGACCCACGTCCCGGTTTTGGTCTAAAAAAAAGAATTAGGCTCGTGTCGTGCTAGTGTCCTTGGGCTGTTTTCCCGATTGGCCTTGTCCCTTTTCCTGTACGGGTCTGGGTATTTGGCCCTTTTTTTACGTTATATGAGCTGATGCTATGTTGTTTTTATTCTTTTTTGTGTGCGCCTAGGCCTTTTTGTACGGACAGAATTGAAGCAGCCGGGCTGCGTTATTTTTGGTTTCCCTTTTTTTCTCTTTATATCTATTAAATTTATTCATTTGTAATTTATGATTTCTAAAATTTCGTTTTTTTGGCGATGTGAGTTGTATGTCCGTCATCAAACGCGGACGAATAACTAAAGAGTCAAGGAACCTATTTTATAGCTGGTGTAGCATGATTTTTCTCTGACCTTATTTAGTTGCATGTCCAACACAAGCACACAACTCATGCCCGATCCAATTGCATGTCCACTTTTCGACATGCAACTCGTGCTTGACCTAGTATCCCTATCTAGTTGTTTGTCCAACTACAACACACAACTCATTCGACCTAAGTGCATGCCCATCTTCAACATGCGCTCCCAGCCGAATACCCATATGTAGGTGCATTCCAACACTAACACACAACTTGCTCAATTCAATTGCATGTCCAACCATAACACACAACTCATGCCCGACCCACTTGCAGGTGTACTGTCGACACGCAATGCCCGGGAGTGAAGTTTTTCGTTTTTCTTCCCATATCATTTATTTGTTTCAAATTCAAGAAGTTTTTCTAAATTCATGTTATTTTCTTTTTTTCTGTTCTCTTTTCTCCTTACTCTTTCCTTTCATGTTTTTATTTTTTTTTTGTCTTAAATTCATGTTTTAAAAAAAAAATCAAGTTTTTTTCCGGCTACAACCAAACAGGGAATGCCTTTGTTTTGTCTTGGTTGCAATTCCATTTTTGACGCGCAACTGGCCCAATCCATTTTCATCCTAATTGCCGGTCCAACTACATTTCTCACGTGTATTGGGGGCCGCTTTTTTTATTGTCACTAGAGAGTCTAGAGCTTGTAGACCATTTTATTTTAATGTATTTGCGAGGGGACCTTTCCCTTGGCTCTATAGTCCAACGGCATGTCTGATATGATTTGAGAAGCAGACGACAACGTATGCTCTGACTATGCACGGAGATGCATGGGATGGATGGAAACGAATCCTCTGATTTTCAACTAGCTATACTCCACAAACAATTCAGTGTATGGCTCGCCTCCAGCACAAATAGTCCTTTTTAGGGGTTCCAGCACAAATAATTGAACCGGCCCTGTACGCGAAACATGCAGTTTTCTAAATAAAAAAATTTGTCCAAGTTCGTTTTTTATTTTTTATTTTAAATTTGGATTTTCCCATATAAAAAGTTAAAATAATTATTACTATACAATTATTGTGTGTTTTCTCCGCAAAACAAATCTATTGTGTGTTTTAAATCTCTATTTTATTTTCACTTTGTACGATGGGAATTTCCGATTTCGTAGGAATACCACCACCTATTTCCTATGTTTTTGGAGGAATCTACACATCCACTCAAAGTTTTTTTTTTTGCATAGGAACGAGATAAAGACAAATCCTTAGGATGGCATGTGTCATCCTATAAAATTCCTACACTACTCATAATTCCTACATTTTGGTTTCCTCAAAACTGAACAAGGCCTAAAATATCAATTTTTTGTGTTCTCCATTTCTCCTCTCTGAAATCAATTTTCTTCACTTTCATCTTCTTCCCCTAATTAAGATCCCCATCTCATGTAGAGTAAGCCTGTTGATTAGCAATATAGGTAGTGGGTTGCAATGCCCACATAAAGGTAGGTTTGACTACATGTCCAAAATATCATTCTTCTTTTGTTGTTTGTATCATAGGGAAAAATTAGACTCAACAAATTTGAAATCAGAGCAAATTTCTTCATCTTTCACTCGATGAAACAACTATCTATATTTCTCCTTCGATCTTGGTATTGATCTACGTTGTTGCATGCATTGTATAGAATTGGGTACTGGGATATGGGACTGTCCGGTCGCTGCCAGTGGGCGTGTCCGGACGCGTCCGCGGGCGTATAGGGCTCGGATACGCCAATTGTGGTTGTAAATGCTTAAGAGATAGAACAGGTTTAAAGGTTGTACGAGCTGTCCTTTACTCCAAGTCTTTCTCCCTCACATTATTCTATATATACCCTATACGAGGGTCAGATCAATACACATGATATTAGGGTTACATGCATGTCCTAATCTATCGATTTTTTTCCAAACCACATGATAATCTCCATCAATTTTTTTCCAAACCGACCCACCTCCTTGTTTTTAGAAAATAAATCCCTTAAAAGAATTGAACAAAATATCAAATAAATCGTCAATAGCAAGAAATCCTTTACAAGGAAACAACAGATAACTCACATCATATCATTCCTTACTTTTGCCTATGAATTCCCTCCCCACAACATGTCTCAATCTCCACCCAATAAAAAAAAATCATATGTTGAACCGCTAGAATAAAGTTGTCCCGGTTACAACGCATGTGTATGTAGCTAGTGTGATCTTGTTTAGTAGCTGCCACTGCAATGGACTCTCACAGACTGTTTGGTAAGCTTTAACCTTTGGGCAGCCAGGCAGGATAATAGATCCCAGAACAGGGAAACCAGGGGACCTCCTATATGCCGCTCTTTGCGGCAAAGAGTCGTCGTTTCGCACAGGCGAGTCTGCGACTGGGCCGGCCCATGACTGCCAGCGAACTTGTACTGCAACCCAAAAAAAAATTCTACCTCACAGGGGATCGGACCATGGATCTCGTGCTAGAGACCACACGCTGCAACCGGTTAAGCTAGCGAGCATTACTGATAATTCTAGCAGCATCAAAGTTTAAGAACCAATACAGAACGCAGATCTGAATTATTTTCAAAGTTTTGAATGCATTTTTATAAAAAAAAACTGAGTCTTTCGTGAAACGCAAACACTTTTCAAAATTTTGATTTTTTTTTAGAAAACTGAAATATTTTCGAAAGCAGGAATATTTTTTGAAATTACAAAGACTTTTTTTTGAAATGGGAACATTTTTGTGAAATTCCAAAACACAATTTTGGCAAATGCAAACATTTTTCAAATCTCCCAAACAAAATTTGAAAACAAGAACATTTTTAAAAAAAAAATCAACAATTTTTGAAACAGGAACATTTTTTTAAACTCCAGGAAAAATGAAAACATGAACATTTTTCAAAATTTATGAGCAAAATTTAAAATAGAAACATTTTTTGAAGTCATGAATAATTTTTAAAAAGATGTGAATTTTTTTAGCAGAAACATTCTGAACATTTTTTGGAAAAACATGAAGAATTTTTGAAAAATGGTAATTTTTTTGAATTTATGAAACTTTTGAAATCACAAACGTTTTTCATTTTGAACAATTTTTAAAAGGACCAACATTTTTTGAATTTTTGAACATTTTTTGGATTTTTTTTATAAAAAGCAAACAAGAAAAAGAAATATAAAAAACAAAAACAAAAAAGGAAAAAAATAAAAAGAAATAGGAAATCTGGTAAAAGAAACAAAAAGTGGTTCAGGGAACCGGATGAGGTTGTAAGTACACTGTTTATGCAAACGGGCTGGCCCATCGCGTCGCTTCGGCCGCTCGCCTGTGCGAAACACCAGCACTTTGATGCAGCGTGTGTTCAATAGGATTTCGTGGGAAACCAATGTGTAAGAGCGTCAACATGAGACCACGGGAAATAAAAACTTTTAACTCATGGGCCTACTCCTCGGCGCACTCGTGCACACAACCTTCCCCAGTGGCTTGCAAGACCAAACTGGACCTATAATGGGGCAATTGGTCAATCAGAGAATGAGATCGTCAGCATGGGTGCAGCCTCCAGCAAACCATGCGAAGTTTAATCAGGCCCGGTCCTGAGATTTTGGGGGCCCGGGGCGACACTAGAACACGGGCCCTTTAATATAATTATCAAGATAATCAATATATATCTATATAAATTGTTATAAATAAACAATTAAATGCATAAGAAATGATAATCATGTCAAGTAAATTTATAAATGTTATCTGGAAAAAAAATCTAACTTTTTTAGATGCAAAGTTGTTAATATTGTTGTTATCCGTGGAAAGAGAATAAGAGACATACTTTATGTAAATTTTGTTGGTCACGATGACCAGTAGGCGCGGTGTGGTCTCTTCTGTGTGACTCAGCCTCTCGACTTGACCGTGTGAGGGTGATGATGGGGCGTCAGGAATCAAGTATTAGTCGTACTAGATCAAACATTGGTCGTTGGAGGTCACATATCCGATCAAGGCAAATTGTGGATGTCATCTTATAAGCCAAGTTAAGCTTGTGCTGCTGCAGGATGAACTGAACTTTTGGTATGATGAAACTGATAGCCAGGAAAATTCTATGACTTAAAATGTATAATCAACCAGATAATAATAAAAACTACAGTGGGCCTATATAAACATATTAAGGCCATGGTTAGACATAACACGTACCTGACTTAATAAAGTTGTTAGAATAATTGTCCATCAATTTTTTAAATGAAAAAACAAATATTAAAATTATATGAATTAGTATAAATACTTTTAGGATCAGTTGATCGCTAATTCCATCTTCCAGAAAAAGGGATTTGCTCCAATTCAAAAAAAGGAGATTGCTAATTCTGCTGAACCGGTGTTTTGAATTGGAGCTCACTGTGTGTCCCACCGTCATTTTTGAATTGGAGCTGACCGTGTGACCCAAAGCCATTTTCTAACTAAAAGAAATTGGGACAGATCGAACAGGCTACCACAGATTGCTAGCCTGGTGTGACCCACCACAATGTTTTTAGAGCTTTGTTTAGGGCAATTTTTTTAACGCTGACCCAACAGGCTACGACAAGATACACGATACACAGCCACAAGAAAAAGGCCCAAGGCCCAGCCGCTATAGAAACATAACGTTTCGGCCTTCTTCTTCCTGGAGACAGATCGAACTGCTTCTGAGCTTTCATGGCGCCTCCAGCGAGCGGTTGCCGATCTGGTAGAAGTGCACACACACCTAGGCGGGGCCCCCTTGCTTTCGGGGGCCCGGGGCGGCCGCCCCTCCCGCCCCTCCTCAGGGCCGGCCCTGAGTTTAATACTGACGCGGCAGTTATGAGAAATGGGAGCTATGGTGCGGTTGCTGTTGTGAGCCGTGACTCGGGAGGTATATTCCTGGGAGCTTCATGTATAACCTCAGGCATATTTCAGATCCCGAGACTCTTGAAGCAATGGCAGTCCGTGAAGCTTTAGCACTGGCAGACGACCTGTATATCCATAATATACACATAGCTACGGACTGTAAGGCAGTGGTGGATGGAATTAAGCAAGGCTCTTCTGCAGGTATGGAGCAATAACACATGAAATCATGGGACACGTGACTTTGTTTTCTTCATGTAATATAGTCCATGAGTTTAGGAGCTCGAATATCGAGGCTCACAACCTCGCTAAGCATGCCTTATCTTTAGGATTTGGCCGCCATGTTTGGCTTGGCCATCCCGGTGATCTTATCTTTCTACCTGAGAGCATCTTGATGACATAAATAAAGCTTGGTGAGTTCGTCTCAAAAAAAAGTTAAATAGCTAGCTCCTCGATGTCTCTTGAATTGGGAAGAAAGTAGGTGGCTTCAGAGCAGTATAGTTGTCAGGCAAACATGCATGCGACGGTGAGAAAAGAGAGAGATGGAGTGTATAATAGTTAGGCGCCATAGCACCTCTGGTGGTGACGTATGTGACGGTGTTGGTCATGATGACCACGACGCGTCGTCGTAGGCCCTCGTCTCCGCAACAACAGGGTACTCCTATGTACGTCTGGGGCCACCATGACTTACCCGTCATGCAGGAGACGGCCGCCTGTTCATCTTAGTTGGGCGGGAGGGTTGGTTGACTGCGGTTGACCTTGACGGAGGTGCGGAAGGGACACAAGGTCAGGTGTGTGTACATCCTCCGCAAGGACGAGATCGAGACCATTGAGAAGCGGCATGACAGACATGACGACTCTCTAGTCTGCCACCGCGGACAGCACCGCCAAGGCGAGGTCGAGCTCAGCTTGTCGATATAGGAATCGAGACCTGTGACGCCCCCGGCTTAATCGTGCACTAATCATACACGCAAATGCACACGATCAAGCCTAAAGACTCACTTGAAGATATCACAACACAACTTTAAAACATAAATAAAGTCATACAAGCTTTATATTACAAGCAGGGGCCTCGAGGGCTCGAATACATAAGCTCGCATACAAGCGTCAGCGGAAGCATCAGATATCTGAGTACAGATATGAAACAGAAACAGATAAGCCCTTAGAAAGGCGGGGCAAAACAAAAGCTATGATCGAAAGGCGCAGGCCTCCTGCCTGAGACCCTTCGATCCTACTCCTGGTCATCGGCAAGCTCGTAGTAGTATCCACCCTCGGGGTGGTAGTAATAGTCATCGGCGGGGGCAGCTGTCTCCTGGGCTCCGTCATCTGGTTACGTCAAACGGATATATGGGGAAAAAGAGGAAGCAAAGCAACCGTGAGTACTCATCCGAAGTACTCAGCAAGCAAGGATCTACACTACATATGCAACATTATCAAAGAAAGGCTGTATATGTGGACTGGGCTGCAGAAATGCCAGAATAGAGGGAAGGCCTAATCCTATCGAAGACTAGCATCTTCAGCGGTCTTACAGCATTAGAAGAGTGTAGATTAGTACAGCATAAAGTAGTAGTAACATTAAGTATCAACCTCGGCCAGAGATCCTTTCTCGACTCCCTGCGAGAAAGCAATCCCAGAGCCCTACTATCCATTTCTCATCCCAAGTATCCAGTTCTAGTTGTATCGATCAGGATACAACTCCGAGCGTCCGTTACCGAGGATCCGGCTATGCATAGATTAGTTCTTCCCTGCAGGGGTGCACCAACTTACCCACCACGCTCGATTAACTCCGGCCGGACACACTTTTCTAGGTCATGCACAACCTCGGCCAAACGATACGCCGCAACCCGACCTAAGCTTAACAGAGAGGTCAGCACGCCGGACTAAACCTATGCGCCCATGGGTCTTGAGCCATCGCCCCGGGAACTCCTGCACGTTGCGAACGCGGCCGGTGAGCAGACCTAGCAACCCACACTATCAAGGCGGTTGCGTTATGCGGTCCAACCCAGTGCGCGCCGCTCAGTCGCTCACGTCCATTAAGCTTCGACTGATGCATACGACGCAGAGTGCCCATAACTGTTCCCATGTGATGGTTAGTGCTATCGGGTCAGAGGCCCACTTGGATCAAATATCCAAACCGTTAGTGAATTAGGAGCGCGCGATAACGAGCAGAGACTCACGATCGATGTGACCCCGTCGCCCCATCTTGAGGACTTGCGGCAAGGGCTAAGAATGCCCGGCCACGCCTCGTAAGTATCTCGCGGGTACTCTCTCTGGTCACCCGACTACACATCAATCGCATCTTATGCTCGCGCGGGTACCCCTCAGGGCCGACCCGTCTTTATCATGGTTCATCGTTAAAGTCATAGTAACTGTGTGTCCAAACACCAGGGAGGAAACTGAGGAATCACCCTTGACGGATCCCACATGATGTAGTCGTCAAGGTGAACTTAGGAGGAATCACCCTCGACGTTCACACTTGAGGTGTTGCACGACGGCGTCGTTATCGGGAGTGGTGAAGGAGGAATCACCCTCGATGACCACGACCGAATAGCTACTCTACAGAGTTAACATCAGAAGTGCTAAACGAGGTATCACCCTCGGCACTCGATAGTAACGCTGTAGGGTCGTACAACTAGGGGGTGATATGTGCGGTGCCGGGGCCTGGTTATCGAGTCTTTCGATAATCCAGCGGGGGCAAAAGGGACAAGTGGGGTCACTGGGGTACACTAACCAACCTATTCTAATCAGTTTAGGATAAGCAGGTAAGGTATCAATAGCAGGTTACAATAAATAGGCTATGCATCAGAATAGGATAACTCAAAGCAGTAGCAAATTCTAATACAAGCAGGAGGGAGAAAGAATAGGCGATATAGGCATGCTCAAAGGGGGGTGCTTGCCTGGAAGCTCTGCGGCAAGGGTCTGGTCGTCAGGGGCGTAGTCGACCTCCAGAGCTGCGTCGGCCTCGGGGACTACGTCGGTGTCGGGGTCTATCGAGAGAGAAGAGGGGGAGGAAACAGATAAATACACAGCAAACATATGCAACACAGAGCATGCTATGCTAACGTGCAGTGCAGGGTTGCCTAAAGACATGTCTAAACCATTTTAGTTATTTTAGGATTTAAGTTGGATTTATTAACCGGTATATATGCACTATTCATCTACCGGAAACAGGCTAAAAGTTGCGGGTTCACCTCCGTAGAGGGTCTCGACACGAAAACAGATAGCACGGTTGGATTCGTCTCGTCGTTCTGAGCAACTTTCATGTATAAAGTTTTCCAATTTGAGTTACGGTTTATTTTCTATGATTTTCTAAAGTTTTAATCATTTTCTGGAATTATTCTATTTACTAAATTTAACATTATCCAGAACAGTAGCAATGACGTCAGCATGACGTATGGGTGACATCAGCAGTCAACAGTCGGCTGGCCAGGTCAAACCTGACCAGTGGGTCCCACATGTCATACTCAGAGAGAGTAACAGCAGTTTATTTTAATTAAACAGAGTTAATTAGAAGCTGGGCCCCACTTGTCAGTGACTAATTAGTTAACTAATTATTTTTATTGAGAAAAATGTTTTAGTTAGGTTATTTATGCGGTGGGGCCTGCCTGTCAGTGACACAGGGGTGCCCAGTCAGCAGTTGACCCAGTCAACTGGGTCAACTGGGGCCCGTGGGGCCTGCGGTCAGTCTCACAGGAGGCTGCCACGTCGGCGCCAGTTCGGACACCGGTAAGAGATGCGCCGGAGCTGACTCCGGCGAGCCAAACGCGGCGGCGCGCGTCGGAAGGGGTTCGGGGTTCGCGCACAGGGGGTTTCCGGGGCTGGGGCTGGGTGCGTTTGACGCGGCTCGGTGTCGCGCGTCAAATGGCGGTGGCCGGAGCGGCTAAGACGGTCGGAGGCGAGTGCTACGACGACGCCGTCGGCGAGGTTCTCGGGCGAGCTACGGGAACGGCGTTCCGACGCGCAAACGAACGAAAGAAGAGGCTAGGCGGGATCTACTCGACGCGACGAGTTCAATGGACACACGACCGGGACCAAATGGTCACCGGAGTCTCGTCGGCGACGAGATCTGCGGCGGAGCGTTCCGGCATCTTCAAATGCGGTGGCTACGGGACGCGAGCGAGCTAACGGAGAGGGGGAGGAGGAGTGGGAGCTCACCGGGCTCCTGTAGGCGTGCAAGGCGTGCTCGGGGAGGGCTCGACGGAGGCGTATGGCGGCGGCGATCGGCGACGGCCGAGGTCGGGGAGGAGCTCGATCCCGAGGCTGTGGTGGCGCCGAGCCCGATCCAGAGGACGCAGAGGAAGCAGAGGAAGCAGGCGGAGCGGACGGGCTCGTCGGAGAGGCGATCGGGAGACGGTGGCCACGCTAAGACACGGCCATGGCGGCAGCGACCTCGGGTGGTTGCGCGAGGAGGAAGATAGCGGGCGAGGGAGAGAGCGAGGGGGAAGACTGGGGCTGGCTAGGGTTACGGGAGGCCACTAGGGTCCTTATCCACCCCGGGGAGGCGGCGGATGGGCGACGCGTGCAGCCTCGTCAGCGTGTCAGCGCGCGCGCGCGACAGCGTGCGATGAGGAGGACGACGTGGTTAGGTGGGCTGGGCTGGCTACTGTGCACTAGAAGCCCAAGTGCACAGTAGGCCTTTGCCCCTTTTCTTCTTTTTCTATTTTCTGTTTTATTTTCTGTTTTATTTTCTGTTTTGCAAATTGTTTAGCCACTAAACTACTTTTAGAAAACAAGTGACCTAGCTCATAAATTGCAGTGCATTAGTACCTATCATCAAAAACTAGTTTGTGTAAAATATAATTTCGTATTTAACTTAGATTAAACAAAAGGTTATTAAATGTTGCTGTTAGCCACTGTTTGAGGTTGTTAGGGTCACTTAACCAATCCCATTGATGTTGGTTACAATTTTATAATTGCCTCTGAATTATTTGCTATTTAATGAACATTTTAGTTTCCAATTTGGAACAACTTTTATTTTCACTTTAAATCAATTTGAAGTTTGAATTAGGAGTTTGAAATGCAATATGATGACTAGGCACGGTTAAACTTGCTGACATGGCATTAACTAAGGGTGATCACTGTGGTTAATTACATGGGGTGTTACAATTCTCCTCCTCTAACAAGAATTCTCATCCCGAGAATTAAGAAGAAGACTGAAAGAAAGCGGGGTATTCTTCGTGAAGACGATCCTCGCGTTCCCAAGTGGCTTCATCTTCAGAATGATTCGACCACTGAACTTTTAGGAATTTGATTACCTTCTGACGAGTTCGACGTTCAGCTTGATCAAGAATACGGATGGGATATTCTGGATAAGACAGATCTTCCCGCAATTCAAGCATTTCATGATCCACAACTCGAATAGGATCCTTGAAGCAGCGACGAAGTTGGCATACATGAAAGACATCATGCACTTGAGAAAGATTTGGCGGCAATTGCAACTGATATGCCACTTCTCCTCGACGGGGAAGAATACGGAACGGGCCAATGTAGCGAGGAGCTAACTTGCCCTTGATTCCGAACCGATGAGTGCCTTTCAACGGAGTGACGCGAAGGTAAGCTTGCTCGGCAGGCTGATAGACCATTACCTTGTGCTTTCGGTCATAGTTGCTCTTCTGACGAGACTGAGCAGTTTTCTGTTGGGGAACGTAGTAATTTCAAAAATTTCCTACGCACACACAGGATCATGGTGATGCATAGCAACGAGAGGGGAGAGTGTGTCCACGTACCCTCGTAGACCGAAAGCGGAAGCGTTAGCACAACGCGGTTGATGTAGTCGTACGTCTTCACGATCCGACCGATCCAAATACCGAATGCACGGCACCTCCGAGTTCAGCACACGTTCAACTCGATGACGTCCTGCGAGCTCCGATCCAGCAAAGCTTCACAGGAGAGTTTTGTCAGCACGACGGCGTGGTAACGGTGATGATGATGCTACCGACGCAGGGCTTCGCCTAAGCACCGCTGCGATATGATCGAGGTGGATTATGGTGGAGGGGGGCACCACACACGGCTAAGAGATCAATGATCAATTGTTGTGTCTATGGGGTGCCCCCTGGCCACGTATATAAAGGAGTGGAGGAGGGGAGAGGGCCGGCCTAGCTATGGCGCGCCCTGGAGGAGTCCTACTCCCACCGGGAGTAGGATTCCCCCCCTTCCAAGTAGTAGGAGTAGGAGAGAAGGAAGGGGAAGAGAGAAGAGAAGGAAGGAGGGGGCGCAGCCCCTCCCCCTAGTCCAATTCGGACTAGGCCTGGGGGGGGGGGGGGGGGGCGCGGCCTGCCTCTCTCTCTCCCCTAAAGCCCAATAAGGCCCATATACTTCTTCCCCGTATTCCCGTAACTCCCCGGTACTCCGAAAAATACCCGAACCACTCGGAACCTTTCCGATGTCCGAATATAGTCGTCCAATATATCGATCTTTACATCTCGACCATTTCGAGACTCCTCGTCATGTCCCCGATCTCATCCGGGACTCCGAACTACCTTCAGTACATCAAAACACATAAACTCATAATACAAATCGTCACAGAACTTTAAGCGTGCGGATCCTACGGGTTCGAGAACTATATAGACATGACCGAGACACATCTCCGGTCAATAACCAATAGCGGAACCTGGATGCTCATATTGGTTCCTACATATTCTACGAAGATCTTTATCGGTCAAACCGCATAACAACATACATTGTTCCCTTTGTCATCGGTATGTTACTTGCCCGAGATTCGATCGTCGGTATCTCAATACCTAGCTCAATCTCGTTACCGGCAAGTCTCTTTACTCGTTCCGTAATACATCATCCCCCAACTAACTCATTAGTTACAATGCTTGCAAGGCTTATAGTGATGTGCATTACCGAGTGGGCCCAGAGATACCTCTCCGACAATCTGAGTGACAAATCCTAATCTCGAAATACGCCAACTCAACAAGTACCTTCGGAGACACCTGTAGAGCACCTTTATAATCACCCAGTTACGTTGTGATGTTTGGTAGCACACAAAGTGTTCCTCCGGTAAACGGGAGTTGCATAATCTCATAGTCATAGGAACATGTATAAGTCATGAAGAAAGCAATAGCAACGTACTAAACGATCAAGTGCTAAGCTAACGGATTGGGTCAAGTCAATCACATCATTCTCCTAATGATGTGATCCCGTTTATCAAATGACAACTCATGTCTATGGTTAGGAAACATAACCATCTTTGATCAACGAGCTAGGCAAGTAGAGGCATACTAGTGACACTCTGTTTGTCTATGTATTCACACATGTATTATGTTTCCGGTTAATACAATTCTAGCATGAATAATAAATATTTATCATGAAATAAGGAAATAAATAATAACTTTATTATTGCCTCTAGGGCATATTTCCTTCAGTCTCCCACTTGCACTAGAGTCAATAATCTAGTTCACATCGCCATGTGATTTAACACCAACAGTTCACATCACCATGTGATTAATATCCATAGTTCACATTGTCATGTGACCAACACCCAAAGGGTTTACTAGAGTCAATAATCTAGTTCACATCGCCATGTGATTAACACCCAAAGAGTACTAAGGTGTGATCATGTTTTGCTTGTGAGAGAAGTTTAGTCAATGGGTCTGCCAAATTCAGATCCGTATGTATTTTGCAAATTTCTATGTCAACAATGCTCCGCACGGAGCTACTCTAGCTAATTGCTCCCACTTTCAATATGTATCCAGATTGAGACTTAGAGTCATCTGGATCAGTGTCAAAACTTGTATCGACGTGACCCTTTACGACGAACCTTTTGGCACCTCCATAATCGAGAAACATATCCTTATTCCACTAAGGATAATTTTGACCGCTGTCTAGTGATCTACTCCTAGTCACTATTGTACTCCCTTGCCAAACTCAATGTAGGGTATACAATAGATCTGTTACACAGCATAGCATACTTTATAGAACCTATGACTGAGGCATAGGGAATGACTTTTCATTCTCTTTCTATTTTCTGCCGTGGTCGGGTTTTGTGTCTTCACTCAACTTCACACCTTAAAACACAGGCAAGAACTCCTTCTTTGACTGTTCCATTTTGAACTACTTCAAAAAATTTGGCAAGGTATGTACTCATTGAAAAATCTTATCAAGCATCTTGATCTATCTTTATAGATCTTGATGCTCAATATGTAAGCAGCTTCACCGAGGTCTTTCTTTGAAAAACTCCTTTCAAATACTCCTTTATGCTTTCCAGAAAATTCTACATTATTTCCGATCAACAATATGTCATTCACATATACTTATCAGAAATGCTGTAGTGCTCCCACTCACTTTCTTGTAAATACAGGCTTCACCGCAAGTCTGTATAAAACTATATGCTTTGATCAACTCATCAAGGTTGCATCATATACAACTCTTCTTCCAGAAATCCATTCAGGAATGCAGTCTTTACATCCATTTGCCAAATTTCATAATCATAAAATGCGGCAATTGCTAACATGATTCGGACGGACTTAAGCATCGCTACGGGTGAGAAAGTTTCATCGTAGTCAACTCCTTGAACTTTGTCAACAACCTTTTTCGACAAGTCTAGCTTTGTACATAGTAACACTACTATCAGCGTCCGTCTTCCTCTTGAAGATCCATTTATTTTCTATGGCTTGCCGATCATCGGGCAAGTCAACCAAAGTCCATACTTTGTTCTTATACATGGATCCCATCTCAGATTTCATGGCCTCAAGCCATTTCGCAGAATCTGGGCTCATCATCGCTTCCTCATAGTTCGTAGGTTCGTCATGGTCTAGTAACATGACTTCCAGAACAGGATTACCGTACCACTCTGGAGCGGAATGTACTCTGGTTGACCTACGAGGTTCTGTAGTAACTTGATCTGAAGTTTCATGATCATCATCATTAGCTTCCTCACTAATTGGTGTAGGCATCACTGGAACTGATTTCTGTGATGAACTACTTTCCAATTCAAGAGAAGGTACCACTACCTCATCAAGTTCTACTTTCCTCCCACTCACTTCTTTCGAGAGAAACTCCTTCTCTTAGAAAGGATCCATTCTTAGCAACAAATATCTTGCCTTCGGATCTGTGATAGAAGGTGTACCCAACAGTTTCTTTTGGGTATCCTATGAAGACGCACTTCTCCGATTTGGGTTCGAGCTTATCAGGCTGAAGCTTTTTCACATAAGCATCGCAGCCCCAAACTTTAAGAAACGACAGCTTAGGTTTCTTGCCAAACCACAGCTCATACGGTGTCGTCTCAACGGATTTAGATGGTGCCCTATTAAACGTGAATGCAGCTGTCTCTAATGCATAACCCCAAAACGATAGTGGTAAATCGGTAAGAGACATCATAGATCACACCATATCTAATAAAGTACGGTTATGACGTTCGGACACACCATTACGCTGTGGTGTTCCGGGTGGCATGAGTTGCGAAACTATTCCACATTTTAAATGAAGACCAAACTCGTAACTCAAATATTTGCCTCCGCGATCAGATCGTAGAAACTTTATTTTCTTGTTACGATGATTTTCTACTTCACTCTGAAATTCTTTGAACTTTTCAAACGTTTCAGACTTGTGTTTCATTAAGTAGATATACCCATATCTGCTCAAATCATCTGTGAAGGTCAGAAAATAACGATACCCACCGCGAGCCTCAATACTCATCGGACCGCATACATCGGTATGTATTGTTTCCAATAAGTCCGTAGCTCGCTCCATTGTTCCGGAGAATGGAGTTTTAGTCATCTTGCCCATGAGGCATGGTTCGCAAGCATCAAATGATTCATAATCAAGTGATTCCAAAAGTCCATCAGTATGGAGTTTCTTCATGCGCTTTACACCAATATGACCTAAACGGCAGTGCCACAAATAAGTTGCACTATCATTACTAACTTTGCATCTTTTGGTTTCAATATTATGAATATGTGTATCACTACGATCGAGATTCAATAAACCATTTACATTGGGTGTATGACCATAGAAGGTTTTTATTCATGTAAACAGAACAACAATTATTCTCTGACTTAAATGAATAACCGTATTGCAATAAACATGATCCAATCATATTCATGCTCAACGCAAACACCAAATAACATTTATTTTGCAATAAACATGATCCAATCATATTAATGCTCAACGCAAACACCAAATAACATTTATTTAGGTTCAACACTAATCCCGAAAATAGAGGGAGTGTGCGATGGTGATCTTATCAACCTTGGAATCACTTCCAACACACATCGTCACCTCGTCATTAACTAGTCTCTGTTCATTTTGCAACTCCTGTTTCGAGTTACTAATGTTAGCAACTGAACCAGTATCAAATACCCAGGGCCTACTATGAACACTAGTAAAATACACATCAATAACATGTATATCAAATATACTTTTGTTCACTTTGCCATCCTTCTTATCCGCCAAATACTTGGGGCAGTTCCACTTCCAGTGACCAGTCCCTTTGCAGTAGAAGCACTCAGTTTCAGGCTTAGGTCCAGACTTGGGCTTCTTCCCGGGAGTAGCAACTTGCTTGTTATTCTTCTTGAAGTTCCCCTTCTTTCCTTTGCCCTTTTCTTGAAACTAGTGGTCTTGTTAACCATCAACACTTGATGCTCTTTCTTGATTTCTACCTTCGTTGATTTCAGCATCACGAAGAGCTCGAGAATCGTTTTTGTCATCCCTTGCATATTATAGTTCATCACGAAGTTCCAGTAACTTGGTGATAGTGACTAGAGAATTTTGTCAATTACTATCTTATCCGGAAGATCAACTCCCACTTGATTCAAGCAACCGTAGTACTCAGACATTCTGAGCACATGCTCACTGATTGAGCTATTCTCCTCCATCTTGTAGGCAAAGTACTTGTCAGAGGTCTCATACCTCTCGACACGGGCATGAGTCTGAAATACCAATTTCATCTCTTTGGAACATCTCATATGCTCCGTGGCGTTCAAAACGTTTTTGAAGTCCCGATTCTAAGCCGTAAATCATGGCGCACTAAACTATCAAGTAGTCATCACATCGAGCTTGCTAAACGTTCATAACGTGTGCATCTACTCCTGCAATAGGTCTGTCACCTAGCGGTGCATCAAGGACATAATTCTTCTGTGCAGCAATGAGGATAATCCTCAGATCACGGAACCAGTCCGCATCATTGCTACTATCATCTTTCAACTTAGTTTTCTCTAGGAACATATCAAAAATAAAACAGGGGAGCTATACGCGAGCTATTGATCTACAACATAATTTGCAAATACTACCAGGACTAAGTTCATGATAAATTAAAGTTCAATTAATCATATTACTCAAGAACTCCCACTTAGATAGACATCTCTCTAATCATCTAAGTGATCACGTGATCCAAATCAACTAAACCATAACCGATCATCACGTGAAATGGAGTAGTTTTCAATGGTGAACATCACTATGTTGATCATATCTACTATATGAATCACGCTCGACCTTTCGGTCTCAGTGTTCCGAGGCCATATCTGCATATGCTAGGCTTGTCAAGTTTAACCCGAGTATTCTGCGTGTGCAAAAACTGGCTTGCACCCGTTGTAGATGAACGTTGAGCTTATCACACCCGATCATCACGTGGTGTCTCGGCACGATGAACTTTGGCAACGGTGCATACTCAGGGAGAACACTTTTACCTTGAAATTTAGTGAGAGATCATCTTATAATGCTACCGTCAAACAAAGCAAAATAAGATGCATAAAGGATAAACATCACATGCAATCAATATAAGTGATATGATATGGCCATCATCATCTTTGTGCTTGTCATCTCCATCTCCGAAGCACCGTCATGATCACCATCGTTACTGGCGCGACACCTTGATCTCCATCGTAGCATCATTGTCGTCTCGCCAACTATTGCTTCTATGACTATCGCTACCGCTTAGTGATAAAGTAAAGCAATTACAGGGCGATTGCATTGCATACAATAAAGCGACAACCATATGGCTCCTGCCAGTTGCCGATAACTTAGTTACAAAACATGATCATCTCATGCAATAAAATATAGCATCATGTCTTGACCATATCACATCACAACATGCTCTGCAAAAACAAGTTAGACGTCCTCTACTTTGTTGTTGCAAGTTTTACGTGGCTGCTACGGGCTGAGCAAGAACCGTTCTTACCTACGCATCAAAACCACAACGATAGTTCGTCAAGTTAGTGTTGTTTTAACCTTCACAAGGACCGGGCGTAGCCATACTCGGTTCAACTAAAGTTGGAGAAACTGACACCCGCTAGTCACCTGTGTGCAAAGCACGGCGGTAAAACCAGTCTCGTGTAAGCGTACGCGTAATGTCGGTCCGGGCTGCTTCATCCAACAATACCGCCGAACCAAAGTATGACATGCTGGTAAGCAGTATGACTTGTATCGCCCACAACTCACTTGTGTTCTACTCGTGCATATAACATCTACGCATAAAACCTGGCTTGGATGCCACTGTTGGGAACGTAGTAATTTCAAAAATTTCCTACGCACACACAGGATCATGGTGATGCATAGCAACGAGAGGGGAGAGTGTGTCCACGTACCCTCGTAGACCGAAAGCGGAAGCGTTAGCACAACGCGGTTGATGTAGTCGTACGTCTTCACGATCCGACCGATCCAAGTACCGAACGCACGGCACCTCCGAGTTCAGCACACGTTCAACTCGATGACGTCCCGCGAGCTCCGATCCAGCAAAGCTTCACAGGAGAGTTTCGTCAGCACGACGGCGTGGTGACGGTGATGATGATGCTACCGACGCAGGGCTTCGCCTAAGCACCGCTGCGATATGATCGAGGTGGATTATGGTGGAGGGGGGCACCGCACACGGCTAAGAGATCAATGATAAATTGTTGTGTCTATGGGGTGCCCTCTGGCCACGTATATAAAGGAGTGGAGGAGGGGAGAGGGCCGGCCTAGCTATGGCGCGCCCTGGAGGAGTCCTACTCCCACCGGGAGTAGGATTCCCCCCTTCCAAGTAGTAGGAGTAGGAGAGAAGGAAGGGGAAGAGAGAAGAGAAAGAGGAGCGGACGCAGCCCCTCCCCCTACTCCAATTCGGACTAGGCCTTGGGGGGGGGGGGGGCGGCCTGCCTCTTTCTCTCCCCTAAAGCCCAATAAGGCCCATATACTTCTTCCCCGTATTCCCGTAACTCCCCGGTACTCCGAAAAATACCCGAGCCACTCGGAACCTTTCCGATGTCCGAATATAGTCGTCCAATATATCGATCTTTACGTCTCGACCATTTCGAGACTCATCGTCATGTCCCCGATCTCATCCGGGACTCCGAACTACTTTCGGTACATCAAAACACATAAACTCATAATACAAATCGTCACAAAACTTTAAGCGTGCGGACCCTATGGGTTCGAGAACTATGTAGACATGACCGAGACACGTCTCCGGTCAATAACCAATAGCGGAACCTGGATGCTCATATTGGTTCCTACATATTCTACGAAAATCTTTATCGGTCAAACCGCATAACAACATACGTTGTTCCCTTTGTCATCGGTATGTTACTTGCCCGAGATTCGATCGTCGGTATCTCAATACCTAGCTCAATCTCGTTACCGGCAGGTCTCTTTACTCGTTCCGTAATACATCATCCCGCAACTAACTGATTAGTTACAATGCTTGCAAGGCTTATAGTGATGTGCATTACCGAGTGGGCCCAGAGATACCTCTCCGACAATCTGAGTGACAAATCCTAATCTCGAAATACGCCAACTCAACAAGTACCTTCGGAGACACCTGTAGAGCACCTTTATAATCACCCAGTTACGTTGTGACGTTTGGTAGCACACAAAGTGTTCCTCCGGTAAACGGGAGTTGCATAATCTCATAGTCATAGGAACATGTATAAGTCATGAAGAAAGCAATAGCAACGTACTAAATGATCAAGTGCTAAGCTAACGGAATGGGTCAAGTCAATCACATCATTCTCCTAATGATGTGATCCCGTTTATCAAATGACAACTCATGTCTATGGTTAGGAAACATAACCATCTTTGATCAACGAGCTAGTCAAGTATAGGCATACTAGTGACACTCTGTTTGTCTATGTATTCACACATGTATTATGTTTCCGGTTAATACAATTCTAGCATGAATAATAAACATTTATCATGAAATAAGGAAATAAATAATAACTTTATTATTGCCTCTAGGGCATATTTCCTTCATTTTCATATGTTCCCGGATAATGCGGACTTTTTCTTCAGCTTGTTGGATAATGTCTGGTCCAACGAGTGAGCGTTCCCCAGTTTCCTACCAATTGTAACACCCCCTGTTATGAACAATAGTGATCACCCTTAGTTAATGCCATGTCAGCAAGTTTAACAGTGCATAATCATCATTTGCATCATATTGCATTTCAAACTCCAAATTCGAACTTCAAATTAATTTAATATGAAAATAAAAGATGTTCCAAATTGAAAACTAAAATGTTCATTAAATAGCAAATATTCCAGAGGCAATGCTAAAATTGTAACCAACATTTAATAAGTAAATTAAGTGACTCTAATAGTGTCAAAACAGCAATATTTAATCCCATTTAGTTTTATAAAATTGCAGATGAAATGATATGAACTCAAAACCATTTTATGGCATTAATAGATGTTGCACTGGAGTTTTGTGGCTAGTTCACATATTTTACAAAACTAAATAGGAGGCCACACATTATTGCAAATACAGAAAACAGAAAAGAATAAATGAAAAGAAAAGAAATAAAAATAAATAAAAGAAAAACAAAACCCACCGCTCCGGTGGGCCACGACCCAGCCAGCGGCCACCAGGCCGGCCCATCCCCCGGCCTATATGCCCCCCCAGAGACCCCGAAACCCTAGCCCGAGCCACCCACGCCCCACTCACCCCCCCTCGTTCTGGTTCGGGATCGGCCCCGTGCCCGACGCCGTCGCTGACCACCGTCGCCGCCCCGTCCTCGTCCTCCTTCCCACCGGACTTCCTCATCTCCTCCCCAGGCTGCTTCATCGCGCCTCGCCGACCACCTGAACCCCTGCATCGCCCGTGAGCTCCCCCTCTCCTCGTACTACCTTCGACCCGTCGCCGCGCTCGCACTCGTCGCGTCGACCGCGCCCCTGCCCGCGCTCACCCCCAAGCTGCGCCGCCTTCGGCCGCGCCCCGTGCGCGCGCACTCGCGCCCCAGCCATGCGCTGGCCTCGCTCGCCGCCGCGTCTCGCTCCTCTGACCGCGCCTGCGCCTCGATCCCAATCGACCCGTGCGCGTCCACGGCCCCGCGCCTGCCCGCGGTGGCCTGCGGCCCTGCGCCGCCCAGCTCGCCTCCGCTCCGAGCTCGCACGCCGGCGTCCGCCTCTGCTTGCCCCGCCCGCCGGTGCGCTATCCCGCGCGTGGCCTCGCCGCGCTCCGCTGTGCCCCGCCGCTGCTCACCCCCCCCCCCCCCCCCCCCCCCCCCCCCCCCCCCGCCCGCGCCTGCGCTGTCCGTTGCGCCTCACTCGCCCCGCAGCCCAGCACCACCACCGTGCCCAACCGCGCCTCCGGCTCCATCCGCGGCCGCCGCCTCCCCTGGCTCTGGCCGCCAGCGCCGGCGCGCGTCGTGCGTGCTCAGTGCCCTACGGGCACACGCCCGTTCTGGCGCCCGCGCCGTAAACCCGTCGCCCGCATGCCCGCTATGGCCCGCTGGGCCAATGACAAGTGGGGCCCAGCCCCACAGAACGTTTAAAAAAAGTAAAAAGAAAATGAATTAATAAAATTAATTAATTAATTAATTAATTAGTCAATTAATTAAGTTAATTAATTCTGTTTAATTAAACTAAATAATTAGTTAGTCTAATTAAACTATAATTAGTTTAGTTAAACCTTAATTAACCTAAACAGCCAATGACAGGTGGGACCCACACGTATGTTTGACTAGGTCAACTGCACTGTTGACTGCTGACGTCAGCATGATCTGATACTGTTCTGGATAATGCTGGATTAAATGATTAAATAAATTCCAGAAAATAATTAGAACTTTAGAAAATCATATAAAATAATCCGTAACTCCGATGAAAATAATTTATATATGAAAGTTGCTCAGAATTTCGATACGAATCTGAATACGCCCTCCGTATTCCTGTCAGATGCCCCTAGCTAGATGAACATGGAACTTTTAGACCTATTTCAATAAATGAATAGTGCCCAACTTTAATTAAATAAATCCGAATAAATTCCTAAATTAACTAAATCATTTAGTTAGGCAGTAGAACACCCCGGCATATCATTTAGACATGTCATGCATATTGTTAGCATTTTACCGTGAATTTATTGTTTCTCTCCCCCTCCTTCTCTCTCGATAGACACCGAGACCGACGCCGTTGCAGCTGAGTACGACTACGCTACAGACGAGCAGCCCGTTGACGACCCCTCTTTCTTGCCAGAGCAACCAGGCAAGACCCACCCCCCACCCTTGGCATCAGATACGCCCATTCCATTTCTCCTGCTTGCATTAGATTTTGCTACTGTTACTGTTTGTTCCTATTCTGATGCATAGCCTGCTTTTGTAACCTGTTTATTGCTACCTTACCTGCCTATGTTAAACTGCTTAGTATAGGTTGGTAGTGAACCATCAGTGACCCCACCACCTTACCCTTGTTGCCCCTGCTTGATCATCGACGACTCGATCAATGTGATCGTCGACCAGAGACCGACACATCACTTCACCCCCTTCGTTGTACGACTCTGCATAGTTACTATCGAGTGCCGAGTGTGATACCTCGTAACACACTCCTGATGAATACTCTGCAGTGTAGCTGTTCGGTCGTGGTCACCGAGGGTGATTCCTCCTTCTCCACTTCCGATATGACTCTGTCGTGCAACCCCTCAATGTGAACCTCGAGGGTGATGCCTCATATGTTCACCCTGATGATTTCGTTGAGTGGAATTCACCAAGGGTGATTCCTCGGGGTTTCCCCCTTGATGTTATGACCACACGGTTACTTTGACCTTTGTTACAGGCGGGTCGACCCTGATGGGTGCCCGCAGGGGATCTATGTTGACGGGTGTGCCGGAAGGGCACTCGGGTGTGATATTGTGGCGGAGCTTCAGAAACTCTGATTGTCTCCGCGTGTTATTAAGTGAGCATATCGGATTTGGGTATTTGATCTGAGTGGGTCGACGTGCCCTATACGCACTACCACCATGTGGGATTATGGTTTATGGGGCCCTCTACATCGTACGTTCCTCCCGAAAGCTCTTCAGACATCACGGTTCACCGTGCGGGCTGATTGTCGGGAATGGGCTGGATACTTCACTGACGAGTTCAGTGTCGCGCCTGCACCCTGGCCAGTCTCGCAACGCGCAGGGTGCCCAGGGCGATGGCCCAAGACCTCTGGGTGCATAGGTTACTCTGGCGTGCTGACCTCCCTGTTGAGCCTAGGTAGGGCGCTGCTTCGTGTTGATCTTCCGAGGCCGGGCATTACCCAGCAAGTGTGTCCGACCAGAGTTGATCGAGCGTGTTGGGTAACATGTTGGAAATATGCCCTAGAGGCAATAATAAAATGGTTATTGTTATATTTCCTTGTTCATCATAATTGTCTATTGTTCATGCTATAATTGTGTTATCAGGAAATCGTAATACATGTGTGAATACATAGACCACAACATGTCCCTAGTGAGCCTCTAGTTGACTAGCTCGTTAACCAATAGATGGTTACGATTTCCTGACCATGGACATTGGATGTCGTTGATAACGGGATCACATCATTAGGAGAATGATGTGATGGACAAGACCCAATCCTAAGCATAGCACTAGATCGTGTAGTTCGTTTGCTAGAGCTTTTCTAATGTCAAGTATCATTTTCTTAGACCATGAGATTGTGCAACTCCCGGATACCGTAGGAATGCTTTGGGTGTATCAAACGTCACAACGTAACTGGGTGACCATAAAGGTGCACTACAGGTATCTCCAAAAGTGTCTGTTGGGTTGGCACGAATTGAGACTGGGATTTGTCACTCCGTATGACGGAGAGGTATCTCTGTGCCCACTCGGCAATGCATCATCATAATGAGCTCAATGTGACTAAAGAGTTAGCCACGGGATCATGCGTTACGGAACGAGTAAAGAGACTTGCTGGTAATGAGATTGAACAAGGTATAGGGATACCGACGATCGAATCTCGGGCAAGTATCATACAGGTAGACAAAGGGAATTGTATACGGGATTGATTGAATCCTCGACATCATGGTTCATCCGATGAAATCATCGTGGAACATGTGGGAGCCAACATGGGTATCCAGACCCTGCTATTGGTTATTGGCCGGAGAGATGTCTCGGTCATGTCTGCATGGTTCCCGAACTCGTAGGGTCTACACACTTAAGGTTCGGTGACACTAGGGTTGTTATGGGAAATAGTATGGGTATACCGAATGTTGTTCGGAGTCCCGGATGAGATCCCGGACGTCACGGGGAGTTCCGGAATGGTCCGGAGGTGAAGATTTAAATATGGGAAGTCATCATACGGTCACCAGAAGTGTTCGGGGGTTTTCCGGTATTGTACCGGGACCACCGAAGGGGTTCCGGGGGTCCACCGGGAGGGTCCACCTGCCCCGGAGGGCTTTATGGGCTGTATGGGGGAGAGAACCAGCCCCTAAGTGGGCTGGGCGCCATCCCCCCTAGGGCCCATGCGCCTAGGGTTGGGGGAAACCCTAAAGGGGGGCGCCCCCTTGGCTTGGGGGGCAAGCCCCCTCCCCCTGGCCGCCGCCCCCCTCTAGATCTGATCTAGAGGGGCCGGCCCCCCTTCCCCCTTGGCCCTATAAATAGAGGGGAGGAGGGAGGGCAGCAGCACCTCATCCAAGGCGCAGCCCTCCCCCTCTCCAACACCCCCTCCTCCTCCGTTGAGCATGGCGAAGCCCTGCCAACTCCACCACCACGCCGTCGTGCTGCCGGAGTTGTCTTCCCCAACCTCTCCCTCCTCCTTGCTGGATCAAGGCGCGGGAGACGTCACCGGGCTGCATGTGTGTTGAACGCGGAGGCACCGTTGTTCGGTGCTTAGATTGGAATCGACCGCGATCTGAATCGCTGCGTGTACGACTCCTCCAACCACGTTCTTGCAACGCTTCCGCATCGCGATCTTCAAGGGTATGAAGATGCACTCCTCTCTCTCTCATTGCTAGTCTCTCCATAGATTGATCTTGGTGATGCGTAGGAAAAATTTTGATTTACTACTACGTTCCCCAACAGTGGCATCATGAGCCAGGTCTATGCGTAGTTTCTTTGCACGAGTAGAACACAAGTTGTTGTGAGCGTCGATTTTGTCAATTTACTTGCCGTTACTAGTCTTATCTTGATTCGGCGGCATCATGGGATGAAGCGGCCCGGACCGACCTTACACGTACGCTTACGTGAGACAGGTTCCACCGACTGACATGCACTAGTTGCATAAGGTGGCTAGCGGGTGTCTGTCTCTACCACTTTAGTCGGATCGGATTCGATGAAAAGGGTCCTTATGAAGGGTACATAGAAATTGGCATATCACGTTGTGGTTTTGGCGTAGGTAAGAAACGTTCTTGCTAGAAACCTATAGCAGCCACGTAAAATTTTTTGCAACAACAATTAGAGGACGTCTAACTTGTTCTTGCAGCATATGCCGTGTGATGTGATATGGCCAAAAGGATGTGATTAATGATATATGTGATGTATGAGATTGATCATGTTCTTGTAATAGGAATCACGACTTGCATGTCGATGAGTATGACAACCGGCAGGAGCCATAGGAGTTGTCTTAATTTATTGTATGACCTGCGTGTCAATGAAAACGCCATGTAATTACTTTACTTTATTGCTAACCGTTAGCCATAGTAGTAGAAGTAATAGTTGGCGAGACAACTTCATGAAGACACGATGATGGAGATCATGGTGTCATGTCGGTGACGATGATGATCATGGTGCCCCGAAGATGGAGATCAAAAGGAGCAAAATGATATTGGCCATATCATGTCACTTTATGATTTGCATGTGATGTTTATCATGTTTACATCTTATTTGCTTAGAACGACGGTAGCATAAATAAGATGATCCCTCGCTAAAATTTCAAGAAAGTGTTCCCCCTAACTGTGCACCGTTGCGAAGGTTCGTTGTTTCGAAGCACCACGTGATGATCGGGTGTGATAGATTCTAACGTTCGAATACAACGGGTGTAAGCCAGATTTACACATGCAAAACACTTAGGTTGACTTGATGAGCCTAGCATGTACAGACATGGCCTCGGAACACGGAAGACTGAAAGGTCGAACATGAGTCGTATAGAAGATACGATCAACATGGAGATGTTCACCGTTGATGACTAGTCCGTCTCACGTGATGATCGGACACGACCTAGTCGATTCGGATCATGTAACACTTAGATGACTAGAGGGATGTCTATCTGAGTGGGAGTTCATAGAATAATTTGATTAGATGAACTTAATTATCATGAACTTAGTCTAAAATCTTTACAATATGTCTTGTAGATCAAATGGCCCACGCTAATGTTGCCCTCAACTTCAACGTGTTCCTAGAGAAAACCAAGCTGAAAGATGATGGTAGCAACTACACGGACTGGGTCCGTAACCTGAGGATCATCCTCATAGCTGCCAAGAAAGCTTATGTCCTTGAAGCACCGCTAGGTGACGCACCTGTTTTCCCAGCAACTCAAGACGTTATGAACGCCTGGCAGTCGCGTAGTGATGATTACTCCCTGGTTCAGTGCGGCATGCTTTACAGCTTAGAACCGGGGCTCCAAAAGCGTTTTGAGCAACACGGAGCATATGAGATGTTCCAAGAGCTGAAAATGGTTTTCCAAGCTCATGCCCGGGTCGAGAGATATGAAGTCTCCGACAAGTTCTATAGTTGTAAGATGGAGGAGAATAGTTCTGTCAGCGAGCATATACTCAAAATGTCTGGGTTGCACAACCGCTTGTCTCAGCTGGGAGTTAATCTCCCGGATGACGCGGTCGTTGACAGAATCCTTCAGTCGCTTCCACCTAGCTACAAGAGCTTTGTGATGAACTTCAATATGCAGGGGATGGAAAAAACCATTCCTGAGGTATATTCAATGCTGAAATCAGCGGAGGTGGAGATCAAAAAGTAACATCAAGTGTTGATGGTGAATAAAACCACTAAGTTCAAGAAAGGCAAGGGTAAAAAGAACTTCAAGAAGGACGGCAAGGGAGTTGCCGCGCCCGGTAAGCAAGCTACCGGGAAGAAGCCAAAGAATGGACCCAAGCATGAGACTGAATGCTTTTATTGCAAGGGAAATGGTCACTGGAAGCGGAACTGCCCCAAGTACTTAGCGGATAAGAAGGCCGGCAACGCCAAAGGTATATATGGTATACATGTTATTGATGTGTACCTTACTAGCGCTCGTAGTAGCTCCTGGGTATTTGATACCGGTGCGGTTGCTCATATTTGTAACTCAAAACAGGAGCTGCGGAATAAGCGGAGACTGGCGAAGGACGAGGTGACGATGCGCGTCGGGAATGATTCCAAGGTCGATGTGATCGCCGTCGGCACGCTACCTCTACATCTGCCTACGGGATTAGTTTTAAACCTCAATAATTGTTATTTAGTACCAGCTTTGAGCATGAACATTGTATCAGGATCTCGTTTGATGCGAGATGGCTACTCATTTAAATCCGAGAATAATGGTTGTTCCATTTATATGAGAGATATGTTTTATGGTCATGCCCCGCTGGTCAATGGTGTAACACCCCCTTGTAATAAACTCTGTGACACTCTGTTAAAACTGCCAAGTCATGATCATTTGCAGTGCCAAGTCATAAGGGTTAATGATCCAATTCAAATTCACATCTGAAAATCAACTCAAATTCAAAAGTGAAATATAAAGTTGTTCAAACTCTGTTGGGAAAATGTTCATTAAATGGCCAATAATCCAGGAACATTTCTAAAACCAATATCAAAATAATTGGAGTTGGACAAGTGACTCTAACGAGATGAAACAGCCCCAAAAATAGAATATTTGATATATTTAAAGTCATATCAAATCCCAACAAACTTCAATTCTGTCCAAACCAATTTTTGGCAGTGCTAGATATTGCAACATATTTATGTGGCATAACTCACTGTTTTACAAAAGACATTAAGTGGCCTAATCATTTCGCAACAGAAAAGAAAAGAGAAAAGGAAAAGAAATAAAAGAAAAAGACTAAAGCTGGACTGGACCAAGTGCACAGTGCATTGGCCCAGCCCAGCTGGCCCATCACCTAGCTCTCTCCCTCTCTCTCCGATGCCGTGTCAGCGCGCGCATGGCTGCGCCGGCACCGACCGGCCGAACGGCGACAGCGCGACCACCCCACTGACGGGCGAGGAGATAAGGACGAGCCATCCATCTCCCCTGGTCGCCCGCGCACTCTTCCCCTCTTTCCCTCCCTCGCCTCGCCTCCTCTCCCCTCCTCAGATCCGGTGGCCGAACGCCACCGTCGCCACGAATCGCCGCCGCCGTGGCCACTGGCCTCCCCACGCCGCCTCTCCGTGCCCCGCAGCTCCGCAGGCGACTGCTGCTTCGACTGGCACCGCCTGGAGGAGCTGGGTGCCTCAGCATCGAGCTCGCGCCGTCGTCTTCCTCCTCGGTCGCCGCCATTCTTCGTCGTCTCCGGCGACGCCTCTACAGCTCCAAAGCATCCACGGGTCTTACGTGACCGCGCGGTGAGCTCCTCCCTCCCTCCTCTTCTCTCCTCGCGCTGCGTTCTTCGCCGTAGCCACCTTATCACCATGGCCGCACCATGGTCGCCGCCGGCGAGCTCACAGCCTTCGCTGCAGTGCACCTCACACCGCGTTGGTGGCACCGCCGAGCTTCTGGTGGTCATGCGCGTCGCTTGCAAGCAGCAGCTTGGCTCGGGCGAGCACCTATGCTCGAACCCGAGCACGACCGAGTTTCCATCGCCGCCGATGAGGACGCCGCCGTCACGTTAGGCCTCCCCGGTCCGTTCCGACACCATAGATGGACGCGGCGTCGAGTCCTCGTTCGAACGCTGTCAACCGCGCGCGAAATGGTGCGCTAAAACGCAAATCCGACGAACTCCGGCGAGCGGCCGCCGCGAAATTGGTCGCCGGAGCGATCTCCGGCGCCGGCGCCGACGTGGCCGCCACGTGTGTCGCCCTGGGTCACTGACCCGTGGGCCCAGGGGCCCGCGTTGACCTGTTGACCAAGTCAACCATGATGACGTGGCAACTACGGCCGCTGACATATGGGCCCCGCGACTAATTAACCTAAATAAAGATTTAATTAATTAGAAACTAATTAGATTAACCTAATGTCTCACTGACATGTGGGGTCCACCCCCTAATTAACCCTGGTAAATAAATTAATCCACTGATTAGCCTAAACAGAGGCTGACATGTGGGTCCCACTGGACCCACATGTCATATTTGACTGGTCAGCGGCGCTGTTGACCGCTGACGTCACAGTGACGTCATGCTGACGTCATAATTCATTTTCTGTAAATAAATAAATTTCAGAAAATTCAAATAATCTTTAAAAATTAATAACTTTTAAACCGTAGCTCGGATCGAAAAAGTTAAAACATGAAAGTTGCTCAGAACGACGAGCCGAGTCTGATCGTGCCGTCTGTTTCTCCATCGGAACCTCCTACGTAGAAGAACTCGTAACTCCGGACCCGAATCCGGTAGATGAATAGTGCACACACGTCGGATATTAAATCCCAGAATAATTCTAAAAATAACTAAAATGACTTAGATGCATAATTAGGCAACCCTGCACTGCATCATAGCATCACACGCACCGTATTGCATCTGTTTGCATTATGTTTACCTGTTTCTTCCCCCTCTTCTCTCTCGGTAGACCCCGACGTTGACGTAGCTCCCGAGGCAGACGCCGCACAGGAGTACGACTACGTCCCCGACGATACTACTGAAGACCTTGCCCTTGCCCCCGAGCAAACAGGCAAGCACCCCCATTTTGAGCATGCCTATATCGCCTACTCTCTTCTCTCTTATGCTTGCATTAGAACTGCTACTGCTACTGTTTTCCTATATCTGCTGCATAGCCTGATTATTGTACCCTGCTTTGTTACCTTACTGGTTATCCTAGACTGATTATTATAGGCTGGGTAGAGACACGACAGAGACCTCCACTTGATCCCGACTGCCCTGCTGGATATCAGAAGACCCGATCATCGGGATTGAGGACCAGACCCTGGCACTGCACATCACTACCCCTTAGTTGCCGACACTGCTGGGTTACCGTCGAGTGCCGAGGGTGATACCTCGTTAGCACTTCTGATGTTAACCTTGTAGGTTAGTTACTCGGTCGTGGTAAGCGAGGGTGATTCCTCCTACACCACCCCCGATAACGACATCGTCGCGCAACCTCTCAAGTGTGGACCTCGAGGGTGATTCCTCCTTCGTTCACCTTGATGATAACGTCGAGCGGGAACTCCATCGAGGGTGATTCCTCATGGTTCCCTTCGGTGTCCGACACACAGTTACCTTGGATATTATGACTTGACTATGAACCACGATACTAAAGACGGGTCGGCCCTGAGGGGTACCCGCGCGAGCTTATTGCGAAGTGATGTGGAGTCGGGTTGACCTGGATGGTGCCCGCGAGATAACTACGAGGCGTGGCCGGGCATTCTTAGCCCTTGCCGCAAGTCCTCGAGACGGGGCGACGGGGTCACATCGATCGTGAGTCTCTGCTCGTTTCCGCGCGCTCCTAATCCACTATGGTTTGGATATTTGATCCGAGGGGCCTCTGGCCCGATAGCACTAACCATCACGTGGGCATAGTATGGGCGTTCTGCGTTGTATACTTCAGCCGAAGCTTAATGGACGTCAGCGACTGAGCGGCGCGCGCTGGATTGGACTGGTTACGCAACCGCGCTTGTATTAAGGGGTTGCTAGGTCTGCTTCCGGCCGCCCACGCAACGCGCAGGAGTTCCCGGGGCGATGGCCCAAGACCCCTGGGGGCATAGGTTAGTCCGGCGTGCTGACCTCTCTGTTAAGTATTTGGTCGGGTTGCGGCGTGTTGCTTAGCCGAGGCCGGGCATGACCCAGAAAAGTGTGTCCGGCCGGAGTTAAGCGAGCGTGGTGGGTAAGTTGGTGCACCCCTGCAGGGAAGAAACTTCTATCGATAGCCTGTCCTACGGTAACGGACACTCGGAGTTGTATCCCGATCGGTACAACTAGAACATGTGGTGAGAACTGGATAGTACGGCTCTGGGATTGCTTTCTCGCAGGGAGTCGAGAAAGGATCTCAGGTCGAGGTTGATGATATTACTACTACTACTTTACATTATGTTCATCTGCTCTCTCCTGATGCTGCAAGACTGTCGAAGATTGTTGAAGATGCTAGTCTTCGATAGGACTAGGCTTCTCCCTCTATTCTGGCATTTCTGCAGCCCAGTCCACATATACAGCCCCCTTTTGAAAATGTTGCATACGTAGTGTAGATCCTTGCTTGCTGAGTACTTCGGATGAGTACTCACGTTTGCTTTATTTTCTTTTTCCCCCATATTCCATTTGATGCCACCAGACGACGGAGCCCCTGAGCCAGAAGCCCCAGCCGACGACCAGTACTACTACCCGCCTGGCGAGTACTACTACTACGAGGAGCCGTTCGACGACCAGGAGTAGGATCGGAGGGTCCAGGGCAGGAGGCCTACGCCTTTCGATCGTAGTTTTTATTTTTACCCCGCCTCTGTGAAGGCTTATCTCTCTCTCTGTAATATATCTGTACTCAGATATCTAATGCTTCCGCTGACGCTTGTATGCCATCGAGCTTGTATTCGAGCCCTCGAGGCCCTGGCTTGTAATATTAAGCTTGTATGACTTTATTTTATGTTTTAGAGTTGTGTTGTGATATCTTCAAGTGAGTCCTTAGGCTTGATCGTGCGCATTTGCGTGTATGATTAGAGCACGATTAAGCCGGGGTCATCACAAATGGTTTATTTTTATTGAATCTCGAACGTGATGTTACACATATTCATAGTGTGAATGCCAAAAGATGTAAGGTTGATAATGATAGTCCCACATACTTGTGGCACTGCCGCCTTGGTCACATTGGTGTCAAACGCATGAAGAAACTCCATGCAGATGGACTTTTGGAGTCTCTTGATTATGAATCATTTGACACATGTGAACCATGCCTCATGGGCAAAATGACCAAGACTCCATTCTCCGGAACAATGGAGCGAGCAACCAACTTATTGGAAATCATACATACTGATGTGTGCGGTCGAATGAGCGTTGAGGCTCGCGGTGGTTATCATTATGTTCTCACCCTCACTGATGACTTAAGTAGATATGGGTATGTCTACTTAATGAAACACAAGTCTAAGACCTTCGAAAAGTTCAAGGAATTTCAGAGTGAGGTTGAGAATCAACGTGACAGGAAAATAAAGTTCTTACGATCAGATCATGGAGGGGAATATTTGAGTCACGAGTTTGGCACGCACTTAAGGAAATGTGGAATTGTTTCACAACTCACGCCGCCTGGAACACCTCAACGTAATGGTGTGTCCGAACGTCGTAATCGCACTCTATTGGATATGGTGCGATCTATGATGTCTCTTGCCGATCTACCGCTATCATTTTGGGGTTATGCTTTAGAGACTGCCGCATTCACTTTAAATAGGGCTCCGTCGAAATCCGTTGAGACAACACCGTATGAATTATGGTTTGGCAAGAAACCTAAGCTGTCGTTTCTGAAAGTTTCGGGATGCGATGCTTATGTCAAGAAACTTCAACCTGAAAATCTCGAACCCAAATCGGAAAAATGCGTCTTCATAGGATACCCTAAGGAAACTATTGGGTATACCTTCTACCTCAGATCCGAAGGCAAGATCTTTGTTGCCAAGAATGGATCCTTTCTAGAGAAAGAGTTTCTCTCGAAAGAAGTAAGTGGGAGGAAAGTAGAGCTTGATGAGGTAACCCCTCTTGAACCGGAGAGTAGCGCAGCTCAGGAAGATGTTTCTGTGGTGCCTGCACCGACTAGAGAGGAAGTTAATGATGATGATCATGAAACTTCGGATCAAGTTGCTACTGAAATTCGTAGGTCCACGAGGACACGTTCCGCACTAGAGTGGTACGGCAACCCTGTCCTGGAAATCATGTTGTTAGACAACGGTGAACCTTCGAACTATGAAGAAGCGATGGCGGGCCCAGATTCCAACAAATGGCTAGAAGCCATGAAATCCGAGATAGGATCCATGTATGAAAACAAAGTATGGACTTTGACAGACTTGCCCGATGATCGGCAAGCCATAGAGAACAAATGGAACTTTAAGAAGAAGACAGACGCGGATGGTAATGTGACCATCTATAAGGCTTGACTTGTCGCTAAGGGTTATCGACAAGTTCAAGGGGTTGACTACGATGAGACCTTATCACCCATAGCGAAGCTGAAGTCCGTCCGAATCATGTTAGCAATTGCCGCATTCTATGATTATGAGATATGGCAAATGGACGTCAAAACGGCATTCCTTAATGGTTTCCTTAAGGAAGAGTTGTATATGATGCAGCCGAAAGGTTTTGTCGATCCTAATAATGCTGACAAGGTATGCAAGCTCCATCACTCAATTTATGGGCTGGTGCAAGCATCTCGGAGTTGGAACATTCGCTTTGATGAGATGATCAAAGCGTTTGGGTTTACACAGACTTATGGAGAAGCCTGTGTTTACAAGAAAGTGAGTGGGAGCTCTGTAGCATTTCTCATATATATGTGGATGACATACTATTAATGGGAAATGATATAGAATTCTTGGAAAGCATAAAGGCCTACTTGAATAAGTGTTTTTCAATGAAGGACCTTGGAGAAGCTGCTTACATATTAGGCATCAAGATCTATAGAGATAGATCGAGACGCCTCATTGGTCTTTCGCAAAGCACATATCTTGACAAGATATTGAAGAAGTTCAATATGGATCAGTCCAAGAAGGGGTTCTTGCCTGTATTGCAAGGTGTGAGATTGAGCACGGCTCAATGCCCGACCTCGGCAGAAGATAGAGAAAAGATGAGTGTCATCCCCTATGCCTCAGCCATAGGATCTATTATGTATGGCATGCTGTGTACCAGACCTGATGTGAACCTCGCCGTAAGTTTGGTAGGAAGGTACCAAAGTAATCCCGGCATGGAACACTGGACAGCGGTCAAGAACATCCTGAAGTACCTGAAAAGGACTAAGGATATGTTTCTCGTTTATGGAGGTGACGAAGAGCTCGTCGTAAAGGGTTACGTCGATGCTAGCTTCGACACAGATCTGGATGACTCTAAGTCACAAACCGGATACGTGTATATTTTGAATGGTGGGGCAGTCAGCTGGTGCAGTTGCAAGCAAAGCGTCGTGGCGGGATCTACATGTGAAGCGGAGTACATAGCAGCCTCGGAGGCAGCACAGGAAGCAGTCTGGATGAAGGAGTTCATCACCGACCTAGGAGTTATTCCCAAAGCGTCGGGCCCAATGACTCTCTTCTGTGACAACACTGGAGCTATTGCCCTTGCCAAGGAGCCCAGATTTCACAAGAAGACCAGGCATATCAAGCGTCGCTTCAACTCCATTCGTGAACATGTTCAAGATGGAGACATAGATATTTGTAAAGTGCATACGGATCTGAATGTCGCAGATCCGTTGACTAAACCTCTTCCACGAGCAAAACATGATCAACACCAGAACTCTATGGGTGTTCGATTCATCACAATGTAACTAGATTATTGACTCTAGTGCAAGTGGGAGACTGTTGGAAATATGCCCTAGAGACAATAATAAAGTGGTTATTGTTATATTTCCTTGTTCATGATAATTGTCTATTGTTCATGCTATAATTGTGTTATCAGGAAATCGTAATACATGTGTGAATACATAGACCACAACATGTCCCTAGTGAGCCTCTAGTTGACTAGCTCGTTGATCAATAGATGGTTACGATTTCCTGACCATGGACATTGGATGTCGTTGATAACGGGATCACATCATTAGGAGAATGATGTGATGGACAAGACCCAATCCTAAGCATAGCACTAGATCGTGTAGTTTGTTTGCTAGAGCTTTTCTAATGTCAAGTATCATTTCCTTAGACCATGAGATTGTGCAACTCCCGGATACCGTAGGAATGCTTTGGGTGTATCAAACATCACAACGTAACTGGGTGACCATAAAGGTGCACTACAAGTATCTCCGAAAGTGTCTGTTGGGTTGGCACGAATCGAGACTGGGATTTGTCACTCCGTATGATGGAGAGGTATCTCTGGGCCCACTCGGCAATGCATCATCATGATGAGCTCAATGTGACTAAAGAGTTAGCCACGGGATCATGCGTTACGGAACGAGTAAAGAGACTTGCCGGTAACGAGATTGAACAAGGTATAGGGATACCGACGATCGAATCTCGGGCAAGTATCATACCGGTAGACAAAGGGAATTGTATACGGGATTGATTGAATCCTCGACATCGTGGTTCATCCGATGAAATCATCGTGGAACATGTGGGAGCCAACATGGGTATCCAGATCCCGCTGTTGGTTATTGGCCGAAGGGATGTCTCGGTCATGTCTGCATGGTTCCCGAACCCGTAGGGTCTACACACTTAAGGTTCGGTGACGCTAGGGTTGTTATGGGAAATAGTATGTGGATACTGAATGTTGTTCGGAGTCCCGGATGAGATCCCGGACGTCACGGGGAGTTCCGGAATGGTCCGGAGGTGAAGATTTATATATGGGAAGTCATCATACGGTCATCGGAAGTGTTCGGGGTTTTTCCGGTATTGTACCGGGACCACCGAAGGGGTTCCGGGGGTCCACCGGGAGGGTCCACCTGCCCTGGAGGGCTCTATGGGCTGTATGGGGGAGGGAACCAGCCCCTAAGTGGGTTGGGCGCCATCCCCCCCTAGGGCCCATGCGCCTAGGGTTGGGGGAAACCCTAAAGGGGGGCGCCCCCCTTGGCTTGGGGGGCAAGCCCCCTCCCCCTGGCCGCCGCCCCCCTCTAGATCTGATCTAGAGGGGCCGGCCCCCCTTCCCCCTTGGCCCTATAAATAGAGGGGAGGAGGGAGGGCAGCAGCACCTCATCCAAGGCGCAGCCCTCCCCCTCTCCAATACCCCCTCCTCCTCCGTTGAGCTTGGCGAAGCCCTGCCGGAGAACTGCCAACTCCACCACCACGCCGTCGTGCTGCCGGAGTTGTCTTCCCCAACCTCTCCCTCCTCCTTGCTGGATCAAGGCGCGGGAGACGTCACCGGGCTGCACGTGTTTTGAACGCGGAGGCACCGTTGTTCGGTGCTTAGATCGAAATCGACCGCGATCTGAATCGCTGCGTGTACGACTCCTCCAACCGCGTTCTTGCAACGCTTCCGCATCGCGATCTTCAAGGGTATGAAGATGCACTCCTCTGTCTCTCATTGCTAGTCTCTCCATAGATTGATCTTGGTGATGCGTAGGAAAATTTTTGATTTACTACTACGTTCCCCAACATAACAAAAGTGCACCCCTGCAGGGATGAATAATCTATCGATAGCCGGTCCTATGGTAAAGGACGCTCAGTTTGTGTATCCCGATCTACTACTTGAACTGGATACTTGTTACTTAATTGAAGCTTCGGGATCGCTTTCTCGCAGTGAGTCGAGGAAGGATCTCTAGGCTTGCTTCAACCTGTTTGCTTAATAAAATGCTATTCTACTCTCTTCTATTGCTGCAAGATGGTGGCTTCGTGAAGATGTTTGAAGAAGCTAGTCTTCGATAGGACTAGGCCTTCTCTCTATTCTGGCATTTCTGCAGCCCAGTCCACATATACAGCATTTCCCCTTTGATAATGTTGCATATGTAGTGTAGATCCTTGCTTGCTGAGTACTTCGGATGAGTACTCACGGTTGCTTTGTTACTTCTTTTTCCCCCATACCCCCTTTGATGATACAACAGACGATGGAGCCCAGAAGCCAGATGCCACCTTAGGAGCTTACTACCAGGAGGGTCCAGACGGCACGTACTACTGGATCGAGCCAGCCGACCAGGAGTAGGATCGGAGGCTCCCAGGCAGGAGGCCTTCGCCTTTCGATCTAGAGTCGTTGTTTGTGCTAGCCTTCTTAAGGCAAACCTTGACTAACTATGTCTGTATCCAGATATTATTTGTATGACTGACTTATGTATTCGGATCTTCGTGATCCCTGGTTTGTAATATTGTGGATCTCTGTTTGTTTGTATTAGAGTTGTGTTGTGATATCTTCCCGTGAGTCCCTGTGCTTGATCGTGCATGTTTGCGTGTATGATTAGTGCACGATTGAGCCGGAGGCGTCACAGGTTGGTATCAGAGTCAACTGCCTCTAGGAATCCCCCTTTCCAACTCCTTGGCCGAAGTTGAGTCTAGTGGTCCGAAAACTGTTTTACTAACTTGGCTGTGTGGCTTACGGGCCCACGTCGCCAACTGGGTGGTATTAGGATCTTTTACTCCTCGACCTTTACTCTGGGACTCTGATCTCTCTTCCTTTCGGGTTAAAATTTTACTAACTCCAACATTAGGTTCTCGTGATCACCTCCACCCGGAGTTCTGAAATTATTCCCCCTTGCTTCAAGATTAAGGACCAGGTTCTGCTTACAGGATCCTTTTATCGAGGGCACCCTGTGTTGTCACTTGCAGATTCCTCGCTCCAACAGTTTTCTCCGATGTTGATGTAGCCTTTGCTATGTCTCGTTGTGTACTTCCTTACAGCGTGTCTGCGTGCCGCCTAGCTTGTCTAGCTGGGTGCGTTTCCGAACTCCTACCGCCGTTTGTGTCCAACTCCGTGCATCGTTCTGTATCTCTTTAATGACTACTAATATGCACCTGATGCCTCCTTGTTCATTACTCATGTTACATCATGAATGACCTCTTACACCTGCAATTTTGCTTGCTAAACCGCCCCTGTTGATTTGGCAAGATGGCTGACGATCCTCCACCTCCACCCTATATTGCCGCAATGATGCAGCAATTTGAATTGAACCGTCAGCTTAACGAGAGTCTGGTAAAACGTTTGGAACGCAACGATGCTCGTCAGGAGCCTGGACCGATCTCACTGCCAGAATTTGTTCGCCTCAATCCCTCTATTTTCCGCAACTCCACCAATCCTATGGATGCTGATGATTGGCTTCGTGACATCCTGTTTGAGATGGAATCAGCTAATGTGGCCCCTGACAGTTACGTCACCTTTGCGACATTCCATTTAAAGGGTCTAGCTGCTCAATGGTGGGAAAGCCATAAGGGTATGTTGCCTGCTGAATCTGTACCCACTTGGCAGGAATTTCAGTCAGCCTTTCATGCACGGTACATTCCTCAAGGTCTGATCGACCAGAAGAAGCAGGAGTTCCGCAAACTCTCACAGGGCACAATGACTGTGGATGCATATCAGAAGAAATTTCTCGAATTATCCCGCTATGCTAAAGATGATGTCGACACTGACGCTCGCAAGCAGGAGAAATTCCGTGAAGGACTGCGTTCCGATATATAGCTCGCACTTCTTGTCCTTGATTGTGAGGATTTTGCGACGCTTGTCAGCCAAGCCTACCGAGTTGAAAATGGTCTGGCTAAATACCAGGAGTCGCTCAAGCGCACTCGTGATGTTGGCTCATCCTTGGGTCAGCCTGTTCAGAAACGTCGAGTGTGGATTCCGCACAACGTTCATCACCGACCTGCCCCTGTACCCAGGCCATCCTATGTTGCACCTCGTGTGCCTCCACCACCAAGACAACTGAAAAGTGAAAGTGGACAGCTCAATGCTATGGCTCCTCCCCATCATGATGGTTTATGCCGCAAATGTGGACAGCCAGGGCACCGTACTATCAACTGTCGCCCGGAACAGTCGCAGAATGCATCACGTCCTACTAATGGCCATAAAAAGGGCCGTCGAAACCATCACAATAGAAGTTATGGTGTCGGGCCGCCTGCTATGAATTGTGGTCAAGTCACTCATATCAAAATGGAAGAAGCTCTTGAAGCCCCAAAGATTGTGATGGGTACCCTTCTCGTTAATTCAGTACCAACAACTGTCCTCTTTGATTCAGGAGCATCTCATGCCTTTGTGTCCCAACAGTTTGCACAGTTACATGGGTTAGGCATGGAAAAGTTATCCATTCCTCTATCGGTTCAATCCCCGGGGTCCAAGTGGCAGACCTCAATGGTAAGCCCTCTCAACCAAATCGAGATTGAAGGTCTACTTTTTCCGGCTTCTCTCATTGTACTCGGACCTTCCAACATTGACATCATTCTTGGTATGGATTGGTTGACAGCCCATAAAGCTTTGATTGACTGTGCTACTAAGACAGTCCAGCTCACACACCCTTCCGGTCAGAGAATCAACTACTCCGCCCGGATAGTCCAGAACGCTGAGAGCCAGATTTATGCTCTGAATGCATTGAATGCCTCACCTCTTGAAGGCATCGAGAACGTTCCAGTTGTTCGTGAATTCCAGGATGTTTTTCTGGAAGAACTTCCAGGAATACCCCCTGCTAGAGCTGTCGAGTTTGTCATCGACTTGAAGCTTGGCACTACCCCTATTTCGAAGCGTCCTTATAAGATGCCTCCACACCACCTTCTCGAGCTTAAGGAAGAAATCGATAAGTCACTTAAGAAGGGTTTCATCCACCCCAGTTCATCTGCTTGGGGAGCACCTTCACTCTTCGTTAAGAAGAAGGATGGTACGAATTGGTTGGTTCAAGATTACCGACCTATCAACCAAGCAACAATTCAGAATAAGTATCCGCTTCCCAGAATCAACGATCTGTATGATCAACTTGCTGGTTCCTCAGTATTCTCTAAGCTTGATTTGAGATTGGGATACCACCAGATCTGAGTTCGTGAAGAGGATATTCCGAAGACAACATTCGTTACTCGCTATGGTTCTTATGAGTACACTGTCATGTCTTTCGGCTTGACTAATGCTCCAGCTACCTTCTCCCGGTTAATGAATTACATCTTCATGGATTATCTCGACAAATTCGTCGTGGTATATCTGGATGATATTCTAGTTTATTCGAAGAATGAAGAAGAACATGCCGAACATCTTCGGCTTGTACTGGAAAAGCTGCGTGAACACCAATTGCATGCCAAGTATTCCAAATGCGAGTTCTGGTTATCCGAAGTGACATATCTCGGCCATGTAATTTCCAAAGATGGCATTGCCGTTAACCCAGAACGAGTTCAGGCTATTCTTGATTGGACTCCCCCGAAGAATGTCAAGCAAGTCAGAAGTTTTCTCGGACTCGCTAGTTATTGCCGTCGATTCGTTGAGAACTTTTCAAAGATTGCTAAGCCTTTGACTGATCTGCTTCACAAGGGCGTTAAGTTTGAATGGACAGAAAAATGTCAGGAAAGTTTTCAAACACTCAAAGACAAGCTGACATCTGCCCCAGTACTTGCTCCTCCAGATTCTCGCAAAGATTTTGTGATCTATTGTGACGCATCCTGTGAAGGATTAGGCTGCGTCCTAATGCGAGAGCGTAAAATGATTGCTTATGGCTCTCGACAGTTGCGCCCGCATGAAGAGAATTATCTGGTACATGATCTAGAACTAGCTGCTGTCATCTATGCACTGCAGTTGTGGCGACATTATGTGATGCCCCCGGCCCGATCGTGCACTAATCATACACGCAAATGCACACGATCAAGCCTAAGGACTCACGGGAAGATATCACAACACAACTCTAAAACATAAATAAAGTCATACAAGCTTTATATTACAAGCCAGGGGCCTCGAGGGCTCGAATACATAAGCTTGCGAACAAGCGTCAGCGGAAGCATCAGATATCTGAGTACAGATATAAAAGAAAGTACAGAAAGGCCTTTAGAAAGGCGGGGCAAAATAAAACACTACGATCGAAAGGCGAAGGCCTCCTGCCTGGGACCCTCCGATCCTACTCCTGGTCGTCAGTCAACTCATAGCAGAAACCATCCTCTGGGTAGTAGTAGTAGCGATCGTCGGCAGGGCAGCTGTCTCAGGGGCTCCGTCATCTTGGTCACGACAAACTGATATGGGGAGAAAAGGAAAGAAAAGCAACCGTGAGTACTCTGAAGTACTCAGCAAGCAAGGATCTACACTACATATGCAACATTATCAAGGGGAGGCTGTATATGTGGACTGGGCTGCAGAAACGCCAGAATAGAGAGAAGGCCTAGTCCTATCGAAGACTAGCATCTTCAGCGATCTTGCAGCAGTAGAAGAGAGTAGAACAATACAATATAATGTAGCAGTAATAATATCAACCTCACCCAGAGATCCTTTCTCGACTCCCTGCGAGAAAGCAATCCCAGAGCCATACATTCATCAACCTTGTCCTGAGATCCCTTCTCGACTCCCTGCGAGAAGCAATCCCAGAGCCATATATACAGGTCTCATCACAAGTATCCAGTTCTAAATTGTATCAATCAGGATACAACTCCGAGTGTCCTTTACCGTAGGACCGGCTATCGATAGAAGTGTTCTTCCCTGCAGGGGTGCACCAACTTACCCAACACGCTCGATTAACTCCGGCCGGACACACTTTCCAGGGTCATGCCCGGCCTCGGCCAAACGACACATCGCAACCCTACCTACAACTCCGCAGAGAGGTCCCCGCCGGTCTACATCCTAAGCGCAAGGGGGTCTTGGCCATTGCCCCTCGCCCTCCGGGTCGTTGCGTGCCGGGCGAACCAGGCTCCACCCCTCAGGATGGTGCCGGCCCAGCCCGGCCGCAGTGCTGAACTGGACGTCTGACAGAGTTTTCGGCTGATGCATACGATGCAGAACGCCCATACTATGCCCACGTGATGGTTAGTGCTATCAGACCAGAGGCCTGCTCGGATCAAATATCCAAATCGCTAGGACTAGGGGCTTGCGGTAACGAGCAGAGACTCACGAAAGATGTGACCCCGTCGCCCCGTCTCGAGGACTTGCGGCAAGGGTTAAGAATGCCCGGCCGCGCCTCGTATTCACCACTCGGGCACCACACTGGCAACCCGCCTTCACATCACACGCGGGTACCCCTCAGGGTCGACCCGCCTTTCCAAGTAACATTGTAAAGTCCAAGTATCCGTGTGTCCATAACATCAGGGAATCCGAGGTATCACCCTCATTGAATTCCCACTCGATGTATCCGTCAAGATGAACTAGGAGGAATCACCCTCACTGGGTCCACACTTGAGGTGTTATACGACAGCGTCGTTATCGGAAGCGGTGAAGCAGGAATCACCCTCGATGACCACGACCGAATAACTACTCTACAGAGTTAACATCAGAAGTGCTACATGAGGTTTCACCCTCGACACTCGATAGTAACGCTGCAGTGTCGTTACAACTAAGGGGGGGGTGATGTGCGGTGTCGGGGCCTGGTCTTCAATCCCGTTGATCGGGTCTTCTCACGATCCAGCGCGGCAGTCGGGATAAGTGGGGTCACTGATAGGTCTCTACCCAGTCTAGACTAAACAGTTTAGGATATGTAGGTAATTATCAACAGCAGGTTACAATGAACAGGCTATGCATCAGAATAGGTAAAGCAGCAGCAGCAGCAGCAATTCTAATGCAAGCATGGGAAATTAGAATGGGCGATATCGGTATGCTCAAGGGAGGGGCTTGCCTGGTTGCTCGGCGGCAAGGGCAAGGTCGTCTATGGTGTCTTCGGGATCCGGAGCTGCGTCGGTCTCGGGGACGACGTCAGGGTCGGGGGCTATCGAGAGAGAAGAGGGGGAGGAAACAGTATAAATATATAGCAAACATGAGCATGACAAATATGATACACGGTGCTAGGGGTAGTCTAACGCAGCATCACACGTAACAGACGGAGCGGGAGAATATCTGACGATATTTCCCGGGTCTTTGGAATTATCGGACAGAGGATAAGAGGGGAACGGTTGCAAGTTCGGATAGTTAGGGACGCGTGACGGACGAACGGACCGCGTTTTCAGATTCGTCTCGTCGTTCTGAGCAACTTTCATGTACAAAGTATTTTCATCTGAGCTACGGATTGTTTTATATGATTTTCTAAAGTTTTTTATTAATTTCTGGAATTTAATTAATTATTTAAATTAACATTATCCGAAACAGTGTCTTGCTGACGTCAGCATGATGTCAGGGGACTGTTAGGGTTAATTAGGGTTAACTAATTAATTAATACTTAATTAAACTAATTAATTAAATTAGATTAATCTAAACAGACTTAATTAACTAATTAACTATTAATTTTATTTATATTATTTATCTATTTAAAATCTTTTTTTTTTTAAGTTTTCGGGGGCGGGCCCCTCGTGTCATAGGCCCAGGGGGTGGGAGCCGGCCGTCAGCCACAGCGGGCGCGGCCAGGGTGCGCCCGGGCGCTGGCCACGGGCGCCGGCGAGGCGCGGCTGGACGGGGCGGTGGTGAGCGCGGGGCCACGGCGAGGGGAGGAGGCCACGGGCGGCGCGGGCTGTGCAAGGGCGGCACGCAGCGGGCGGCGGGAGTGGCAGGGGCGCGGCTGCGGGAGGACGAGGCCGCGGCGCTGGGCGAACGCGGGCAGCGAGCAGGGGAGACGCGGCGGGCGCGCGCGAGGCCACGCAAGCGCGTGCTCGGGCGCGGGGTGGCACCAGCGAGCGCGGGCGAGCGGCAGCCGGGCGCGGTGCGGCGTCGGGACCGGAGGCGCGCGGGCGGCGGTGGCGCGCGCGGCGGGCGAGCGGGGCCGGAGCGGGCGCGGCCGAAGCGCGCGGTCGCGCGTGGGCGAGCGGGCGGCGGGGCGCGGCCGGAGCACGCGCGGGCCGGGCGGCGGCCGGAGGCGGGGAGGCGAAGGAAGAGAGGGGAGGAGGTGGCCCTCACAGCGGGGCGCAGGGACGGGCAGCGTGCTCGGGGAGGGTGGCCGAGGGGCGTCGCCGGCTGCGGGGGTCCGGCGGCGTCCCCCCCCCCCCCCCCACCCCCCCCCCCGCGGTCTGCGCGGGAATGCGCGGCCTCGGGTGGCTTTCTCTTCTTCTCCCGATCCAAACGAGGGGAAGGAAGGGAGCGAGGGGAGTGGGGGTGGGGATTAGGGTTCGGTGAGGGGTTAAGGAGAGTGGGGGTGGGCCGTTTGGGGTTGGCCTGGTGGGGTGGCGTGGCTGGGCCTGGCCCAGTCGGAGGGGGGGGGAAGGGAGGTTTTCCTTTTTTTTTTCTCTCTTTTTTTTTTATTCCAAAAGACTTTTGTAAAATACGAGACTTGCTCCATTATTTACAGTGCATTATCTGTCACTGCTAGAAATTGGTTTGGGGTCCATATCTTTTTGTTTGGATTTTATTTAAATTGAAAAAGGATTAAACAGTGTTATGTTGCTGTTGTTCCTTGTTGCTCGAGTCCTATTACAATTCCAACTAATGTTGCAATCATTTTTATAAATGCTATGGGAATATTTGCAACATGAGGCACATTTTAGTTTCCCAGTTTGAACAACTTTTATTTTCCACTTTCATTTAAATTTGGATTTTGAGTTAGAAGCTGAAATGCATTATGATGCAAATGATGATCATGCACTGTTAATCATGCTGACGTGGCATAATCAAAATGGGATTACTGTAGTTAACCACCGGGGGTGTTACACATTACCTCCTCGGTAATCATTGTGAGATCTACACGGATCATAAAAGCCTAAATTACTTGTTCACTCAGCCATCTCTGAACCTCCGTCAGCAAAGATGGATGGAGACCATTGCGGACTATGATTTAGGTATTTCTTATACCCCTGGCAAGGCTAATGTAATGGCTGATGTGTTGAGCCGTAAATCCTATTGCTGTGAACTTGAAGTCCAGCTAGAGCAACCACTTCTGTATGAAGAGCTTCGAAAGCTAAATATCGAGATAGTTCCTCAAGGATACCTAAAAACCTTGGTTGTTGAACCAGACCTTGAGAAGGCCGTTAAGAGTGCACAAGCTAAAGATGCTGAAGTTGATTTGATGAAGAAAGATCTTCACCTGGGAAAGTACAGGGATTTCTCGCTATCTGAAGATGGAACCTTGTACTTCAGGGACCGCATTATGGTACCTCGCTTTGAGCTTATGACTGACAAGGTCATGAAGGAGGCACATGATACACCGTTGTCTATTCATCCGGGTAGCACCAAGATGTATCGTGATCTCCGTCAAAGGTACTGGTGGTCTAGAATGAAGCAGGATATTGCTCGATATGTTGCTGAATGTGATGTGTGCCGTCTCGTTAAAGCAGAACATCAGAAACCTGCTGGAATTCTGCAACCACTTCCTATTCCTTTATGGAAATGGGATAAGAATCAGATGGATTTCATTACTGGCCTTCCCAAGTCACAGAAGGGTCACGATGCTATTCTTGTCGTCGTCGACCAACTTTCTAAGGTTGCACACTTTCTGCCTGTCAAGGAGACGATCACTGCTAGTCAGTTAGCAGAATTATATATCTCCAGAATTGTATCACTCCACGGCATTCCGAAGGAGATTAGTTCAGACCGTGGCGGTCTTTTCACCTCAAAGTTTTGGGAAAGCTTCCAAGAAGCTATGGGAACTCATATCACCTGGAGTTCAGCATATCACCCCCAGTCCCAAGGCCAAGTCGAACGAGTAAATCAAGTGCTTGAAGACATGCTGCGAGCTTGCGTTATTTCTTTTGGTAAGACGTGGGAAGAATCTCTCCCGTATGCCGAATTCTCATACAACAACAGCTATCAAGCCAGCTTGAAAATGGCCCCATTCGAAGTGCTTTACGGACGTAAGTGTCGAACCCCTCTGAATTGGTCAGAAACTGGGGAACGACCGCTCGTGGGTCCGGATATTATCCAACACGCAGAAGAGCAAGTCCGTATCGTTCGAGAAAATCTCAAGGCGGCTCAGGACCGCCAGAAGAGCAACTATGATCGCAAACGATGGGGTTTGATCTATCAACCTGGTGATCAGGCTTATCTGCGAGTCACTCCTATGAAGGGCACTCATCGTTTCGGAATCAAGGGCAAGCTAGCTCCACGCTACATCGGCCCCTTTCGCATTGTTGCCAGACGTGGACAGGTGGCATATAAATTGGAGTTGCCACCGCAATTCTCTCATATCCACGACGTCTTCCATGTGTCGCAACTTCGTAAATGCTTCAAGGAATCTCCGCACCGAGCAGTGGATCATGAGATGCTCGAATTGCAAGATGACCTATCTTATAAGGAGCATCCGATCTGCATTCTCGATGAAGCTGAACGTCGAACCCGTCAGAAGACAACCAAGTTCCTGAAAGTGCAGTGGTCGAATCATTCTGAAGATCAAGCCACTTGGGAACGCGAGGATCGTCTTCGCGAAGAATACCCCGCTTTCTTTCAGTCTTCCTCTTAATTCTCGGGACGAGAATTCTTGTTAGATGAGGAGAATTGTAACACCCCCTGTTATGAACAAGAGTGATCACCCTTAGTTAATGCCATGTCAGCAAGTTTAACAGTGCATAATTATCATTTGCATCATATTGCATTTCAGACTCCAAAATCAAACTTCAAATTAATTTAAAGTGAAAATAAAAGTTGTTCCAAATTGAAAACTAAAATGTTCATTAAATAGCAAATATTCCAGAGGCAATGCTAAAATTGTAACCAACATTTAATAAATAAATTAAGTGACTCTAATAGTGTCAAAACAGCAATATTTAATCCCATTTAGTTTTATAAAATTGCAGATGAAATGATATGAACTCAAAACCATTTTATGGCATTAATAGATGTTGCACTGGAGTTTTGTGGCTAGTTCACATATTTTACAAAACTAAATAGGAGGCCACACATTATTGCAAAAACAGAAAACAGAAAAGAATAAATGAAAAGAAAAGAAATAAAAATAAATGAAAGAAAAACAAAACCCCCCCTCCGCTGGGCCACGGCCCAGCCAGCGGCCACCAAGCCGGCCCATCCCCCGGCCTATATGCCCCCCCAGAGACCCCGAAACCCTAGCCCGAGCCACCCACGCCCCACTCACCCCCCCTCGTTCTGGATCGGGATCGGCCCCGCGCCCGACGCCGTCGCCGACCACCGTCGCCGCCCCGTCCTCGTCCTCCTCCCCACCGGACCTCCTCATCTCCTCCCTAGGCCGCTTCATCGTGCCTCGCCAACCCCCTGAACCCCTGCATCGCCCGTGAGCTCCCCCTTTCCTCGTACTCCCTTCGACCTGTCGCCGCGCTCGCGCTCGTCGCGTCGACCGCGCCCCTGCCCGCGCTCACCCCCAAGCTGCGCCGCCTTCGGCCGCGCCCCGTGCGTGCGCACTCGCACCCCAGCCATGCGTTGGCCTCGCTCGCCGCCGCGTCTCGCTCCTCTGACCGCGCCCGCGCCTCGATCCCGATCGACCCGTGCGCGTCCACGGCCCCGCGCCCGCCCGTGGTGGCCTGCGGCCCTGCGCCGCCCAGCTCGCCTCCGTTCCGTGCTCGCACGACGGCGTCCGCCTCTGCTTGCCCCGCCCGCCGGTGCGCTAGCCAGCGCGTGGCCTCGCCGCGCTCCGCTGTGCCCCGCCGTGCTCAACCCCCCCCCCCCCCCCCCCCCCCGCCTGCGCTGTCCGCTGCGCCTCACTCGCCCCGCAGCCCAGCACCACCACCGCGCCCAACCGCGCCTCCGGCTCCAGCCGCGGCCGCCGCCTCCCCTGGCTCTGGCCGCCGGCGCCGGCGCGCGTCGTGCGTGCTCAGTGCCCTACGGGCACGCGTCCGTTCTAGCGCCCGCGCCGTAAACCCGTCGCCCGCGCGCCCGCTGGGCCAATGACAAGCGGGGCCCAGCCCCACAGAACGTTTTAAAAAAAATGAATTAATAAAATTAATAATTAATTAAGTTAATTAATTCTGTTTAATTAAGCTAATTAATTAGTTAGTCTAATTAAACTGTAATTAGTTTAGTTAAACCCTAATTAACATAAACAGCCAATGATAGGTGGGACCCACACGTAGGTTTGACTAGGTCAACTGCACTATTGACTGCTGACATCAGCATGATGTCATGCTAACGTCATCTGATACTGTTCTGGATAATGCTGGATTAAATGATTAAATAAATTCTAGAAAATAATTAGAACTTTAGAAAGTCATATAAAATAATCCGTAACTCCGATGAAAATAATTTATATATGAAAGTTGCTCAGAATTTCGTTACGAATCTGAATATGCCCTCTGTATTCCTGTCAGATGCCCCTAGCTAGATGAACATGGAACTTTTAGACCGATTTCAATAAATGAATAGTGCCCAACTTTAATTAAATAAATTCAGATAAATTCCTAAATTAACTAAATCATTTAGTTAGGCAGTAGAACACCCCGGCATATCATTTAGACATGTCATGCATATTGTTAGCATTTTACCGTGAATTTATTGTTTCTCTCCCCCTCCTTCTCTCTTGATAGACGCCGAGACCGACGCCGTTGCAGCTGAGTACGACTACGCTACAGACGAGCAGCCCGTTGACGACCCCTCTGTCTTGCCAGAGCAACCAGGCAAGCCCCCCCCCCTTGAGCATCCAGATATCGCCCATTCCATTTCTCCTGCTTGCATTAGATTTTGCTACTGTTACTGTTTGTTCCTATTCTGATGCATAGCCAGCTTTTGTAACCTGTTTATTGCTACCTTACCTGCCTATGTTAAACTGCTTAGTATAGGTTGGTAGTGAATCATCAGTGACCCCACCACCTTACCCTTGTTGCCCCAGCTTGATCATCAACGACTCGATCAATGTGATCGTCGACCAGAGACCGACACATCACTTCATCCCCTTCGTTGTACGACTCTGCATAGTTACTATTGAGTGCCGAGGGTGATACCTCGTAATGCACTCCTGATGAATACTCTGCAGTGTAGCTGTTCGGTCGTGGTCACCGAGGGTGATTCCTCCTTCTCCACTTTCGATACGACTCTGTCGTGTAACCCCTCAGTGTGAACCTCGAGGGTGATGCCTCATACGTTCACCCTGATGATTTCGTCGAGTGGAATTCACCAAGGGTGATTCCTCGGGGTTTCCCCCTTGATGTTATGACCACACGGTTACTTTGACCTTTGTTACAGGCGGGTCGACCCTGATGGGTGCCCGCAGGGGATCTATGTTGACGGGTGTGCCGGAAGGGCACTCGAGTGTGATATTGTGGCGGAGCTTCAGAAACTCTGATTGTCTCCGCGTGTTATTAAGTGAGCATATCGGATTTGGGTATTTGATCTGAGTGGGTCGACGTGCCCTATAGACACTACCACCACGTGGGATTATGGTTTATGGGGCCCTCTACATCGTACGTTCCTCCCGAAAGCTCTTCAGACGTCACGGTTCACCGTGCAGGCTGATTGTCGGGAATGGGCTGGATACTTCACTGACGAGTTCAGTGTCGCGCCTGCACCCTGGCCAGTCTCGCAATGCACAGGGTGCCCAGGGCAATGGCCCAAGACCTCTGGGTGCATAGGTTAGTCCAGCGTGCCGACCTCTCTCTTGAGCCTAGGTAGGGCGCTGCTTCGTGTTGATCTTCCGAGGCCGGGCATTACCCAGCAAGTGTGTCCGACCAGAGTTTATCGAGCGTGTTGGGTAACAGTAGTGCACCCCTGCAAGGATGAATAATCTATCGATAGCCGGTCCTACGGTAAAGGACGCTCAGTTTGTGTATCCCGATCTACTACTTGAACTGGATACTTGTTACTTAATTGAAGCTTCGGGATCGCTTTCTCGCAGGGAATCGAGGAAGGATCTCTAGGCTTGCTTCAACATGTTTGCTTAATAAAATGCTATTCTACTCTCTTCTATTGCTGCAAGATGGTGGCTTCGTGAAGATGTTTGAAGAAGCTAGTCTTCGATAGGACTAGGCCTTCTCTCTATTCTGGCATTTCTACAGCCCAGTCCACATATACAGCCTTTCCTCTTTGATAATGTTGCATATGTAGTGTAGATCCTTGCTTGCCGAGTACTTCGGATGAGTACTCACGGTTGCTTTGTTACTTCTTTTTCCCCCATACCCCCTTTGATGATACAACAGACGATGGAGCCCAGGAGCCAGATGCCACCTCAGGAGCTTACTACCAGGAGGGTCCAGACGGCACGTACTACTGGATCGAGCCAGCCGACCAGGAGTAGGATCGGAGGCTCCCAGGCAGGAGGCCTTCGTCTTTCGATCTAGAGTCATTGTTTGTGCTAGCCTTCTTAAGGCAAACCTTGACTAACTATGTCTGTACCCAGATATTATTTGTATGACTGACTTATGTATTCGGATCTTCGTGATCCCTGGTCTGTAATATTGTGGATCTCCGTTTGTTTGTATTAGAGTTGTGTTGTGATATCTTCCCGTGAGTCCCTGTGCTTGATCGTGGATGTTTGCGTGTATGATTAGATCACGATTGAGCCGGAGGCGTCACACCAATTCAGAGGGGTTTGACACTTACGTCCGTAAAGAACTTCAAACGGTGCCATCTTACCGGTCACAACAACAATTAAGTAGTGTAATAGATACTTATCAGTAGCCAATTAAGACATACAGATCCATACACAGAGTCGAGTACATGCGAACAGCATAACGGCGCAAATTTAAAAGCTAGATATGCTAGGCGGCACGCAGACACGTGGTAAGGAAGTGCACAATGAGACATAGCAAAGGCTACATCAACGTCGGGGAAATCCACTGAAACGGGGTAACCACAAGTGCGGACGATGAATGTTCGTCATAGGAAAATCTTGCTCTCCATGTGCACTCTGATGCAGAATCCGGTCTCGAGCTGGAAGAAGAGGTCCACGTGCAGGTGTGTGACCTCCAACAACAGGCCAATCAATACCAGCATACATCTGAGTCATGCGCGGGTAAAGGATGTACTTTGGATGTATCCCTGCATGAACAGTTGGTAGCAACTGTGTCATAGAATCGTAGAGGCGTGCTCGAGTGGCAAACAACTCGACGGCAAGCACCCAGACAATGCGATACAGAGCCTGAGTGTACTAAATTAGAACCTGCGGGTCGTAATGACGACGCTCGTACAGGGCACAGATAGCTGTGTAGTACCTAGTAGCATCTCCAGCAGGGGCATACGGAATGTATCGGAACTCAGAGGCATCCAAGCTAATGTTGAGCTCTCCTCGGAGACGAGCGAAAGTAGAATAGGCGGCATCATGGACTGCCATCTCAATCGTCACGCTGATACCGTGAAAAAGGTGCAGCTCAGTGTCTGAGTCATCTTGCTGATCATAGATACGAACGTCAGCATACTACTGCTCCTGGTTGAACTCGCGGTAATCCTCGTAGACCATGTACTCGGGGTACCAGCAGTAGCCCAGTCTGGTCAGGAGGGCGATCAGAACAGATGGAAAACCAGAGGCATCACGAGCCCAAGTGCGAAGCACAAGCTGCGTCGCAGGGCGTGGTGGAAACAAGCAATCTATCTGAAACAGAGGAAATTCAGGATTGTCAGAAGACAATGAGAATTATAATTCAACTCGGAGAGAAAGGTTAAACAAACCAATGGAAAGGAAAGTGATTATCAGACTAATCAGATCAATGGTAAGGAATTAAGCATAGATATCCAGTTCTCCGGGTAGACAAGATTTACGAGATCCTAAGTGTCGGCGTTAGTAAAATTAATTTAACCCAAAAAGAAGAGAGATCAGAGTCCCAGAGTATAGACGAGGAATAAAAGATCCTAATACCACCCAATTTGCAACGCGGGCCCGTAAGCCACACAGCCATGTTAGTAAAACAGTTTTGAACGACTAGACTCAACTTCGGCCAAGGAGTTGGAAAGGGGGATGCTACAGGCAGTCGGCTCTGATACTAACCTGTGACGCCCCCAACTTAATCGTGCACTAATCATACACGCAAATGCACACGATCAAGCCTAAGGACTCACTTGAAGATATCACAACACAACTCTAAAACATAAATAAAGTCATACAAGCTTTATATTACAAGCCAGAGGCCTCGAGGGCTCGAATACATAAGCTCACATACAAGCGTCAGTGGAAGCATCAGATATCTGAGTACAGATATGACAGAAATAGATAAGCCCTTAGAAAGGCGGGGCAAAACAAAATCTACGATCGAAAGGCGCAGGCCTCCTGCCTGGGACCCTTCGATCTTACTCCTGGTCGTCGGCAAGCTCGTAGTAGTATCCACCCTCGGGGTGGTAGTAGTAGTCGTCGGCGGGGGCAGCTGTCTCCTGGGCTCCGTCATCTGGTTGCATCAAACGGATATATGGGGAAAAAGAGGAAGCAAAGCAACCATGAGTACTCATCCGAAGTACTCAGCAAGCAAGGATCTACATTACATATGCAACATTATCAAAGAAAGGCTGTATATGTGGACTGGGCTGCAGAAATGCCAGAATAGAGGGAAGGCCTAGTCCTATCGAAGACTAGCATCTTCAGCGGTCTTGCAGCATTAGAAGAGTGTAGATTAGTACATCATAAAGTAGTAGTAACATTAAGTATCAACCTCGGCCAGAGATCCTTTCTCGACTCCCTGCGAGAAAGCAATCCCAGAGCCCTACTATCCCTTTCTCATCCCAAGTATCCAGTTCTAGTTGTATCGATCGGGATACAACTCCGAGCGTCCGTTACCGAGGATCCGGCTATGCATAGATTAGTTCTTCCCTGCAGGGGTGCACCAACTTACCCACCACGCTCGATTAACTCCGGCCAGACACACTTTTCTGGGTCATGCCCGGCCTTGGCCAAACAATACGCCGCAACCCGACCTAGGCTTAACAGAGAGGTCAGCACGTCGGACTAAACCTATGCGCCCAGGGGTCTTGGGCCATCGCCCCGGGAACTCCTGCACATTGCGAACGCGGCCGGTGAGCAGACCTAGCAACCCACACTATCAAGGCGGTTGCGTAACGTGGTCCAACCCAGCGTGTGCCGCTCAGTCGCTGACGTCCATTAAGCTTCGGCTGATGCATATGACGCAGAGTGCCCATAACTGTTCCCACGTGATGGTTAGTGCTATCGGGCCAGAGGCCCACTCGGATCAAATATCCAAACCGTTAGTGAATTAGGAGCGCTTGATAACGAGCAGAGACTCACGATCGATGTGACCCCGTCGCCCCGTCTCGAGGACTTGCGGCAAGGGCTAAGAATGCCCGGCCACGCCTCGTAAGTATCTCGCGGGTACTCTCTCTGGTCACCCGACTACACATCAATCGCATCTTATGCTCGCGCGGGTACCCCTCAGTGCCGACCCGTCTTTATCATGGTTCATCGTTAAAGTCATAGTAACTGTGTGTCCAAACACCAGGGGGAAAACTGAGGAATCACCCTCGACGGATCCCACATGATGTAGTCGTCAAGGTGAACTTAGGAGGAATCACCCTCGAGGTTCACACTTGAGGTGTTGCACGACGGCGTCATTATTGGGAGTGGTGAAGGAGGAATCACCCTCGATGACCACGACCGAATAGCTACTCTACAGAGTTAACATCAGAAGTGTTAAACGAGGTATCACCCTCGGCACTCGATAGTAACGTTGTAGGGTCGTACAACTAGGGGGTGATGTGCGGTGCCGGGGCCTGGTTATCGAGTCTTCCGATAATCCAGCGGGGGCAGAAGGGACAAGTGGGGTCACTGGGGTACACTAACCAACCTATTCTAATCAGTTTAGGATAAGCAGGTAAGGTATCAATAGCAGGTTACAATAAACAGGCTATGCATCAGAATAGGATAACTCAAAGCAGTAGCAAATTCTAATGCAAGCAGGAGGGAGAAAGAATAGGCGATATAGGCATGCTCAAAGGGGGGTGCTTGCCTGGAAGCTCTGCGGCAAGGGTCTGGTCGTCAGGGGCGTAGTCGACCTCCGGAGCTGCGTCGGCCTCGGGGACTACGTCGGTGTCGGGGTATACCGAGAGAGAAGAGGGGGAGGAAACAGATAAATACACAACAAACATATGCAACACAGAGCATGCTATGCTAACGTGCAGTGCAGGGTTGCCTAAAGACATGTCTAAACCATTTTAGTTATTTTAGGATTTAAGTTAGATTTATTAACCGGTATATATGCACTATTCATCTACCAAAAACATGCTAAAAGTTGCGGGTTCACCTCCGTAGAGGGTCCCGACACGGAAACAGATTGCATGGTTGGATTCGTCTCGTTGTTCTGAGCAACTTTCATGTATAAAGTTTTTCGATTTGAGTTACGGTTTATTTTCTATGATTTTCTAAAATTTTAATCATTTTCTAGAATTATTCTATTTACTAAATTCAACATTATCCAGAACAGTAGCAGTGACGTCAGCATGATGTATGGGTGACATCAGCAGTCAACAGTCGGCTGGCCAGTTCAAACCTGACCAGTGGGTTCCACATGTCATACTCAAAGAGACTAACAGTAGTTTATTTTAATTAAACAGAGTTAATTAGAAGCTGGGCCCCACTTGTCAGTGACTAATTAGTTAATTAATTATTTTTATTTAGAAAAATGTTTTAGTTAGGTTATTTATGCGGTGGGGCCCGCCTGTCAGTGACACAGGGGTGCCCAGTCAGCAGTTGACCCAGTCAACTGGGTCAACTGGGGCCCGTAGGGCCCGCGGTCAGTTTCACAGGAGGCTGCCACGTCGGCGCCAGGTCGGACGCCGGCCAGAGTCGCGCCGGAGTTGACTCCGGTGAGCCAAACGCGGCGGCGCGCGTCGGAAGGGGTTCGGGGTTCGCGCACAGGGGGTTTCCGGGGCCGGGGATGGGTGCGTTCGACGCGGCTCGGTGTCGCGCGTCGAATGGCGGTTGCCAGAGCGGCTGGGACGGTCAGAGGCGAGTGCTACGATGACGCCGGCGGCAAGGTTATCGGGCGAGCTACGGGAACCGCGTTCCGGCGCGCAAACGAACGAAAGAAGAGGCTAGGCGGGATCTACTCGACGCGACGAGTTCAACGGACACACGCCCGGGACCAAATGGTCACCGGAGTCTCGTCGGCGACGAGATCCGCGGCGGAGCATTCGGGCATCTTCAAATGCGGCGGCTACGGGACGCGAGCGAGCTAACGGAGATGGGGAGGAGGAGCGGGAGCTCACCGGGCTCCTGTTGGCGTGCAAGGCGTGCTCGGGGAGGGCTCGACGGACGCATACGGCGGCGGCGATCGGCGACGTCTGAGGTCGGGGAGGAGCTCGATCCCGAGGCTGTGGTGGCGCCGAGCCCGATCCAGAGGACGCAGAGGAAGCAGAGGAAGCAGGCGGAGCGGACGGGCTCGTCGGAGAGGCGATCGGGAGACGGTGGCCGCGCTAAGACACGGCCATGGCGGCGGCGACCTCGGGTGGCTGCGCGAGGAGGAAGATAGCGGGCGAGGGAGAGAGCGAGGGGGAAGACTGGGGCTGGCTAGAGTTGCGGGAGGCCACTGGGGTCCTTATGCACCCCGGGGAGGCGGCGGATGGGCGACGCGTGCGGCCTCGTCGGCGTGTCAGCGCGCGCGCGACAGCGTGCGATGAGGAGGACGACGTGGTTAGGTGGGCTGGGCTGGCTACTGTACACTGGAAGCCCAAGTGCACAGTAGGGCTTTGCCCCTTTTCTTCTTTTTCTAATTTCTGTTTTGTTTTCTGTTTTCTTTTCTGTTTTGCAAATTGTTTAGCCACTAAACTACTTTTACAAAACAAGTGATCTAACTCATAAATTGCAGTGCATTAGTACCTATCACCAAAAACTAGTTTGGGTAAAATATAATTTCGTATTTAACTTAGATTAAACAAAAGGTTATTAAATGTTGCTGTTAGCCACTGTTTGAGGTTGTTAGGGTCACTTAGTCTATCCCATTGATGTTTGTTACAATTTTATAATTGTCTCTGAATTATTTGCTATTTAATGAACATTTTAGTTTCCAATTTGGAACAACTTTTATTTTCACTTTAAATTAATTTGAAGTTTGAATTAGGAGTTTGAAATGCAATATGATGCAAATGATGACTAGGCATGGTTAAACTTGCTGACATGGCATTAACTAAGGGTGATCTCTGTGGTTAATTACATGGGGGTGTTACAAGACCGAGCGTGACTAGTAGCAAAGGAAGGACGCGATCAAGCGAGGAGGCCACATGGTAGGCGAGGACAAGCGCCACGGCCGACGGGGATGCGAAATCGAGGTGGTAGACGAGGAATTGGGAGAGAAATAGTGACCGGAACTCTCTTCTCCCAATTAGAGATTAGATATGGTGTTGCATATCCCCCTCCTCTCCTCTTGTCCCAATCCATGGCAGCTGGTGCCCACGAACCACTCGATCTGCATGCAATGATCAAACAGCCAGGACGCCGTCGAGCCAGCGCGCTTAGCTAGCGACCTTCAGGCATAGTGTGAAAAACCGGACCGGACTAGTGGTCAGACCGAAAAAAAACTAGAACCAGCGACACCGATGGTTCTTTAAGCTCTAAACACTGCCCTGTAATCAGACCAATGAAAACCGGCCGACTTTTTTGGAAAACCGAGAATAAACCGAAGGTTGAATAGGAAAATAATAATTTGAAATAACTTGGGATGGTTACGTGGTAGGCCGAAGCAACGCTTGGCCCTATAACCACCTCTGCTGGGCACATTTGTTGTCAAGTACTCACTCCTTCCTAAAATATAAGGCACGATTGACTTTGCACGGTCTTTGATGCATGACTTTGACCACTAATATACATCAAAGACATGGATTGAACACGTATAAATGGCATCATCATATTTGTCTTACAAAACAATTTTATTTCATATGTCTGTAAACTAATTTTATAAACATATAATACCTGAAAATCATAGTCAAAGTTGTCCAACGGAGACCAGGAAAGTCAACCGGCGCGTCATATTTTGGGAAGGAGGGAGTATAAGGAAATGTTTCTATTTGACAATTTTATGTAATATATTACCATATATAGTTAGCTATTATACATTATTTTATGGTAAAAAAACTAGCAATTGGAACGGTGAACCGTCAGCCCGACCGGTGAAAACCTGAACCGACAGGCTCACTCATACGATGACCGGTTCGGTTTCTTAACTATGCCTTCATGTCGTTTACACTTTCCGATACATTAACAATCCTTTTTCAACCATCAAAGGCAAACTGTCTTTCACATGTGGAAGCAAGTCTAATAAGGTACAGTCATCAGGCTGGAAATCAAGGGACCTCCTATATGCCGCTCTTTGCGGCAAAGAGTCATCGTTTCGCACAGGCGAGTCTGCGACTGGGCCGGCCCATGACCGCCAGCGAACTTGTACTGTAGCTCCAAAAGAAAATCTACCTCGCAAGGGATCGACCCATGGATCTAGTGCTAGAGACCATGCGCTCCAACCGGCTAAGCTAGCGAGCATTACTGATAATTTAGCAGCATCAAAGTTTAAGAACCAATCCACCACGCAGAATCCAAATTATTTTTGAAATTTTGAATGCAATTTTTTTAAAGCTGAATGTTTCGTGGAACACAAACACTTTTCAAATTTGTGATTTGTTTTTAGAAAACTGAAATATTTTTGAAAGTAGGAACATTTCTCAAAATTATGAACACATTTTTTGAAATTCCAAAACAACTTTTGGCAAATGTGAACAGTTTTTTAATCTCCCGAACAAAATTTCAAAACATGATTTTTTTTTTTAAAATGGTGAACAATTTTTCAAAGAGAAACATTTTTTGAAACTCCAAAAAAAAATGAAAACATGAACTTTTTTAAAATTTATGCACAAAATTTAAAACAGAAACATTTTTTGAAATCCAGAATATTTTTTTAAAAGATGTGAATTTTTTAGCGGAGACATGCTGAACATTTTTTACAAAAACATGAAGAATTTTTGAAAATGCTAACATTTTTTGAATTTATGAAAACTTTTGAAATCACAACCGCTTTTGATTTTGAACAATTTTTAAAAGGACGAACATTTTTTGAATTTACGAACATTTTTTGGAAAAATAATTTTTTTATAAAAAACAAACAAGAAAAATAAATATAAAAAAGATATAGAAAAAAGAAAAAAAGAAAAAGAAATACGAAAACTAGTAAAAGGAACAAAAACCAGTTCAGGGAACCGGATGAGGTTGTAAGTACACTGTGTACGCAAACGGGCTGGCCCATCGCGTCGCTTCGGCCGCTCGCCTGTGCGAAATAGCAGCACTTTGACACAGCGTGCGTCAAATAGGATTTCGCGGGAAACCAATGTGTAAGAGCGTCAACATGAGACCAAGGAAAATATTTTTTTTAACTCATGGGCCTACTCCTCGGGCCACTCGCACACACAACCTTCCCTAGTGGCTTGCAGGACCAAACTGGGCCCATAATGGGTGTAATGACTACATTAGTTAGCTAGTTCCTCGGTGTCTCTCGACTTGGGAAGAAAGTAGGTGGCTTCAGAGCAGTAAAGTTGTCAGGCAAACACGCATGCGACAGTGAGAAAAGAGAGAGATGGAGTGTATAATAGTTAGGCGCCATATATAGCACCTCTGGTGGTGACGTATATGATGGTGTTGGTCATGATGACCACGACGCATCGTCGTAGGCCCTCGTCTTCGCAACAACAGGGTACTCCCACGCACGTCGGGGGCCACCATGACCTACCTGTCATGTAGGGGGGCTGACCTTGACGGAGGCGCGGAAGGGGCACAAGGTCAGGTGTGTGTACATCCTCCGCAAGGACGAGATCGAGCCCGTTGACAAGCGGCATGACAGACATGACGACTATCTACTCTGCCAGCGCGGATAGCACCCCCAAGGCGAGGGCGAGCTCAACTTGTCGATATAGGAGTCGAGACCGAGCATGACTAGCAGCAGAGGAAGGGCACGATCAAGCGAGGAGGCCGCATGGTAGGCGAGGACAAGCACCACAGCCGACGGGGATGCGAAATCGAGGTGGGAGATGACGAGGAAATGGGAGAGAATTGGAGTGACCGAAACTTTCTTCTCCCAATTAGAGATTAGATATGGTGTTGCATATCCCCTCCTCTCCTGTTGTCCCAATCCATGCCAACTGGTGCCCCACGAACCACTCGATCTGCATGCAACGATCAAACAGCCAGGACGCCGTCGCGCCAGCGCGCTTAGCTAGCGACCTTCCGGACCGGACCAACGGTCCGACCGGAAAAAACTAGAACCGGCGACACCGATGGTTCTTTAAGCTCTAAAGACTGCCCTGCAATCAGACCAATGAAAGCCAACCGATTTTTTTTTGGAAAACCGAGAATAAACCGGAGGTTGATCAGGAAAATAAACAATTTGAAATAACTTGGGATGGTTACGTGGTAGGCCGAAGCAACGCTTGGCCCTATAAGGCTAATAACCACCTCTGCTGGGCACATTTGTTGTCAAGTACGTATAAGGAAATGTTTCTATTTGACCATTTTAAGTAATATATTACCATATATAGTAACTTAATATACATTATTTGATGGTAAAAAAACTAGTGAATGGAACAGTGAACCATCGGCCCGACCGGTGAAAACCTGAACCGACAGGCTCACTGGTTCGATGACCGGTCCGGTTTCTTAACTATGCCTTCATGTCGTTTACACTTTCCGATACATTAACAATCCTTTTTCAACCATCAGAGGCAAACTGTCTTTCACATGTGAGAGCAAGTCTAATAAGGTACAGTCAGCAGACTGTAAAGATTAAACAATTATATTTTTTGTTGAGTTGGATGAGAGAGAAGTGAAGCGGGCTCTAGATTAACAGCCGGCTATAGCACGGGCTCCAAGAAACATCGTGAGAGTGCAAGGTGGGTCATGTATTGATAATGTAAGTACTTCTTAGCAACTAACTATTATACCTGTTGGCTATTAGGTTGGCTATATATGATGTGGCAACTCTATATAATCGGTAGTTGGCTATGCTATTAACCATGTTCTGAGGTGAGAAAACTAATGAAGTGTCCGTCGGGGTCGGGCAACCCAAATTAAGCTTCTGAGGTGAGAAAACTAATGAAGTGTCCGTCGGGGTCGGGCAACCCAAATTAAGCTGCAGCAGATCGAAACACCTATGCCATCCCTTCCTTGCATATACACATTGTGTCACGACGTGATCAACGTTGTCCCCCTCTTGTAAGCAAGTGTAGCACGCGGAGGAGTGGTCTTGAAGCCCATGACACTCACGCATATCCGAAGTCCACAACCGATATTGGACGGTGAGCCAGGCAAATATCTTGCACTTAAGGGGGGCCTAGCTCCACCATATGCTGCTCGCAAAAAGCGACCGAATCAAACCGTGGCACATACATTGGTACGTAGACTTGGCAGTGTAGATTCCATCGGCCGAGGCAGGCCGAGTAAAGACGTCGGGTGCCTCGGCATCTCTGTGTACCATGGCAATGGCGTGGCGAAGATGCATGATCTGAAGGAGGGCCATGAATGAGCCGCCCTGGCCAATGTCCGCGGTCCATTGTTCATCGATCATAGCTTGACGTACGGTTATTGTGTTGACAACCCTTGTGCCGACCATAGCTACCAGAAGTGGGGCGATGTTGTGGACCGAGAAACCATGAATCCATCTATCACTCCAGAACAACACTTCCACAGACTGGTGGACTCGTTCTAGGAAGCTTTTTACGAGACAGGGTAGGCGTGGTTTTGACACCCTAGTCATTGGGACTGTGTGGGCACTCTCGAAACAGAGAAATGTTAAGAGTTTTCGACAGGCCTCGACACCTCAATAAGGGATCCTTAGACTTGGCTCTCCAAATCCTAGATGAGGTCAATAATTGGAAACTTGTCGGTGTGGATCTAGAAGGTCTAGATCGTTTTGCTTTTGTAAGGAGTTGGATTAGGCCTCTTGATGTGAGTGTGTGGGTGCCCCAACAATCGATGTTCACATCATCGTTGAACTCTTATAAATTTTTTAATTTTTTCTGCTCCCTTCTAGTACATAATTATGGCACGCCGTCAACGTACTTTCGAAAAATAATTAATAGGGAAAGAGAAGTTTTGTGAGGGTAGGAGGTCTAGATTGTTTTGTGAGGAGTTAGGTTAGGTCTCTTGGTGCGAGTGTTTGTGAGTGCCCCAACAATCGATGTTCGCATCATCGTTGGACTCTTATAAATTTTACAAAATTTTCTGCTCTCTTTTACTACCTCCTTTTCGGTTTATAGGGCCTATCTCAAAACTTTCGTTTTTTTGTTTTATAAGTCTCATTTCTATTGCTTCCAATCACAAGCTCACTTATCGAGGTGCATTAAATCACTGTATGTAAGGATTAAAAGAAAAATCACCAATGTATGTACAAGTTCTGAGTTATTGCTTGGTGACGCATGCATGCATTGTAATTAATGCATTGGTAAACACAATTGTTTGAGAAAAACGAGCGCATTAATTAAGTACTTTTGTAAATTACCAAAATTATTTCATCACTCATCATTTATCTTGATTGGTGAGAATTTTGAGTTGAGCCCTGTACACCAGAAAGGAGGGAGTATAAAATTATGGTACGCTATCAGTCGTACTCTTGAAAAATAAAAATAAAGTGAGGCGCAAGGCTGGTTGAGCAGATGGCAAGAGTCTCTACTTCTAATGGAGCAGGTTGGTAGTCTCGCTTCCAGGTTTTTTTTCGTCCCACCTCTTATGGTTTTTTTTGGTACCTCCTCCCACCTTCGCTGGGTTTTTTCGTAGATTTTTTTTCGTCCCCTCCCCCCACTTCATCGGTTTATTTTCGCCTCACCCTCTCACACAACGAAAGAAATCTGAATAGATCAGAACTTTCCATACTGGCGCAAGTTATATTTAGTAATGTAGAATCAATCACGAACAATCTCTAAAGATCAAATCTAAATTAATTAACCTTACCTTAAATCACTCAATCACATTAACCTGACCTTAACTCACGGATGGTAATCAATCTCCAAACAAAGGAAACAATACATCGAGGGAGCAGTAAATAAACTCCCTTTCTTATGACATGTATATGATCTTCCCTTCCCTCTTCGTTGTCGAGCGTTCTTGATTCTCGAGGGCGATGCTTGGGTTGCGTCACTGGGTCGCGATGGTGCCGGAGGACGAGGATGGCGAGGCCGGGTGCCGCGGCACCGCGTTGGCCGCGGCCGGTGAAGGGGGCGAAGAAGGGCGGCTTCCCTGGCCGTGGCCGTGGCCGTGGCCGTGGCCCTGGGAGTTGGTGCGGTGGAAGCGGCACTTGAAGGACCCGGCGTGAGTGGCCGGCGCGCAGACGCACTTGGAAGCGGGCCCGTGGCCCGCGCCGGACGACGCCGACGCCGCCCCGGGCCACCTCCTCCCCGTATTCTTGGAGCTGTGGCTGACCGATTTACATGAAATTAATTCCCTCAATTGTGGTGGCAAATATAATACACATAATCCATATTGTTATGCACTAGCGTGTGTGTGTGAAATAGATGGATTATGGTCCCGTACCCAATAAGATGGATATGTGTGTGTGTGTGTTAGAGAGATAGAGGGAGAGGGGAAGAGAGAGTGAGGAAGAGAAAGGGAGAGAGTGTGTGTGAGGATTTGATGGTAAAAAAGGTCGCCAATGTCATTTGATATGTATGAGAATATTAATATTGAACTCTTAAAGTTAATGTGGTCCTGTTGCAACGCACGACGTTCTTCTAGTAGTTTTTAGGGTGTCACATCTCACATGCAGCAACTCTAGCACCGAACGAACCCACTGTGGGCCGTGTCGACCAATCAAATCATCACAGAATGAGAATTAAAGCACGACTCTTTATTGTACTGTTCCTCCAAAGGATCAAGCTTTCTTCTCCGGCGTCACGGCGGCCCAGAACTCCTCGTCCTCTTCCAGCGCCGCCATGTGCTCCGGCGTCAGCGTCACCTCGGCGTCCATGCTGCCTCCGCCCTCGCGCCCGGGGTACAGCGACGCCCGCCCGTCCACCTTGTTCGCCTTGCCGCTCCGCACCGCCGCCGGCTTCCCCCACCCCAAGTCGCACCCGTACATGTCGAACCGCGGCGAGCTCCCCACCATCGTCCCGCACGGGTCGTACCACCGCAGCGTGTACACCACCGGCCTCGCCGCCCACGCCGCCACGCGCGCCCTGATGGCCCCGTCCGTGTGCGCCGCCACCGCGCGCCCCACCGCCGCAGCCGCCCACCCGTGTCCGCGCTCCAGCAGCTCCGACGCGCGCACCGGCGAATCCGTGTCCGTGCTCACGGCGTCGATGCAGTTCCCGAAGTACTCTGCCGGGAGCGCCGGACGGAGCCGCGCCCGGTTGTTCACGGCCGCGCGGCACGTGGTCTCCTGGTCCGGCGAGACTCGCCGCGCGCGGGTGATGCACCGCCAGAGGAGCGAGGACAGGGCCTGGAACCGCGTCAGCGCGGCGGCGCCGGCCGTGTCCCCAGAGGCGAGGAGCTCCTGCCGCGCCCGCTCCTTGAGCTCCACCAGCGACTCCGCCGAGAAGTGCGCCCATCGGGCGCGCAGGGGCGGCGGATCTAGCCGCTCGATGAACCCCGACAGATCGGCGCACGGCAGCACTGCCGGCGCTGCCGCGACGCCGTCTGGGGACCGACGCTCGAACGAGGGCCGCCGGCGGGAGGTCAGCGGCGGAGGCGCAAGGTTGGAAAGCCTGGCGCGCGCGATCTCGGCCCAGGCGTTGAGGAAGTCCCACAGGGAGGCGCCGTCGGCCAGCGCGTGGTTGCAGACGAACCCGACGAAGACGCCGTCGACGAGGTCGGTGACCTGGACGACGAAGAGCGGGAGCTCGTGGCCATCGTACCCAACCGCATCTCCCAGCGGGAAGAAGTGCTGCACGACGCCGGGCACGTCGGCGTCCGGAGGGATGACATCGGCGACGGCGACGCCATCAGCCACGGCGTGGAGCACCTCCACGCCCTGGCCGTCACAGTCGATGTGGACAGAGCATCCAACGACGGCGCCGGTGTGCTCGTCCTTGTGCTGCTCCGTGGCGAAGCGGCCGGCGACGGGGTAGTAGTCCGCGAGCGCGTCGGCGAGGGCGGCGGCGAGGTGGTCGACGACGTTGAGCTTGAGCGCCACCGCGGGCTTGTGGAAGAGGAGTCCCTTCTGGATGTTGTTGGTGGAGAGCATGGCGACGTCCCAGGAGGTGAGCGGCACGCGCTCCCGCGGCCGCGGGGGCGGCCTCACTGTGCGCGACGACACCACGCGCACCATCGACGGCGTGTGCGTGTCCGTGTCCAAGACAAAGACGGCATCTTATTCTTGGGTGTGCAGATGATATGCGTCTGGCTTTACCATGGATGAGGTGCCTATGTGTCGAGAAGAAGATAGAACACATCCACGTGGAGGTGGGCTCCTTTCCACAAATGTAGCAGAAGGTGGCCAAATTTGTTTTCTACAAAGATTTACTCCCTCAGTGTGGGTCTTTTTATTTTTAGAAAATTCTCGATCTATTCATCTTCAAACATGATAGTACAACGAATACTAAAAATAATAAATATTCGGATTTGCTAATTCATATATTTTTTTACAAAAATGATCCAGATCTATTATCAAAGTTCAGCAGAAGTACAAAGCATCTTGAACATAATGAAAATTATATTGAGGTTCCAAGACCCCAAACAACCACTGCCGCCAAAACGAGCCGCCGACGCGCCGCTGTCGCCGCTCCCCTACCGGAGCTAGCTTGACTTTATCGATGACAGTCGGGAAGTCTTCGTGTACGTATGCCCCTAAGGCCAACGCCCTGGAGCCGCAGTCGTCGCCGTTGAACCCTTATATAGATTTGAAGCACCTGACACCAGATCTCGCCACAAGACGAGAAGCTCTAACCTTACGGCTCCAAAGAGACGGCTGGAATCTATGTCGGCGCTCCATCGACTACATCCAGACAGACGAATCGAGGAGGATCGGAGCCTGGAAAACAAATTCAAAGAAGTAGCGCCGTTATCCGCCTGAGCACTGAACGTACGAGGACTAAAAACCCTAACCTAAACTACTAACCGGAGTGGAGGCACCAGGATTCATCTCCCCGCCACCGGCCGCTAGAGCGGTAGGCAGAGGGGAGGCGAATTCATGGGCTCGCCGGCAAAGTTTGGAGGAGAGAGTTTGCCCTAACCGTCTAGGGTTTGAAAAAGAAAATGAGGAGAGAACCAAATAGCACTGCTGATTCACATCTACTCCCTCTGTCCGATAATGTAAGGCCGTTCTTGATAATTTTTAGCTATGTCGTTATCCACCACATGGTTAGGGGCTTCTATGATTTGTGCAAACTGTTTTTCTACGTGAACTGTTGCTTTTTGTTGTCGCTAAGGCTCGTGTCGTGCTAGTGTCCTTCGGCTGTTTTCCCGATCGCCCTTGTCCCTTTTCCTGTACGGGGTCTGGGTATGTGGGCTTTTTTTCCCGTTATATGAGCTGGTGCTATGTTGTTTTTATTCTTTTTTGTGTGCGCCTAGGCCTTTTTGTAAGGACAGAATTGAAGCAGCCGGGCTGCGTTATTTTTCGTTTCCCTTTTGTTCTCTTTATATCTATTAAATTTATTTGTTTGTAATTTATGATTTCTAAAATTTCGTTTTTTTGGTGATGTGAGTTGTATGTCCATCATCAAACGCGGACGAATAACTAAAGAGTCAATGAACCTATTTTATAGCTGGTGTAGCATGATTTTTCTCAGACCTTATTTAGTTGCATGTCCAACACTAGCACACAACTCATGCCCTGAATTTGCAGACTCTGTCCGCTGTGCTAGAGCCATCTTTGATAGACTGCTCGTCGTCGAAATTTACATCATAGTAGCTTGGTGTATTTGGGAAGAGAGAAATGCCAAATCTTTGACAACCTCAACCCTAGTATTGATTATAGGTTCCACCTTTTCTTTTGAAGGAAATTTCACCTACTTTCCTTTAGACTAAAAGTTGACAAAGCTAATGCTCTTAGAACATGCCTTAATTCTCACCCCTTGTACGATAGAATATCCGGTGGAAACCAAGCTACGATGGAAACCATGTGGAAATTATGTTTTGTAGTCATGGAAAATTCTGAAGAAAATGCATTGTATCTCAAAGAGATGTTGTTCTATACACACGTAAAAATTCAAGTTAAAACACAAATTCATTTATGTGGTACAAAAAGACAATTCAGCAAAAAGTACCAAATATTCATTGTTGGATTTGTTGTTCTTTCTTTTGTAAACCTTGTACATCTCTTGTATACCCCCTTGGGTATACATCCACTTCCCGCACTTGTAATTATCTTTTCTTTAATAAATGTATTGTCAGAGCCTTCCCTATAGTTTTCCAGCCAAATAAGAAACACTACTAGATATGCATACTTTGCCACGATTATTTGTTAACAAATCCACTCACTTTTTTATATACAACACTACACACAACTGTGGAAGTATTCAAAAGAGTGCAAGTGCACCTTCCTTGAATGTTCATTAGGGATAGGCTCAACACAAGAGAAAGGCTTCCAAGGAAAAACTTTATTGCCCCGGATAATGAATGGTGTATCCTTTGCTCCAACAATGATGCCAAAAAACAGGATAATCTCATCATCTTATATTTTTCAGTCAAAGACGCTCAAGGAAAACTGCCTTCCACTCGGGAATAACAATGAATTTGCAGACTCTGTCCGCTTTGCTAGACAGCTCGTCGTCGAAATTTTAATCATAGTAGCTTGGTGTATTTGGGAAGAGAGAAATGCCAAATCTTTGACAACCTCAACCCTAGTATTGATTATAGGTTTCACCTTTTCTTTTGAAGGAAATTTCACCTACTTTCCTTTAGACTAAAAGTTGACAAGGCTAATGCTCTTAGAACATGTCTTAGTTCTCACCCCTTGTACGAGAGAATATCCGGTGGAAACGACGAGGAAATTATGTTTTGATGTTATGGAAAGTTATGAAGAAAATACAATGTATCTCAGAGAGATGTTGTTCTATACACACGTAAAAATTCAAGTTAAAACACAAATTGATTTATGTGGACGGTACGAAAAGACAATTCAGCAAATAATACGAAATAGTAAATGGGACTATTCCTTGTTTCATTTTGTAAATCTTTTACAGCTTCTGTATACCCCCCTTAGGTATACATCCACTTTCCGCTCTTGTAATAATATTTTCTTTAATAAAAAATATTGTCAGGGCCTTCCCTACAGTTTTCCAGTCAAATAAGAAACACTACTAGATATGCATATTTTGCCACGATTATTTGTTATCAAATCCACTCACTTTGTTTATAAACACAACACACAACTGTGGAAGTATTGAAAAGAGTGCAAGTGCGCCTTCCTTTCCGTCAGGTCTATCCAAGCCTTTCTAGTCAACGGATCAGTAATATTTTTGTTGATTTTGAGACTGGTGATTAATAAACTCCCTACCTACTCCGAATTTGGTTTCTCTTTACATGCAACAAGACTTGGACCAAGTCCAGTCAACTCTGCTAATACTACAAGTTACCTTCCGTGAAACTTCCTCTATATATACTCTCTTCGTCTGGTGAAAAGTGAACATATAGAAATTTTAAGATAAATTATAAAGTGAAGGAAAAAATGCATTGGAAAGGTGCAAGCCATCATCTTTCTCCTTTTTAATTAACCAAACCCCAATGAGCTAGTAAGTGCATGTAGAAATTAAGAAGACCATGCGTAGAATGTTATTGGTCTTGATTACCGTGTGATGAGAGACAAATATTTTTTCCTACTTTAAAATGCATTAAAAAGATAGAAGTACACTCTTTTGTGGACAAATTTCAAAGCCAAATGTACACTCTTCACCGGACGGAGCGAGTAGATTTGTATTTGTCATAGGAATCTTAAGCTGTCCAGTTACCTTACGCACATGTGTAACTTTTTTCATGATATTATTTACACATTTAAAACAATATCATTTGTGCATTTCCAATTTGAATCACGTTCGCCGTTCGTCATCCATTTGCTCATTTAGTAGGTGGTTCACCAAATGTAGAGGTTCACCAAGTATGTATGACCTCTTCTTCTTCTTCAGCATGCATGCATGCACACATGACATGGCCACGTGCTTTTGAATCAGGCAGTATTGAAGTCAATGGTAAACGTGGACTATGCTCAGTCTTCTCCACTACCAAATCCAGCTTAATTTTGATATATTCTTCTTTATTATAGCTGTCTTGGCAAATAAGCAAGCTACACATGCATGCCTTCATACCTGTACCTGTACCACACAGGAGCTACTTTATTTGTACAGTTATTAATTAATTATGGATGTGACATTTTGTCTTCCTAAATTATCTCAGTCGGATTCTCGTATCGTCGATGCATGTTATCATCTCCTGTTTCAGTAGCTGGTACACCTAAGGACATCTTCATGGACAAACTTCAAATTAGCGTCCCCTTTTTTTGCGAGGTAAAAGGGATTTTATCATTGATCAAGGTGGTACAAAGTCTGCCCTACATAATACAGGGACATCCACTGGGCCAGACCGCAGCCATACGGCCGTGCGTGGTGACCATCCAAGACTATCATCCAAAAATCTCCTGCTGTCCACCCCTCCTCTTCCCGAATTTCTTCGATTTTCAACATTCAATAGAAATTTGATCATACATATAGCACGTGCAAATAAAAACAAGCAAAAGCAAAAGCATCACATGTTCAACAAGATCCATAATCCGGATCCATCTGTTGAGTTGTATTTTGTGTTGCATGTATATTGGAGTTGTGACCCACCTCCTAGTCTTGTATAGTTGAGGTAGAAGTCTTCTCTTATAATTATATATACGTGCACCAGCACCCCATCAATATAACGTCTATTGTATTGCAAACTATCCCGTCTACATGGTATCATCTTGGTCGGTCCGACCTTAGGGCTCGCCGCCGCCGCGCCTCCCCGTCGCGCGTGCCGCCGCCGCCGCCGCCGTCGCGCCTCCCCGTTGAGCGCGCCACCGCCGCTGCCGCCGCACCCCACCACCGCCGCACAACACAGCCGCCGCGCCCTTCCCTCTCTCCCAACGCGCCGCCGCCCTCTTGTGCCACCCGCTTCCGCTCCCTGCCGCGCCGATCGCCACCGCCGCCCGCGCTGCTTCTCCTCCCGGCCGCGCGCCGTTCTCCCCGCGCCGCCGCCCACCGCAGCCGCCTCCCCTCCCGGCCGCTGCGCGCCGCGCTCCCCGCGCCGCAAACCCTAACCCTAAACCGCCGCCACCTCTCACCGTTGCCGCTGCACGCGCCGCCATGTCTTCGCCCGGTTCCTCCATGACCCGCCCTGCTCCTCCGGCCGCGCCCCGTCAGCCTGCGCCGCCCGCGCCCACTAGCTCCTACCCGCTGCCGCCCGCACCGCCCGCGCCTCCCCAGCAGCCGCAAGGTGGCGGGGGTCGGAGCAACCGGCGGGGCGGCGGGGGCCGCCGCCAGCAGCAGCCGCAGGGGGGGCGCCTCGCTACCAGCAGCCGCCCCGCCGTGGGCCACCGGGCAAAACCCGTGGACGGGCGTCATCCACGCCTATCATATGCCCGTCCCGCGGGCTCCTGCACCGGGTCTCCTTGGTCCCCACCTCGCGGGCCACCAGGCGTTCATCGACGCCCCCTACCAGCCCTACGGTGCTCCGCTCGCTCCGCCACCCCTCGGTGGCTACGGCGCGCCCGCCCAGGCGCCGTCCTATGGATGCCAGCCGCCGCCGTCGGTACCTGCACCGTGGGACGCCGCCCTCCTGGCCGCCCTACACTCGGCGCCGTCGCCGAGTAACTATGGCGGTGGAGGCGACTGGTACATGGACTCGGGCGCTACTGCGCACATGACAGCTCATCCCGGTAACCTATCTTCTTCCACTCCAGTTAACACACCCACTCGTATCACCGTTGGCAACGGTTCTTCTTTACCTATCACTCATGTCGGTAGCACTAGTTTTCCTTCTAGTTCCACACCTATCACTATGTCTAATGTCCTTGTCTCACCTGACTTAGTCACTAGTTTAGTTTCCGTTCGTCGTCTTACTCGTGAGAATCCACTTACTGTTGAATTCGACGGTGATGGTTTTTCTGTGAAGGACGCCCGTACCCGGATGGTGCTTCACCGATGTGATAGCCCTGATGAGCTTTATCCCGTGCACGCCGGCGCCTCCACCTCCACACCCGTCGCCCTCGCCGCCGGCGTCGACCTTTGGCATGCTCGCTTGGGCCACCCCAACCCCGCCGTTTTGCGTCAGATTCTTAGGAGTTTTTCTTTCTCATGCAATAAGCTCGACGAGCATATCTGTGAGGCTTGTCGCTTGGGCAAGCACGTTCGTCTTCCCTTTAGTGCGTCTACTTCAGTTTCCACTTTTCCGTTTCAATTACTTCATAGTGATGTTTGGACGTCTCCCGTTGCGAGTAACACGGGCTATCTATACTACTTGGTGATTTTAGATGATTATTCTCATTATGTGTGGACTTTTCCTCTTCGTCGTAAATCCGATGCTTTAGCCACACTCACCGCCTTTTATTCCTACGTCACCACCCAGTTCGGTCGCCCCATACTCGCACTCCAGACTGATAACGGAAAAGAGTTTGACAACGTCGCTCTCCGCACACTTCTCGCTTCTCACGGCACCACCTTTCGTCTGACTTGTCCTTACACTTCACAGCAGAACGGCAGCGCCGAGCGCATTCTCCGCACTCTTAATGACTGCGTTCGCACGTTACTCTTTCACTCTAACGTGCCCGCTCGGTTTTGGCCCGATGCTCTCGCCACCGCCACCCTTGTAGTTAACATTTGTCCGTGTCGTCCTCGGTGGAACTACGCCCCTCACCACCTTCTCTTTGGTACACCACCGTCCTATGATGGTCTCTGCATCTTTGGGTGTCTCTGTTATCCCAGCACCGCGTCCACCACGCCACACAAGCTCGCACCACGTTCCGTCCCATCCGTCTTCCTTGGCTACCCTCCTAACACCAAAGGTTACCGGTGCTATGATCCTGTCACTCATCGTGTGTACACCTCGAGGCACGTGTATTTTGTCGAGACGGTGTTCCCTTTTTTTCAGGTTCCTCCGGCTTCGGCCCCTTCTGCGCCGGCCCCCGCGCCCCCTTCTTGGAGTGATGCGCGGCGGCGGCCCTCCCCCGGCACGGCGCCTTCTGCCGCCACCGCCCGGTTTTTCGACTCCCTCCCTAGAGGTCGAGTCTGACCGCCCCCCCGGATCTCCGTCTCCCTCCTACGAGGTTGAGCCGGTGGGTACTCCGCCCACCACCCCGGCTGGTGCCGCCACCCCGGCGACGGGCTCGACATCCTCCTCGCCCGTCGCCCCCTCGGCCACCGGCTCGGCTGGCGTCGCTGCCGCCGCGGCCCCCGTCACTGGCTCCGCGGCCCTTGTCGCCGCCGCGGGTGCCCCCGCCGCCGCCGGTGCCCCTGTCGTGGCCGCGGCCCTGCTGTCCCGCCTCTTGGCGTGACTACCCGTGCCCGAGCAGGAGTGCTTCGGCCGAGCACGCGCTACTCCTCCGACGAGTATGTGTGCGCTGCCTCGACATCGACGCCAACACCCGTGCCCACCTCCGCTCGTGCTGCCCTTCGGGATCCCCATTGGCTAGCTGCGATGCAGGAGGAGTTCGACGCCCTACAGCGCAACCGCACATGGCAACTTGTTCCGCGACCCCCTCGTGCCAATATCATCACTGGCAAGTGGGTGTTTCGCCACAAGACTCGCCCGGACGGTTCTCTCGAGCTCTACAAGGCTCGGTGGGTGGTTCGTGGATTTCGGCAGCGCACGGGCGTGGACTTCACTGACACCTTCGCCCCGGTTGTTAAACCAGTTACGATCCGCGCCGGGCTCCAGTTGGCGGTCTCGCGCGCCTAGCCTGTGCACCAGTTGGATGTCTCCAACGCCTTCTTGCACGGCCATCTTGCCGAGCAGGTGTACTGTGAGCAGCCCACTGGCTTCGTCGACGCCGAGCACCCAGACTTTGTGTGCTTGCTCTTGTGTTCTCTTTACGGGTTGAAGCAGGTGCCTCGGGCTTGGTACCAGCGTATCGCAGCCTTCCTGCGGTCTCTGGGATTTCGGTCCACTCGCTCCGATGCCTCACTCTTCGTGTATCATCAGGGAGCTGACACTGCATATTTGGTGCTCTACGTCGACGACATCATCCTCACGGCATCCGCTCCCGATCTCCTTCAGCGGCTGACTGCTCGTCTTCATGATGAGTTCGCCCTCAAGGACTTGGGGCCCCTGCACTACTTCCTCGGCATCGAGGTGGTCCGCCGGGCTGACGGCTTCTTTCTGCATCAGCAGAAGTACGCCCATGAGCTCCTAGAACGTGTCGGTATGCTTAACTGCAAGCCGGCGCCCACCCTCGTCGACACGAAGGCGAAGGTCTCTGCTCTGGAGGGGTCTCTCGCGTGCGATGGAGAGTTTTATCGCTCCATTGTTGGTGCTTTACAGTACCTGACGCTGCGTCGACCCGACCTGCAGTACGCTGTTCAGCAGGTTTGCCTCCACATGCACGCTCCGCGTGACTCCCACTGGACCTTGGTGAAGCGTATTCTCCATTATATACGTGGCACCATGTCTTTGGGACTCACCCTGATGGCCTCCGCCTCCACCGACCTCGTGGCCTACTCGGATGCCGACTAGGCTGGCTGCCCCGACACTCGACGCTCCACGTCAGGCTACTGCGTCTACCTTGGGCCCTCATTGATCTCTTGGTCATCGAAGCGGTAGCCCACAGTCTCCCGCTCCAGCGCCGAGGCAGAGTATCGCGCCGTGGCTAATGCCGTGGCCGAGTGCTCTTGGCTCCGCCAGCTGCTCCAGGAGTTGCTTTGTGATGTTCATAAGGCCACTCTTGTATACTGCGATAACATCAGCGCGGTCTACCTTTCCGCCAACCCGGTGCACCATCGACGTACGAAGCATATTGAGCCCGATATTCACTTCGTGCGCGAGCAGGTTGCCCTTGGCCGTGTTCGGGTTCTTCACGTGCCGACGTCGCAACAGTTTGCTGATGTGATGACTAAGGGATTGCCTACTTCCGTCTTCGAGGAGTTTCGGTGCAGTCTCTGTGTCTCTGGCGACGCTTCGACTGCGGGGGGGGGGGGGGGGGGATGTTGAGTTGTATTTTGTGTTGCATGTATATTGGAGTTGTGGCCCACCTCCTAGTCTTGTATAGTTGAGGTAGAGGCCTTCCCTTGTAATTATATATACGTGCACCAGCACCCCATCAATATAACGTCTATTGTATTGCAAACTATCCCGTCTACACCATCAAGCAAGCAACCAAACCAAATGAATCATTGGCCACCACCATTTTCATAGCATGCAATGACGCCGCTATGCAATTGGCGAACTCACGCGACTACATCAACATTCAATTCGTCGGCCTTCACGTACATGACCTTGGACTTCACACATTTATTTAACCGCAAGCTTCTTCTCCTTGAAAATCTTTGCTTGCATTAGCATGAATGCTCTCTAACTCTCTCATCCTTCTTGTCCTATTGGGGAACGTTGCATGGAAAAAAAATTACGCAGACGCAAGATCTATCCATGGAGATGCATAGCTACGAGAGGGGGAGAGCATCTACATACCCTTGTAGATCGCTAAGCGGAAGCGTTTATCAACGCGGTTGATGTAGTCGTACACCTTCACGATCCGTCCTGATCAAGTACCGAACGTACGTCACCTTCGCGTTCAGCACACGTTCAGCTCGATGATGTCCTCGCCTTCTCGATCCAGCAAGAGAGGCGAAGTAGTAGATGAGTTCCGACAGCACGACGGTGTGGTGACTGTGGTGGTGAAACTATTCCGCTGGGCTTCGCCAAGCACAACGGTTTAGAGTGGAGGACAAACTAGAGGGAGAGGGGGCGCCGCACACGGCTTGGGAATCGTGGTGTGTGTTGTCCCCTCCTCTCCTCACATATATATAGGTGGATGGGGGAGGGGAGCTGCCTAGGGCGCCCTAAGGGGGCCGGCGGCCGCCCTAGGCGCCTACCCTAGCCGCGCCCCCCTTTCCTTCCTAGCGCGTGGGGGGAAAGGCAGGAGGGGAGGCGCCCTCCCCCCTTTCCTTTCACAACATGTGGAAGAGAAGGAAAGAGGGGGCTGGCCCTCTTCCTTCCTTCCCTAGGGCTGGCTGCCATGAGGTGGGGGCGCGCCAGCCCCATGTGGGCTGCTGTGCTCTCCCTCGTTGGCCCGTTTGGCAGAATATGCTGCCGTGGCCTCCCGGAACCCTTTCCGGCGATCCGATAATTATCCGGTGCATTCCGAAACCCTTCCGGAGACCAAATACTATCATACTATATATCAATCTTTACCTCCAGACCATTTCGGAGCTCCTCGTCATGTCCGTGATCTCATCAGGGACTCCGAACACTTCGGTCACCAACATACATAACTTATATAATACTATATCGTCAACGAACTTTAAGCGTGCGGACCCTACGGGTTCGAGAATGATGTAGACATGACCAAGACGCTTCTTTGATCAATAACCAATAGCGGGACCTGGATGCCCATATTGGTTCCTACATATTGTACGAAGATCTTTATCGGTTGAACCTTTATGACAACATACATAGTTCCCTTTGTTCGTCGGTATGTTACTTGCCCGAGATTCGATCATCGGTAACTCCATACCTAGTTCAATCTCGTTACCGGTAAGTCTCTTTACTCGTTCCGTAATACATCATCTTGCAATTAACTCCTTAGTCACTTTGCTTGCAAGCTTCTTGTGATGCTGTATTACCGAGAGGGCCCAGAGATACCTCTCCGTCATATGGAGTGACAAATCCCAATCTTGATTTACGCCAACTCAATAGACACCTTTGGAGATACCTGTAGAGCACCTTTATGATCACCCAGTTATGAAGTGATGTTTGATAGCACACAAGGTATTCCTCCGGTATCCGGGAGTTGCATGATCTCATGGTCGAAGGAATATGTATTTGACATTAAGAAAGTAGTAGCAAAAACTGAACGATCATATGCTATGCTAACGAATGGGTCTTGTCCATCACATCATTCTCCTAATGATGTGATCCCGTTATCAAGTGACAACACATGTCTATGGTTAGGAAACCATAACCATCTTTTGATCAACAAGTTAGTCTAGTAGAGGCTCACTAGGGACATGGTATTTGTTTATGTATCCACATATGTATTTAAGTTTCCGATCAATACAATTATAGCATGAATAATAAACCTTTATCATGATTAAGTAAATATAATAATAACCACTTTATTATTGCCTCTAGGGCATATTTCCAACAGTCTCCCACTTGCACTAGAGTCAATAATCTAGATTACATAGTAATGAATCTAACACCCATGGAGTCTTGGTGCTGATAATGTTTTGCCCGCGGAAGAGGTTTGGTCAACGGGTCTGCCACATTCAGATCCATATGTACTTTGCAAATTTCTATGTCTCCATCCTTGACCTTTTCATGAATGGAGTTGAAGCGTCGCTTGATGTTTTGATTCTATTGTGAAACCTGGATTCCTTGGCCAAGGCAATTGCTCTAGTGTTGTCACAAAAGATTGTCATTGGACTCGATGCACTGGGTATTACACCCAGATCGGATATGAACTCCTTCATGCACTGCTTCCAAAGCAGCTATGTACTCCGCTTCACATGAAGATCCCGCCACGACGCTCTGCTTAGAACTGCATCAACTGACAGCTCCACCATTCAATATAAATACGTATCCGGTTTGCGACTTAGAATCATCCGGATCTGTGTCGAAGCTAGCATTGACGTAACTCTTTACAACGAGCTCTTTGTCACCTCCATAAACGAAAAACATATCCTTGGTCCTTTTTAGGTACTTCAGGATATTCTTGACCACTGTCCAGTGATCCACTCCTGGATTACTTTGGTACCTTCCTGCCAAACTTATGGCAAGGCACACATCAAGTCTGGTACACAACATGGCATACATAATAGAACCTATGGCTGAGGCATAGGGAATGACTTTCATTTCCTCTCTATCTTCTGCCGTGGTCGGACTTTGAGTTTGACTCAATTTCACACCTTGCAACACAGGCAAGAACCCTTTCTTTGACTAGTCCATTTTGAACTTCTTCAGAACTTTGTCAAGGTATGTGCTTTGTGAAAGTCCTATTAAGCGTCTCGATCTATCTCTATAGATCTTGATGCCCAATATATAAGCAGCTTCACCGAGGTCTTTCATTGAAAAATTCTTATTCAAGTATCCGTTTATGCTATCCAGAAATTCTATATCATTTCCAATCAGCAATATGTCATCCACATATAATATCAAAAATGCTACAGAGCTCCCACTCACTTTCTTGTAAATATAGGCTTCTCCGTAAGTCTATATAAAACCATATGCTTTGATCACCTCATCAAAGTGTATATTCCAACTCTGAGATGCATGCACCAGTCCATAGATGGATCGCTGGAGCTTGCACACTTTGTTAGCACCCTTAGGATCGACAAAACCTTCTGGTTGCATCATATACAACTCTTCTGTAAGAAACCCGTTAAGGAATGCAGTTTTGACATCCATTTGCCAGATTTTATAATCATAAATTGTGGCAATTGCTAACATGATTCTGACAGACTTCAGCATCGCTACGGGTGAGAAAGTCTCATCGCAGTCAACCCCTTGAACTTGTCAAAAATCTTTTGCGACAAGTCGAGCTTTGTAGACAGTGATATTATCATCAGCGTCTGTCTTCCTCTTGAAGATCCATTTATTCTCAATGGCTTGCCGATCATCGGGCAAGTCCACCAAAGTCCACACTTTGTTCTCATACATGGATCCTATCTCAGATTTCATGGCCTCAAGCCATTTGTCGGAATCTGGGCTCATCATAGCTTCTTCATAGTTCGTAGGTTCGCTGTTGTCTAACAACATGACTTTCAGGACAGGATTACCATACCACTCTGGTGTGGTACGTGTTCTGGTCGGCCTACGAGGTTCAGTAGTAACTTGATCCAAAGTTTCATGATCATCATCATTAGCTTCTTCTCTAGTTGGTGTAGCCATCACGGGAACGGTTTTGTCTGATGTGCTATTTTCCAATTCGAGAGAAGGTACAACTACCTCATCAAGTTCTACTTTACTCCCACTCACTACTTTCGAGAGAAACTCCTTCTCTAGAAATGACCCATTCTTAGCAACAAAGATCTTGCCTTCGGATCTGTGGTAGAAGGTATACCCAATAGTTTTTTTAGGGTATCCTATGAAGACGCACTTCTCCGCTTTGGGTTCGAGCTTATCAAGTTGAAGCCTTTTGACATAAGCGTCGCATCCCTAAACTTTAAGAAACGACAGCTTAGGTTTCTTGCCAAACCATAGTTCATACGGTGTCGTCTCAACGGATTTAGACGGTGCCCTATTTAAGGTGAATGCGGCTGTCTCTAATGCATAAACCCAAAACGATAAAGGCAAATCGGTAAGAGACATCATAGAACGCACCATATCTAATAAAGTATGGTTACGACGTTCGGACACACCAATACGCTGTGGTGTTCCATGTGGCGTGAGTTGTGAAACAATTCCACATTGTCTTAAATGAAGGCCAACCTCGTAACTCAAATATTCACCTCCGCGATCAGATCGTAGAAACTTTATTTTCTTGTTACGATGATTCTCCACTTCACTCGGAAATTCTTTGAACTTTTTAAATGTTTCAGACTTGTGTTTCATCAAGTAGATATATCCATACCTACTCAAATCATCTGTAGGTCAGAAAATAACGATACCCGCCATGTGCTTCAACACTCATCGGACCGCATACATCAGTATGTATTATTTCCAATAAGTCATTAGCTCGCTCCATTGTTCTAGAGAACGGAGTTTTAGTCATCTTACCCATGAGGCATGGTTCGCAAGTATCAATTGATTCATAATCAAGTGATTCCAAAAGTCCATCCGCATGGAGTTTCTTCATGCGCTTTACACCAATATGACATAAATGGCAGTGCCACAAATATGTTGCACTATCATTATCAACTTTGCATCTTTTGGCATCAATATTATGAATATGTGTATCACTACGATCGAGATTCAACAAGAATAGACCATTCATCAAACGTGCATGACCATAAAATATGTTACTCATATAAATAGAACAACCAATATTCTTTGACTTAAATGAATAACCGTCTCGCAATAAACAAGATCCAGATATAATGTTCATGCTCAACTCTGGCACCAAATAACAATTATTGAGGTCTAAAACTAATCCCGAAGGTAGATGTAGAGGTAGCGTGCCGACGGCGATCACATCAACCTTGGAACCATTCCCGACGCGCATCGTCGCCTCATCCTTAGCCAATCTTCGTTTATTCCGCAGCTCCTGTTTCGAGTTACAAATATGAGCAACCGAACCAGTATCAAATACCCAGGCGCTACTACGAGCATTAGTAAGGAACACATCAATAACATGTATATCAAATATACCTTTGTTCACTTTGCCATCCTTCTTATCTGCCAGGTACTTGGGGCAGTTCCGCTTCCAGTGACCATTTCCTTTGCAGTAGAAGCACTCAGTTTCAGGCTTGGGTCCAGCTTTGGGCTTCTTCACAAGAGCGGAAACTTGCTTGCCATTCTTCTTGAAGTTCCCTTTCTTTCCCTTGCCCTTTTTCTTAAATCTGGTGGTCTTGTTAACCATCAACACTTGATGCTCTTTCTTGATTTCTACCTCCGCCGATTTCAGCATTGCGAAGAGCTCGGGAATCGTTTTCATCATCCCTTGCATATTATAGTTCATCATGAAGCCTTTGTAGCTTGGTGGCAGTGACTAAAGAACTCTGTCAATAACACTCTCAACTGGAAGATCAATTCCCAACTGAGTCAAGTGGTTGTGGTACCCAGACATTTTGAGTATGTGTTCACTGACAGAACTGTTCTCCTCCATCTTACAGCTAAAGAACTTGTTGGAGACTTCATATCTCTCAACCCAGGCATTAGCTTGAAATATCAACTTCAGCTCTTGGAACATCTCATATGCTCCGTGGCATTCAAAACATTTTTGAAGTCCCGGTTCCAAGCCGTAAAGCATGGCACACTGAACTATCGAGTAGTCATCAGATCGAGCCTGCCAGACAGTCACAATGTCTGCATCAGCTCCTGCAGCAGGTCTGTCACCTAGCGGTGCATCAAGGACATAATTCTTCTGTGCAGCAATGAGCACAATCCTCAAGTTACGGACCCAGTCCGTGTAGTTGCTACCATTATCTTTCAACTTAGCTTTCTCTAGGAACGCATTAAAATTCAAGGGAACGGTAGCACGGGCCATTGATCTACAACATAGATATGCAAAAACTATTAAGTCTAAGTTCATGATAAATTTTAGTTCAAATAATCAAATTACTAATGAAATCTCACTTAAATCAACATCCCTCAAGTTGTCTAAGTGATACACGATCCAAATCAACTAACCCATGTCCGATAATCACGTGAGATGGAGTCTTCAATAGTGAACATCTCTATGTTGATCATATCTACTATATGACTCACATTTGACCTTTCGGTCTCCAGTGTTCCGAGACCATGTCTGTACATGCTAGGCTCGTCAAGTTTAACCCAAATATTCTGCATGTGCAAAACTGGCTTACACCCGTTGTATGTGAACGTAGAATCTATCACACCCGATCATCACGAGGTGCTTCAAAACGATGAACTTTAGCAACGGTGCATACTCAGAGACAACACTTTTATCTTGAAATTAAGTGAAGGGATCATCTTATAATGCTACCGTCGTTCTAAGCAAAATAAGATGCATAAAGGATAAACATCACATGCAATCAAAATATGTGACATGATATGGCCATCATCATCTTGTGCTTTTGATCTCCATCTCTAAAGCATTGGCATGATCTCCATCGTCACCGGCATGACATCTTGATCTCCATCGCTGCGTCGGGGTCGTCTCACCAACTATTACTGTTGGGGAACGTAGCAATAATTAAAAAAAAATCCTATGTGTCACCAAGATCAATCTAGGAGATGCTAGCAACGAGAGAGAGGGAGTGCATCTTCATACCCTTGAAGATCGCTAAGCGAAAGCATTGCAAAGAACGCGGCTGATGGAGTCGTACTCGCGGCGATTCAAATCACGGAAGATCCGATCCAAGCGCCGAACGGACGGCGCCTTCGCATTCAACACACGTACAGCCCGGGGACGTCTCCTCCTTCTTGATCCAGCAAGGGGGGAGGAGAAGTTGAGGGAGAGCTCCGGCAGCACGACGGCGTGGTGGCGGTGGAGCTCGTGGTTCTCCGGCAGAGCTTCGCTAAGCACTACGGAGGAGGAGGAGTAGGAGGGGGGAGGGCTGCGCCAGGGGCAAGGGGTGCAGCTCCCATGCACCTCCCCACTATATATAGGGGTGGAGGGGGCTGGTTTCTTGCCCTCCAAGTCCATTGGGGCGTTGGCAAAGGTGGGAGGAAAGAAATCCCATCCTTTCCCTTCCCCACCGATTGTTATCCCCCCTTTTTAGGGATCTTGATCTTATCCCTTCGGGATATGATCTTATTCCTTCTAAGGGGGATCTTGGTGCGCCTTGACCATGGGTGTGGGGCCTTTCCCCCACTACCCACGTTCATGTGGGTCCCCATGCAGGTGGGCCCCACTCCAGAACCTTCTAGAACCTTCCCGGTACAATACCGAAAAATCCTGAACATTTTCCGGTGGCCAAAATAGGACTTCCCATATATAAATCTTTACCTGCGGACCATTCCGGAACTCCTCGTGATGTCCGGGATCTCATCGGAGACTTCGAACAACTTTCGGTAACCACATACAATTCCCATTACATCTCTAGTGTCACCGAACCTTAAATGTGTAGACCCTATGGGTTTGGGAACCATGCAGACATGACCGAGACACCTCTCCGACCAATAACCAATAGCGGGATCTGGATACACATATTGGCTCCCACATGTTCCACGATGATCTCATCGGATGAACCACGATGTCGGGGATCCAATTAATCCCATACACAATTCCCTTTGTCCATCGGTATGTTACTTGCCCGAGATTCGATCGTCGGTATCCCTATGCCTTGTTCAATCTCGTTACCGGCAAGTCTCTTTATTCGTTCCGTAACACATGATCCCGTGACTAACTCCTTAGTCACATTTAGCTCATTATGATGATGTATTGCCGAGTGAGCCCAGAGATACCTCTCCGTCACACGGAGTGACAAATCCCAGTCTCGATTCATGCCAACCCAACAGACACTTTCGGAGATACCTGTAGTGCACCTTTGTAGTCACCCAGTTACGTTGTGACATTTGATACACCCAAAGCATTCCTACGGTATCCGGGAGTTGCACAATCTCATGGTCTAAGGAAATGATACTTGACATTAGAAAAGCTCTAGCAGACGAACTACATGATCTAGTGCTATGCTTAGGATTGGGTCTTGTCCATCACATCATTCTCCTAATGATGTGATCCCGTTATTAATGACATCCAATGTCCATGGTCAGGAAACCATGACCATCTATTGATCAACGAGCTAGTCAACTAGAGGCTCACTAGGGACATGGTGTGGTCTATGTATTCACACATGTATTACGACTTCCGGTTAATACAATTATAGCATGAACAATAGACAATTATCATGAACAAGGAAATATAATAATAACCATTTTATTATTGCCTCTAGGGCATATTTCCAATAGTCTCCCACTTGCACTAGAGTCAATAATCTAGTTACATTGTGATGAATCGAACACCCATAGAGTTTGGTGCTGATCATGTTTTGCTCGTGGAAGAGGTTTAGTCAACGGATCTGCGACATTCAGATCCGTATGTACTTTACAAATATCTATGTCTCCATCTTGAATATATTCACGAATGGAGTTGAAGCGGCGCTTGATGTGCTTGGTCTTCCTGTGAAACCTGGGCTCCTTGGCAATGGCAATAGCTCTAGTGTTGTCACAGAAGATAGTCATCGGGCCCGACGCATTGGGAATCACTCCTAGGTCGGTGATAAACTCCTTCATCCAGACTCCTTCCTGAGCTGCTTCCGAAGCAGCTATGTACTCCGCTTCACATGTAGATCCCGCCACGACGCTTTGCTTGCAACTGCACTAGCTGACTGCTCCACCATTCAAAATGTACACGTATCCGGTTTGTGACTTGGAGTCATCCAGTTCTGTGTCAAAGCTAGCATCGACGTAACCCTTTACGACGAGCTCTTCGGCACCTCCATAAACGAGAAACATATCCTTAGTCCTTTTCAGGTACTTCAGGATATTCTTGACCGCTGTCCAGTGTTCCATTCCGGGATCACTTTGGTACCTCCCTACCAAACTTATGGCAAGGTTCACATCAGGTCTGGTACACAGCATGGCATACATAATAGAGCCTATGGCTGAGGCATAGGGGATGACACTCATCTTTTCTCTTTCTTCTGCCGAGGTCGGGCGTTGAGCTGCGCTCAATCTCACACCTTGCAACACAGGCAAGAACCCCTTCTTGGACTAATCCATATTGAACTTCTTCAATATCTTGTCAAGGTATGTGCTTTGTGAAAGACCAATGAGGCGTCTCGATCTATCTCTATAGATCTTGATGCCTAATATGTAAGCAGCTTCTCCAAGGTCCTTCATTGAAAAACACTTATTCAAGTAGGCCTTTATGCTTTCCAAAAGTTCTATATCATTTCCCTTCAACAGTATGTCATCCACATATAATATGAGAAATGCTACAGAGATCCCACTCACTTTCTTGTAAATACAGGCTTCTCCATAAGTCTGTATAAACCCAAACGCTTTGATCATTTCATCAAAGCGAATGTTCCAACTCCGAGATGCTTGCACCAGCCCATAGATGGAGTGCTAGAGCTTGCATACTTTCTCAGCAATCTTAGGATCGACAAAACCTTCCGGCTGCATCATATACAATTCTTCCTTAAGGAAACCATTAAGGAATGCCGTTTTGACGTCCATTTGCCAGATCTCATAATCATAGAATGCGGCAATTGCTAACATGATTCGGACGGACTTCAGCTTCGCTACGGGTGAGAAGGTCTCATCGTAGTCAACCCCTTGAACTTGTCGATAACCCTTAGCGACAAGCCGAGCCTTATAGACGGTCACATTACCATCCGCGTTAGTCTTCTTCTTAAAGATCCACTTATTCTCTATGGCTTGCCGATCATCAGGCAAGTCCGTCAAAGTCCATACTTTGTTTTCATACATGGATCCTATCTCGGATTTCATGGCTTCAAGCCATTTGTTGGAATCCGGGCCCGCCATCGCTTCTTCATAGTTCGAAGGTTCACCGTTGTCTAACAACATGATTTCCAGGATAGGGTTGCCGTACCACTCTGGTGCGGAACATGTCCTCATGGACCTACGAAGTTCAGTAGCAACTTGACCCGAAGTTTCATGATCATCATCATTAACTTCCTCTCTAGTCGGTGCAGGCACCACAGAAACATCTTCCTGAGTTGCGCTACTCTCCGGTTCAAGAGGGGGTACCTCGTCAAGTTCTACTTTCCTCCCACTTACTTCTTTCGAGAGAAACTCTTTCTCCAGAAAGGATCCATTCTTGGCAACAAAGATCTTGCCTTCGGATCTGAGGTAGAAGGTATACCCAATAGTTTCCTTAGGGTATCCTATGAAGACGCATTTTTCCGATTTGGGTTCGAGCTTTTCAGGTTGAAGTTTCTTGACATAAGCATCACATCCCCAAACTTTCAGAAACAACAGCTTAGGTTTCTTCCCAAACCATAATTCATACGGTGTCGTCTCAACGGATTTAGACGGTGCCCTATTTAAAGTGAATGCAGCAGTGTCTAAAGCATAACCCCAAAATGATAGCGGTAGATCGGTAAGAGACATCATAGATTGCACCATATCCAATAGAGTGCGATTATGACGTTCGGACACACCATTACGCTGTGGTGTTCCAGGCGGCGTGAGTTGTGAAACAATTCCACATTTCCTTAAGTGCGTGCCAAACTCGTGACTCAAGTATTCTCCTCCACGATCTGATCATAAGAACTTTATTTTCCTGTCACGTTGATTCTCTACCTCGCTCTGAAATTCCTTGAACTTTTCAAAGGTCTTAGACTTGTGTTTCATTAAGTAGACATACCCATATCTACTTAAGTCATCAGTGAGGGTGAGAACATAACGATAGCCACCGCTAGCCTCAACGCTCATTGGACCGCATACATCAGTATGTATTATTTCCAACAAGTTGGTTGCTTGCTCCATTGTTCCGGAGAACGGAATATTGGTCATCTTGCCCATGAGGCATGGTTCGCATGTGTCAAATGATTCATAATCAAGAGACTCCAAAAGTCCATCTGCATGGAGTTTCTTCATGCGTTTGACACCAATGTGACCAAGGCGGCAGTGCCACAAGTATGTGGGACTATCATTATCAATCTTACATCTTTTGGCATTCACACTATGAATATGTGTAACATCACGTTCGAGATTCAATAAAAATAAACCATTGACCAGCGGGGCATGACCATAAAACATATCTCTCATATAAATAGAACAGCCATTATTCTCAGATTTAAATGAGTAGCCATCTCGCATTAAACGAGATCTAGATACAATGTTCATTCTCAAAGCTGGCACTAAATAACAATTATTGAGGTTTAAAACTAATCCCGAAGGTAAATGTAGAGGTAGCGTGCCGACGGCGATTACATCTACCTTGGAACCATTCCCGACGCGCATCGTCACCTCGTCCTTCGCCAGTCTTCGCTTATTCTGCAGCTCCTGTTTTGAGTTACAAATATGAGCAACCGCACCGGTATCAAATACCCAAGAGCTACTACGAGCGCTAGTAAGGTACACATCAATAACATGTATATCATATATACCTTTGGTGTTGCCGGCCTTCTTATCCGCTAAGTACTTGGGGCAGTTCTGCTTCCAGTGACCATTTCCCTTGCAATAAAAGCACTCAGTCTCAGGCTTGGGTCCATTCTTTGGCTTCTTCCCTGCAACTGACTTATCGGGCGCGGCAACTCCCTTGCCGTCCTTCTTGAAGTTCTTCTTACCCTTGCCTTTCTTGAAACTAGTGGTCTTATTCGCCATCAAAACTTGATGTTCCTTTTTTATCTCCACCTCCGCTGATTTCAGCATTGAATATAACTCAGGAATGGACTTCTCCATCCCTTGTATATTGTAGTTCATCACAAAGCTCTTGTAGCTAGGTGGAAGTGACTGGAGGATCCTGTCAATGACTGAGTCATCTGGAAGATTAACTCCCAGCTGAGACAAGCGGTTGTACAACCCAGACATTTTGAGTATATGCTTGCTGACAGAGCTGTTTTCCTCCATCTTACAACTGTAGAACTTGTCGGAGACTTCATATCTCTCGACCCGGGCATGAGCTTGGAAAATCATTTTCAGCTCTTGGAACATCTCATATGCTCCGTGTTGCTCAAAATGCTTTTGGAGCCCCGGTTCTAAGCTGTAAAGCATGTCGCACTGAACCAGGGAGTAATCATCACTACGTGACTGCCAGGCATTCATAACGTCTTGAGTTGCTGGGAAAATGGGTGCGTCACCTAGCGGTGCTTCAAGGACATATGCTTTCTTGGCAGCTATGAGGATGATCCTCAAGTTACGGACCCAGTCCATATAGTTGCTACCATCGTCTTTCTGCTTGGTTTTCTCTAGGAACGCGTTGAAGTTGAGGGCAACATTAGCGTGGGCCATTGGATCTACAAGATAGGTTGTAAAGACAATTTTAGACTAAGTTCATGATAATTAAGTTCATCTGATCAAATTATTTAATGAACTCCCACTCAGATAGACATCCCTCTAGTCGTCTAAGTGATACATGATCCGAATCGACTAGGCCGTGTCCGATCATCACGTGAGATGGACTAGTCATCAGCGGTGAACATCTCCATGTTGATCGCATCTACTATACGACTCATGTTCGACCTTTTGGTCTCTCGTGTTCCGAGGCCATGTCTGTACATGCTAGGCTTGTCAAGTCAACCCAAGTGTTTCACATGTGTAAATCTGGCTTACATCCGTTGTATGTGAACGTTAGAATCTATCACACCCGATCATCACGTGGTGCTTCGAAACAACGAACCTTCGCAACGGTGCACACTTAGGGGGAACACATTTCTTGAAATTTTTAGTGAGGGATCATCTTATTTATGCTACCGTCGTTCTAAGCAAATAAGATGTAAACATGATCAACATCACATGCAAATCATAAAGTGACATGATAGGGCCAATATCATCTTGCGCTTTTGATCTCCATCTTCGAGGCGCGGCATGATCACCATCGTCACCGGCATGACACCATGATCTCCATCATCGTGTCTTCATGAAGTTGTCTCGCCAACTATTACTTCTACTACTATGGCTAATGGTTAGCAATAAAGTAAAGTAATTACATGGCGTTTTCATTGACACGCAGGTCATACAATAAATTAAGACGACTCCTATGGCTCCTGCCGGTTGTCATACTCATCGACATGCAAGTCGTGATTCCTATTACAAGAACATGATCAATCTCATACATCACATATATAATTCATCACATCCTTTTGGCCATATCACATCACATAGCATACCCTACAAAAACAAGTTAGACGTCCTCTAATTGTTGTTGCATGTTTTACGTGGCTGCTATGGGTTTCTAGCAAGAACGTTTCTTACCTACGCAAAAGCCACAACGGTGATATGCCAATTGCTATTTACCCTTCATAAGGACCCTCTTCATCGAATCCGATCCGACTAAAGTGGGAGAGACAGACACCCGCTAGCCACCTTATGCAACAAGTGCATGTCAGTCGGTGGAACCTGTCTCACGTAAGTGTACGTGTAAGGTCGGTCCGGGCCGCTTCATCTCACAATGCCGCCGAATCAAGATAGGACTAGTAACAGTAAGCAAATTGAATAAATCATCGCCCACAACTACTTGTGTTCTACTCGTGCATAGAATCTACGCATAGACCTAGCTCATGATGCCACTGTTGGGGAACGTAGTAATAATTCAAAAAATCCTACGTGTCACCAAGATCAATCTAGGAGATGCTAGCAACGAGAGAGAGGGAGTGCATCTTCATACTCTTGAAGATCGCTAAGCGGAAGCGTTGCAAAGAACGCGGTTGATGGAGTCGTACTCGCGGTGATTCAAATCGCGGAAGATCCGATCCAAGCGCCGAACGGACGGCGCCTCCGCGTTCAACACACGTACAGCCCGGGGACATCTCCTACTTCTTGATCCAGCAAGGGGGGAGGAGAAGTTGAGGGAGAGCTCCGGCAGCACAATGGCGTGGTGGCGGTGGAGCTCGTGGTTCTCCGGCAAAGCTTCGCTAAGCACTATGGAGGAGGAGGAGGAGTAGGAGGGGGGAGGGCTGCGCCAGGGGCAATGGGTGCAGCTCCCATGCACCTCCCCACTATATATAGGGGTGGAGGGGGCTGGTTTCTTGCCCTCCAAGTCCATTGGGGCATTGGCAAAGGTGGGAGGAAAGAAATCCCATCCTTTCCCTTCCCCACCGATTGTTATCCCCCCTTTTTAGGGATCTTGATCCCTTCGGGATATGATCTTATTCCTTCTAAGGGGGGATCTTGGTGCGCCTTGACCAGAGGTGTGGGGCCTTTCCCCCACTACCCACATTCATGTGGGTCCCCATGCAGGTGGGCCCCACTCCGGAACCTTCTAGAACCTTCCCGGTACAATACCGAAAAATCCTGAACATTTTTCGGTGGCCAAAATAGGACTTCCCATATATAAATCTTTACCTGCGGACCATTCCAAAACTCCTCGTGACGTCCGGGATCTCATCCGAGACTCCGAACAACTTTCGGTAACCACATACAATTCCCATTACAACTCTAGCGTCACCGAAGCTTAAGTGTGTAGACCCTATGGGTTCGGGAACCATGCAGACATGACCGAGACACCTCTCCGACCAATAACCAATAGCGGGATCTGGATACCCATATTGGCTCCCACATGTTCCACGATGATCTCATCGGATGAACCACGATGTCGGGGATCCAATTAATCCCGTATACAATTCCCTTTGTCCATCGGTATGTTACTTGCCTGAGATTCGATCGTCGGTACCCCTATACATTGTTCAATCTCGTTACCGGCAAGTCTCTTTACTCGTTCCGTAACACATGATCCCGTGACTAACTCCTTAGTCACATTGAGCTCATTATGATGATGTATTACCGAGTGGGCCCAGAGATACCTCTCCGTCACACGGAGTGACAAATCCCAGTCTCGATTCGTGCCAACCCAACAGACACTTTCGGAGATACCTGTAGTGCACCTTTATAGTCACCCAGTTACGTTGTGACATTTGATACACCCAAAGCATTCCTACGGTATCCGGGAGTTGCACAATCTCATGGTCTAAGGAAATGATACTTGACATTAGAAAAGCTCTAGCAGACGAACTACACGATCTAGTGCTATGCTTAGGATTGGGTCTTGTCCATCACATCATTCTCCTAATGATGTGATCCCGTTATCAACGACATCCAATGTCCATGGTCAGGAAACCATGACCATCTATTGATCAACGAGCTAGTCAACTAGAGGCTCACTAGGGACATGATGTGGTCTATGTATTCACACATGTATTACGGTTTCCGGTTAATATAATTATAGCATGAACAATAGACAATTATCATGAACAAGGAAATATAATAATAACCATTTTATTATTGCCTCTAGGGCATATTTCCAACAATTGCTTCTACAACTATTGCTAACGCCTAGCGATAAAGTAAAGCAATTACATGGCGCTTAAGTGATTGACACGCAGGTCATACAATAATTAAAGACAACCCTAAGGCTCCTACTGGTTGTCGTACTCATCGACATGCAAGTCGTGAACTTATTACAAAACATGATCATCTCAACATCAACATATATCACATCACATCTTGACCATATCACATCACAACATGCCCTGCAAAAACAAGTTAGATGTCCTCTACTTTGTTGTTGCAAGTTTTACGTGGCTGCTACGGCCAACTAGCAAGAATCGTTCTTACCTACGCATAACCACAACGGTGATTATCAAGTTGCTATTTAACCTTCTGCAAGGACCACCGTAGTCAAATCCGATTCAACTAAAGTAGGAGAAACCGACACCCGCCAGCCACCTTTATGCAAAACAAGTTGCATGTCAGTCGGTGGAACTGGTCTCATGTGCGTGGACATGTAAGGTTGGTCCGAGCCGCTTCATCCCACAATGCCGCCGAATCAAAATAAGACATTGGTGGGAAGCAATATGAACATCACCGCCCACAACTCCTTTGTGTTCTACTCGTGCATATCATCTACGCATAGACCTGGCTCATGATGCCACTATTGGGGAACGTTGCATGGAAAACAAAAAAATTTCTATGCACATGCAAGATCTATCCATGGAGGTGCATAGCTACGAGAGGGGGAGAGCATCTACATACCCTTGTAGATTGCTAAGCGGATGCGTTTATCAACGCGGTTGATGTAGTCGTACACCTTCACGTTCCGTCTCGATCAAGTACCGAATGTACGGCACCTCCGCGTTCAGCACATGTTCAGCTCGATGACGTCCTCGCCTTCTCGGTCCAGCAAGAGAGACGAAGTAGTAGATGAGTTCCAGCAGCACGACGGTGTGGTGACGGTGGTGGTGAAACTATTCCTCAGGGCTTTGCCAAGCACAACGGTTTAGAGCGGAGGACGAACTAGAGGGAGAGGGTGCGCCGCACACGGCTTGGGAAACGTGGTGTGTGTTGTCCCCTCCTCTCCTCACATATATATAGGTGGAGGGGGAAGGGGAGGCTGCCTAGGGTGCGCCCTATGCGGGCCGGCAGCCGCCCTAGGTGCCTGCCCTAGCCCCCCCCCCCCCCCCTTTCCTTCCTGGCGCGTGGGGGGAAAGGCAGGAGGGGAGGCGCCCTCCCCCCTTTCCTTTCACAGCATGTGGAAGAGAAGGAAAGAGGGGGCTGGCCCTCTTCCTTCCTTCCCTAGGGCCGGCTGCCATGAGGTGGGGGCGCGCCAGCCCCATGTGGGCTGGTGTGCTCTCCCTCGTTGGCCCGTTTGGCCCAATATGCTCTCGTGGCCTCCCGGAACCCTTTCCGACGATTCAATAATTATCCGGTCCATTCTGAAACCCTTCCGGAGACCAAATACTATCATCCTATATATCAATCTTTACCTCTGGACCATTCCGGAGCTCCTCGTCATGTCCGTGATCTCATTCAGGACTCTGAACAACATTCGGTCACCAACATACATAACTCATATATTACTATATCGTCAACAAACGTTAAGCGTGCGGGCCCTACGGGTTCGAGAATGATGTAGACATGACCGAGACGCTTCTCCGGTCAATAACCAATAGCAGAACCTGGATGCCCATATTGGTTCCTACATATTCAACGAAGATCTTTATCGGTCGAACCTTTATGACAACATACGTAGTTCCCTTTGTCCGTCGGTATGTTACTTGCCCGAGATTCGATCGTCGGTATCTCTATACCTAGTTCAATCTCGTTACCGGCAAGTCTCTTTACTTGTTCCGTAATACATCATCTTGCAACTAACTCCTTAGTCACTTTGCTTGCAAGCTTCTTGTGATGCTGTATTACTGAGAGGGCCCAGAGATACCTCTCCGTCATATGGAGTGACAAATCCCAATCTCGATTCACGCCAACTCAGCAGACACCTTCGAAGATACCTGTAGAGCACCTTTATGATCACCTAGTTACGAAGTGACGTTTGATAGCACACAAGGTATTCCTCCGGTATCTGGGAGTTGCATGATCTCATGGTCGAAGGAATATGTATTTGACATTAAGAAAGCAGTAGCAAAAACTGAACGATCATATGCTATGCTAACGGATGGGTCTTGTCCATCACATCATTCTCTTAATGATGTGATCCCGTTATCAAGTGATAACACATGTCTATGATTAGGAAACCTTAACCATCTTTTGATCAACGAGCTAGTCTAGTAGAGGCTCACTAGGGACATGGTATTTGTTTATGTATCCACACATGTATTTAAGTTTCCGATCAATACAATTATAGCATGAATAATAAACCTTTATCATGATTAAGGAAATATAATAATAACCACTTTATTATTGCCTCTAGGGCATATTTCCAACATTTCCTCCTTGAGCTCAATGCGTTTGACACTTTGTCACCTCCTTCTTGTTCATGATGTCCTCCCACTTCTCTGACAATTTAGTTGCCGCCCCATTGCACTTTTCTTGATTGTGCTCCCACTTCTTCGTCCTCGACCTCGACACACGGGTAGCCGGTGCAAGCCCTCCTCCAACTACGCCGCTTATTACACCAAGTTTGCCCACTTTGGCATTGGCGGTCTTGAGTGAATTGGCAAACTCACTCTATTTGCTTTGGTGTAACACCCCCTTGTAATAAGCTCTGTGACACTCTGTTAAAACTGCCAAGTCATGATCAATTGCAGTGCCAAGTCATATGGGTTAATGATCCAATTCAAATTCACATCTAAAAATCAACTCAAATTCAAAAGTGAATTATAAAGTTGATCAAACACTATTGGGAAAATGTTCATTAATTGGCAAATAATCCAGGAACATTTCTAAAAACAATATCAAAATATTTGGAGTTGGATAAGTGACTCAAACAAGATGAAACAACACCCAAAACAGCAATATTAATTCATTTAAAATCATTACAAATTCAAATGGCTTCCAAATCTGTCCAAACCACTTTTTGGTGAGAGCTGATATTGCATTGCAATATTTGGGACAACTCTCACATTTTTCAAAAGTGTAGAAATGCCCTAACTATTTCAGAACAGAAAAGAAAAGAAAAACAGAAAATTAAGAAAAAGAAAAAGGCTAAAGCTGGACTGGTCCAAGTGCACAGTGCACTGGCCCAGCCCAGCCGGCCCACCTCACCTCTCTCCGTCGTCGTGTCGACGTGCCCCTGGCCGAGCGCGCGCGCGCCAGCGCGGCGGCGACGCCACCGACGAAACAGGAGGCGGAGGGGGATAAGGGCGAAGTCGAGCCGTCCCCCCTGGCCACCCCGTTCACTCTCCCCTCTCCTCCCTCGCTCGCTCCGCCCCTCGCTCCCTCCCAGATCCGGCCACCGAGCACCGTCGTCGCCGCACTTCGCCATTTGCCGTGGCCACCGGCGGTCCCGCGCTCATCCACCGAGTCGGTCAGCTCCGCCGTCGTCTTCTTCATCTAATGGAGGATACGGGTGGAGCCGAGGGGCCCCGCTGACGCTGCACGATGCCGCCCCCTTCCGCTTCGGCTCCGGCGATCTTCCTCGTCTCCGGCGCGAACTGCTGCTACTAATCTATCACCGGGCCTCCGTGCGCCTTCACTGTGAGCCACTCCTCCTTCCTCATCTCTCTGTGGCTCTGCACGAGCGCGCTGGCAGCTCCTCCATGCGAACCCGAGTCCGTCGCCGCGAAGCCCGTCGCCGGCAAGCCTCCGGTGACCCAACGAGCTCGGGGTCGAGTCGAACACACTCACCGCATCGCGTAGAGCACGCCTAGGCCTCGCACTCGAGCTGCTGCGCGCCGTAGTTTCGTTTTCATCGTAGGCCCGAATGCACCGCCGCTTTTGCTCGTCGCCGGCGCCGTTTTCGGCCAAGTCTGGCTGCGCCACCGCAACGGTTGGACGCGGCGTTGAACGCCCGTTCGAAAGAGCCTAACCACGGGTCGAACGGTGCCCCGTAGAGCATTTCCGGCCATCTCCGGCGATCGGCCGCCGCGCAATTGGTCGCCGGCGCAACTCCGGTGCCGGCGCCGACGTGGCTGGCCGGCCCCACCGGTCAGCGACACTGGCCGTGGGCCCAGGGGCCCCCGTTGACTGGTTTGACCAGTCAACGCGCTGACGTGGCAGCACAGTGCCACTGACGTGTGGGCCCCGGCGGCTAATTAGACTAATTAAACAGTTAATTAAATAAAATTAATTAGATTAGCCTAATGTCTCACTGACAAGTGGGACCTGCCCCCTAATTAACCCTGTGGATTAAGTTAATTCACTGTTAAGATAAACAGAGACTGACCTGTGGGTCCCACATGTCATGTTTGACTCTGGTCAGCGCCTGTTGACCGCTGACGTCACAATGACGTCATGCTGATGTCATAATTCATTTTCTGTAAATAAATAAATTCCAGAAATTTAAATAATCTTTAAAAATTAATAACTTTTAAACCGTAGCTCGGATCGAAAAAGTTAAAACATGAAAGTTGCTCAGAACGACGAGACGAGTCTGATCGTGCCGTCTGTTTCTTCATCGGAACCCCCTACATAGAAGAACTCGTAACTCCGGACCCAAATCCGGCAGATGAATAGTGCACACACCCTGGTTATTAAATCCCAGTTTAATTCTAAAAATAACTAAAATGACTTAGATGCATAATAAGGCAACCCTGCACTGCATCATAGCATCACACGCACCGTATTGCATTTGTTTGCATTATGTTTACCTGTTTCTTCCCCCTCTTCTCTCTCGGTAGACCCCGACATTGACGTAGCTCCCGAGGCAGACGCAGCTCAGGAGTACGACTACGTCCCCGACGATACCACTGAAGACCTTGCCCTTGCCCCAGAGCAAACATGCAAGCACCCCCTTTTTGAGCATGCCTATATCGCCTATTCCCTTCTCTCTTATGCTTGCATTAGAACTGCTACTGCTACTGTTTTCCTATATCTGCTGCATAGCATGATTATTGTACCCTGCCTTGTTACCTTTCTGGTTATCCTAGACTGGTTAGTATAGGCTGGGTAGAGACACGACAAAGACCCCCACTTGATCCCGACTGCCCCGCTGGATGTCAGAAGACCCGATCATCGGGATTGAAGATTAGACCCTGGCACCGCACATCACTTCTCCCTATGTTGCTCGACACTGCTGGGTTACTATCGAGTGCCGAGGGTGATACCTCGTCAGCACTTCTGATGTTAACCTTGTAGGTTAGTTACTCGGTCATGGTAAGCGAGGGTGATTCCTCCTACACCACCCCCGATAACGACATCGTCGTGCAACCTCTCAAGTATGGACCTCGAGGGTGATTCCTCTTTCGTTCACCTTGATGTTAACATCGAATGGGAATTCCATCGAGGGTGATTCCTCAGGGTTCCCTTCGGTGTCAGACACACCGTTACCTTGGATATTATGACCTGCACTAAACCATGTTACTAAAGACGGGTCGGCCCTGAGGGGTACCCGCGCGAGCTTAATGCGAAGTGATATGGAGTCGGGTTGAACTGGATGGTGCCCGCGAGATAACACGAGGCGTGGCCGGGCATTCTTAGCCCTTGCCGCAAGTCCTCGAGACGGGGCGATGGGGTCACATCGATCGTGAGTCTCTGCTCGTTTCCGCGCGCTCCTAAACCACTTAACGGTTTGGATATTTGATCCGAGGGGCCTCTGCCCGATAGCACTAACCATCACGTGGGCATAGTATGGGCGTTCTGCGTCGTATACATCAGCCGAAGCTTGTTTGACGTCAGTAAGGAGCGGCGCACGCCGAGTTGGACTGGGAACGCAACCGCGCTTGTATAAGGGGTTGCTAGGTCTGCTCTCGGTGGCCCCGTAACATGCAGGAGTTCCCAGGGCGATGGCCCAAGACCCCTGGGGGCATAGGTTTAGTCCGGCGTGCTGACCTCTCTTATAAGCCTAGGTCGTGTTGCGGCGTGTTGCTTAGCCGAGGCCGGGCATGACCCAGAAAAGTGTGTCCGGCCAGAGTTAAGCGAGCGTGGTGGGTAAGTTGGTGCACCCCTGCAGGGAAGAAACTTCTATCGATAGCCTGTCCTATGGTAACGGACACTCGGAGTTGTATCCCGATCGGTACAACTAGAACATGTGATGAGAACTGGATAGTACGGCTCTGAGATTGCTTTCTCGCAGGGAGTCGAGAAAGGATCTCAGGTCGAGGTTGATGATACTACTACTACTACTTTACATTATGTTCATCTGTTCTCTTCTATTGCTGCAAGACTGTCGAAGATTGTTGAAGATGCTAGTCTTCGATAGGACTAGGCTTCCCCCTCTATTCTGGCATTTCTGCAGCCCAGTCCACATATACAGCCCCCTTTGAAAATGTTGCATATGTAGTGTAGATCCTTGCTTGCTGAGTACTTCGGATGAGTACTCACGTTTGCTTTATTTTCTTTTTCCCCCATATTCCTTTTGATGCCACCAGACGACGGAGCCCCTGAGCCAGACGCCCCAGCCGACGACCAGTACTACTACCCGCCTGGCGAGTACTACTACTACGAGGAGCCGTTTGACGACCAGGAGTAGGATCGGAGGGTCCAGGGCAGGAGGCCTACGCCTTTCGATCGTAGCTTTTATTTTACTCCGCCTCTATGAAGGCATATTTCTCTCTCTGTAATATATCTGTACCCAGATATCTAATGCTTTCGCTGACGCTTGTATGCCATCGAGCTATTTATTCGAGCCCTCGAGGCCCTGGCTTGTAATATTAAGCTTGTATGACTTTATTTATGTTTTAGAGTTGTGTTGTGATATCTTCAAGTGAGTCCTTAGGCTTGATCGTGCGCATTTGCGTGTATGATTAGTGCACGATTAAGCCGGGGTCGTCACAGGTTGGTATCAGAGCCGACTGCCTCTAGGTATCCCCCTTCCCAATTCCTTGGCCGAAGTTGAGTCTAGTGGTCAAAAACTGTTTTACTAACTTGGCTATGTGGCTTACGGGCCCACGTCGCCAACTGGGTGGTATTAGGATCTTTTATTCCTCGTCTTTACTCTGGGATTCTAATCTCTCATCTATTCGGGTTTAATAAAATTTACTAACACCGACATTTAGGATCTCGTTAATTCTATCCACCCGGAGAGCTGGATTCAGTGCGATTTCCCTGACGTTGATCTGATTAGTCTGATAATCATTTTCCTTTCCATTTTTTTGTTTAACCTTTCCTTCTGAGATCGGTTATACTTCTCATTGTCTTATGACAACCCTGAACTTCTCTGTTTCAGATGGATCGACTGTTTCCACCGCGGCCTACGACCCAGTTAGTGCTTCGCACTTGGGCTCGTGATGCCCCTGGATTTCCAGCTGTTCTGATCGCCCTCCTGAGTAGACTGGGTTACCGCTGGTATCCCGAGTACATGGTCTATGAGGTTTATCGCGAGTTCAACCAGGAGCAGTACTATGCTGAAGTTCGGATCTATGATCAGCAGAACAACTCAGACACTGAGCTACACCTTTTTCACGGATTAGGCGTGATGATTGAGATGGGAGTACATGATGCCGCCTACTCTGCTGTCGCACGTCTCCGAGGAGAGCACAATGCTAACTTGGATGATACTGTGTTTCGGTACATTCCGTATGCACCCGTTGGAGATGCTATTGGATACTACACAGCTATCTCTGCCCCGTACGAGTCTCGACGCTACGACCCGCAGATTCTGATTCAGTGCACTCAGGCTCTGGATCGCACTGTTCGGGCTCTTGCCGTCGAGTTGTTCGCCACTCGAGCACGCTACTACGAGGCTATGACACAGTTGCTACCAGCTGTTCACGCAGGGATACATCCGGAGTATATTCTTTACCCACGCAGGACCGAGATGCCGCCAGGTATTGATTGGCCTGCAGTGGGAGGTCACACGCCTGCACGTGGACCTCTTCTTACAGTTCGAGACCGGGTTCTGCATCAGAGTGCACATGGAGCACAGGATCCTGCCGCGACGAACATTCGTCGTCCGCACTTGTAGTTACCCCGTTTCAGTGGTTTTCTCCGACGCTGATGTAGCCTTTGCTATGTCACGTTGTGTACTTCCTTACCGCGTGCCTGCGTGCCGCCTAGTGTGTCTCTAGTTTTTCAATTTGCGCCATTATGTTGCCCGATTGTAACCGACAGTGCATGGATCTGTATGTCTTAATGACTACTTTTAGCATCTATTGCACTCTTTCAATAATGTCGAGTTACGTCATGTTTATTGTTAAACACTTGCATAAGCTATTGCTGAAATACCCCTGTTGAAATAGCAGGATGGCTAACAACAATCCGCCACCGCCGCCACCACCTGATTACATGGCAGCGATGATGCAACAATTTGAACTCAACCGCCAGTTTATGACGGGAATTATGCAGCAATTCCCTCGTCCTGATGCTAATCAGCAGCCACCATCCATCACCTTGCCAGAGTTCATGAGGCTCAGCCCATCATTTTTCCGCAACACAGTCAACCCACTAGATGCAGATGACTGGCTCCGTGACATCTCTCATGAGATGGAGTCTGCTGGTGTCGCCGAAGTTAACTATGTCACTTTTGCGACTTATCTTCTGAAGGGTCCCGCAGCCCAATGGTGGGCCACCCACCGACAGACTCTGCCGCCTGGTACTGTCGTCACTTGGGCAGAGTTCAAGATTGCTTTCCGTGCCCGCTACATTCCTCTAGCTGTCATAGCTAGGAAGAAGGCCGAGTTCCGTAGCCTTGTTCAAGGAAACAAGACCGTAGAAGTCTATCAGCGCGAGTTTCTAGACTTATCTCGCTACGCTGAAGAGGACATTCCTACTGATGAACGCAGACAGGAGAAATTCCGTGAAGGACTGCATCATGATATACAGTTAGCCCTGCTTGTTCAAGATTACCCTGATTTCGCCACCTTGGTGAATAAGGCTATTTTGGTTGAAACTGGACTGAAGAAGCATAAGGAAGCGTCCAAACGCACCCGTGAGTCGGGCTCATCTTCGGGCTCGTCTTCCCAAAAGCGACGCATTTGGTTCCCTCAAGGCATGTTTGTTCAGCAGCTCCTGCAAACAGGCCCCCCTATGCTGCACCACGCCTGCCACCTCCACCACCAAGGCAGCCTTTGCCAGCTCCAGCACCTCGGGCTCCAGCACCTCGTCCTGACAGCGGACTATGCTTCAAGTGTGGCAAGCCAGGTCACCGTGCTAGAGATTGTTCGCAGAATCAGAATCAACTGGCTCTTCCTTCTGCTGGCCGTGGTATTGGCCGTTGTATTCCTCAACAGTGCAACTATAATGCCAGACCTTCTTATGGTCGTGGGCAGTACTACCACGTCAACATGTCTGAAGCTCCAGTTCAACCAGACACTATGATGGGTACACTTCTCGTTAATTCAGTACCAGCCTCTGTTTTATTTGATTCAGGAGCATCGCATTCCTTCATGTCAGAACATTTTGCACGCATGCATGACATTAAATGCGAATACATGAACACACCCTTATTGGTACACACTCCCGCGGGTGGTTGCCGAACCTCTGCGGTTAGCTATAATGTTCCCGTTGAAATCGAAGGGTTGGAGTTCAGTGCGTCTCCCATTATTCTGAAATCGTCCAAGATTGACCTTATTCTGGGAATGGATTGGTTGAAGGCCCATTACGCCTCAATCAATTGCGCCACCAAAGTTGTTCACCTCTTGCACCCCTCGAATGAGATAGTGAATTACCATGCTCATATCACTCAGAACGCCGAGGCTCAAATCTATGCCTTGAACGCGTTGAATGCTTCTCCGCTTGATGGGATCGAGAATATCCCAGTTGTCTGTGACTTCCCGGATGTTTTTCCAGAAGAACTTCCAGGAATACCCCCTGCTAGAGCTGTCGAGTTCGTCATCGACTTGAAGCCTGACACCACTCCTATTGCGAAGCGTCCTTACAAGATGCCTCCGCACCACCTCATCGAGCTTAAGGAGGAAATTGATAAATCCTTAAGGAAGGGTTTCATTCGCCCTAGTTCCTCTGCATGGGGAGCACCGTCTCTTTTCGTCAAGAAGAAAGATGGAACGAATAGGTTGGTCCAAGATTATCGTCCTATCAACCAGGCAACTATCCAGAATAAATATCCGCTTCCCCGGATCAATGACTTATATGATCAACTTGCTGGATCTTCGGTGTTCTCTAAACTCGACTTGAGGTTGGGTTATCACCAGATCCGAGTCCGTGAAGAGGATATTCCTAAGACTGCATTTGTTACTCGCTATGGTTCATACGAGTACACCGTCATGTCGTTTGGCTTAACAAACGCTCCAGCTACCTTCTCCCGCCTAATGAATTACATATTCATGGATTACCTCGACAAATTCGTCGTGGTATATCTGGATGATATCCTGGTTTATTCGAAGAACAAAGAAGAACATGCTGAGCATCTTCGCCTAGTTCTGGAGAGACTTCGAGAGCACCAATTATATGCCAAGTACTCTAAGTGCGAATTCTGGCTTTCTGAGGTAACCTACCTTGGACATGTCATCTCCAAGGATGGTATCCCAGTTAACCCGGAGCGAGTTCAGGCTATTCTTGACTGGACCCCTCCGAAGAATGTCAAGCAAGTCAGAAGTTTCCTCGGGCTTGCAAGTTATTGTCGCCGTTTCATCGAAAATTTCTCCAAGGTTGCCAAGCCCCTGACTAATCTGCTCCACAAAGGCGTTAAGTTTGAGTGGACAGACAAATGTCAGGAAAGCTTCCAGACCCTCAAGGACAAGCTGACTTCTGCTCCAGTCCTTGCTCCTCCGGACTCCCGCAAAGATTTTGTGATCTTCTGCGATGCCTCTCGCCAAGGACTAGGTTGCGTCCTAATGCAAGAGCGAAGAGTAATTGCTTATGCTTCGTGACAACTGCGTCCACATGAAGAAAATTACCCAGTGCATGACCTCGAACTTGCTGCTGTCATTTATGCTTTGAAGCAGTGGCGTCATTACCTCCTTGGTAATCGGTGTGAAATTTACACCGATCATCAGAGCTTGAAGTACTTATTCACCCAACGGGAACTTAATCTTCGTCAGCAGCGTTGGTTGGAAACAATCACCGATTATGACTGTGGTATTTCCTACACTCCTGGCAAAGCTAATGTGATGGCTGATGCTTTGAGCCGCAAGTCATATTGTAGTAACCTCATGGTAAAGCAAGCTCAACCCCAGCTGTATGAAGAATTGCGCAAGCTGAATCTCTGCATCATCCCTCAAGGTTCTCTTAATAACCTTGTGATACAACCAGATCTTGAGAAAGCTGTCAAGATTGCGCAAGCTAAAGATGCTGAAATTGGTCTAATGAAGAAAGAGCTTCACCTTCAAAAGTACAGGGATTTCTCGATTGCTGAAGATGGAACCTTGTACTTCCGAGACCGCATTGTAGTACCTCGCTTCGAGCTGATGACTGACAAAGTCATGAAGGAGGCCCATGATACACCGCTATCTATCCATCCGGGTAGTACCAAGATGTATCGAGATCTTCGTCAAAGGTACTGGTGGTCTAGAATGAAGCAAGATATTGCTCGTTATGTTGCCGAGTGTGACATTTGTCGTCGCGTGAAGGCAGAACATCAGAAACCTACTGGAATTCTGCAACCGCTCCCTATTCCTCTGTGGAAGTGGGATAAAGTGCAAATGGATTTCATTACTGGTCTTCCCAAGTCTCAGAAAGGTCACGACGCTATTCTTGTCGTCGTTGACCAACTTTCCAAGGTTGCACACTTTCTGCCAGTTAAGGAGACTATTACTGCTAGTCAGTTAGCAGAGCTATATATCTCCAGAATTGTTTCACTCCATGGTATTCCCAAGGAAATCAGTTCAGACCGTGGCAGCATTTTCACTGGCCATTTCTGGGAAAGTTTCCAGAAAGCAATGGGAACTCATATTACCTGGAGTTCAGCTTATCATCCGCAATCCCAAGGCCAAGTTGAGCGCGTTAATCAAGTGCTTGAAGATATGCTTCGAGCTTGTGTTATATCCTTCGGTAAGAAATGGGAGGAATCTCTCCCGTATGCCAAGTTCTCTTATAACAACAGCTACCAAGCCAGCTTGAAAATGGCCCCCTTTGAGGTTCTTTATGGTCGTAAATGTCGAACCCCTCTGAATTGGTCAGAAACTGGGGAACGACCTCTTGTTGGACCGGACATTATTCAGCATGCCGAAGAACAAGTCCGAATTGTCCGGGAGAATCTCAAAGCAGCTCAAGACCGTCAGAAGAGTAATTATGATCGCAAGCGATGGGGTGTGATCTATCAACCTGGTGATCAAGCTTATCTTCGTGTCACTCCAATGAAGGGCACCCGTCATTTCGGAATCAAGGGCAAGCTAGCTCCCGCTATATTGGTCCTTTCCGCATCGTGGCTAGACGTGGACACGTGGCATATCAATTGGAATTGCCACCGCAATTCTCCCATATTCATGATGTCTTCCACGTGTCGCAACTTCGTAAGTGCTTCAAGGAATCCCCGCACCGTGCAGTGGATCATGAGATGCTCGAGCTACAAGACGATCTTTCTTATAAGGAGCATCCGATCCGCATCCTCGACGAAGCTGAACGTCGGACTCGTCAGAAGACGACCAAGTTCCTAAAAGTGCAGTGGTCGAATCACACTGAAGATGAAGCCACTTGGGAACGCGAGGATCATCTTCGGGAAGAATATCCCGGACTCTTTCCTTCTACCTCCTAAATTCTCGGGACGAGAATTTCTTTTAGAGGAGGAGAACTTGTAACACCCCCTTGTAATAAGCTCTGTGACACTCTGTTAAAACTGCCAAGTCATGATCAATTGCAGTGCCAAGTCATATGGGTTAATGATCCAATTCAAATTCACATATGAAAATCAACTCAAATTCAAAAGTGAATTATAAAGTTGATCAAACACTGTTGGGAAAATGTTCATTAATTGGCAAATAATCCAGGAACATTTCTAAAACCAATATCAAAATATTTGGAGTTGGATAAGTGACTCAAACAAGATGAAACAGCACCCAAAATAGCAATATTAATTCATTTAAAATCATTACAAATTCAAATGGCTTCCAAATCTGTCCAAACCACTTTTTGGTGAGAGCTGATATTGCATTGCAATATTTGGGACAACTCTCACATTTTTCAAAAGTGTAGAAATGCCCTAACTATTTCAGAACAGAAAAGAAAAGAAAAATAGAAAATTAAGAAAAAGAAAAAGGCTAAAGCTGGACTGGTCCAAGTGCACAGTGCACTGGCCCAGCCCAGCCGGCCCACCTCACCTCTCTCCGTCGTCGTGTCGACGCGCCCCTGGCCGAGCGCGCGCGCGCCGGCGCGGCGGCGACGCCACCGACGAAACAGGAGGCGGAGGGGGATAAGGGCGAAGTCGAGCCGTCCCCCCTGGCCACCCCGTTCACTCTCCCCTCTCCTCCCTCGCTCGCTCCGCCCCTCGCTCCCTCCCAGATCCGGCCACCGAGCACCGTCGTCGCCGCACTTCGCCATTTGCCGTGGCCACCGGCGGTCCCGCGCTCGTCCACCGAGTCGGTCAGCTCCGCCGTCGTCTTCTTCATCTAATGGAGGATACGGGTGGAGCCGAGGGGCCCCGCTGACGCTGCACGATGCCGCCCCCTTCCGCTTCGGCTCCGGCGATCTTCCTCGTCTCCGGCGCGAACTGCTGCTACTAATCTATCACCGGGCCTCCGTGCGCCTTCACTGTGAGCCACTCCTCCTTCCTCATCTCTCTGTGGCTCTGCACGAGCGCGCTGGCAGCTCCTCCATGCGAACCCGAGTCCGTCGCCGCGAAGCCTGTCGCCGGCAAGCCTCCGGTGACCCAACGAGCTCGGGGTCGAGTCGAACACACTCACCGCATCGCGTAGAGCACGCCTAGGCCTCGCGCTCGAGCTGCTGCGCACCGTAGTTTCGTTTTCATCGTAGGCCCGAATGCGCCGCCGCTTTTGCTCGTCGCCGGCGCCGTTTCCGGCCAAGTCCGGCTGCGCCACCGCCACGGTTGGACGCGGCGTTGAACGCCCGTTCGAAAGAGCCTAACCACGGGTCGAACGGTGCCCCGTAGAGCATTTCCGGCATCTCCGGCGATCGGCCGCTGCGCAATTGGTCGCCGGCGCAACTCCGGCGCCGGCGCCGACGTGGCTGGCCGGCCCCACCGGTCAGCGACACTGGCCGTGGGCCCAGGGGCCCCCGTTGACTGGTTTGACCAGTCAACGCGCTGACGTGGCAGCACAGTGCCACTGACGTGTGGGCCCCGGCGGCTAATTAGACTAATTAAACAGTTAATTAAATAAAATTAATTAGAATAGCCTAATGTCTCACTGACAAGTGGGGCCTGCCCCCTAATTAACCCTGTGGATTAAGTTAATTCACTGTTAAGATAAACAGAGACTGACCTATGGGTCCCACATGTCATGTTTGACTCTGGGCAGCGCCTGTGGACCGCTGACGTCACAATGACGTCATGCTGACGTCATAATTCATTTTCTGTAAATAAATAAATTTCAGAAATTCAAATAATCTTTAAAAATTAATAACTTTTAAACCGTAGCTCGGATCGAAAAAGTTAAAACATGAAAGTTGCTCAGAACGACGAGACGAGTCTGATCGTGCCGTCTGTTTCTTCATCGGAACCCCCTACGTAGAAGAACTCGTAACTCCGGACCCAAATCCGGTAGATGAATAGTGCACACACCCTAGTTATTAAATCCTAGATTAATTCTAAAAATAACTAAAATGACTTAGATGCATAATAAGGCAACCCTGCACTGCATCATAGCATCACACGCACCGTATTGCATTTGTTTGCATTATGTTTACCTGTTTCTTCCCCCTCTTCTCTCTCGGTAGACCCCGACGTTGACGTAGCTCCCGAGGCAGACGCAGCTCAGGAGTACGACTACGTCCCCGACGATACCACTGAAGACCTTGCCCTTGCCCCAGAGCAAACAGGCAAGCACCCCCTTTTTGAGCATGCCTATATCGCCTATTCCTTCTCTCTTATGCTTGCATTAGAACTGCTATTGCTACTGTTTTCCTATATCTGCTGCATAGCCTGATTATTGTACCCTGCCTTGTTACCTTTCTGGTTATCCTAGACTGGTTAGTATAGGCTGGGTAGAGACACGACAGAGACCCCCACTTGATCCCGACTGCCCCGCTGGATGTCAGAAGACCCGATCATCGGGATTGAAGATTAGACCCTGGCACCGCACATCACTTCTCCCTATGTTGCTCGACACTGCTGGCTTAATATCGAGTGCCGAGGGTGATACCTCGTCAGCACTTCTGATGTTAACCTTGTAGGTTAGTTACTCGGTCGTGGTAAGCGAGGGTGATTCCTCCTACACCACCCCCGATAACGACATCGTCGTGCAACCTCTCAAGTGTGGACCTCGAGGGTGATTCCTCTTTCGTTCACCTTGATGTTAACATCGAACGGGAATTCCATCGAGGGTGATTCCTCAGGGTTCCCTTCGGTGTCAGACACACAGTTACCTTGGATATTAAGACCTGCACTAAACCATGTTACTAAAGACGGGTCGGCCCTGAGGGGTACCCGCGCGAGCTTAATGCGAAGTGATGTGGAGTCGGGTTGACCTGGATGGTGCCCGCGAGATAACACGAGGCGTGGCCGGGCATTCTTAGCCCTTGTCGCAAGTCCTCGAGACGGGGCGACGGGGTCACATCGATCGTGAGTCTCTGCTCGTTTCCGCGCGCTCCTAAACCACTTAACGGTTTGGATATTTGATCCGAGGGGCCTCTGGCCCGATAGCACTAACCATCACGTGGGCATAGTATGGGCGTTCTGCGTCGTATACATCAGCCGAAGCTTGTTTGACGTCAGTAAGGAGCGGCGCACGCCGAGTTGGACTGGGAACGCAACCGCGCTTGTATAAGGGGTTGCTAGGTCTGCTCTCGGTGGCCCCGTAACATGCAGGAGTTCCCGGGGCGATGGCCCAAGACCCCTGGGGGCATAGGTTTAGTCCGGCGTGCTGACCTCTCTTATAAGCCTAGGTCGGGTTGCGGCGTGTTGCTTAGCCGAGGCCGGGCATGACCCAGAAAAGTGTGTCCAGCCAGAGTTAAGCGAGCGTGGTGGGTAAGTTGGTGCACCCCTGCAGGGAAGAAACTTCTATCGATAGCCTGTCCTACGGTAACGGACACTCGGAGTTGTATCCCGATCGGTACAACTAGAACATGTGATGAGAACTGGATAGTACGGCTCTGAGATTGCTTTCTCGCAGGGAGTCGAGAAAGGATCTCAGGTCGAGGTTGATGATACTACTACTACTACTTTACATTATGTTCATCTGTTCTCTTCTATTGCTGCAAGACTGTCGAAGATTGTTGAAGATGCTAGTCTTCGATAGGACTAGGCTTCCCCCTCTATTCTGGCATTTCCGCAGCCCAGTCCACATATATAGCCCACTTTGAAAATGTTGCATATGTAGTGTAGATCCTTGCTTGCTGAGTACTTCGGATGAGTACTCACGTTTGCTTTATTTTCTTTTTCCCCCATATTCCTTTTGATGCCACCAGACGATGGAGCCCCTGAGCCAGACGCCCCAGCCGACGACCAGTACTACTACCCGCCTGGCGAGTACTACTACTACGAGGAGCCGTTTGACGACCAGGAGTAGGATCGGAGGGTCCAGGGCAGGAGGCCTACGCCTTTCGATCGTAGCTTTTATTTTACTCCGCCTCTGTGAAGGCATATTTCTCTCTCTGTAATATATCTGTACCCAGATATCTAATGCTTCCGCTGACGCTTGTATGCCATCGAGCTATGTATTCGAGCCCTCGAGGCCCTGACTTGTAATATTAAGCTTATATGACTTTATTTATGTTTTAGAGTTGTGTTGTGATATCTTCAAGTGAGTCCTTAGGTTTGATCGTGCGCATTTGCGTGTATGATTGGTGCACGATTAAGCCGGGGTCATCACATTTGGCCATTGAACTTGATCAACAATGATGCTTCATGAATGGTTTGCCCTCGTTCTTCTTGTACAACATTGCCATGAGGTCAGGCTAGCAAAAATAAAATAAAAAATAACACGATCAATACATTTGCAAGATAGAGCAAAATAATTCAATGCACCACAAAACATAAAGCAAATGAAGCAAAACTTACGAGATCGTCGAGTCCCATGCCACTTGGTGCCTGATTTTTTTATTAATTTGTGCATATGCACCACAGAATCACATAGTTCTTGACGGATTCTTCAATGGCATACGACCGATGATTGAGTGAGCTATCATTTCGATCAAGAACCCGTCCACATTGTACGGAGGGTAGTGCTTGTTCTCATGAAAGAACTCATGCACCCTCCTCTGAAATGTTGCCCCCCTTTGCTTCGCACTGGCAAACAGGTCAACGCTTGTGCCCAACCAAGCCAAGCACAACAATTCGTCCTCCTTTATCGAGTAGGTGGCTCCTCTCTTTTCATTTGCTTCCACATCGGGCATCGGTGAGTATTGATCCTCCATCCCTCTTCGCCCGCCCGTGGTTTTTTTGGGGGGGGTGGGGGTGGGGGGTGTTCGTCGAACATTGTTTGGGTGCCCCGTGGACAAGGGCTCCTCCAACGGTTTATGCGACCGGATGGTGAAGTTGTAGCCGTAATCGAGGTTAACGGTGAACATCTTGTCGGAGTGGATGTAGGCACCGGATTGTTGCATGGCCGCCGGCCTGAACTAGGTCAACGGGTAGTAAAAGGAGGCATGTGTGACCCAAGGCGGCGCGTGTCCGTGCAACTACCAGCACGATAGTGTTGCTTGCAGGAGGATCCCGCACTCGGGTCGCCACACTGACATTGCATGCCTTCTCCTCTTGCGCCCCTATTGGCATTTGACAAACATCAAATTTGGCGTGAAGGCGGTGTACGCGCGCTGGTGACGGCGACACCTCCGCCCCATGATCTCGAGTCCGACATGACAGATCTCCTAATTCCCCAACTCCGCTCCAAGATTTGGGACCGGACGTGTCCGGCCCAAAGTATAAAAGTGTCAGGACCTTCTTTTCGATAAAGGGCGACTTTATTATCTCAGAATGTAGCATCAATTATATACAAATCATTATGAGTAACACCCGGCCTCTGCATAATTAGGATGCACACAGCCAAATCCTGAAGTTTGACAAAAAATCATGAAATAAAAACCGACAAATCGGCAACAGTAGAGTCATATAGACCGCCACTACGCCTATGTCGAAGGGGGTGGTGGATCGATCCATAGGTTATGCTGCCACCCATGTTGGGGAAAAATCTCTACTCCTAATGGAGCAGTTGATAGTCTCGCTTCCAGATTTTTTTTTCGTCCCATCTCCCATAGTTTTTTTTTGGTACCTCCTCCCACCTTCGCTGGTTTTTTTTCGTAGATTTTTTTTCGTCTCCTCCCCCCACTTCATCGGTTTATTTTCGCGTCACCCTCTCACACAACGAAAAAAATCTGAACAGATCAGAACTTTCCATACTGGCGCAAGTTATATTTAGTAATATAGAATCAATCACGAACAATCTCTAAAGATCAAATCTAAATTAATTAACCTTACCTTAAATCACTCAATCACATTAACCTGACCTTAACTCACGGATGGTAATCAATCTCCAAACAAAGGAAACAATACATCGAGGGAGCAGTAAATAAACTCCCTTTCTTATGACATGTATATGATCTTCCCTTCCCTCTCCGTTGTCGAGCGTTCTTGATTCTCGAGGCCGATGCTTGGGCTGCGTCACTGGGTCACGACGGTGCCGGAGGACGAGGATGGCGAGGCCGGGTGCCGTGGCACCGCGTTGGCCGCGGCCGGTGAAGGGGGCGAAGAAGGGCAAATATAATACACATAATCCATATTGTTATGCACTAGCGTGTGTGTGTGTGAAATAGATGAATTATGGTCCCGTACCCAATAAGATGGATATGTGTGTGTGTGTGTTAGAGAGAGAGAGAGGGAGAGGGGGAGAGAGAGTGAGGAAGAGGGAGGGAGAGAGTGTGTGTGAGGATTTGATGGTAAAAAAGGTCGCCAATGTCACTTGATATGTATAAGAATATTAATATTGAACTCTTAAAGTTAATGTGGCCCCGTTGCAACGCACGGGCGTTCTTCTAGTCTTCGTAGCCACCTGCTCCAATCGCGTACACACTGCCATGAGCAGCGGTCGGTACTCTGGCCACTGTAGCATATAGACCACGTAAGTAGCGAGTGCATATCTGCATTGAAGATGAACTAAACATAGAGTGGATTCCTGTTTATTGGAAGGAATCCACAAATGAAATCGACTGATTTGGTAAAACAGAATTGCTAATCAGCACGTGCATCTGCAGATATCATGTGTCCAAATCAAAATTGATCTTTCTTACTGGTTTGGTCGTAAATGATTAGATAAGAAAAGGTCCAATTTTTGGACTGCCACCAACCAACCCAATCACAATCAGTAATTTACCCACCCCTATAAATATCTTCCAAATTTTGTGTCCAGCCAGCCTGCAGCTACCAACAAATCTTTTCTTATCCCCAAGCCACCAGCACCATGCCGTCGCAGTCGCCGTCCATGGTGCGCGTCGTGTCGTCGTCGACGGTGAAGCCGCCGCCGCGGCCGCGCGAGCGCATCCCGCTCACCTCCTGGGACGCCTCCATGCTCTCCTCCAACTACATCCAGAAGGGCCTCCTCTTCCACAAGCCCACCTCATCGGCGTTCAACGTCGCCGACCACCTCGCCACGGCACTCGGCGACGCGCTCGCCCACTACTACCCCATCGCCGGTCGCTTTGCTACAGAGCAGCACAGGGATCAGTCAGGCGCCGTCGTGGGCTGCTCCGTCCACATCGACTGCGACGGCCAGGGCGTGGAGGTCGTGCACGCCGTGGCCGACGGGGTGACCATGGCGGATGTCATCCCGCCCGACGCCGACGTGCCGCGCGGCGTGCTGGCGCAGTTCTTCCAGCTCACCGACGCCGTCAACTACGGCGGCCAGGAGCAGCCCCTGTTCGCCATCCAGGTGACCGACCTCGCCGACGGCGTCTTCGTCGGCTTCGCCTACAACCACGCGCTCTCCGACGGCACGGCCTTCTGGGACTTCGTCAACTTCTGGGCCGCCCTCGCGCGCGCCAGGCTCGGCCTCGCGGAACCGCCCCCGGCGCCGAAGCCTTCTTTCGAGCGCTGGTCGCCCGACGGCGGTGCGGCGGGGCCGGCGGTGCTGCCGTGCGCCGACGTGTCGGAGCTCATCGAGCGGGCGCCCCCGCTGCAGCTGCGCGAGCGGATGCTGCACTTCTCCGCTGACTCCCTGGTGGCGCTCAAGGAGCGCGCAAGGAAGGAGCTCCTGGCCGCCGGCGACGCGGACGGCGCCGCCGCGCTGACGCGGTTCCAGGCGCTCTCCTCGCTACTCTGGCGCTGCATCACCCGCGCGCGGCGGATGGCGCCGGAGCAGGAGACCACGTGCCGCGCCGCCATCAACAACCGCGGGCGGCTCCGGCCGCAGCTCCCGCAGGAGTACTTCGGCAACACCATCTACGCCATCGGGACCGAGCCGGCGCGCCCAGACGACCTGCTCGCGCGCGGGCACGGCTGGGCGGCGGCGGCCGTGGGGCGGGCCGTGGCGGCGCACACGGACGCGTCCATCAGGGCGCGCGTGGCGGCGTGGACGGCCAAGCCCATGGTGTACACACACCGCTTCTTCGACCCCACGGGCACCATGATGGGCAGCTCGCCGCGGTTCGACATGTACGGCTGCGACTTCGGGTGGGGGAGCCCCGTGGCGGCGCGCAGCGGCGTGGCCAACAAGTTCGACGGCAAGACGTCGCTCTACCCCGGCCGCGAGGGCGGCGGCAGCATCGATGCCGAACTCACGCTGTCGCCCGAGAACATGGCGGCCCTCGAGGAGGACGAGGAGTTCTGGGCCGCCGTGACACCAGACGCGCCCGTGCCGGCGCCGGCGCCAGAGAAGGAAGCCACTTGAATCTTCCATGCATGTCAACACTCTGCTCTGCTGCTTGTCAATTTTTATTTTATTTTATTTGTGATTGCTTGACACAATAGTAACATGCTCTAATTCTTGGCTTTGAATGACAACAAGTGAAAGATGTTGGATTTGTGACAAGAAATTTGCTCAGATTTGAATTTATTTATTTTTTTGTTGCAAGAAGCTCGGATTTGATTTGACCGAGGCTTCCTTCCTTCCCACAAACTAAAATGCCACATCTTTGAAATTTGGTGAGTATTATTCTCTCGGATACAAAGAAGTGTCAGTGCCAGGAACAAGACAATAGGTAGCTTTTATAACACAAGAATAGCCAGCTAAAGATGGATACACCAAAGACAATAGGTCACTTTTATACCACATGGGGCAGAAGAACCAACTTGAATCGCGGAGAACAGGTAGCTCCGACAGTGAACTTGTCGAACCATTCAACCATACGTGCTGTAGTCATCGCGGTATTCAATATGTCACTTTGTCATATCTGCCTCGCTGCGGGGGCGAGGACTGAAATAAGAAAATAATGAGTTTGGCAAGATGACTTCTGTTAAGAAAAAAGAATGATATTTTGGACATGTAGTCAAACCTACCTTTATGTGAGCATTGCAACCCACAACCTATATTGCTAATCGACAAGCTTAATGTACATGAGATGGGGATCTTAATTAGGGGAAGAAGATGAACGTGAAGAATATTGATTTCGGAGAGGAGAAATGGAGAACACAAAAAATTGATATTTTAAGGCCTCATTCGGTTTGGAGGAAACCAAAACGTAGGAATTAGGAGTAGTATAGGAATTTGATAGGATGACATATGCCATCCTAAGAAATTGTATTTGCCTCGCTCCTATGCAAATGAGGTTTGAGTGGATGTGTAGATTCCTCCAAAAACACAGGAAATGGATGGTATTCCCATCCTACAAACCAAAAAAAAAATAGAGATTTAAAACACACAATCAGTTGAATGTTTGTAAATATGTAGTCCATTGCATTTGTAAAAAAAGCATATGTTTAAGATAACTGTTCAAGGTTCTAAAATAGAGAAATAAGAGAGACGAGGAACGTCCTGGCTCCTCAGAGCTCAGCGAAATCTGGCCGTTCATCTTGTTTTCGAGGCGCATGACAGCCGTCGGATTTGCCTCCTGGAAGACCTTGGCCGTCGGATCCAACATTGACACTGTCGCAATGAATTTGTGGTTTTCTCTTACTCTGGGATTTCGGCTGTATCTGGCTGGCCTGTGGGGTCTGTGCTTCGTGGGCCGTCTTTATCAGTGGCCGTAGCTAGGTGGGTATCAGGTGCATGTGTTTTTCGGTGGGATGGTCGTGCCACCGCTTGTAAATTTGATGCCCCGCAGAGGGCATTATTGAGATTTCGCAGAGCCTCGCGCCTCGTGGCTTCGCCCCCGATCGCTGAGATGGCTAGGGTTCCTGTCGCCCCGTCTCACCTCTCTGTCTCTCTCGCTCGCGTCTTTCTCCCGATCTACTTTCTGCCGCCTGTTCTCCCCACCGACCCCGGCCAGCTCCAACTAGCTGCCCCGCGCGCCGTACAAGACCGATACGGTCTCGCGCGACCAGCCGACCACCCGCCTTGGGGAGGAGGTGGAGGAAGATCAACGACTCACTGCGCCGCCACCCCATGTCCTCACCGGCAAATCGGGAGCCGTGGTGTTGAAGAGGCGCCTGGAAGCTAGGTAATCTCCTCCCTCGCTCAGGCCGTCAACTGCTGCTCCTCACCTCTTCTACTTCGCAGTGGCGGCGTTGCTCCGACCGGGCACGAGGATCTGTTCGCCGCCGTGGACAGGCCGCTCCAGTTCGCGCAGACTGCCGCCGTCCTGGAGGTACAACCACCCGCCAGCAACATGCCAGATCTCGCTTCGCTTTTTTTTCTCTCGATCTGTTTGTTTCTGAGCTTTGCATTCTTCTGTGTGTTTCTGCCAGATCCTCTACGGGCTCGTCGGGCTGGTGGTCGCCAGTGTCGGCCACACTGCCGCAGCTCAGGTCGCGGCTCTCCATCACATGGGGCAATTTTAGTCCCCATGGTGTATGCGTATGTTCTTCTTGCTGCCTGCATACTTAATCCTCTGTATCCTTTGTATTGTTGGTTGGCTTTGCAGGCCAGGACACATTTCTGGGGAGCTCCTTGGTCAGTCTATCACGAGGTATGTAACTTCACTAAGATCATGCATGCTGCTTATAAGCTAGGGATTACAGTTCCTCAGATTAACTGTATTCGAGCCGTGAGACACCACTTTTGCTGTTAGAATAATGCATTGCAAGTATGATTCTGACATATGGATGTTGCTGTCCCAACGTTGAATTTCAAGATACTCAGGGCTGGAATTTCCCACAAAAGTGTTGTCGTTTAATTCACTTCGTGTGTATCATCGGGGTGGTATTGAGTGAACTAGAAGTGAAAGGCTCTAATATGTGTGCATTAGCTACAACTGTATATTTTTCAATCATGCACTCTGTTCTCTTAATGATTAATTGCAAACTAGACGGATCAGGGCAATAATGCTCATGTACTAGAGCAGAACACTAGAAACTTGAATGGAAAGAACCTTTGAGGCAAGGGATTATTGAGGAATTATGCTGCATATTGTTGTTATAACTCCTACAGGTTGCCAAAGTAATAGCATATGGTCCATGGTCTTCTTAAAGTGCAATGATTCTGATTATCTCATCACTTGATTGATATGAATGAATGGTCAATTCTGTAGTTTTTTATGGTGCTGGGATGTGCGTTAGATGCATCATCCCAAGTGGCGGGAGGATCCCATGCTGCGTGCTCGTTCCTGGATGCAGCACGCTGCTGGAGCACCGGAGTGAGCGGCGGGTCGAGGTGGTCATGGCCGACCGCGCGCTTGCCGGCGCCACCCGTGGGTGCTCCCCTTGGATACGTGCTTTCTTACATCTCCTGACACACTGTCCTCGTCCGCCGGTGTACAGGTCCGTCCTTCTTACTCTAGCAGCAGACACTGGAGTAGTTATGCATCTATGATTTTCCGCTGCTTCTACACCATTGTGTGTTCCATTAGTAGCTTGTGTATGGTATTATAATTAGTTCACACCATTGGTTAATTTTAACTTGAGAGGGGCCAGTAGAGTATTGTAATATTGGTCCCAAAGATCTAAGATTGATTGAGTTGCTCTTTATATTATAGTAACTTCAGTTCCTTTATATTCCAAAAGAAAAGGCATCGAGTAGCAATAAAACTTATGACCTATATGGCACATCCACTGATTTCTTTAATTTGTTGCTCAGTTAGCTTGATGTGCTTACCTGCTCTTGTGATTATCCACTTGAAGCAATGAAGGTGATGTGGATCCTAAGCCCCATTCTATATGTTCTGATTCTGAGTTTACATCTGGCTACATGTCAGGTAATAGAAATAAATTTTAGTTGCTTTATGCCTCAATTTTGTTCGTACCATGTTCTTTAGATGAGTACAATTATCAATCTCCATGATATCAAAATCTGTACCTCTTCCTGATTTAGATTCAGTTTAGCTATTTACCATGGTTCCATATCTTATGGATCAAAGAAATCCTATTTTGAGGTGAGAGGGAGAGGTTCAAGACGAAGGATGAGATTTCTATTTGATGTCGGGATAGAGTAGGACAATCCATTGCATAGTTGTTTGCTTACAACAAGTGGATTACGAGTCTATTCGGGTCATAGTCGTTCGATGCTTGCACAGTGTACATCTTGAATAATGTTTGTGCTTACATATGTGTCCTTCTATTGTTATTTTTGGTTGACCAAAGTGTAGGTCTGATCCAGTGACAACAACAGTGCAGGGTGCATGAGAAGGCCTACATATTTCTGAAAAGAGCACGCCGTTGCCATCGACGGGAGAAGCGCACGCTGCTGCTCATGCGGCTACTCCGTCAGGGTCACCCATTGCCCGGCCGTCCTCGCGCTGTGCGTGCACTCAGGTGTGACATCCCAGGTTCCTCTATCTCACATGCACACATACGCACACAGCTCTGATCCCCCTTTTCTGCTTTTCCATACAGCAAACAAACGAAGTTGTCGATGCAGTGAGAGCTTCGTGTCGCGTCTACCTGTTGGTGGTGCTAATGTGAGGATTTCAATGTCTCCCTCACTCTATATGCATGTATCTTTCTTGGTCCCAGTCCCCTTTTTGCTATTAGTTCATCCCTGTCATGATCACTAAGGTTATTCTTGGTTTTGTAGTTGTGGATTGCTATGGAGAATGATTGCCCTGATTAATTAGTATTTAGATGTACTATCCCAGACCTCAGATGGATTAGTTTTGAGGTACTTTTTTGAGTTAGAGAATTGTCAATCCATGCATATGTTAACATTTAGATGAAATGATACATATTTTTGCATTTTAGGTTGTATATTTCAGATGCTGGAGCTGAGAGAGCACTTCAATGTCACTGCTAATGTTGGGTGCTGCTTTGGTATGCCTCTTTTTCTCATGTTCCTTTGTTAGTTTTTTTGCTTATATGATGCTCCCTTTTATTCCGTCAGAAGGAATTTCAGCTAGGATATGAACACAAGAAGGCTTGAGCAAAACACTCTTGTGTTGCTCAAGGGCTTGGTTAATGAGCGCGACAGTAAGAGGTGTGGGAAATTAATTGTGAGGAGGCTAGCTTTATGCTTTTAAAATCTGCTGCATATGTGTGAATTTTTTCCTTGCTACCCATGCTGCCAGAGAAATCTCTAGCTATTCTTTCAGATTATATGACCTGCTTCCATTTCTTCTATATGCACAAATTATTTTTCATCGTTGATGTACAGTTCTGGATTGTCAGTAGTTGATCCATGTGGAGGTAAGAAATTTTGTCTGGTGTTTCTTGATACATCAATTCATGAGTATTTGCAGCTATATACACCCCATGTTTTTTTCTCATGTTATTTACAATTATGCTTTTTGGCTGTCAGTTATAGCGATGGAATCTCAGGCCTAGGCACATGGCATATCAGGGTATGATGGTCTTGGTTGTGTCTTGGATGAAAGGTAAGAATTAGACATGGCATATTGCATACTCTTTTATGATGAATACTGATAATAAGGTCTGATCACAACTACAATTTGTTATGCTCCAAATACTGGTACATATTATTATGTATAGAGTTACATGAAAAGGTCTAACATTAAGAGGCTTATGTATTTTGCTTTACTTTTATGTTGCTGAAAGCTTAGGTAATGATATACTAATCTATAATCCTGAAATAAGAACTTAGGGGGGAAACCGGGCTCTCTCAGCGTTTAGGGAGATCTGGCCGTCCATCTGTCTTTTTGATGCAATGAATAGTACTCTGCTCGTTCGTGCCACCGGTTGTAAAATTGGGTGCCCACCGAGGGCATTTCTAACATTTCACCTGGTTGGATAAATATCCAATAGCAACACTGGGCTGGAACCCTAGCCTCCCCTCCTGCCCAATCCTCTATTCCTCGCCCCCTCCGCCTCTTCCGCTCATGCCACGGTTGCCGTCAAGGACCTATCGCCCGTGCCGCCGCTTCCCCGTCGATCTCGTGCGTCATGCTTCGGGAGGAGAGAAAGCCCACGTTACTGCTCCCGGCGGAGCGCGCCGTCACGCCGTCGATGCGAGGAGGCCAGGCGGAGCGCGCCGTCGTCGCCACCACTCATTCGCGCCTCCTCCTATGTCTTCCCATGCTCGCTCTCCCCCCTTCCCAGCCGCCACTCGCTTCCTCTCCTTCCCTCGCGTCGCCGCCCAGTTGGCGTCACCCAGCCGCAGCCGCCTCGCGTTGCTGCTATCGCGATGAGGCCGTCGTCGAGCTCGCCCCTCGCCATCGCTGGGAGGGCGTTGATGAGCTCGGTGAGCGCCAAGCCATCGTCCTCATGTCGACCTGCCCCTCCCGGTCCGCTTGGCAGCCGGACATGCTTCACCTCCTCCGCCTCGGTCCTCAAGTGGAAGGCGATGGTGTTACTCAGAGATTTCTTAAGCTAGAATAGCAATATTCAGTTTGGATTAAAATAGTTAGGTCTATCTCAAAAGTCACGGTTGTAATGCCTTGATAAAAAAAAAATCTGTTCATACTATATATTATTTTCCTTCTTTAGTCACTTTCTACAAATGAAAACTCCCCTTTATTTTGCAGGAAACAAGAGAGGAAAAAGTAGTACCAATCTCATGGTGCGCAGTTTAATCTCTTGCTTGATTGTATTCAAGGAATTATGGCCACATTATTTCTTGCTTGGCTGTTTGTGAGGAATTACAATGACCTTTATAATTTTATTCCTGGTATGGATTGTTCATTGCTATTCTATTATTTTTCCTAATATTATCTGGATGTTCATTGCATAATCCATTTGCTTTTCAGCCATAAGATAAGAAAGATGAGTTGAAAATCATTTGACAAAACTTGAAAATATTTTTAAACAGATTTTGGTCCATTGGATGGTCTCTTGTCAGCTTCATTATGGGAAGAATTTTGATGGATAATACACATTTGGTAGTTGGTACTACCTCCAATCCATAATAAGTGTCGCAGTTTTGAACACTTATTTTGGACCGGAGGGAGTACTAATTTTGACCACTTTGTGCATTTAAAGTTTACTACAACTGAAGAGAAACTTTGCCCTGTATTTGCCATCTGTGGTTATGGATCTAGACCAGTGAATCAATAAATTTAAAGATTATCTATCCATGGAATATAAGATCCCTTTTCAGTAACCATTTCTTATTTCTTGAAGAAAAGGGATCTTACATTTGGTAATATTCTGTTGATCCTACGTATCATATGACTAATTTGTTGATGGTCATGTTCTATCATGTATCTTTGTAAAGAATTGGCAAACTATTTATCTGCTTGCTGCCACACAAGGAAAAATTGTTTTGCTTGACATGAAGGAGAAGAGAAAAATGGAAGGGATAAATTAATGATCTGCCCAGTGTCTATGTTGACTTTCCAACACGTATACATGCACATATCAAGATAATTTTAGCCATCTTTTTTTCTTCTCAAACGGTAATATGGTAGTATTTTTTGTGCTCTTTGTCATTTAGTTTAAATCTATGCAGTTACAAGCGCATCTTCAGTTTAGAGGAAGCAAACCAGATTCGATAGGCTAACCCTAGAGCATCAGTAAATTGACATTTGCAGATAGGACCAGTGAAATGGATAGCATGTTTTCTGTTTGGCTAATGTATTGCTTGTGCTTTTCTTCTGGTCATTTCCTGTGTATGTTTTGTGCGGAGAAATGTTTCATCTATACTATATATGAGGATTGAGGAGTTAGTGTCAGTTCATGTAGGATCATTTTCAGCTTTATGAGGGTCATTTAAGTTGTCATTCTGCGTGCTGAGGATGGATTTATCCTTATTCATTCCTAAGCATCCTAAGCAATGTAGTTATTCACTCTGTATTTGAATTGTTAATATTTTATTTGTAGGCCACGAATACATAGTGCTTAATGTCATCTCAATTTTTCTTATGTTCCAGCTCCACTATTAGTGTTGTTAAGCTGCTGAGAATAGAAATCAATATAGTAGGAATACAGTTCAAATTGGTTCATTAATTTTGTAAGCTAAGTTGAGGTTTTCATTGCTTTGGTCATACAGTTTTTTAAACTATATACCAGAAGAATAGGGTACTGCCGTACCCATGAGCACATAAAGCAGCTCATTCCTGCCTTCTAAGAAATTATGTAATTGACTGTTCACATTGGTTGTAAGTCGTTGCTAGACACAGAGTTGTACATTTTTCAGTTAGGTTTTTGCAAATCTAACTATTTTCAACAAGGCATCTCTCCTTTTGGAACACGAACACTCAACCAGGGTACGCTACGCCCCTCTCATGGTCCTTTCATTTTTTTCCTTAGTTGGGTTCAGAGATGATTGCACAATAAATTTTCATTGCAGTTCTCTAATCTTTTGAACTTGTTAGAAGTTTTCTAAAATCCAATTGTTTGTTATTTTTGGTGCTTTTCAGGTGACCCATTGCAGTTCAGAGATGGTTTATATGAATTGTTTATGATCTAGGCCGCTACCAAACACCTCCGGAGAGTAGTATACTATTTCTACATTTACCAACACTTGAGTCCTTGCTCACATGGATTACATATTCCTATAGAAAATAGATTACTTTGCTAATAAAGTTTTGATGAGTCTGGCTAGATTCTTTGCTCACACGGATTAGATATTCCTATAGAGAATAAATTTCTTTGCTAAAAAGTATTGATGAGTATGGCTACAGGAGATAGCGATTCTTTTGTAGCTCTTGAGTTTGCAACTTATGCAAGGTTTTGGCTTTACCCTTTTTTTGGGGGAAATATCATCCTTTCTGCACTTTATTCCCTCAAGATAAACTGCGTGATGGGATGAGTATGCATACAACACAACCATTGAACCAATGTAACCATTGTTGTTTTTATGAACAACGTAAATTTGCATCCCTTCCAATAAATTGGTAGGCTATCTGCAAGATTTAGAAACTATCTATCCATGTAAGTTGTTTACTTTGGCCTGCAAATTTCTATAATTGTGCCACATATTTGTTCATTTGTTGTTTTCTAATTATTTTCACTTGATTTCTATAAATGGGGATTTTTTTTACACTGACCTCTACCCATTAGATGTGTGCTCTAGGTGCACACCTTCCAAGTGTATATCCTGGACTTGATGCCTGGAGGTGAAACGAGTAAGTCGATCCGCTGACCTGTGACAACCTTCAAAATGCTTTTGCCCCTTGTGCTTCAGTTTCGGTCAAGGCGATATCCGTGTGTAGAGGGTCATAAAGCTTTGGTGCCATGGTTATTTTGTTTGTATATATGTAAACTAGCTTTTCAATCTGTTGACATCTACACGTTCGTGTCTGTAGTCTATCATCTGATATACTCATGAACCTCATCCATGTCAATATGCCTGCTCGGGTCTATGATCAATGTGTGATATCGTTGTGTGCTCTCTTGTGCATTATCCTGTTATGATTCATATGGTTTCTGCTTTTCTGAGCCTATCATTCTCCATATGATCAACGACAACCAATGCAGTACTCCATATGTTTCTAACAACATCATATATCTTGCGCAGGAATGTAATGATCTCCAGGTCGCTTTGCCGCTTCTTGCTTGTCGCCGTCATCGTCCCTTTGGCACGTCTCCCGCCAATCGCCTTCCTCCCACTGCGCCTTTCATGTTTGGCTATTATCTTGCTGCTTTTCTTACCTGTATCTAAAAAAACTTGTACTTCCGACTTCCTTGACATTTTAGTACCCTTTGGGCTACTTTCCTATCTCTCTTAGAATATACCAATTACTCAACTAGAACATTCAAATGCATTGGAAATATTCATGTCAATAATCTAAAAAAGTGCTCCATGAAATTGCCTTTCCTTCTGATTCGTAGAACAATTCCTGAACCTTGTACTGGATGCCAAAGAAGTAGTTACCACATATGTGTTGAGTTAATTGTCAAGCTAGCATCGGAGATACCTGTAGAGCATATTTATGATCATCCAGTTACGTTGTGACTTTTGATAGCACATAAGGTATTCCTCCGGTATCCGGAAGTTGCATAATCTCATAGTCAAAGGAAGGAATATGTATATGCCATGAAGAAAGCTATAGCAATAAAACTGAACGATCAATATACTAAGCTAACGGATGGGTCATGTCCATCACATCATTCTCCTAATGATGTGATCCCATTCATCAAATGACAACACATGTCTATGGTTAGGAAACTTAACCATCTTTGATTAACAAGCTAGTCTAGTAGAGGCTTACTAGGGACCCGGTGTTTTGTCTATGTATTCACACATGTATCAAGTTTCTGGTTATACAATTCTAGCATGAATAATAAACATTTATCATTATATAAGGAAATATAAATAACAACTTTATTATTGCCTCTAGGGCATATTTCCTTCATTTGGAATATTGAAAAATTTAGGAAAATAAGAAGTAGTCCAAAAAGTGCACGAGGAGGCGACAAGCCATGGGGGCGCGCCCTACCCCCCTGGGCGCGCCTCCCTGGCTTGTGGCCACCTCGTGTGCGCTCTGGACTCCGTTTTCTCCCAGAATACTTCTTTTGCATGATAAAAATTCATTATATAATTTCCTGAAGGTTTTGATCACCATATCATGACAATATCCTCTGTTCTTGTTTCAAGCTGTTTCTGTAGCAGATTTAGAGCAAGACGTCTTCGCAAGATTCAGATGGAGAGTGCTATATTTCCCATTATACAGCGGATCCAAAGATCTTTGGGGAAATTTACTCGTACCTATGGTCTACGGAGGAAGAGCAAGATTCCAACCCGGAGGAGGAGCAATATTTCGAAATGGATAAAACAAGGAACGATAGCTCTGATGAGGATGAAGATCCACTGCCTCAACCTGGAGATATGCACGTGGAATTCAAGAAGTCAAGCCTCCCTAAAGTCCAATCTATCCCATCCCATTTTTTGCAGGACAGTAAGGCGGCATTATGCAAAAAGATACTAATGCTTGAGCTCGAGAATGATGACTTAAGGGAGGAATATTTTAGCCTCAGACGCAAGCTAGAGAAGAAGAATGCTACAACTCCATCATCACCATCTCCGAAGAAGGAAACTTGAGTACATGGGTATGGGCACTCCCCTTGGCTTGTGCCAAGCCTGGGGGAGATGCCTCGGTATCGTTTCACCATCACATCCTTACCTTTTTATTGTTTTTCGTAGTTCAATCCTTTTGGTTATATCTTGGTTTAGTGGAATAAAAGTTTTTAGTATGATCTAGTTTGAGTTTTACTTTGTGTCCCTCTATGTAATCAAGTCCAAGAGTTATATAATAAAGATTAGTTTTGAGTTGAGGGCTTTGCTTTCTTGCTATGATCTTGAGAAAAAGGAATAAAAAGGGAAATAAAAATATTATATAATAATCTGATGGAAAGTGATGACTTCACATATAAGAAGTATGTCGCATGAAATTTGTTGAGGGTTGACAAACATAGTTTTGGTCATTGTTGCAATTAATAGGAAGTAATAAAGAAAGAGAGGTCTCATATATAAATACACTATCTTGGACATCTTTTGTGATTGTGAGCACTCAATAAAATATTATATGCTAATAAGTTGATGTTGGACAAGGAAGACAACATAATGGGTTATGTTTTCTTATATCCGAATAGAAGTTATATTGTCATGGATCCCCCAACATGTTGAGCTTGCTTCTCACCCTATGCTAGCCAAATCTTCTGCACCAAGTAGAGATACTACTTGTGCATCCAAAATCCCTTAACCCAGTTTTGCCATGAGAGTCCACCATACCTACCTATGGATTGAGTAAGATCCTTCAAGTAAGTTGTCATCGGTGCAAGTAATAAAAATTGCTCTCTAAATATGTATGATCTTTTAGTGTGAGGAAAATAATCTTTATACGAACTTGTGATATGGAAGACATAAAAGCGGCGGACTGCATAATAAAGTTCTTTATCACAAGCGACAATATAAAGTGACGTTCTTTTGCATTAAGATTTTGTGCATCCAACCATAAAAGCGCATGGCAACCTCTGCTTCCCTCTGCGAAGGGCCTATCTTTTATTTTACTTTCTACCTTTATACGAGAGTCATGGTGATCTTCACCTTTCCTTTTATATTTTCTCTTTTTGGCAAGCATTATATGTTGGGGAAGATTCAGATATATATATCCACTCGGATGTAGGTGTTCATAAAGTATTATTGTTGAAGTTACCTTTGAGGTAAATGGTTGGGAGGCGAAACTATAAGCCCCTATCTTCCTATGTGTTTAATTGAAACTTTGAGCTCATAAGTATCGGGTGGCTGTTAGCAATTATGAAAGATTAAATGATGGTTAAGTATGTGAACTTGCTAAATAAAAGCTCTTACATTGACTCTTTCCGATGTTATGATAAATTGCAATTGCTTCAATAACCGAGATCATAGTTTGTTAGTTTTCAATAAAGTTTTTGATTCATACTTTACCTTGTCAAAAAATTATCACTTTAGCATGAGAAATAATATGACGATATATGTTGCTGTTCTAAAGATGATCATGATGCCCTCATGTCCGTATTTTATTTTATCGACACCTCTATCTCTAAACATGTGGACATGATTATCGATTTTGGTTTTCGCTTGAGGACAAGCGAGGTCTAAGCTTGGGGGAGTTGATACGTCCATTATGCATCATGTTTTTATATCGATATTTATTGCATTATGGGCTGTTATTTCACATTATGGTATAATATTTATGCCTTTTCTCTCTTATTTTACAAGGTTTACACAAAAAGGGAGAATGCCGGCTGCTGGAATTCTGGACTAGAAAGGAGCAAATCTGAGATACCTATTCTGCACAACTCCAAAAGTCCTGAAATTTTACGGAGAATTATTTTAGAATATATAAAAAATATTGGGCGAAGAAACTACCAGAGGGGACCCACCAGGTGGCCACAAGCCTGGGGGGCATGCCCTACCCCCAGGGCGCGCCCCTAGGGCTTGTGGGCTCCGTGGCCATCGTCTGGTGCCCCTCTTCTGCTATGAAATGTTTTGACCTGGAAAAAATCATAAGGAAGCTTTCGGGACGAAGCGCCGCCATTTCGAGGCGGAACCTGGGCAGAAGCAATCTAGGGCTCCGGCGGAGCTATTCTGCCTGGGAAACTTCCCTTCGGGATAGGGAAATCGAAGCCATCGTCATCACCAACGATCCTCTCATCGAGGGGGGGAGGTCAATCTCCATCAACATCTTCACCAGCACCATCTCCTCTCAAAACCTAGTTCATCTATTGTATTCAATCTTTGTCCCAAAACCTCAGATTGGTACCTATGGGTTGCTAGTAGTGTTGATTACTCCTTGTAGTTGATGCTAGTTGGTTTATTTGGTGGAAGATCATATGTTCAGATCCTTAATGATATTCAATACCCCTCTGATCTTGAACATGAACATGCTTTGGAGTAGTTATGTTTGTTCCTGAGGAAATGGGAGAAGTCTTGGTATAAGTAATCATGTGAATTTGGTATTCGTTCGATATTTTGATGAGATGTATGTTGTCTTTCCTCTAGTGGTGTTATGTGAACATTGACTACATGACACTTCACCATTATTTGGGCCTAGGGGAAGGCATTAGGAAGTAATAAGTAGATAATGGGTTGCTAGAGTGACAGAAGCTTAAACCCTAGTTTATGCGTTGCTTCGTAAGGGGCTGATTTGGATCCACATGTTTCATGCTATGGTTAGATTTATCTTAATTCTTCTTTCGTAGTTGTGGATGCTTGCGAGAGGGGTTAATTGTAAGCGGGAGGCTTGTCCAAGTAAGGACAGCACCCAAGCACCGGTCCACCCATATATCAAATTATCAAAGTAACAAACACGAATCATATAAGCATGATGAAAACTAACTTGACAATAATTCCCATGTGTCCTCGGGAGCGCTTTGCTTTATATAAGAGTTCGTCCAGGCTTATCCTTTGCTAAAAAAGGATTGGGCCACCTTACTGCACCTTTGTTACACTTGTTACTTGTTACCCATTACGAATTATCTTACCACCAAACTATCTGTTACCGATAATTTCAGTGTGTGCAGAGAATACCTTGCTGAAAACCGCTTGTCATTTCCTTCTGCTCCTTGTTGGGTTCGACACTCTTACTTATCGAAAGGACTATGATAGATCCCCTATACTTGTGGGTCATCAATATTCTCAATAATCACACTCCTAGGAACAAAGTTAAAGAACTCATTCATACGAGAGGGTTCTTTTATTAATTCAACAAAGTTGAGGTGAACGCTAATCATCTTAAGATCTACATTGTTGCTACAAGAAGCGGCACCCTTGTTATTAGGAGTTTGGGTAGATTTCTTGCTAGGAGTAGTTTTTTCAATAGTTTTAGTGGAAGAAAAAGCCGTGCTCAGATTATTAAAAATTTCTTCTAACTTATCAATCCGAGCCGGACTTTCCACTACCCTTTCATTAGTTATGGGTTGTTTCTCTTTTAGTATTTTTATAGCATCTCCTACCTTTGAACCGATTCAATTAGCAAGATCGTGAATCCTTTTATCTATATTTTCAACATGTTCTTTGGTAAGCATTTTCTTTTCAATAGCATCTATCCTTTGCATGACATGCTCAAGAGTTAAAACTGTTTCATTGATAATGATAGGTGGAGATCCCACTAAACTTCACAAATGTGACGCCCCCGGCCCGATCGTGCACTAATCATACACGCAAATGCACACGATCAAGCCTAAGGACTCACAGGAAGATATCACAACACAACTCTAAAACATAAATAAAGTCATACAAGCTTTATATATTACAAGCCAGGGGCCTCGAGGGCTCGAATACATAAGCTTGCGTACAAGCGTCAGCGGAAGCATCAGATATCTGAATACAGATATGAAACAGAAACAGAAAGGCCTTTAGAAAGGCGGGGCAAGATAAAACACTACGATCGAAAGGCGAAGGCCTCCTGCCTGGGACCCTCCGATCCTACTCCTGGTCGTCAGTCAACTCGTAGTAGTATCCATCCTCTGGGTAGTAGTAGTAGCGATCGTCGGGGCATCTGCCTCAGGGGGCTCCGTCCTCTGGTCACGTCAAACTGATATGGGGAGAAAAGGAAAACAAAGCAACCATGAGTACTCAGAAGTACTCAGCAAGCAAGGATCTACACTAGATATGCAACATTGTCAAAGGGAGGCTGTATATGTGGACTGGGCTGCAGAAATGCAAGAATAGAGAGAAGGCCTAGTCCTATCGAAGACTAGCATCTTCAGCGGTCTTGCAGCATTAGAAGAGAGTAGAACAGTACAATATAATGTAGCAGTATCATTAAGTCTCAACCTCACCCAGAGATCCTTTCTCGACTCCCTGCGAGAAAGCAATCCCAGAGCCATACAGTCATCAACCTCGTCCTGAGATCCCTTCTCGACTCCCTGCGAGAAGCAATCTCAGAGCCATAGTATCCAAGTATCCAGTTCTAAAATTGTATCAATCAGGATACAACTCCGAGTGTCCTTTACCGTAGGACAGGCTATCGATAGAAGTTTTCTTCCCTGCAGGGGTGCACCAACTTATCCAACACGCTCGATTAACTCCGGCCGGACACACTTTCCTGGGTCATGCCCGGCCTCGGCCAAACGACACATCGCAACCCTACCTACAGCTCAGCAGAGAGGTCGCCGCCGGTCTACATCCTAAGCGCAAGGGGGTCTTGGCCATCGCCCCTCGCCCTCCGGGTCGTTGCGCACATGGCTCAGATCCAAGCACCACCGAAATGGCGCTAATCACTCCATGCCGCACTGCTGAACTGGACGTCTGACAGAGCTTTCGGCTGATGCATACGATGCAGAACGCCCATACTATGCCCACGTGATGGTTAGTGCTATCAGACCAGAGGCCTGCTCGGATCAAATATCCAAATCGTTAGGACTAGGGGCTTGCGGTAACGAGCAGAGACTCACGAAAGATGTGACCCCGTCGCCCCGTCTCGAGGACTTGCTGCAAGGGTTAAGAATGCCCGGCCGAGCCTCGTATTCAGCACTCGGGCACCATACAGGCACCCGTCTTCACAACACTCGCCTCTCAGGCGCACGCGGGTACCCCTCAGGGCCGACCCGCCTATCCAAGTAACAGTGTAAAGTACAAGTATCCGTGTGTCCATAACATCAGGGGAATCCGAGGTATCACCCTCGTTGGATTCCTACTCGATGTCTCCGTCAAGGTGAACTCGGAGGAATCACCCTCACTGGGTTCACACTTGATGTGTTGCACGACAGCGTCGTTACCGGAAGTGGTGAAGGAGGAATCACCCTCGATGACCACGACCAAATAGCTACTCTACAGAGTTAACATCAGGAGTGCTACAAGAGGTTTCACCCTCGGCACTCGATAGTAACGCTGCAGTGTCATTACAACTAAGGGGGGTGATGTGCGGTGTCGGGGCCTGGTCTTCAATTCCCGTTGATCGGGTCTTCTGACGATCCAGCGCGGCAGTCGGGATAAGTGGGGTCACTGATAGGTCTCTACCCAGCCTATACTAAGCAGTTTAGGATATGCAGGTAATTATCAACAGCAGGCTACAGTAAACAGGCTATGCATCAGAATAGGTAAAGCAGTAGCAGCAGCAATTCTAATGCAAGCATGAGAAATAGAATGGGCGATATCGGTATGCTCAAGGGGGTGGGGGGCGTGCCTCGTTGCTCGACGGTCAAAGGGCAAGGTTGTCAATGGTGTCTTCGGGCTCCGGAGCTGCGTCGGTCTCGGGGACGACGTCGAGGTCGGGGGCTATCGAGAGAGAAGAGGGGGAGGAAACAGTATAAATATAGAGCAAACATAAGCAACACGGAGCAGGCCATGCTAACATGCAGTGCAGGGCTGCCTGAAGACATGTCCAAGTCATTTAGTTATTTTAGGAATTTGTTTGGAATTATTTCATTAAGGTCATACACTATTCATTTATCTGAAACAGGTAAAAAGTTGCATGTTCAGATAGTTAGAGGCATCTAACAGGTATGTGGGTAGCGTATTCGGATCCGTCTCATTTTTCTGATCATTTTTCATATATAAATTATTTTCATCGGAGTTACGGATTAAAAGATATGATTTTCTAAAGTTTTTATCAATTTCTGGAATTTAATTATTTATTTAAATTAAACATTATCCGAAACAGTAAAAGGTGACATCATCATGACGTAAAGCTGACGTCAGCAGTCAACAGGGGGCCGGCCAGGTCAAACCTGACCAGTGGGCCCCACGTGTCATTGACTGGACTAATTAACAGAGTTATATTAACTAATCTAATCCTAATCAGCTAGCGGGACCCACCTGTCAGTGTCTTATACTAATTATAATTAGTTTAAAATTTGATTAGGGTTAATCAGGCACTCGGGCCCGCAGGTCAGTGACAGGAGCTGCCCAGTCAGCAGCGCTGACCGGGTCAAATGGGCAGTGGGGCCCCTCGGTCAGCGGCACAGGGCGGGGCCCGAGGCTGCCACGTCGGCAGGCCGGCCGGAGCGCCCCGGCGGGTGCCAGGGACGGCGGCAGAGCGCCGGCGAGCCGCGGGTTTCGCCTGTGGCCGGCCATTTGCGACGCCGCGGGCACCGTTGGGACCGCGCGAGCGCCGCGGTTCGGCTGGAGGTGGTGGCCGGGCCGGGGAGTGGCCGGAGCAGGGCCAGCGGCGAGCAGGGCGGAGCAAAGCTCCGGTGAGCGATGCGGGTGACGACTCGGTGCGAGTTAGCGCGTGATCTGGGCGTCGTTCGATGCAGCGAACTACGGCGGTTCGAACAGAGCGAGTGCGGCATCAAGACGGCGACCGAAATGGCCGGGCGACGAGCGACCGCGGCGGCCGGAGCATGCGTATGCGGCGGAACAGCTACGGCTACCGAGCGGGCGAGCAGAGAGCAGGGGAGGAAGGGGGGAGCCTCACAGTGGTTGTCGCCGTGTACGCGTGCTCGGGGGAGGGCCGGTGCAGCCGTTGGCGAAGAAGATCGCCGGCGGGGATCTGAGAAGGGGGCGGAGCAGCTGCAGTGGAGAAGGGCCCCCGGGCGTCGAATGGTGGTGCGGGGCGACATAGTCGTGCGTGACAGAGCCGCCGGACAACACGGCGGCGCGAACAGGCGACGGTGGCCACGCCTACCACGGCCCCTTGGACATGGCCGCGTTGGGTGCGGTGGGGAGGCGACGAAGAGGGAGAGGGAGGCAGCTAGGGCGTGTCCGCGGGGTCGGGGAGGGGTTCTTGTAGGCGCGGGTGTGGGCGCGGCGTGCTGTCGAGCAGCGGCGAGGGGGGGCCTGGCCGCGCGCGCGTGAGCAGTGCGAGGTGAGGGATGGCGCGGGGGTGGGCTGGGCCGCGCTGTAGCAGTAGGCCTAGTGCACAGTAGATCCTTTAGGCCTTTTTCCTTTTTCTTTTCTGTTTTCTCTTTTCTTTTCTATTCTGTTAATTGTTTAGGCCCCAAATGGTTTTTGTAAAAAGGGAGACCTAGTCCATAAATACCAGTGCTTTATACCATAACACCAAAAACTAGTTTGGGCAAAACACCATTTCATATTTGATCTAGATTAATTAAAAGGCTTGTAAATATTATTTTCAGCCACTGTTAAAAGAGGTTTGGGTCACCTAATTAATTTAATTAATGTTGGTTACAATTTTAGAATGGTCTCTGGAATATTTGCCATCTAATGAACAATTTAGTTTTTATGTTGGACCACTTTTATATTTCACTTTCATTTAAATTTGGATTTGAGTTAGGAGTTGAAATGCAATATGATGCTAATGATGATCATGCACTGTTAAACATGCTGACTTGGCATTATCAAAATAGAATTACTGTGGCTAACCACTGGGGGTGTTACAAATCTCCTCCACTAACAAGAATTCTCGTCCCGAGAATTAAGAGGTAGAAGGAAAAAGTTCGGGGTATTCCGCACGAAGATTATCCTCGCGTTCCCAAGTGGCTTCATCTTCAGTATGATTTGACCACTGCAATTTGAGGAACTTGGTAACCTTCTGACGGGTCCGACGTTCAGCTTCATCGAGAATGCGGATCAGATGCTCCTTATAAGATAGATCATCTTGCAATTGGAGCATCTCGTGATCCACAGCTCGGTGCAGAGATTCCTTGAAGCATTTACGAAGTTGCGACACATGGAAGACATCGTGGATATGGGAGAATTGCGGCGGCAACTCCAATTTATACGCCACCTGACCACGTCTAGCAATAATGCGGAAAGGACCAATGTAGCGTGGAGCTAGCTTGCCCTTGATTCCAAAACGGTGAGTGCCTTTCATAGGAGTGACACGAAGATAAGCCTGATCACCAGGTTGATAAGTCAAACCCCATCGTTTGCGATCGTAGTTGCTCTTCTGGCGGTCCTGAGCCGCCTTGAGGTTTTCACGGACGATACGGACTTGTTCTTCGGCGTGTTGAATAATATCCGGACCCACGAGCGGTCGTTCCCCAGTTTCTGACCAATTCAGAGGGGTTCCACACTTACGTCCATAAAGTACTTCGAAGGGAGCCATTTTCAAGCTGGCTTGATAGCTGTTGTTATAAGAGAACTCAGCATACGGAAGAGATTCTTCCCACTTCTTGCCGAAAGAAATGACACAAGCTCGAAGCATGTCTTCAAGCACTTGATTAACTCGTTCAACTTGGCCTTGGGATTGGGGGTGATAAGCTGAACTCCAGGTAATATGAGTTCCCATAGCCGTTTGGAAACTTTCCCAGAATTTGGAAGTGAAAAGACCGCCACGGTCCGAACTGATCTCCTTCGGAATACCATGGAGTGATACAATTCTGGAGATATATAATTCTGCTAACTGACTAGCAGTGATCGTCTCCTTGACAGGCAGAAAGTGTGCAACTTTAGAAAGTTGGTCGACGACGACAAGAATAGCATCGTGACCCTTCTGTGACCTGGGAAGTCCTGTAATGAAATCCATCTAAACCTTATCCCATTTCCATAGAGGAATAGGAAGTGGTTGCATAATTCCAGCTGGTTTCTGATGCTCTGCTTTAACGCGACGACACACATCACATTCAGCAACATAACGAGCAATGTCCTGCTTCATTTTAGACCACCAATACCTTTGACGGAGATCACGATACACCTTGGTGCTACCCGGATGAATAGACAGCGGGGTATCATGTGCCTCCTTCATGACCTTGTCGGTCATAAGCTCGAAGCGAGGTACGACAATGCGGTCTCTGAAATACAAGGTTCCATCTTCAGACGGCGAGAAATCCCTGTACTTTTCAAGGTGAAGATTTTTCTTCATGAGATCAATTTCAGCATCTTTAGCTTGCGCATTCTTAACAGCTTTCTCAAGATCTGGTTGTATCACAAGGTTATTAAGAGATCCCTGTGGAACAATACGTAGATTCAGCTTGCATAGTTCTTCAAAAAGACGAGGTTGAGCTCGCCTAACCATGAGGTTGTCGCAATAGGACTTGCGGCTTAAGGCATCAGCCATCACGTTAGCCTTGCCAGGGGTATAGGAAATACCCAAATCATAGTCCGCAATGGCCTCCATCCATCTTTGCTGACGGAGGTTTAGAGATGGCTGAGTGAACAAGTACTTCAGACTTTTATGATCTGTGTAGATCTCGCAACGATTACCGAGAAGGTAATGTCGCCACAACTGCAGTGCATAGATCACAACAGCTAGTTCTAGATCATGTACCGGATAATTCTCTTCATGTGGGCGCAACTTACGAGAGCCATAAGCAATCACTTTACGCTCTTGCATTAGGACACAGCCTAATCCTTCACAGGATGCGTCACAATAGATCACAAAGTCTTTGCGGGTATCTGGAGGAGATAGTATTGGGGCAGATGTTAGCTTGTCTTTGAGTGCTTGAAAACTTTCCTGACATTTTTCTGTCCATTCGAACTTAACGCCCTCGTGAAGCAGATTAGTCAAAGGCTTAGCAATCTTAGAAAAGTTCTCGACAAATCGACGGCAATAGCTTGCAAGGCCGAGAAAACTTCTCACTTGCTTGACGTTCTTCGGAGGAGTCCAGTCCAGAATAGCCTGAACTCGTTCTGGGTTAACGGCAATGCCATCTTTGGAAATCACATGACCAAGATATGTCACTTCAGATAACCAGAACTCGCATTTGGAGTATTTGGCATACAACTGGTGTTCTCGGAGTCTTTCCAGTACAAGACGGAGGTGTTCGGCATGTTCTTCCTTATTCTTCGAATAGACCAGAATATCATCTAGATAAACCACGACGAACTTGTCGAGGTAATCCATGAAGATGTAATTCATCAGACGGGAGAATGTGGCTGGAGCATTGGTTAAGCCAAATGACATGACAGTGTACTCGTAGGAGCCATAACGAGTAACAAATGCAGTCTTCGGAATATCCTCTTCGCGAACACGGATCTGATGGTATCCCAATCTCAAATCAAGCTTAGAGAATACTGAGGAACCGGCAAGTTGATCATACAAATCATTGATCCGGGGAAGCGGATATTTGTTCTGAATTGTTGCTTGGTTGATAGGTCGGTAATCCTGAACCAATCGATTAGTTCCATCCTTCTTCTTAACGAAGAGTGAAGGTGCTCCCCAAGCAGAGGAACTGGGGTGGATGAAACCTTTCTTAAGTGATGTGTCGATTTCTTCCTTAAGCTCGAGAAGATGATGCGGAGGCATCTTATAAGGACGCTTCGCAATAGGGGTAGTGCCTGGCTTCAGGTCGATGACAAATTCGACAGCTCTAGCAGGGGGTATTCCTGGAAGTTCTTCTGGAAATACATCTTGAAATTCACGAACAACTGGAACGTTCTCGATGCCTTCAAGAGGTGAAGCGTTCAATGCATTTAGGACATATATCTGAGCTTCGGCGTCCTGCACTATACGAGCTGAGTATCTCACAGTCTGACTGGAAGGGTGTGTGAGGCGGACTGTTTCAGTGGCACAGTCAATCAAAGCTTTATGGGGCTTCAACCAGTCCATACCCAGAATAATGTCTATGTTGGAGGTCTTGAGAGCAATGAGTGAAACGGGGAACATCAATCCTCCGATCACAATGTGGTTACCATGGCTTACCATGGTAGTTTGCCAATTAGCCCCAGGCGAATGGATTACTAATAGGATGGACATCTCCTCGAAAAGTATATCATGGCTTCGCGCAAAACTTTCGGACATGAAGGAGTGCGATGCTCCAGAATCAAAGAGGACTGAAGCTGCGATTGAATTCACTAGAAGGGTGCCCATCACAATTTTGGGGTCTTGTCGAGCTTCTTCCATGTTGACTTGGTTGACATGAACAAGTTGACTAGCAGGTAGTCTGGTTCCAACGTTCCTAGAAGGATGTTTTCGACGGCTCTTCCTGCAACCAGCAGAAGGACGTGGTGCATCCTGACGAAAAGCCATAGCATCAGGCGGTCCAGCATGGACCGATAGCTGTCTCGGCGGTGAAGGCAAACGAGGTGCATCATATGACGGCCTTGGTGTTGGAGCAGGTCGGTGATGAACATTGTGAGGGATCCACACTCGACGCTTCTGAACAGGTCGACCCAAAGACGAACCAACATCACGAGTGCGCTTGAGCGACTCCTGGTACTCAGTCAGAGCTGTTTCAACTTGGAAAGATTTGCTGACAAGCGTTGCGAATTCTGTGCAATCATGGACAGCAAGTGCAAGTTTTATATCAGTACGTAGTCCTTCACGGAATTTCTCCTGCTTGCGAGTGTCAGTGTCGACGTCATCCGCAGCATAGCGGGATAATTCAAGGAATTTCCTCTGATATTCATCCACAGTCATGGTGCCCTGTGAGAGTTTACGGAACTCCTGCTTCTTCTGGTCCATCAGACCTTGAGGAATGTAACGTGCATGAAAAGCTGACTGAAATTCCTGCCAAGTGGTTACAGTCTCTGCAGGCAACATAGCCTTGTGGCTTTCCCACCATTGAGCAGCTGGACCCTTTAAGTGGAATGTCGCAAAGGTGACGTGACTGTCAGGAGCAACATTAGCTGATTCCATCTCAAACAGGATGTCACGAAGCCAATCATCAGCATCCATAGGATTGGTGGAGTTGCGGAAAACGGACGGATTGAGGCGCACAAATTCTGCCAGAGTTATTGGAACATTCTGTTGCTGAGCATTCTGATTTGGGAACTGAGCCAATAGTCCGGTCATAAACTGCTGCATCATTGCGGCCATATAGGGTGGAGGTGGAGGATCGTCAGGCATCCTGCCAAATCAATAGGGGCAGTTTAGCAAGAAAAACTGCATGTGTATGGAATGATTCATGAAGTATCATGCACAACAGAAGGAAGCGCAATAGATACTTCATCATATTCACACCAGACATTCAAATCCACACCTAGTCTCGGTTAGAATCCGGCATTACGACAGTAGAAAAGGGAGGGCTAGACATCTAGGCGGCGCGCAGGCACGCGGTAGGGAAGTACACAACGAGACATAGCAAAGGCTACATCAACGTCGGAGAAAACTGACGGAGCGAGGAATCTGCAAGTGACAACACAGGGTGCCCTCGATAAAAGGATCCTGTAAGCAGAACCTGGCCCAAAATCTTGAAGCAAGGGGGGATATTTTCAGAACTCCGGGTGGATGTGATCACGAGAACCTAATGTTGGAGTTAGCAAAATTTTAACCCGAATAGAAGAGAGGTAAGAGTCCCAGAGTAAAGGTCGAGGAGTAAAAGATCCTAATACCACCCAATTGGCGACGTGGGCCCATAAGCCACACAGCCAAGTTAGTAAAACAGTTTTCGGTTACTAGACTCAACTTCGGCCAAGGAGTTGGAAAGGGGGGTTCCTACAGTCAGTCGGCTCTGATACCAACTTGTGACGCCCCCGGCCCGATCGTGCACTAATCATACACGCAAATGCACACGATCAAGCCTAAGGACTCACGGGAAGATATCACGACACAACTCTAAAACATAAATAAAGTCATACAAGCTTTATATTACAAGCCAGGGGCCTCGAGGGCTCGAATACATAAGCTTGCGTACAAGCGTCAGCGGAAGCATCAGATATCCGAATACAGATATGAAACAGAAACAGAAAGGCCTTTAGAAAGGCGGGGCAAGATAAAACACTACGATCGAAAGGCGAAGGCCTCCTGCCTGGGACCCTCCGATCCTACTCCTGGTCGTCAGTCAACTCGTAGTAGTATCCATCCTCTGGGTAGTAGTAGTAGCGATCGTCGGGGCATCTGCCTCAGGGGGCTCCGTCCTCTGGTCACGTCAAACTGATATGGGGAGAAAAGGAAAACAAAGCAACCGTGATTACTCAGAAGTACTCAGCAAGCAAGGATCTACACTAGATATGCAACATTGTCAAAGGGAGGCTGTATATGTGGACTGGGCTGCAGAAATGCAAGAATAGAGAGAAGGCCTAGTCCTATCGAAGACTAGCATCTTCAGCGGTCTTGCAGCATTAGAAGAGAGTAGAACAGTACAATATAATGTAGCAGTATCATTAAGTCTCAACCTCACCCAGAGATCCTTTCTCGACTCCCTGCGAGAAAGCAATCCCATAGCCATACAGTCATCAACCTCGTCTTGAGATCCCTTCTCGACTCCCTGCGAGAAGCAATCCCAGAGCCATAGTATCCAAGTATCCAGTTCTAAAATTGTATCAATCAGGATACAACTCCGAGTGTCCTTTACCGTAGGATAGGCTATCGATAGAAGTTTTCTTCCCTGCAGGGGTGCACCAACTTACCCAACACGCTCGATTAACTCCGGCCGGACACACTTTCCTGGGTCATGCCCGGCCTCGGCCAAACGACACATCGCAACCCTACCTACAGCTCAGCAGAGAGGTCCCCGCCGGTCTACATCCTAATCGCAAGGGGGTCTTGGCCATCGCCCCTCGCCCTCCGGGTTGTTGCGCACATGGCTCAGATCCAAGCACCACCGAAATGGCGCCAATCACTCCATGCCGCACTGCTGAACTGGACGTCTGACAGAGCTTTCGGCTGATGCATACGATGCAGAACGCCCATACTATGCCCACGTGATGGTTAATGCTATCAGACCAGAGGCCTGCTCGGATCAAATATCCAAATCGTTAGGACTAGGGGCTTGCGGTAACGAGCAGAGACTCACGAAAGATGTGACCCCGTCGCCCCGTCTCGAGGACTTGCTGCAAGGGTTAAGAATGCCCGGCCGCGCCTCGTATTCAGCACTCGGGCACCATATAGGCACCCGTCTTCACAACACTCGCCTCTCAGGCGCACGCGGGTACCCCTCAGGGCTGACCCGCCTATCCAAGTAACAGTGTAAAGTCCAAGTATCCGTGTGTCCATAACATCAGGGGAATCCGAGGTATCACCCTCGTTGGATTCCTACTCGATGTCTCCGTCAAGGTGAACTCGGAGGAATCACCCTCACTGGGTTCACACTTGATGTGTTGCACGACAGCGTCGTTACCGGAAGTGGTGAAGGAGGAATCACACTCGATGACCACGACCAAATAGCTACTCTACAGAGTTAACATCAGGAGTGCTACAAGAGGTTTCACCCTCGGCACTCGATAGTAACGCTGCAGTGTCATTACAACTAAGGGGGGTGATGTGCGGTGTCAGGGCCTGGTCTTCAATTCCCGTTGATCGGGTCTTCTGACGATCCAGCGCGGCAGTCGGGATAAGTGGGGTCACTGATAGGTCTCTACCCAGCCTATACTAAGCAGTTTAGGATATGCAGGTAATTATCAACAACATGCTACAGTAAATAGGCTATGCATCAGAATAGGTAAAGCAGTAGCAGCAGCAATTCTAATGCAAGCATGAGAAATAGAATGGGCGATATCGGTATGCTCAAGGGGGGGGGGGGGGCTTGCCTGGTTGCTCGACGGCAAGGGCAAGGTTGTCAATGGTGTCTTCGGGCTCCGGAGCTGCGTCGGTCTCGGGGACGACGTCGAGGTCGGGGGCTATCGAGAGAGAAGAGGGGAAGGAAACAGTATAAATATAGAGCAAACATAAGCAACACGGAGCAGGCCATGCTAACATGCAGTGCAGGGCTGCCTGAAGACATGTCCAAGTCATTTAGTTATTTTAGGAATTTGTTTGGAATTATTTCATTAAGGTCATACACTATTCATTTATCTGAAACAGGCAAAAAGTTGCATGTTCAGATAGTTAGAGGCATCTAACAGGTATGTGGGTAGCGTATTCGGATCCGTCTCATTTTTCTGATCATTTTTCATATATAAATTATTTTCATCGGAGTACGGATTAAAAGATATGATTTTCTAAAGTTTTTATCAATTTCTGGAATTTAATTATTTATTTAAATTAAACATTATCCGAAACAGTAAAAGGTGACGTCATCATGATGTAAAGCTGATGTCAGCAGTCAACAGGGGGCCGGCCAGGTCAAACCTGACCAGTGGGCCCCACGTGTCATTGACTGGACTAATTAACAGAGTTATATTAACTAATCTAATCCTAATCAGCTAGCGGGACCCACCTGTCAGTGTCTTATACTAATTATAATTAGTTTAAAATTTGATTAGGGTTAATCAGGCACTGGGGCCCGCAGGTCAGTGACAGGAGCTGCCTAGTCAGCAGCGCTGACCGGGTCAAATGGGCAGTGGGGCCCCTCGGTCAGCGACACAGGGCGGGGCCCGAGGCTGCCACGTCGGCAGGCCGGCCGGAGCGCCCCGGCGGGTGCCAGGGACGGCGGCAGAGCGCCGGCGAGCCGCGGGTTTCGCCTGTGGCCGGCCATTTGCAACGCCGCGGGCACCGTTGGGACCGCGCGAGCGCCGCGGTTCGGCTGGAGGTGGTGGCCGGGCCGGGGAGTGGCCGGAGCAGGGCCAGCGGCGAGCAGGGCGGAGCAAAGCTCCGGTGAGCGATGCGGGTGACGACTCGGTGCGAGTTAGCGCGTGATCTGGGCGTCGTTCGATGCAGCGAACTACGGCGGTTCGAACAGAGCGAGTGCGGCATCAAGACGGCGACCGAAATGGCCGGGCGACGAGCGACCGCGGCGGCCGGAGCATGCGTATGCGGCGGAGCAGCTACGGCTACCGAGCGGGCGAGCAGAGAGCAGGGGAGGAAGGGGGGAGCCTCACAGTGGTTGTCGCCGTGTAGCGTGATCGGGGGAGGGCCGGTGCAGCCGTTGGCGAAGAAGATCGCCGGCGGGGATCTGAGAAGGGGGCGGAGCAGCTGCAGTGGAGAAGGGCCCCAGGGCGTCGAATGGTGGCGCGGGGCGACGTAGTCATGCGTGACAGAGCCGCCGGACAACACGGCGGCGCGAACAGGCGACGGTGGCCACGCCTACCACGGCCCCTTGGACATGGCCGCGTCGGGTGCGGTGGGGAGGCGACGAAGAGGGAGAGGGAGGCAGCTAGGGCGTGTCCGCGGGGTCGGGGAGGGGTTCTTGTAGGCGCGGGTGTGGGCGCGGCGTGCTGTCGAGCAGCGGCGAGGGGGGGCCTAGCCGCACGCGGCAGGTGCTCGACAGCGCGCGCGTGAGCAGTGCGAGGTGAGGGACGGCGCGGGGGTGGGCTGGGCCGCGCTGTAGCAGTAGGCCTAGTGCACAGTAGATCCTTTAGGCCTTTTTCCTTTTTCTTTTCTGTTTTCTCTTTTCTTTTCTATTCTGTTAATTGTTTAGGCCCCAAATGGTTTTTGTAAAAAGGGAGACCTAGTCCATAAATACCAGTGCTTTATACCATAACACCAAAAACTAGTTTGGGCAAAACACCATTTCATATTTGATCTAGATTAATTAAAAGGCTTGTAAATATTATTTTCAGCCACTGTTAAAAGAGGTTTGGGTCACCTAATTAATTTAATTAATGTTGGTTACAATTTTAGAATGGTCTCTGGAATATTTGCCATCTAATGAACAATTTAGTTTTTATGTTGGACCACTTTTATATTTCACTTTCATTTAAATTTGGATTTGAGTTAGGAGTTGAAATGCAATATGATGCTAATGATGATCATGCACTGTTAAACATGCTGACTTGGCATTATCAAAATGGAATTACTGTGGGTAACCACTGGGGGTGTTACATCAAAGCATTGAAAGCATCAAGAGGAGGACAATTCAAAAAATTCCCACCAGTGATAGTGTCAAGAACAAATCTATACCAAGTGGTGATTCCCACATAAAAATTTCGAAGAAGAATGATAGTAGATTGCTTGTGAATAGATCTATTATGGGCATTGCAAATCATATACCAAGCATCTTTCAGACTTTCTCCTCCCCTTTGCTTAAAATTGAGAACTTCGTTCTTGGGAATGCACATGGCAAGGGGAGAATTGGCCATAGCGAAAAAGCGAACAAAAGCACCAACAAAAAGAGATCCGACAAAAAGGCAAACGGAAAAAAGGCAAATAAAACGGCAAATATTTTGTGTTTTTGTAAAAACGTTTTAGAAGTGGGGGAGATGAAAATGAGAGGCAAATGGCAAATAATGAAAATTGCAAGGAGATGAGAGTTTATGTGTGGGAACCTGATAGATCTTGACTTGATCTTCCTCGGCAATGGCGCCGAAAATTCTTCCTCCTACTTGTGAACTACATCAGTAAATTCCCCGAAGAGGAGGGGATGATGCAGCACAATGGCGGTAAGTATTTCCCTCAGTTATGAAACCATGGTTATCAATCCAGTAGGAGAACCAAGCAATCTATGTAAGCAGCACCTGCACACAATCAACAAATCCTCGCAACCCGACGCGTAGAGGGGTTGTCAATCCCTCTTGGGTAAGGTAGTATGATGAAAAGATAGATTGCCAGATGCAAATAAAATAAAAGAAAATAAAACACAGCAAGGTATTTTTGGGTTTTTGATAATATAGATCTGAAATAAAAGAAGCAAATAAATGGGAAACACAAATAGCAATATAGTATGCAAGTATATGATGAGAAATAGACCCGGGGGCCGTAGGTTTCAATAGTGGCTTCTCTCGAGAAAATAGCATACGGCGGGTAAACAAATTACTGTTGGGCAATTGATAGAAAAGCGAATAGTTATGATGATATCCAAGATGGTGATCATGTATATAGGCATCACATCCAAGATTAGTAGACCGACTCCTGCCTACATCTACTACTATTACTCCACACATCGACCGCTATCCAGCATGCATCTAGTGTATTAAGTTACAGAAAGAAACGGAGTAATGCCTTAAGAATGATGACATGATGTAGACAAGATCTATTCATGTAGGAATAGACCCCATCATTTTATCCTTAATAGCAACGATACATGCATGTCATGTCTCCTTCTGTCACTGAGATTGAGCACCGCAAGATCGAACCCATTACAAAGCACCTCTTCCCATTGCAAGATAAATCAATCAAGTTGGACAAACAAAACCGAAATATCGAAGAAGAAATACGAGGCTATAATAATCATGTATGGATATAAAAGCAAATAAATCTGATCATAAACTCACAATTCGTCGGATCCCAACAAACACACCGCAAAAGAGTTACATCAAATAGATCTCTGAAGAGAACATTGTATTGAAGATCAAAAAGAGAGAAGAAGCCATCTAGCTACTGCCTATGGACCCGTAGGTCTGTGGTAAACTACTCACGCATCATCGGAGAGGCACCAATTAGGATGATGAACCCCTCCGTGATCGTGTTCCTCTCTGGTGGATTGCCGGAAAAGGGCTCTAGATTGGATCTCGTGGTTATGGAACTTGCGGCGGCCGAAACAATTTTTCTCTGACTCTTCTAGGGTTTCTCGAACTCCTGAGTATTTATAGAGCTGAGAGGCGGTGGAGAGAACCCCCGTGGGCCCCACTATCCACAGGGCGCGCTAGGGGGCTGGGGCGCGCCCTGGTGTCTCATGGGCCCCACGGGCCCTCTCTCGTGGACTTCTTTGGCCCTCTGGATGTCTTCTGGTCCAAAAAAATTCTCCAAAAAGTTTCGTTGCATTTGGACTCCATTTGATATTGATATTCTGCAAAGTAAAAAACAAGCAGAAAACAACAACTGGCATTGGGCACTATGTCAATAGGTTAGTCCCAAAAAATGATATAAAATTGCTTGAAAATGATTGTAAAACATCCAAGAATGATAATATAACATCATGGAACAATAAAAAATTATAGATATGTTGGAGACGTATCAGCATCCCCAAGCTTAATTCCTGCTCGTCCTCGAGTAGGTAAATGATAAAAAAAGAATTTTTGATGTGGAATGCTGCCTAACATGTTCATCATATTCCTTTTCTTTGTAGCATGGACATATGGACTTTTTAGATGATTCAAAGCAATAATCTGTAATTTGACATGAAGACTTTAATACTCAAGCAATATCAACAAGCAACTATGTCTTTCAAAATATCAACGCTAAAGAAAGTTATCCCTAGCCCATTATGCTCAATCATTGATCCATTCATGCAGCACATCCAAACTTTAGCTACATCCAATGCTCAAGTGTGATAATAGTGTTCTGTAGTTGGTGCTTTATAAGAGAAGATGGAGACTCAACAAAAATAAAAATAGCATAAAAGTAAATACATAGGCCCTTCTCAGAGGGAAGTAGGGATTTGTAGAGGTGCCAGAGCTCAAAGCTTAAATTGAGAGATAAAATTATTTTGGGTGGCATGCTTTTCTCGTCAACGAAAACGACCAAGAGTTCCCAATATCTTCCATGCTAAATAAATCATAGGCGGTTCCCAAATATAAAATAAAGTTTATTTCCTTTCTACCATTCTTCCACAATGCATGGCTAGCCGTATCCACGGGTGCCTTCCATACCAACACATACCAAGGAATTTATTTGTAGTATTTTTTTGCATTTCGAGAATTGGGCATCCCGATTTCCGCCACACTCTCGTGCAATGACAAGTGAATAAACACTCATCTTGAGAGTAACCTACTTAGCACGGAAAATATCGGCCACCCCTCGCCGCTTCATGAGCGGTACGGGCATACAAAAGAGAAGTCTATGCCAGCAATTTTGAGGGCACAATGTTAGAAGAACATTTGTGTTGAATCGACCCGAATTGTTGTTATGCTATGAGTTACATTCGTCACTAGTTAATGGTTAATAACACAGAGATGGTTAATGTTTGCATGATTCCTTAGACCATGAGAGTATCGAGTTTCTTCATGCTTGCTTCATGAACTTTGGGGTTTGTTAAACGTCATCCGTAAATGGGTGGCTATTACGGCGGCTTACGGGTTCATGGAAAAGTATGTCAAGTAACTTGATAGCTCGAGATTGGGATTTGCTCCTCCGACGATGGAGAGATATCTCTGGGCCCTCTCGGTGTTACGGTATCCATCATCGTCTGGCCAGACACTTTGTGATTTGATCACGGGGATGCCGGAACATGGGAACGAGAAAAGAGAACAATACCGGTAACGAGGTAACTAGCATAGTGGACAAGTTGTTGATCCACGGGAATGCCAACATGTCTCACCTCGGGTATTTGTAACATATCACGAAGCAACAGGAATAGCACACGGCAACTGGAGGTTCACTCGAATATTTATTCGTGTGGGTATAGGGATCAATATGGGTGTCCACGGCTCCGATGCTGATCATTGATCGGAAGGTGTTCCGGTCATGTCTATACTTCACCGAACCTATAGGGTCACACGCTTAAGGGTCATCTATCTGCTGAATACTAGACAGGGAGTCTGAGAGAAAATCACCGAAAAAGTTTCGGACACCGAAAAGTTTCGGACAGCGGAAAAGTTCCGCAGAGAGAGGTCACCGGATGAGTTCCGGTGATACTGAAAAGTTGTTTCAGAGGATACCATAAAGTCAAATTGGTTTCGGGACATGCCTGATAATTCTTGGAGGGTGCCGGAATCATTCTGGAAACTTCTGGGAATTTTCTGGAAGAAAAACCGGAAATGTTCCGGGGCTGCCGGAACCGCTTCAGATGCTTTTCGCAGATGAAATCACTAAACTGGAATTGTTCCAGAACGCGTTGAAAATTATTTTAGTGGGTACTGGAAATGTTCTAAGCCCACATAAATATTTTCAGTTCGAACGGACACTGAAAAATGTTGTCATGAATAGTGAAAGTGCTTTTTGGAATATTTTGGAAAGCCACCTTTTAGGGCTTTTTGGAAAGGCTTCTAGAAGGACTTGGGGGCTAAGAAACCCCCCTTGGGGGGCCCCCCAAGAGAGGTTGGCCGGCCACATGTGGGCTCCTCCTTGGAGCCCCACTTGCTCCATTACTTCCCTAATATGCCCTTGTGGAAGTGTTCTTTCATGGGCATTTTTGGGTTTTTGGAATGGCCATCCTACCCCTTGGTTTTCATGTAAATAGGAGGTGAGGGGGCTGCCCAAACCTCATCCATTCTCACATACAAGTGCCATGCAATTATCTGGCTTCTCTCCCCCTCCCACAAAAAGAGTTTCGTAGAGCCGAAAGGCTGTCTGGGTTCCGGTGGGAACTAGTTCTGGACGGCGAAGCCCTACCGGATAGATGACACCGTATGTGTGCAACTCTGTAGAGAGGTCGTAGTTTCGATCTTAGTGCCCGAGGGGCTGTTTGAGAGTGCCTCCCGAAGGGCTGTCCAAGTGACGGTCCGAGTTCTGTGAGTCCTCCCGAAGGGCTGTCCGAGTGACCGTCCGAGTTTCGAAGGTCCTCCCGGAGGGCTGTCCACGACACCGTCCGGGGGACTGTTCGACCGCCTCCCGGAGGGCTGTCCGAGGGCCAGATGAGGGAGTACATCCTCGCGGTTGGGAGGTTGTAAATCCTAGCTACGGGGATCTGCACCGCCGATCGTCATCGAGTCTACTTCCGCTGCGCTACGAGTCCGTAACGAATTTGATCCAACCATGTATGCAGTCTCCATAGTGGTCCTGGGCTGGTGCGTAGGGCGGAAATTTTTTGTTTTCTGCTGCGTTCCCCTACAGTGGCATCATGAGCTGTGCTATGCGTAGATGCAGGTTGCGATCTAGAATACATGGAGATGTATGGGTGTTGCACAATATAATTAGGTAGTAGATGAGTTCTATTACTGAAAATTATTTGTGCGGGTAGCAGATGAAATCTGTTAGCCGATGTTCTTGTTGCTTCCCTCAAATTTGCGTAGTCCTGATCTTGACAGCATTGTGGAATCTGACAAAGTTTTGGCAATCCGCGATCCTTTCATGCTGCTCCTGAGTATGCTGATTGACAGATCAACGAAGTGCTAACAGTTCTTTGGGTTCCACTTTAGTCAATGAAAGATGGATGTTTCGTAGACAAAAGGGCAATGCAGATATGATCTGCACGGGGGTCATGCATATGACGAAGTTCAGTATGGGGCTCGAGATTTTATTATCTCGTGTTTCATACACCCCGCGTTGTTAATCTAGCGACTTGGATTATCATACTTGATGATGGACGTTGGTAGCTTCGGTTTGTTTCGAAACCTTAGAAACCACGTAAAACAAGTTTTTGCTGAACCGATTAGAGACGTCTAACTTGGTTTTGCAGGAGGGTTTGCATGTGCATATGCTGTGGTATAGCAGTGCTCATAATAATTTGATTATGTATGAGATGACTATATGATGTAAACTGATTAACATGACCTGCGTGTCATGATTCGGCATGATGGCTGGAGCCATATGATTGCACTTTAATGACCTGCGTGTCAACCTTAAGTATTGCATTTATTTTATCTGCTATGGAGATAGCAATAATATCTGGTGCATCGACAAGGTGGTGGCAATCTTCGCGAAGGTGAACACCGACGTGAATGCCGAAGACGAAGAAATACAAGACTTCTCCGTCAGAAAGGGCTATACCATATCATGCTAATTATGAATTGCCTGAGATGTTTATCCCTTATGATGCACCCTTCTTGATTGCGCGGTAGTCGCTTTTATTAGGGTGATCTCTCACAAAAATATCAAGTAGTTAGTGTTCTCCCAAGTGTAGCACCGTCACGGCACCAAACTTTTCGGGGTATCACATGCTACCATGGGTACCAACGATTAGGGATGTGTGAGGCGGGTGAGTTGAGACCTCACAGCGAGATCACTTGGTTGTCTTGAAGTTCAGGCATGAAAGTCATGAGCTCGGAACACACGCATCGAAAGATGAACAAGAGTCACATAGAGATGTGATTGGCAAGTTTGCCTACCGATTGAGATTTTCGTCATCAGTGATGCTACCATCAATGGCGTTGAGTTGAAATGCGGATCTTGAATCACTCACAATCAATTATGAGAGATATTGATTTGAGTGGGAGTGCACTGTAGAATTAATTCTTTTAATTCTCAGTGCAATTAATTTTGAACACTGTCTAAGTGTGATTTGCAAAATAGTTGTAGAATAATGGCTCGCGTTTCCACCTTCCCTGTTAAAATTGAATAGCTGTTAAATATCTGGTTAAAACTTTACGGTTGGTAACGTAATGTGAGGATTGTCCTCAAGAGTGCCGAGAAGGACTTTGTCCTATCGCATACTTTCGGTATTCTCTCGCTTATGCTATGGATCATGTGACTCTCGTCCTTCGATCCAAAAGCTAGAATTCCGTTTTCAGTCAAGTGCAATACATTTGCTTCCATGAGACCCGAACTTCGAAAGTTTGGATAGTTATGTGATATTCATGGAATCTGAAAATCATTTTCAGAGACAGACAAAGGTTAAAAGATATGAGATATCCAGAGAAATGTTTGTTTGTAAATTATTAGTAAAGGAGTTTACTATGCATTAGACTGATAAAAGAAGGATCCAGAAGAACGCCTGTCATATGATGAAAGGTGAATAAAACAACAACTTAAAGAGAAAGGAAGTGTCCAAAGGGTGTTAGTGTGACTTACACGCCTAGGAAGTCCAGGGCTAACGCCACTCTTAAGTTGGGTGCTTCTTCTGAGAGTAGGAGAAATACTAAAAGTTAAACTGTTAGAAGTATAAAGGCAATAAGATAGAAGACTGGAATATCCAGCTCATGTATGAATGTCATGCAAGTTTTTGATGTATAGAAGGCTGGTCAAAGATATAGTTCTTGGGAATTATGATTAAACATGTTAATCACTAATTCTTGGGTATTGTGAGTTAATCACAAAGATACCCGCTCGACTGCATTTTGTTGCAACTCGATGTAAGAACTACTACGGCCTGAAAGACTAGCCAGGAATGAGGTTAAGATACACACATGGAACATAGTAAATGTTACTATACCTTCCATCGGTGTATTCCCTATGTATTTATTTTCATAATTCATTTAGAGTTTTCACAAACTCTAGCCCTTTGCATAAGGTATGTTGCAAGAAGGTTGTTCATAAGAGAACTTTTGATGTTCGATGTTATGAATAACATAAGGGCCATACTTTCATTATGAATGAGATGTATGTTATGAATATTGATAATAATATATTACCTCTATGTTTACTTTCATAATTCATTTTAGAGTTTCATACACTCTAGCCCATTGCACAATGTTTGTTGCAAAAGAGTTGTTCATAAAAACAACAATTGTTGTTCAGTATTATGAATAACATGAAGGGCCATACTTCCATCAAAGGTGGGATGTATGTTATGAATATTGATAGTAATACGATACATCCATAACACTGACGCTAAATGTCGTAAGACTAAGAGAATACCACACAAGTGTGGCACTACATTTGGTCACATTGGAGAAACCCGCATGGATAAATTCCATTATGATGGATTTTTGAAGTCCTTTGATTTTGAATCATCTGACACTTGCAACTTTCCTCCGAAAAGTGAAGTGACTGAAATACCGTTCACAGGCCATAAGGAATGGACAACAAACTTATTGGTGATCATACATTTGATGTGTGTAGTCCGATAAATGTTGTTAGTAGTGGATTTATCTATCTTCAGAAATGACTCAAGTAGATATGTGGATATTTACTTGATGAGATGTAAGTCTGGATCTTTTGAATTCATTCAAAAGGTTTTCCAAAATGAAGTAGATGGTTATTGTAACAAGAAAATTATGTTTCTACAATTCGATTGCAGAAAGGAATATTTGAGTTACAAGTTTAGTGAATGTCTGATGAGTTGTGAAAGTAGTTTCATAACTTGCACCTCCTGGAACACCATTGCATGTGGAAAGTCCGTGAAGATGTAATCAAACCATTTATGACATGGTAAGATCAAAGATGACATATATAAAATTGCCATTATCCCTTTTAAAGAGTGATGCTTTAGAGACTACGGCTTTTACACTGAAAAGAGCTCCATCAGGTCTGTTGAAATGACGCCATGGTATGGTACGCCCAACCATGTTATATCTTTTCTTAAACATTTGGAATATGGGGCTTGTGTAAAAGGTTACAAACCTATTCCAAATCAGGCAAGTGCTACTTTGAAGGTTATCCCAAGCAATTGGGTATTCCTCCCTCACTATACCGAGGCAAATAGGTTTGCCACAAAGAACGGTATGCTTTTTGAAGAAAATGGTTCTTTCAAAAAGGTGAGTGGGAGAATAGTGCAACTCAACGAGATAAACAGTATCTTCGTCATCAGATCAAAGGAAAGAGACCTTGGAAGAAATTCCAGGGTTTCCTACTGCGACTGATACGGAAGTGTCTACAATAAAATGTATGGACTTCGGTCGAACTTGCAGCTGAACCATGTAGGCAAGGCTCGTGCAAACCTCTCAGGTGCGCAAACGAGATATTGTTGTTGGACAATAGTATACCTACGATACACAAGGAAGCGTTGATGGGCCCTGACTCCAAAATTGGCTAAATGCCAATACAATCCGAGATAGTTCCCATATAAGTGATTCAAGATTAAAACCTTGATACACCTTTCGGAAGACTTAGAGTCTAACGAATTTTATGGAACTAAAAACTGATACGGATAAAAATGTTTTATCCATAAAGCTCGACTTGTTGCAATATACAAGTTCAAAGAGTTGACTACGATGAGGTCGCTTCACCGTAGCGATGCTTAAAATCAGCTCGGGTTGAACTAGCAATTATTACATATTTCATATCATGAGATATGAAACAAGGGATGACAAAAGGATTTCCATCTGATGGAAATGAAACCAAGGACTTGCATGTGTTATAGTCCAAGGTATTTTGTCAATCCAGAGGATGCTAGTGAGTGTGCAAACTTCAGAGTTCCAGCAATGGACAGAAGAGAGCAAAATGGAGTTGGAATCTTCGTATTTTGATGAAATGGTCAAAGGGGTTTGACATCATCAATGGGTAACGAAGATGCTTGTGATTCAAGAAAGTAAGTGGGAGCATAATAATATTTCTAAAAACGTTGTGTGCTTGACACATTGTTAATTGGAAATAAATTTCTTGATACGAATTAGGACTTCATTTGAAAATAGTTTTTCGATGAAGTGCTTGGGCTAAATAGCCTTTATATTAGGCATGATGATCTATGGAGATAGATTTACCTAATGGGGCTGAGCAAAGATACATATTGACAAAATGCTAAAACCTTTTAGCATTAAAAATGTCAAGGAGTGATTCTTGCCGAAGTCACATGGAAAGAGTTTTTGCAAGACTCAGTGTCCCAAAACACTGATGAGCAAAATACATGATGGAGATTCCACACACTCTTGTGTTTGGATTAATCATGTATTCCATGGTATGTAAAACCAACCAGATATGTCCAATACTCCAAAGTTGTTGCGAGTATAGATACCAAAGTGATCAAAAGTACTGATCATGGGACAACAGTGAAAAAGGGTCATTGAGTACTATAGTAGCACTGATGACATGTTTTCTCGCAAGTGGAGATCATGAAGAGTTCGTTGTAAAAGGTTACATCGATACAGTCTTCATCAATGCTCCATGCAATTTTCAATTTAAGTTAAGGGTTTTGTGCAATACACAATATGGTGGCACGGTAGTTGGAAATTGTTCCAAACAAGTTACTGTGGCGAATTCTATAACAGAGGCAAAGTATGTTGCCGCTTTTAAAGCGACAAAGAAGATGTTGAATCATGTAGTTCATTCATGAACTTAGTATGGTTCCAAGATGGCTTGTGTCAATGGGACACTACTGCAGGTAGTTGCTCCATAACTCAGTCTGAGGAATCCAGGTTCGACCTATGATTCACATATATACAAAGCCAAGTCCACACAAAATAAGAATTTTGTGAAAGCGTGAAAACGCGAGGATATGCAAAGATACACACGGAGCTGAAGTCGTCAGATCCGTTGGACATCAGGCTATACCACAAGCGAAGCATATTTACACCGGTGTGCCACAGGTGTAATGTGCATTAGCATTAACTAGATTATTGACTCTAGTGCAAGTGGGAGTCTGTAGGAGATATGCCCTAGAGGCAATAATAAATGTTATTGATTATCTCCCTGTTCATAATTAGGTTTATGTTCCATGCTATAACTGCTATGGTTCTCGAGTCTGCAAATAAAACGAGGCTCGGAGGAAGACTCATATGCACGTGTGGAATAATAAATGGTAAAATGCATTCCTAGTCTGGCCTCTAAGACTAGCTCAAGTGTTGCATGATGGTTCTGTTTTCCTGATCATGGGCATGTCTATGCCAGCAATTTTGAGGGCACAATGTTAGAAGAACATTTGTGTTGAATCGACCCGAATTGTTGTTATGCTATGAGTTACATTCGTCACTAGTTAATGGTTAATAACACAGAGATGGTTAACGTTTGCATGATTCCTTAGACCATGAGAGTATCGAGTTTCTTCATGCTTGCTTCATGAACTTTGGGGTTTGTTAAACATCATCCGTAAATGGGTGGCTATTACGGCGGCTTACGGGTTCATGGAAAAGTATGTCAAGTAACTTGATAGCTCGAGATTGGGATTTGCTCCTCCGACGATGGAGAGATATCTCTGGGCCCTCTCGGTGTTACGGTATCCATCATCATCTGGCCAGACACTTTGTGATTTGATCACGGGGATGCCGGAACACGGGAACGAGAAAAGAGAACAATACCGGTAACGAGGTAACTAGCATAGTGGACAAGTTGTTGATCCACGGGAATGCCAACATGTCTCACCTCGGGTATTTGTAACATATCACGAAGCAACAGGAATAGCACACGGCAACTGGAGGTTCACTCGAATATTTATCCGTGTGGGTATAGGGATCAATATGGGTGTCCACGGCTCCGATGCTGATCATTGATCGGAAGGTGTTCCGGTCATGTCTATACTTCACCGAACCTATAGGGTCACATGCTTAAGGGTCATCTATCTGTTGAATACTAGACAGGGAGTCTGAGAGAAAATCACCGAAAAAGTTTCGGACACCGAAAAGTTTCGGACAGCGGAAAAGTTCCGCAGAGAGAGGTCACCGGATGAGTTCCGGTGATACTGAAAAGTTGTTTTAGAGGATACCATAAAGTCAAATTGGTTTCGGGACATGCCTGATAATTCTTGGAGGGTGCCGGAATCATTCTGGAAACTTCTGGGAATTTTCTGGAAGAAAAACCGGAAATGTTCCGGGGCTGCCGGAACCGCTTCAGATGCTTTTCGCAGATGAAATCACTAAACTGGAATTGTTCCAGAACACGTTGAAAATTATTTTAGTGGGTACTGGAAATGTTCTAAGCCCACATAAATATTTTCAGTTCGAACGGACGCTGAAAAATGTCGTCATGAATAGTGAAAGTGCTTTTTGGAATATTTTGGAAAGCCACCTTTTAGGGCTTTTTGGAAAGGCTTCTAGAAGGACTTGGGGGCTAAGAAACCTCCCTTGGGGGGCCCCCCAAGAGAGGTTGGCCGGCCACATGTGGGCTCCTCCTTGGAGCCCCACTTGCTCCATTACTTCCCTAATATGCCCTTGTGGAAGTGTTCTTTCATGGGCATTTTTGGGTTTTTGGAATGGCCATCCTACCCCTTGGTTTTCCTATAAATAGGAGGTGAGGGGGCTGCCCGAACCTCATCCATTCTCACATACAAGTGCCATGCAATTATCTGGCTTCTCTCCCCCTCCCACGAAAAGAGTTTCGTAGAGCCGAAAGGCTGTCTGGGTTCCGGTGGGAACTAGTTCTGGACGGCGAAGCCCTGCCGGATAGATGACACCGTATGTGTGCAACTCTGTAGAGAGGTCGTAGTTTCGATCTTAGTGCCCGAGGGGCTGTTTGAGAGTGCCTCCCGAAGGGCTGTCCAAGTGACGGTCCGAGTTCTGTGAGTCCTCCCGAAGGGCTGTCCGAGTGACCGTCCGAGTTTCGAAGGTCCTCCCGGAGGGCTGTCCGCGACACCGTCCGGGGGACTGTTCGACCGCCTCCCGGAGGGCTGTCCGAGGGGCAGACGAGGGAGTACATCCTCGCGGTTGGGAGGTTGTAAGTCCTAGCTGCGGGGATCTGCACCGCCGATCGTCATTGACTCTACTTCCGCTGCGCTACGAGTCGGTAACGAATTTGATCCAACCATGTATGCAGTCTCCATAGTGGTCCTGGGCTGGTGCGTAGGGCGGAAATTTTTTGTTTTCTGCTGCGTTCCCCTACACAAGCAGCATTCCCTCTTAGTACAAGTGAAGGCTAGCAAATAGATTGAGAAGCGACCAACCAAGGAATGAAAACCATCATAAAAGAACATTAAACATAACTAACACCGAACAATGCAACACAAGTAGGATGTAATTTCATTGCATAACTATTGACTTAACATGCTTGCATAGGGAATCACAACCCTTAACACTAATATTCTTACTAAAGCATAATTACTCATCAACATAACTCACGTGTCACTATCATCATATCGCAAAAACTATTGCAAGGAATCAAGTTTAATGGCCAATGATCTTCATGAAAGTTTTTATTATATCTTCCCTGGATATCTATCACTTTGGGACCAAATTCTTTTAAAGCATATTGTCATTGCAAATAACAAGCTCTCAAACAAATTTTAGTGAAGAACGAGAGCAAAAGTTTCTTTAAAGTTTCATCTCTCAAAATAATATAAGAGAAGCATGAGAGGATTTCTTAAAAATTTCTACTAACTCTCAAAATAATCTAATTCAAGTATCAGAGCATATTTATTTAAAATAACAGCACCACCGTGCTCGAAAAGATATAAGTGAAGCACTAGAGCAACTCCATAGCTCTACAAAATTTAAGTGAAGCATAAAGAGCGATTCTAATTAATCATAGCATAATTTTGGCTTCCTCAAATAGGTGTGTCCAGCAAGGATGATTGTGACAAACTAAAAAGCAAAACAAGCAAAGACACATGTAATACAAGACGCTCCAAGCAAAACTCATGATATGTGATGAATAAAAATATAGCTCCAAGTAAAATTACCGATGGTCCTTAGAAGAAAGAGGGGATGCCTACCGGGGCATCCCCAAGCTTAGTTGGTTGATATTTCTTGAATATTACCTTGGGGTGCCATGGGCATCCCCAAGCTTAGGCTTTTTTCACCCCTTATTCCTTCATCCAATGTGATCTCACCCAAAACTTGAAAACTTCAATCACACAAACTTTAACAAAACCTCGTGAGATCCGTTAGGATAATAAAAATCATCTTTACTATAAATACTATAGAAAACCCATTCAAATTTTGTTATTACATTATACCTACTGTATTCTAACTTTACCATGGCTTATACCCTCCACTACAAACCATAGATTCATCAAAATAAGCACATAATGCAACAAAAACAGAATCTGTTAAAAACAGAACAATCTGTAAAGACTTATTTTTAGTCATACTTTTGTAACTCTAAAAATTCTGAAAAATTAGGACAACGTGGGCAATTTGTATATAAATTCTGTGTAAACATTTCAGCAATTGTTCACGCTGCAGCAATTGAAAACAATTCTGCTACTAGACGCGAAAATTTCTGTTGATGCACCGAATCAAATCAACTCTCACCCAAATGAATCCCAAAGGCTTTGCTTGGCACAAACACTAATTAAAACACCAAAAACACAATCATTACAGAAGTAATAATGTGTATTTATTGAAAAACAGAATAAAAATGAAAAAGCAAAAAAGATAACTATTGGGTTGCCTCTCAACAAGCGCTATTGTTTAATGCCCCTAGCTAGGCATAAAGCATAGATTTTACGTGTTGTCATCTTTGGTTTCCAACTCCTAAATCACAAATCCATAATTCCTTAGAGATCTAGCATGCATATTCTGAATAATCACACTCCTTGGAATAAAGTTAAAGAACTCATTCATACGAGAGGGTTCTTTCATTAATTCAGCAAAGTTGAGGTGAATGCTAATCATCTTAAGATCTACATTGTTGCTACTAGAAGCGGCACCCTTGTTATTAGGAGTTTGGGTAGATTTCTTGCTAGGAGGAGTTTTTTCAATAGTTTTAATGGAAGAAAAAGCCATGCTCAGATTACTAAAAATTTCTTCTAACTTATCAATCCGAGCCGTACTTTCCACTACCCTTTCATTAGTTACGGGTTGTTTCTCTTTTAGTATTTTTTATAGCATCTCCTACCTTTGAACCGATTCGATTAGAAAGATCGTGAATCATTTTATCTAGATTTTCAACATGTTCTTTGGTAAGCATTTTCTTGTTAATAGCATCTATCCTTTGCGTGACATGCTCAAGAGTTAAAACTGTTTCATTGATAATGATAGGTGGAGACCCCACTAAACTTCCCAAAGAATTCAAACCATCAAGAGGAGGACAACTCAAAAAATTCCCACCGATGAGATTGTCAAGAACAAATCTATACTGAGTGGTGATTCCCACATAAAAATTTCGAAGAAGAACGATAGTAGATTGGTTGTGAATAGATCTATTATGAGCATTGCAAATCCTATACCAAGCATCTTTGAGACTTTCTCCTCCCCTTTGCTTAAAATTGAGAGCTTCGTTCTCGGGAGTGCACATGGCAAGGGGAGAATTGGCCATAGCGAAATAGCAAACAAAAGCACTAACAAAAGGAGATCCGACAAAAAGGTAAACAGAAAAAGGCTAATAAAATGGCAAATATTTTTGTGTTTTTGTAAAAAAAATTTAGAAGTGGGGGAGGTGAAAATGAGAGGCAAATGGCAAATAATGTAAATTGAAAGGAGATGAGAGTTTATGTGTAGGAACCTGATAGATCTTGACTTGATCCTCCCCAGCAATGGTGCCAGAAATTCTTCCTGTTACTTGTGAACCGCGTCTGTAAATTCCCTGAAGAGGAGGGGATGATGCAGCACAGCGGCGGTAAGTATTTCCCTCAGTTATGAAACCAAGGTTATCAATCCAGTAGGAGAACCAAGCAAGCTATGTAAGCAGCACCTGCACACAAACAACAAATCCTCGCAACCCGACGCGTAGAGGGGTTGTCAATCCCTCTTGGGTAAGGTAATATGATAAAAATATAGATTGATAGATGCAAATAAAATAAAAGCAAATAAAACACAGCAAGGTATTTTTGGGTTTTTGATAATATAGATCTAAAATAAAAGAAGCAAATAAATGGGACACACAAATAGCAATATAGATCTGCAAGTATATGATGAGAAATAGACACGGGGGCCGTAGGTTTCACTAGTGGCTTCTCTCGAGAAAATAGCATACGGTGGGTAAACAAATTACTGTTGGGCAATTGATAGAAAAGTGAATAGTTATGACGATATCCAAGACGGCGATCATGTATATAGGCATCACATCCAAGATTAGTAGACCGACACCTGCCTGCATCTACTACTATTACTCCACACATCGACCGCTATCCAGCATGCATCTAATGTATTAAGTTCCATAAAGAAACAGAGTAATGCCTTAAGAACGATGACATGATGTAGACAAGATCTATTCATGTAAGAATAGACCCCATCGTTTTATCCTTAATAGCAATGATACATGCGTGTCATGTCTCCTTCTGTCACTGAGATTGAGCACCGCAAGATCGAACCCATTACATAGCACCTCTTCCCATTGCAAGATAAATCAATCAAGTTGGGCAAACAAAACCAAAATATTGAAGAAGAAATATGAGGCTATAATAATCATGTATGGATATAAAATAAAATAGATCTGATCATAAACTCACAATTCATCAGATCCCAACAAACACACCGCAAAAGAGTTACATCAAATAGATCTCCGAAGAGAACATTGTATTGAAGATCAAAAAGAGAGAAGAAGCCATCTAGCTACTGCCTACGAACCCGTAGGTCTCTAGTAAACTACTCACGCATCATCGGAGAGGCACCAATGAGGATGATGAACCCCTTCGTGATTGTGTTCCTCTCCGGCGGAGTGCCGGAAAAGGTTAGTCCCAAAAAATAGCAACTGGCACTGGGCACTATGTCAATAGGTTAGTCCCAAAAATTGATATAAAATTGCTAGAAAATGATTGTAAAACATCCCAGAATGATAACATAACAGCATGGAACAATAAAAAATTATAGTTACGTTGGAGACGTATCAATACACTAGATGCATGTTGGGTAGCGGTCGATGTGTAGAGGAATAGTAGTAGATGCAGGCAGGAGTCGGTGTAATTGTCTTGGACGTGATGCCTATATACATGATCATTACCTTGGATATCATCATAACTATGCGCTTTTCTATCAATTGCTCAACAGTAATTTGTTCACCCACCGTATGCTTTCTTCTAGAGAGAAGCCTCTAGTGAAATCTATGGCCCCTGGGTCTATCTTTTATCATATTGCTTTCAGATCTATAAAACCAAAAAACACAAAATAACTTGCTGCAATTTATTTAACTTTATTTTATTTTGCTCTTTTACTTATCTTTTGTATCTATCAATATCAGATCTCATCCTTGCAAGTAACCGTGAAGGGATTGACAACCCCTTTATCGCGTTGGGTGCAAGTATTTGTTTGTTTGTGTAGGTGCAATTATTGGGGACTTGTGTGTTCCTCCTACTGGATTGATACCTTGGTTCTCAACTGAGGGAAATACTTATCTCTACTTTGCTGCATCACCCTTTCCTCTTAAGGGAAAAACCACGCAAGCTCAAGAAGTAGCACATCTCTTTGAGATACATTGCATTTTCTTCAGAATTTTCCATAACTTCAAAACATAATTTCCACATGGTTTGCACCGTAGCTTGGTTTCCACTGGATATTCCCTCATACAGGGGCCGAGAACTAAGGCATGTTCTAAGAGCATTAGCTTTGTCAACTTTTAGCCTAAAAGAAAGTAGGTAACATTTCCTTCGAAAGAAAAGGTGAAACCTATAATCAATACTAGGGCTGAGGTTGTCGAAGATTTGGCATTTCTCTCTTCCCAAATACACCAAGCTACTATGATGAAAATTTCTACGACAAGCAAACTAGCAAAGGTAGCTCTAGCAAAGCGGATATAGTCTTCTAATTCATTGTTGTTCCTGAGTTGAAGGCGGTTTTCCTTGTCCGTCTTTGACTAAAAATATATAACATGATGAGATGGTCTTGTTTTTTGACATCATTGTTGGAGCAAAGGATATAACAGTCATTACCCTGGGTAATAAAGTTTTTCCTTTGAGTCCTTTCTCTAGTGTTGAGCCTATCCCTAATGAACATTCATGGAAAATACTTCAATCTTGTTATTATTTCAAAAACCAAAGCAAGTTGGCGATTGTGGGAATTTGCACCCAAGCAAAGAACCACACTTAAGTTTAGACAGAAGATAAACTAGCATGGGACATGGTGTTGGAAATATGCCCTAGAGGCAATAATAAAGTGGTTATTATTATATTTCCTTAATCATGATAAAGGTTTATTATTCATGCTAGAATTGTATTGATTGGAAACTTAAATACATGTGTGAATACATCACTACTAGGGAAAAGCCTAGCAGTAGCGCGTGTTGGAGGTGTAGTAGTGGTGAGGGGGGGGGGGGGGGGGGGGGGGGGGGGGGCGCTACTGATACGGCGCTACAGCTAATGTTTAGCAGTAGCGTGGGTTGGGGCGTGCTACTACTATACCAAATAGCAGTAGCATGTTTTCCCGTCCAGCGCTACTACTAGACCTTCCTAGCAGCAGCGTCTTTATCCACCCAGCGCTACTACTACACCTCCCTAGCAGTAGCGCCTTCTGGGCTACCAGCGCTACTAGTAAAGTTTGCTATTTTTTTCTAGTGCACATTGCCGCTGTATTTGTACTGGTTTATAGTAGTCTCATCATATGATTTTATTATCATGATGAGTTATTATTTCAGTGGGTGAAAAAGACATGGATTAGATTCAAGTGGAGTAAACATGGTGCATATCCAAAGTACTACTAATCCAAACTTGATCACTTTAGTTTGGATTAGTATGATCAAGTTTGGATTAGTAGTACTTTCGATCTGCACCATGTGTTGCCTCCACTTGAATATAATCCATGTTTATTTCACCCACTGATATATATAATAACTGATCATGCTCATAATGATATACAACTAAGCATCATCATCATTAATAATAATTCATCATCGTTATCATAATAACAATTCATACTCATCATCATCATAGTCATCTAACAACTTCTACTCGTTATCATAATAAAAAGTCATCCTCACCATCATCATAGTCATCTAATAACTCATCATCGTTATCATAATAACAAGTCATACTCATCATCATCATAGTCATCTAACCAACCCTACTTAATTGTTCTTAGCACATGATCATGAGTATTAGCTAGGACCTACTACCCTCTCTAAGGTAAAATAGCATAAAACAAGATAGGCCCTGACGCTCCATTATGGAGAATGGAGATTATCCTGTCTCCAATTCTTGCACTTCGCACAATGTTGCTTCCAAGTAGCTCCCTATGATTGTCCATACATTTTTTCCATTCTTTGATTGTCATGTCTTCATCGGTTTTAGAAATACGGTATGAACAGCGGTGAAGCCTAGGATGACCTGGCCGTAAGCTAATAACATCAAGCCGACCTTTCGGAAACATCAGATCAGGCACACAATCCTTTGGGATTTTCCGTTGAAAAAGATAATAATAACGTCGTAGTTAGCAATGTAGTTTAGCTTTAGAAGAATTTATGCAAAAGATGCACGGATGTCGTAATAGTAAAAAATCTTACCATGCCATCTCCATGGATGTTACCGTAGTTCAACACGTGCACTAGTGGCACGTATTGACCATAATGAGCAGGAGTTTCATAACTGATATTGTAATTCTCAACATCAATAATAAATGAGATAAGATGATCTTTCTCCTCATAAGTTAATTCAGCGCCATCAGTGTAGTAGGTTATGTCTACCATCTTCTGTACATTTTTTGAAGAATGAATATAAGCTGTCAATGGAAATAAGCTCTCAACTATTTTGAAATAAACAATATAAACTTACTTAATAAATATGTTTGAGAAACTCACAGAGAGGAAGAAGTGGAAGCGTATCAACAAGGACCCAAATGTCGATATTAGCTTCATCAATATTATCTTCATCGACATTATCTTCGTCGACATTATCTTTATCCATGTCATCTTCAGGATCACCAAGATCGAAGGTGACATGCATACCCTCCTGAAAATCATACGCCTTGCACAATGCTTCCCAATTAGAGCAACCAAAATGGGATACGCTCTCCGAATTGTATAGCTTGACAGCAAAATCATAACCATGATGGGTCTTGAGATGAACTATCTTTGTCTCCATATTTTCATGATCTTCGAAATTCAGATGCTCCAAGACATAGTGTCTTGCATGGCATGGGATAAGCTAGTCGAATTGTAAAAGACGGAAAGTACACGTTGAAGAAGCAGAAGTCAATGCTTAATTACGAAAAAAGACTTGTCATTGCATACCGTTTCAACATCGAAGGTCTCATCGAGCTTAATACTGAAGTGCCGACCGTCTACCAGGTGAGGCCTGTCGCATAGACCCCGGTCGTCGCCACAGTAGTCGCACTCCGGGATCCTATCGTCATCGTCAGACGATTTCTAGGTTCATAATTCAAAGATTAAACTTCTAAAATTAAATATATGTACTACAAAAACTAAATTAGATGATTATTATTCTTCACGGGTTGACTATCGGTCTGTCGAGTCTTTTCTTGAAAACTCTCAGCTCACGTGGTGTATATATTCGACCGTCGGTGATGGTCGCTCCTCCCTTCATCCCCGAGTGCATTACACCAAATTGTCTAGCACACAGGAACAAAGGAGAAGCGACCCCCACGACAACAGTCAGGATTCTTCGTCCTCTCATATATGGTGGAGACTCTCCCTTACTGATTCCTCTCTGACTTCTACGACCGTCGGTGATGGTCGTTCTTCTCTTCCTTCCCGTGCATTACCAAAAGGTCTGTCATGAGATAGAGGAGGAAGAATGACCCCCACGACAACAGTCTGCATTCTTCTTCTCTCATATATGGTGGAGTCCCGACAAACTTAAAGTAAACCCGAAATGTCGTTTAATTATCTTTCTAGAAAATCCAGGCCACTCGTTATTTGCTACATATTCTAGCACAAGTCATGCCAAAATTCACGCAAAAATCCAGCATGACCTTTGCTAAAAAGGACATATATCGAGCGCCTGAAATTTGCAGGAATGGAAATTAATCAACACTCCGGCAAAACATAGGCCACTCTGAGGTGTTCCCTGCAAACATAGGCCACTTGGGCAAGCACTAGTAGTACACAACACTACATATGACATGTCTAAATCTCCATCATATTTGGAAGACCTACATTGAAAATTTTCTACTACTCTACTACATCTATCAAAACATCTACATCATCATCAACATGGGGATTTGGCTGGTCTCACCTCGAGGTTGGAGGAGGTCGGTGACGGGGACGACGGCGGGGATGATGCAGGGCTCCTTGATTTCTGCAAAACAAAATATAAACAAAAACAATTTATATGTACCTTGTACAACAAAATTCTACCTATCTATACTATTCAAAAAACCTACATTCTACAATCAAAGTGTTACATATCAACTAAATCTATTAACTATGTTTGAATTTTTACTAATTCACTCTAAACATTATAAGCTATTAACTAAGCATAAACACATGAGCATACAAACTTGGCGCTCATTCACACTTACTAAAAAATCTACTCTATTCAAACACCTACATTTACTAAAAAAATCTACTCTATTCAAACACCTACATTTACTAAAAAAAATATACTCTATTCAAACACCTACATTTACTAAAAAACTCTACTCTATTCGAACACCTACATTGAAAATATTCATTTCAAAAGACCTACATTTACTAATTTTCTTATCTATCCAAAAGACCTACATTTACAAAAAAAATACTCTATTCAATGCAAATAATCTACATTCTATTCAATGCAAATAATCTTCATTCTATTCAATGCAAACAATCTACATTCTATTCAATGCAAATAATCTACATTCTATTGTATTAAAAAACATTAAAAAAACTACATAATGCAAGAACAGAGTGAGGAGAGATGAGGGAGGGAGGAGGGAGCGGGGGGTAGGAGGAGGGAGGAGAGAGGAGGAGGGGGAGGAGGGAGGGGGTGTGGGAGGAGGGCTGGCGGAGGAGGGCTTGGCCGGAGGAGGAGGAAGGCTTGGGCGGAGGAGAGGAGGGAGGAGGGCTTGGCCGGAGGAGGAGGGAGGAGGGCGGTGGAAGGAGGAGGGAGAGTAGGGAGGAGGGCATACCGAGGAAGGAGGAGGGAGGACGGCGGCGGTAATGCGGTGGCGACGGTAATGTGGCGGCGGCGAAGGCAGAATGAGGCAACGGGGAGTGAGGGGAGGAAGAAGAAGGTCGGGCGCGGGGGAGGAACTTGGGGATAAGGCACCCATAGCAGTAGTGCTGGCCCAGGGAGCGCACTACTGCTAAGCCCAATAGTAGTAGCGCTTTTTCCCGGACACGCGCTACTGCTAAGGCTAAGCATGTAAAAAAAACATCAAAAATACATTGGTCATCAATGAACTTTTTGTGTAGATTCTAAATTGTCAGTATGAATCCTCACCGGTTTAGAACCAGTGAAGATTCATATTGCGGCAACAAATCCTACACATAGAGTTCAATGAAGACCAAGTGGTTGTGATAGCTTGAGAAGTAACATATTTAAGGTGGTAAACACCCTGTTCGCGGAGCGAGGTGGGACTAAACTTAGTTCCAATTGGAGGGGACTAAACTTAGCAGCAGCAAGGGTTGGAGAACAGCACTACTGCTAAGTACAATAGCAGTAGCGCGGCTACGGAAAAGGTGCTACTACTATACATAGTCTGGCGGCAACGTCATGGCAATTGTAGTAGTAGCGCTCTTTCCTCCTGACGCGCTAGTGCTACGTGGATATCAGTAGCACTGTCCAATGTCACACACTACTACTAACTAGCAGTAGCGCCTTATTTTAAATAGCGCTGCTGGTAAGATTCTGTGTATAAGGTTTTCCCTAGTAGTGCATAAGCAAATACCAAGTCCCTAGTATGCCTCTACTAGACTAGCTCGTTGATCAAAAGATGGTTAAGGTTTCCTGACCATAGACATGAGTTGTCATTTGATAATAGGATCACATCATTTTCAAAATGATGTGATGGACAAGACCCATGCGTTAGCTTAGCATATGATCGTTCAGTTTATTGCTACTCCTTTCTTAAATGTCAAATACATATTCTTTCGACCATGAGATCATGCAACTCCCGGATACCGGAGGAATACCTTGTGTGGTATCAAACATCACAACATAACTGGGTGATCATTAAGATGCTCTACAGGTATCTCCGAAGGTGTCTGTTGAGTTGGCGTCAATCGTGATTGGGATTTGTCACTCTGTATGACGGATAGGTATCTCTAGGCCCTCTCGGTAATACAACATCACAAGAAGCTTGAAAGCAAAGTGACTAAGGAGTTAGTTACAATATGATGTATTACGGAACGAGTAAAGAGACTTACTGGTAACGAGATTGAACTAGGTATGAAGATACCGACGATCGAATCTCGGGCAAGTAACATACCGACGGACAAAGGGAACTACATATTTGTCATAAAGGTTTGACCGATAAAGATCTTCATAGAATATGTAGGAACCAATATGGGCATCCAGGTCCCACTATTGGTTATTAACCGGAGCAGCGTCTCGGTCATGTCTACATCATTCTCAAACCCATAGGGTCCGCATGCTTAACGTTCGTTGATGATATAATATTATATGAGATATGTATGTTGGTGACCGAATGTTGTTTGGAGTCCCGGATGAGATCACGAACATGATGAGGAGCTCCGAAATGGTCCGGAGGTAAAGATTGATATCTAGGATTATATGGTTGGGCCAAGGGGTGAGGCCCACGGGGCTTTAGGTCGGTGCAAAAGGAAGTTTTGCAGAGGTCATGGACCAGAAGCCAGGGACCCTGGCGTCTGGCCCTGGGCCAGACGCCAACGTCCATGACGTCTGGGCGAGACGCCGAGGACCGTGGCATCTGGTACTAGAAACCGAGAAGGACTCTTCCTTGCATTCCAAACCGACTTTGAGGAGGCTCTTTCTCCATGAAACGACCCCAGGGCTCAACATATAAATAGAGGAGCAGGGCTAGCCCCTGGGGGACAACACGATTCACCAAGCCGTGTGCCGGCGCCCCCTCTCCCTCTAGTTCGTCCTCCGTCCAAAATCCGTTGTGCTTGGCGAAGCCCTACGGAAATAGTTTCACCACCACCGTCACCACGCCGTCATGCTGCCGGAACTCATCTACTACTTCTTCTCTCTTGCTGGATTGAGAAGGCGAGGACATCATCGAGCTGAACGTGTGCTGAACGTGGAGGTGCCGTACGTTCGGTACTTGATCAGGACGGATCGTGAAGGTGTACGACTACATCAACCACGTTGATAAGCGCTTCTGCTTAGTGATCTACAAGGGTATGTAGATGCTCTCCCCCTCTTGTAGCTATACATCTCCATGGATAGATCTTGCGTGTGCGTAGATTTCTTTTGTTTTCTATGCAACGTTCCCAACAGTGGCATCATGAGCTAGGTCTATGCGTAGATGATATGCATGAGTAGAACACAAAGGAGTTGTGGGCGGTGATGTTCATATTGCTTACCACCAATGTCTTATTTTGATTCGGTGGTATTTTGGGATGAAGCGGCTCGGACCAACCTTACATGTCCATGTACATGAGACCGGTTCCACCGACTAACATGCAACTTGTTTTGCATAAAGGTGGCTGGCAGGTGTCTGTTTCTCCCACTTTAGTTGAATCTAATTTGAATACAGCGGTCCTTGCAGAAGGTTAAAAGGCAACTTGATAATCACCGTTGTGGTTTTGTGTAGGTAAGAACGGTTCTTGCTAGTTGCCCGTAGCAGCCACATAAAACTTGCAACAACAAAGTAGAGGACGTCTAACTTGTTTTTGCAGGGTATGTTGTGATGTGATATGGTCAAGACGTGATTTGATATATGTTGATGTATGAGATGATCATGTTTTGTAATAAGTTCACGACTTGCATGTCAATGAGTATGACAACCGGCAGGAGCCTTAGGGTTGTCTTTAATTATTGTATGACCTGCATGTCAATCACTAAGCGCCATGTAATTGCTTTACTTTATCGCTATACGTTCGCAATAGTTGTAGAAGCAATAGTTGGCGAGACGACCCCGACGCAACAATGGAGATCAAGGTGTCACACCGGTGACGATGGAGATCATGCCGATGCTTTGGAGATGGAGATCAAAAGCACAAGATGATGATGGCCGTATCATGTCACATATTTTGATTGCATGTGATGTTTATCCTTTATGCATCTTATTTTGCTTAGAACGACGGTAGCATTATAAGATGCTACCTTCACTTAATTTCAAGATAAAAGTGTTCTCCCCGAGTATGTACCATTGCTAACGTTCACATACAACGGGTGTATGCCAGTTTTGCACATGCAGAATACTTGGGTTAAACTTGACGAGCCTAGCATGTACAGACATTGTCTTGGAACACTTGAGACCGAAAGGTCGAACGTGAGTCATATAGTAGATATGATCAACATAGAGATGTTCACCATTGAAGACTACCCCATCTCACGTGATGATCGGACATGGGTTAGTTGACTTGGATCATGTATCACTTAGACAACTTGACGGATGTTGATTTAAGTGGGAGTTCATTAGTAATTTGATTATTTGAACTAAAATTTATCATGAACTTAGTCTTAATAGTTTTTGCATATCTATGTTGTAGATCAATGGCTTGTGCTTCCGTTCCCTTGAGTTTTAATGCGTTCCTAGAGAAAGCTAAGTTGAAAGATGATGGTAGCAACTACACGGACTGGGTCCGTAACTAGAGGATTATCCTCATTGCTGCACAGCAGAATTATGTCCTTGATGCACCGCTAGGTGACAAACCTGCTGTAGGAGCTGATGCAGATGTTATGAACATCTGGTAGGCTCGATCTAATGACTACTCGATAGTTCAGTGTTCCATGCTTTACGGCTTAGAACCGGGACTTCAAAGATGTTTTGAACACCACGCAGCATATGAGATGTTTCAAGAGCTGAAGTTGATATTTCAAGCTAATGCCCGGGTTGAGAAATATGAAGTCTCCAACAAGTTCTATAGCTGTAAGATGGAGCAGAATAGTTCTGTCAGTGAACACATACTCAAAATGTCTGGGTATCATAACCACTTGACTCAGCTGGGAATCGATCTTCCAGTTGAGAGTGTTATTGACAGAGTTCTTCAGTCACTGCCACCAAGCTACAAAGGCTTTGTGATGAACTATAATATGCAAGGGACGATGAAAACGATCCCCGAGCTCTTCGCGATGCTGAAATCGGCGGAGGTAGAAATCAAGAAGGAGCATCACGTGTTGATGGTCAACAAGACCACTAGTTTCAAGAAAAAAGGCAAGGGAAAGAAAAGGAACTTCAAGAAGAATGGCAAGAAAGTTGCCGCTCCAGTGAAGAAGCCCAAAGCTGGACCCAAGCCTGAAACTGAGTGCTTCTACTACAAGGAAATGGTCATTGGAAGCGGAACTGCCCCAAGTACTTGGCAGATAAGAAGGATGGCAAAGTGAACAAAGGTCTATTTGATATACATGTTATTGATGTGTTCCTTACTAATGCTCATAGTGGCGCCTGGGTATTTGATACTAGTTCGGTTGCTCATATTTGTAACTCAAAACAGAAGCTGTGGAATAAACGAAGATTGGCTAAGGACGAGGTGACGATGAGCGTCAGAATGGTTCCAAGGTTGATGTGATCGCCGTCGGCACGCTATGTCAGGGCCGGTTTTCCGAGACATAAAATCCCAGCAAATGACCCTTGTGTCATCACCAGCCCCAGGATTACTATTGCCGGTGGACACTTCCTTGATACAAAAATCCAAGCAATTATAGGAATTTGAGTGCAAGACCATTAAGGAAATGAAGTGGAACATCGGGCATTGGACCGCCCGAGGAATTCCAAGAAAAATGCCAAGCGGGTGTCTGAAAGTGACGCCTCGAGAGGTCTTGAAAAGAAGTGCCAAACGGGTGTCTAAAAGCGACACCTTGAGAGTTCTTGAAAATAAGCTGAGTATCCGGGTAGTCTAGCCATCCCAAGTGATACTCAGAAAAGAAAAGAAAACTGAGTGCACGGGTAGCTGGGCCATCCCAAGTGACACTCAGTACAATTGAGTAAGAGAACGGGTTAGTCCACAATAACAATAACATGTATAGTAACACTACTCATGATAACAAAGATCTCCATTGTAGCATTAGTGGTGTCAATAATTATCCTGCAAAACGAATCATGCTCAATTTAATTATTTCCTCCGGAGACTGTCACAAGACCGACACCTGACCAACCTAGACTGTAGTCCTTAACCGCGGACACGGCTATTCGAATAAGTCTTATACTCTGCAGAGGTTGTACTCTTTACCCACACGTAAATGATTTCGTTAGTCAACACCGAGACGTTGACCAATTCTGATTACGGTCTTTGGATTGAAAACACACCTGACCCGCACATATCAGCTTTAATTCATCAAGCCACAAATCACTCAAAACAATGATAAAGTAAAACTCTAAGTGGGAAGGCCTCATTTAACAGCCTCCAATAGCATGAATAATCAGCTACGGTCCCAGACCGACATTCATGCTCCCAGACCAAGTGACATGACTACTAGGGCCAATAGTATCATTCCCTATGGCCTCTCTGTATGGTGTGTGCAGGAAAGGGGTTATCAACTTACTGAACCATACCCTACCTATGGCAGGGACATGTGGTAGCACGAATCAAGTATGGGGGTTACCGGAACAAGACTCGATCTACGGTCAACTCAGGAGGTTTATATTTTCCTGCAATGATTAACATGATATATTTCCTTGGTAGTACCCAAGAGGGTGACCATCTGGTATGCCTCAACATACCCTTACTGATCATTCTCTTCACAATGAGATTTCAATCTCACGGTCACTTTTCTCGTGACTGATTCTTCTTGCAGATTAGTCTGGACCAACATAGGCATATGTGGCATATGAAAATAACCATACTCACTTATACTTCATGTTTAAATGAAGATAAATTACCATCAAGGGCATCATGCATGTATGACTAGTGATATGCAAATTTTATATGAATTCAACATATTCATAATTCAGTTATACTTGCAAATAAATAATTATGCATTCACCATATCAAGTGTTCAAGATGCTTGCCTTGGGTATGCAGTAGTGTTGATTCACTCCACAAACTTTCAAAAATTATCTTCCCTCCATTTTTCCTATTTTCAAAATATTGCAAATATCACATAGTTTCAAAATAGTACAAAAAAAATTGTTTGTAAAATCTTGAAAAAAGTACTAAAATAAACTAGATGAAATTTGAGAGATAACAGAAAAAGAATCAATTGATTTGGAGTTATGGTTTAAAAACTAGAGGCTGTCAAAGTAAGGGTCAAATCTGTTTTTAAATTAAAACAGAAAAAGAAAACGGTTCAGATGGGAATACGCTTTCCGAATGAAGAAATCGTATTTTGAGGAATGCGCTTGCTGGTGAGGATGATGTACTACGCAGAAATACGTCTTCAGTTAAGAGGAGGCAGTTGGCTCTTGGTCACTGACAGTGGGCCCGCCTGGCCCAATGGTCAGGTCTGACCGGTCCACAACGCCTCTTCTCTCCTACGGCAGAGAATGGGCGGTGCTCCGGCGCTCTACGCCGGCGAACGGCGACGCCCCTCTGGATTCTGAGTACATGAGCGCGCTCAGTGGACCCAGGCGATCATGTGGTGGTAGGGCAGAGTCGGAGGGAAGCATGGGGTCGCCGGGGGTGCTGTCTCCGTCGGACGGCGGCGTAGGGCACACGGGGGATTTCTCCTGTGTTCGATCCTGAGCAAATTTGAGGGACGGAATGGCTTCACGGGGTCCATGGTAGGCTGTTGGTGAAGATAGTGGAGAGGTAGAGGCTATGGAGGCGTCGGAATTAACCAAAGAGCGGCGGGGTTTCTTCGGCCGAAGGCGGGGAAGAAGGCTCTCCCAAGCTCAATGCTACTTCTTGAGCTTGCGTTGGTTTTTCCCTTGAAGAGGAAAGGGTGATGCAGCAAAGTAGAGATAAGTATTTCCCTCAGTTTGAGAACCAAGGTATCAATCTAGTAGGAGAAGAACGCGCAAATCACCAATACCTGCACAAACAATCAAACACTTGCACCCAACGCGATAAAGGGGTTGTCAATCCCTTCACTGTCACTTGCAAAACAAAAGATAAAATATTTTTGGTTTTTTTGATTTATAGATCTGAAAATAAAAGATTGCAAAATAGTAGATCGGAAACTAATATGATGGAAAATAGTAGATCGGAAACTAATATGATGGAAAATAGTAGATCGGAAACTAATATGATGGAAAATAGACCCAGGGGCCATAGGTTTCACTAGAGGCTTCTCTCATGAAGGCAAATAATACGGCGGGTGAACAAATTACTGTCGAGCAATTGATAGAAAAGTGCCAAGTTATGATGATATCCAAGGCAATGATTATGCTATATAGGCATCACGTCCGTATCAAGTAGACCGACTCCTGCCTGCATCTACTACTATTACTCCACACATCGACCGACTCCTACCTGGATCTAGAGTATTAAGTTCATAAAGAACAGAGTAACGCATTAAGTAAGATGACATGATGTAGAGGAATAAACTCAAGCAATATGATGTAAATCCCATCTTTTTATCCTCGATGGCAACAATGCAATACGTGTCTCGCTACCCCTGCTTTGTCACTGGGTGAAATCATGCAAGATTGAACCCAAAGCTAAGCACCTCTCCCATTGCAAGAAAAACCAATCTAGTTGGCCAAACCAAACCAAGAATTCGAAGAAAATACAAAGATACCAAATCATACATATAAGAATTCAGAGGAGATTCAAATAATATTCATAGATAAGCTGATCATAAATCCACAATTCATCGGATCTCGACAAACACACTGCAAAAGAGTATTACATCGGATTGATCTCTAAGAACATCGAGGAGAACATGGTATTGAGAATCAAAGAGAGAGAAGAAGCCATCTAGCTACTAGCTATGGACACGTAGGTCAGTGGTGAACTACTCAAGCTTCATCGGAAGGGCAATAGAGTTGATGTAGATGCCCTCCGTGATCGAATCCCCCTCCGGCAGGGTGCCGGAAAAGGCCCCTAGATGGGATCTCACGGGAACAGAAGGTTGCAGCGGTGGAAAAGTGTTTTCGTGGATGCTTCTGGTGGTTTGGGAATATTGGCAAATATATAGGAGGAAGATCTAGGTCAGGGGGTCACCGAGGGGCCCACAAGGTAGGGGGTGCGCCCTACCCCCTGGGCGCGCCCTTCACCCTTGTCGCCGCCTCGTGGCTCTTCTAACTTGCACTCCAAGTCTCCTGGGTGTCTTCTGGTCTAAGAAAAATCATCGTGAAGTTTTATTCCGTTTGGACTCCGTTTAGTATTCCTTTTCTGCGAAGCTCAAAAACAAGGAAAAAACAGAAACTGGTGCTGGGCTCTAGGTTAATAGGTTAGTCCCAAAAATAATATAAAATAGCATATTAATGCATATAAAACATCCAAAATAGATAATATAATAGCATGGAGCAATAAAACACCCAAGCTTAATTCCTGCTCGTCCTCGAGTAGGTAAATGATAAAAACAGAATTTTTGATGTGGAATGCTACCTAACATATTTATCCATGTAATTTTCTTTATTGTGGCATGAATGTTCAGATCCATAATATTCAAAACAAACATTTAATATTAACATAAAAACGATAATACTTCAAGCATACTAATAAAGCAATCATGTCTTCTCAAAATAACATGGCCAACGAAAGCTATCCCTACAAAATCATATAGTCTGGCTATGCTCCATCTTCATCACACAAAATATTCAAATCATGCACAACCCCGATGACAAGCCAAGCAATTGTTTCATACTTTCGATGTTCTCAAACCTTTTCAACTTTCACGCAATACATGAGCATGAGCCATGGACATAGCACTATAGGTGGAATAGAATATGGTGGTTGTTGAGAAGACAAAAAGAAGGAGATAGTCTCACATCAACTAGGCGTATCAACGGGCTATGGAGATGCCCATCAATAGATATCAATGTGAATGAGTAGGGATTGCCATGCAACGGATGCACTAGAGCTATAAGGTTATGAAAGCTAAAAAAAAACTAAGTGGGTGTGCATCCAACTCGCTTGCTCACGAAGACCTAGGGCAATTTGAGGAAGCCCATCATTGGAATATACAAGCCAAGTTCTATAATGAAAAATTCCCACTAGTATATGAAAGTGACAAAATAGGAGATGCTCTATCATGAAGATCATGGTGCTACTTTGAAGCACAAGTGTGGAAAAAGGAGAGTAACATTGCCCCTTCTCTCTTTTTCTCTCATTTTTTTTTCAATGGTTTCTTTGGCCCCCTTTTTTATTTATGCTTCATTGGCCTCTTTTTTTTATTTCCTCACATGGGACAATGTTCTAATAATGATGATCATCACACTTTTATTTACTTACAACTCAAGAATTACAACTCGATACTTAGAACAAAATATGACTCTATATGAATGCCTCTGGCGGTGTACCGGGATGTGCAATGACTCAAGAGTGACATGTATGAAAATTATGAACGGTGGCTTTGCCATAAATACTATGTCAACTACATGATCATGCAAAGCAATATGACAATGATGAAGCGTGTCATAATAAACGGAACGGTGGAAAGTTGCATGGCAATATATCTCGGAATGGCTATGGAAATGCCATAATAGGTAGGTATAGTGGCCGTTTTGAGGAAGGTATATGGTGGGTGTATGGTACCGGCGAAAGTTGGGCGGTACTAGACAGGCTAGCAATGTGGAAGGATGAGAGTGCGTATAATCCATGGACTCAACATTAGTCACAAAGAACTCACATACTTATTGCAAAAGTCTATTAGTCATCAAAACAAAGTACTACGCGCATGCTCCTAGGGGGATAGATTGGTAGGAAAAGACCATCGCTCGTCCCCGATCGCCACTCATAAGGAAGACAATCAATAAATAAATCATGCTCCAACTTCGTTACATAACGGTTCACCATACGTGCATGCTACGGGAATCACAAACCTCAACACAAGTATTTCTACAATACAGAATTACTCCACTAGCATGAGTCTAATATCACCATCCTTATATCTCAAAACAATCATAAGGAATCAAACTTCTCATAGTATTCAATGCACTTCATATGAAAGTTTTTATTATATCCCTCTTGGATGCCCATCATATTAGGACTAAATCCATAACCTAAGAAAATTACCATGCTGTTTAGAAGGATTCTCAAAAAAATATAAGTGAAGCATGAGAGTTCAACAATTTCTATAAAATAAAGCCACCGCCGTGCTCTAAAAAGATATAAGTGAAGCACTAGAGCAAAATTGCCTAGCTCAAAAGATATAACTGAAGCACATAGAGTATTCTAATAAATCACGATTCATGTGTGTCCTTATCAAAAGGTGTGTACAGCAAGGATGATTGTGGCAAACTAAAAATCAAATACTCAAATCATACAAGACGCACCAAGGAAAACACATATCATGTGGTGAATAAAAATAGAGCCTCAAGTAAAGTTACCGATGGACGAAGACGAAAGAGGGGATGCCTTCCGGGGTATCCCCAAGCTTAGGCTCTTGGTTGTCCTTGAATATTACCTTGGGGTGCCTTGGGCATCCCCAAGCTTAGGCTCTTGCCACTCCTTATGACATAGTCCATCAAATCCTTACCCAAAACTTTAAAACTTCACAACACAAAACTCAACAGAAAATCTTATGAGATCCGTTAGTATAAGAAAATAAATCACCACTTTATGGTACTGTTGTGAACTCATTCTTTATTTATATTGGTGTAATATCTACTGTATTCCAACTTCTCCATGGTTCATACCCCCCGATACTACCCATAGATTCATCAAAATAAGCAAACAACACAAAGAAAATAGAATCTGTCAAAAACAGAACACTCTGTAGCAATCTGAATACTTAGAATATTTATGTAACTCCAAAAATTCTGAAAAATTAGGAAAACATAGGAAATTTTTATATCAATCTTGTGTAAAACAAATCAGGGTTTTTCCATGCTCCAGTGAAGTTAAACAATTCTCTGACTGGACGCAAAAGTTTCTGTTTTTCAGCAAGATCAAATCAACTATCACCGTAAGCCATCCCAAAGGTCTTACTTGCCACAAACACTAATTAATACACAAAAACACATCTAACCAGAGGCTAGATGAATTATTTATTAAAAAACAGAACCAAAAAAGCAAGAACAAAAATAAAATTGGGTTGCCTCCCAACAAGCGCTATTGTTTAACGCCCTTAGCTAGGCATAAAACCTAGATCTAGGTATTGTCATCTTTGGTATGCAATTCCTAAGTAGCTCTCAAAATAGATTCATATGGCAACTTAATTTTATTTCTAGGAAAGTGTTCCATGCCTTTCCTTAGGGAAATTGAAATCTAATGTTTCCTTCTTTCATATCAATAATTGTACCGATCGTTCTAAGGAAAGGTCTACCAAGAATAATAGGACATGTAGGATTGCAATCTATATCAAGAACAATGAAATCTACGGGCACATAATTCCTATTTGCAATAATAAGAACATCATTAATCCTTCCCATAGGTTTCTTAATAGTGGAATCCGCAAGATGCAAATTTAAAGAACAATCATCAAATTCACGGAAACATAGCACATCACATAAAGTTTTTGGAATCGTGGAAATGCTAGCACCCAAATCACACAAAGCATGGCACTCATAATCTTTAATATTAATCTTAATAGTAGGTTCCCACTCATCATAAAGTTTTCTAGGGATAGAAACTTCCAATTCAAGCTTTTCTTCAAAAGATTTCATGTTAGCATCAACGATATATTTAGTAAAAGCTTTATTTTGATTATAAGCATGAGGAGAATTCAACATGGATTGCGAAAAGGAAATACAATCTATTAAAGAACAATTATCATAATTAAATACCTTGAAATCCAAAAGAGTGGGTTCATTGCTACTTAAAGTCTTGACCTCTCCAATCCCACTTTTATCAATTTTTGCATCTAGATCTATAAACTACGAATTATTGGGATGCCTTTTAACTAAAGTTGACTCATCTCCAGTCCCATCTTTATCAAGATTTATATTGGAAAACAAAGATTCAATAGGAGTCACATCAATCACTTTAAGATCTTCATCATTTTCACAAACCTCCGATTTAGCGGCCATCTTATTTACCAAAGTGGTTTGTTTATCGGAAATTTGGCCAACTAAATTTTCCAGGTGAGCAAATTGAGATTTAAGATCGTAAAATTCTTTAGACATATGATTGAGCTCTTTATTCATATATTCCGTAAAAAATTTCTGCTCCTTGAGCTCGTTCCTAAAGAAACTATTGTGCTCAAATTGTAAGAACATGAAGCTCCTAGTATTATTTTCAATTTCTTCCAGCTTCTTATAGTAAGGATCAAAGTTCTTAGGTTGAGCCATCAAAGCAAGCTAACGTACGAACGAGCAAAAAGCAAACGAAAAGACGAACGGAAGAAGGGCAAATCTTTTCAAAAAACATTTTAGAAGTGGGGGAGAGGAAAACGAGAGGCGAATGGTGAATAATGTAATGCAAGAGATCATATTTTTATGATGGGTACTTGGTATGTCTTGACTTGGCATAGATCTCCCCGGCAACGGCGCCAGAAATTCTTCCTGCTACTTCTTGAGCTTGCATTGGTTTTTCCCTTGAAGAGGAAAGGGTGATGCAACAAAGTAGAGATAAGTATTTCCCTCAGTTTGAGAACCAAGGTATCAATCCAGTAGGAGAAGAACGCGCAAATCACCAATACATGCACAAACAATCAAACACTTGCACCTAACGCAATAAAGGGGTTGTCAATCCCTTCACGGTCACTTGCAAAACAAAATATAAAATATTTTTGGGTTTTTTTTATTTATAGATCTGAAAATAAAAGATTGCAAAATAGTAGATCGGAAACTAATATGATGGAAAATAGTAGATCGGAAACTAATATGATGGAAAATAGCCCCGGGGGCCATAGGTTTCACTAGAGGCTTCTCTCATGAAGGCAAATAATACGGTGGGTGAACAAATTACTGTTGAGTAATTGATAGAAAAGCACAAAGTTATGACGATATTCAAGGCAATGATTATGCAATATAGAAATCATGTCCGTATCAAGTAGACAGACTCCTGCCTGCATCTACTACTATTGCTCCACACATCGACCGCCTCCTGCCTGCATCTAGAGTATTAAGTTCATAAAGAACAGAGTAACACATTAAGTAAGATGACATGATGTAGAGGAATAAACTCAAGCAATATGATGTAAACCCCATCTTTTTATCCTCGATGGCAATAATGCAATACGTGTCTCGCTACCCCTACTTTGTCATTGGGTGAAATCACGCAAGATTGAACCCAAAGCTAAGCACCTCTCCCATTGCAAGAAAAACCAATCTAGTTGGCCAAACCAAACCAATAATTCAAAGAGAAATACAAAGATACCAAATCATGCATATAAGAATTCAGAGGAGATTCAAATAATATTCATAGTAAGCTGATCATAAATCCACAATTCATCGGATCTCGACAAACACACCGCAAAAGAGTATTACATCGGATAGATCTCCAGGAACATCGACGAGAACATGGTATTGAGAATCAAAGAGAGAGAAGAAGCCATCTAGCTACTAGCTATGGACCCGTAGGTCTGTGGTGGACTACTCACGCTTCATCGAAAGGGCAATAGAGTTGATGTAGATGCGCTCCGTGAACGAATCCAGCTCCGGCAGGGTGCCGAAAAAGGCCCCTAGTTGGGATCTCATGGGAACAGAAGGTTGCGGCGGTGGAAAAGTGTTTTTGTGGATGCTTCTAGTGGTTTGGGAATATTTGCAAATATATAGGAGGAAGATCTAGGTCAGGGGGTCACCGAGGGGCCCACAAGGTAGGGGGCGCGCCCTACCCCCCTGGGCGCGCCCTCCACCCTTGTCGCCGCCTCGTGGTTCTTCTGATTTGCACTCCAAGTCTCCTGGGTGTCTTCTGGTCCAAGAAAAATCATCGTGAAGTTTTATTCCGTTTGGACTCCGTTTAGTATTCCTTTTCTGCGAAGGTCAAAAACAAGGAAAAAACAGAAACTGGCACTGGGCTCTAGGTTAATAGCTTAGTCCCAAAAATAATATAAAATAGCATATTAATGCATATAAAACATCCAAAACAGATAATATAATAGCATGGAACAATAAAAAATTATAGATACGTTGGAGACGTATCACTCAACTGATGCCTCAAGGAGTTGATTGGGAGGGTCAGGGGGAGGTGTGGTCTCGCAGATGGCCTCGGCTGGCTCTTATATAGGCAGGGAATGTCGGTTCGCTGCTTCCAGAGAGCAGACACGGTGGTGGTCGGGCATTGATGGCTTCTCGCGGTCGACGGTGAGGTTGTTGAGCCCGGTGAAGGGGCGGTGCAGACGATGGTGTTTTGTAGTTAGGGCGAGGGTGCGCTGGCTAGCTCTGGGGGTGCCAGGTGGTTTGGGCGGTGCCGGCCACGGGAAGATTTTGGTGGCAGCCATTGATGGCATTCCGAGGTCGGTGACGAGGTCGATGGTGGCCGACGGAGTCGGTGGCAGACAGAATTAACCTCGGGAGGAGTTGGGCGGCTCGGGGGTGAGCCACGCGTCGCCGGCGGTGGCTTGCCTGACATGGCGGCGACCGTGGTCGGTGTGGGTGGCCGTGGGCGGCGCTAGGAGACGAGAGAGGGTGTCGGTGAGGTGTTGGTGGTGCGGGTAGTTTGTGGGGGAGGTGGAGCAAGCCAGAGAGCAGCAGGGCTGCGGTGTTGGCAACACACAGGAGCGGCGGCGGCCCGGACGTGCAATATGCGCTCTCTGGACACGCACGAAATGTGGTCGACGACCATTGTACCCTAGGATGGTTTGCTGCTGATGAGATTTTGCAGGATGGTGTTTGTTTGCAATCCATAGATGACGGTGAAGTTGGTTTGGCAAAATGAGTCAGAGTCAAGTGCAGGTTTAACAAGTTACAAAATATTAGCCATGCCCACAAGCTGTCTGATGAAATGAAATGGTGGTCTAAGCATTTTTGTTGATTATGAAACTTGGCAGGATGGTGTCTCCTTAGATGATGAAAAGAATGGCAGGGTTGGTTTGTCATAATGAAAAACTTCCAAATGCATGTTATGGGGAAAAACAGTTCTAGATCCAAACTTGGAGGAATCATTTTCTGAACTAAAAATATGCCATTTGAGCTGAGCTTCTGGACATAAGGGTTTAGTTGGATGGACTATAGGTTGGAAAAAGTTCAGAATTAATTGAGCTAGGAAAAATAGGGTTGTAGTTATAACTTAAGGATGGGACAGAAATAAAAAGAGGATGTTTTGCTCAAAATTTTCAACAGACCAAGTTAGGTTTTTTGCATAAAAGTGATATATAGGCATCACCAGACCTCTCATAATTTTTGTGGAATTTTGAAAGAATTATTTAGCAGGGTCTTAGTGCAACAGAAGCATTTCAGAGGTTGAAAATGTCATTAAAAGAATTATTTTGTGGCAAATTTTATTCTGAAAATATTTCCTACTGAATTTTAAAAGGGTGGATGAAATGATCAAGAAAACTTTCAAACCCAGAATATTTCTCAAAAGTTTCTATATGGAGGGAAGATTTTTTTTGAAAACAGAAAGACAGAAAAGGTTCTGAAATTAATAAAGGACCTAATATAATTCAAAATTTTATTTCTATAAAAATTTTACTTAAAAAAACATGGTTAATATTTTGGGGTGTTACACGCTACCTCTACATCTACATTCGGGATTAGTTTTAGACCTCAATAATTATTATTTGGTGCCAGCGTTGAGCATGGACATTATATCTGGACCTTGTTTATTGCGAGACGGTTATTCATTTAAGTCAGAGAATAATGGTTGTTCTATTTATATACGTAATATATTTTACGGTCATGCACCTTTGATGAATGGTCTATTCTTGTTGAATCTCGATCGTAGTGATACACATATTCATAATATTGATGCCAAAAGATGCAAAGTTGATAATGATAGAGCAACATACTTGTGGCACTGCCGTTTAGGTCATATTGGCGTAAAGCACATGAAGAAACTCCATGCGGATGGACTTTTGGAATCACTTGATTATGAATCATTTGATCCTTGCGAACCATGCCTCATGGGTAAAATGACTAAAACTCCGTTCTCCGGAACAATGGAGCGAGCTAATGACTTATTGGAAATAATACATACCGTTGTATGCGGTCCGATGAGTTTTGAGGAACGCGGCGGGTATCATTATTTTCTAACCTTCACAGATGATTTGAGTAGGTATGGGTATATCTACTTGATGAAACACAAGTCTGAAACATTTGAAAAGTTCAAAGAATTTCAGAGTGAAGTGGAGAATCATCGTAACAAGAAAATAAAGTTTCTACGATCTGGTTGCGGAGGCGAATATTTGAGTTACGAGTTTGGCCTTCATTTAAGACAATGTGGAATTGTTTCACAACTCACGCCACCTGGAACACCACAGCGTAATGGTGTGTCCGAACGTCGTAACCGTACTTTATTAGATATGGTGCATTCTATGATGTCTCTTAGCGATTTGCCTTTATCATTTTGGGGTAATGCATTAGTGACAGCCGCATTCACGTTAAATAGGATACCATCTAAATCCGTTGAGATGACACCGTATGAACTACGGTTTGGCAATAAACCTAAGCTATCATTTCTTAAAGTTTGGGGATGTGACGCTTATGTCAAAAGGCTTCAGCCTGATAAGCTCGAACCAGAGAAGTGCATCTTCATAGGATACCCTAAAGAAACTATTGGGTATACCTTCTACCACAGATCCGAAGGCAAGATCTTTGTTGCCAAGAATGGGTCCTTTCTATAGAAGGAGTTTATCTCGAAAGAAGTGAGTGGGAGGAAAGTAGAACTTGATGAGGTAGTTGTACCTTCTCTTGAATTGGAAAATAGCACATCAGAGAAAAACATTCCCATGATGCCTACACCAACCGAAGAGGAAGCTAATGATAATGATCATGAAACTTTGGATCAAGTTACTACTAAACCTCATAGGTCAACCAGAGCACGTACCGCACCAGAGTGGTACGGTAATCCTATCCTGGAAGTCATGTTGTTAGACAACGGTGAACCTACAAACTATGAAGAAAGCTATGGTGAGCCCAGATTCCGACAAATGGCTAGAGGCCATGAAATCTGAAATAGGATCCATGTATGAGAGCAAAGTGTGGACTTTGGTGGGCTTGCCCGATGATCGGCAAGCCATTGAGAATAAATGAATCTTCAAGAGGAAGACATATGCTGATGGTAATATCACTGTCTACAAAGCTTGACTTGTTCCGAAAAGTTTTCGACAAGTTCAAGGGCTTGACTACAATGAGACTTTCTCACCCGTAGCGATGTTTAAGTCTGTCAGAATCATGTTAGCGATTGCCACATTTTATGATTATGAAATCTGGTAAATGGACGTCAAAACTGCATTCCTTAATGGGTTTCTTAAAGAAGAGTTGTATTTGATGCAACCAGAAGGTTTTGTCGATCCTAAGGGTGCTAACAAAGTGTGCAAGCTCCAGCGATCCATCTATGGACTGGTGTAAGCATCTCGTAGTTGGAATATACACTTTGATGAGGTGATCAAATCATATGGTTTTATACAGACTTATGGTGAAGCCTGTATTTACAAGAAAGTGAGTGGGAGCTCTGTAGCATTTCTGATATTATATGTGGATGACATATTGCTGATTGGAAATGATATCGAATTTCTGGATAGCATAAAAGGATATTTGAATAAGAATTTTTCAATGAAAGACCTCGGTGAAGCTGCTTACATATTGGGCATCAACATCTATAGGGATAGATCGAGACGCTTAATAGGACTTTCACAAAGCACATACCTTGACAAAGTTCTGAAGAAGTTCAAAATGGACCAGTCAAAGAAAGGGTTCTTTCCTGTGTTGAAATGTGTGAAATTGAGTCAGACTCAAAGCCTGACCACGGCAGAAGAAAGAGAGAGAATGAAAGTCATTCCGTATGCCTCAGCCATAGGTTCTATAATGTATGCCATGCTGTGTACCAGACCTGATGTGTGCCTTGCCATAAGTTTGGCAGGGAGGCACCAAAGTATTCCAAGAGTGGATCACTGGACAGCAGTCAAGAATACCCCAAAGTACCTGAAAAGGACCAAGGATATGTTTCTCATTTATGGAGGTGATAAAGATCTTCGACACAGATCCGGATGACTCTAAGTCACAAACCGGATACGTATTTATATTGAATGGTGGAGCTATCAGTTGGTGCAGTTCTAAGCAAAGCGTCGTGGCGGGATCTACATGTGAAGCGGAGTTCATAGCTGCTTCGGAAGCAGCGCATGAAGGAGTGTGGATGAAGGAGTTCGTATCCGATCAGGGTGTAATACCCAGTGCATCGGGTCCAATGACAATCTTTTGTGACAACATTGGAGCAATTGCCTTAGCGAACGAATCTAGGTTTCACAAGAGAACCAAACACATCTAGAGACGCTTCAACTCTATTCGTGAAAAGGTTAAGGATGGAGACATAGAAATTTGCAAAGTACATACGGATCTGAATGTGGCAGACTCGTTGACTAAACCTCTTTCGCGGGCAAAACATGGTCAGCACCAAGACTCCATGGGTGTTAGATTCATTATAATGTAATCTAGATTATTGACTCTAGTGCAAGTGGGAAACTGTTGGAAATATGCCCTAGAGGCAATAATAAAGTGGTTATTATTATATTTCCTTAATCACGATAAAGATTTATTATTCAAGCTAGAATTGTATTGATTGGAAACTTAAATACGTGTGTGAATACATAAGCAAATACCAAGTCCCTAGTATTCCCCTACTAGACTAGCTCGTTGATCAAAAGATGGTTAAGGTTTCCTGACCATAGACATGAGTTGTCATTTGATAACGGGATCACATCATTAGGAGAATGATGTGATGGATAAGACCCATCCGTTAGCTTAGCATATGATCGTTCGGTTTATTGCTAGTGCTTTCTTAAATGTCAAATACATATTCCTTCGACCATGAGATCATGCAACTCCTAGATACCGGAGGAATACCTTGTGTGCTATCAAATGTCACAACATAACTGGGTGATCATAAAGATGCTCTACAGGTATCTCCGAAGGTGTCTGTTGAGTTGGCATGAATCGAGATTGGGATTTGGCACTCCGTATGACGGAGAGGTATCACTGGGCCCTCTCGATAATACAGCATCACAAGAAGCTTGCAAGCAAAGTGACTAAGGAGTTAGTTACAATATGATGTATTACGTAACGAGTAAAGAGGCTTACCGGTAGCGAGATTGAACTAGGTATGAAGATACCGAAGATTGAATCTCGGGCAAGTAACATACCGACGGACAAAGGGAACTACGTATTTGTCATAAACGTTCGACCGACAAAGATCTTCATAGAATATGTAGGAACCAATATGGGCATCCAGTTCCTGCTATTGGTTATTGAATGGAGAAGCATCTCGGTCATGTCTACATCATTCTCGAACCCGTAGGGTCTGCACGCTTAACGTTCGTTGATGATATAGTATTATATGAGTTATGTATGTTGGTGACCGAATGTTGTTCAGAGTCCCGGATGAGATCCCAAACATAACGAGGAGCTCCGGAATGGTCCGGAGGTAAAGATTGATATATAGGATGATATGGTTGGGCCAAGGGGTGAGGCCCACGGGGCTTTAGCTCGGTGCAAAAGGAAGTTTTGTGGAGATCAGGGACCAGACGCTAGGGACCCTGGCGTCTGGGCCAGACGCCGAGGACCGTGGTGTCTGGTACTAGAAACCAAGAAGGAATCTTCCTTGTGTTCCAAACCGACTTTGAGGAGGCTCTTTCTCCACGAAACGACCCCAGGGCTCAACACATAAATAGAGGAGCTGGGCTAGCCCCTGGGGGACACCATGATTCACCAAGCCGTGTGCTGGTGCCCCCTCTCCCTCTAGTTCGTCCTCTGTCCTAAATCCGTTGTGCTTGGCGAAGCCCTGCAGAAATAGTTTCACCACCACTGTCACCACGCCGCCGTGCTGCCAGAACTCATCTACTACTTCGCCTCTCTTGCTGGATCGAGAAGGCGAGGACGTCATCGTGCTGAACATGTGCTGAATGCGGAGGTGCCGCACGTTCAGTACTTGATCGGGACAGATCGTGAAGGTGTATGACTACATCAACCGCCTTGATAAACGCTTCTGCTTAGCGATCTACAAGGGTATGTAGATGCTCTCCCCCTCTCATAGCTATACATATCCATGGATAGATCTTGCGTGTGCATAGATTTTTTTTGTTTTCCATGCAACGTTCCCAACACATGGGAGATGCAATCTTCGGATTTGGACGAATTAATTAGGTTTCTAACACAACATTGAGGGTTGAAAATTCATCGAGCGATTTGGGTGACAGAGGGTAGCGGAAAAGATCAAGAAGATCCTGCTAGTCCAAGGCTTATGGGGGGGGGGGATAAGTCGTTATCTAGCAGAAATGAATGAAAATAAGAGAGGCACCCATGAAGTAGGGTGAAGCCATAAAAACTGTTAAGTGAGTTCACCTCTGTCAAACTATTAGTTCAGACCAAGCAAAAGGAGTCCCAAGTAGTGCTTTAGTACTAGATTATCCCAAAATCATGGGTTTGGCTAAACCTAACCCTAACAAGTTGGCTCCAAACCTGCCACAAAGAAAAGTACATGCATCTTAGATCATTAATACTAAGAGAGAGACCAATGCATGTGAAGGAGAAACTTCCCAATAGACAACCGAAAACACTAAAAAAATGGAGCGTAATTTCCTTAGAGATGTTTGTTAGGGCATATTTCTCTCGTAGTAGTTTTTGTCATTGATGACAATGCATTTGTGGACTAATCATGTGCACTGAGCATTTCAGATAATCTATCATATGGCACAAGACAATTTGAGCCCCTCAGAGATATAAAGCAAAGACGGTTGTTTTTCTTGTGTTTCATTTTCGGTGGATTTGAGTCGTAGGGAAACCGTACTATTAAGAGGGGTCCGCTTCGGAAAGGTTTGGGTGGAATCAACACGTACACATTTCGTTTTGCACCCTCTTTCCCTTCTCGTTTCGATGGAGTTCTTCTCCTGTTGCTCCTGTTAACTTGCCCTGAGGCAGCGGTAGTACCGCTCTGGGCATCGGTAGTCCCGCTTGTGCGGTACTACCGCTGATCTAGTTCTGCGGTGACTACCACTTATTCGCGGTGTTCTGTTGCCTCTACGAGATCAACGGCAGTAGAGTGGAAGTAGAGCAGTAGTACAGCTTGTGGTACTTCTGCCACTACTACCGCCCAACCTTCGCTGGTCTCGCTGTAGCCCCTGGACATAAGCGGAAGTGGCGCGTCAGTACAACGCTAGTACCGCTTGCGTGAGGTACTGCTGCCCATTCACTACCGCTTACACGAGGCCTTCTCAAATGGATTGCTCCTTCGCAGAAGTGGGGCGGCAGTGCAACTACGGTTGTACTCCCCCACTACCGCATGTGCCTTACTAAATGCACCTGATACGTCTCCAATGTATCTATAATTTTTTATTGTTCCATGCTATTATAGTATAAATCTTGGATATTTTATATGCATTTACAAGCGCTTATATATCATTTTTTGGGACTAACCTATTAACTTAGTGCCCAGTGCCAGTTGCTGTTTTTTTGCCTGTTTTCGGTTTTTCAGAATATCAGTACCAAACGAAGTCCAAATGCCATGAAACTTTTTGGAGATTTTTTTTTCTGGACAAAAGAGACAATGGAAGCTTTGGGAGAGGGCCAAAAGATGAAGCATGGGCCCACGAGGCACCAGGGCGTGCCCTAGTGGTTTGTGGGGCCCACATGGCTCCGTGTGACCTAACTCCGCCTCTATAAATTCTTTAAAACCAAGAAACCAATAGAGAGCCAGACGAAATACTTTTTCTGTCGCTGCAAGTTCCTGTTCTCGCGAGTTACCATCTGGAGGCCTTTTCCAGCACTCTGCCGGAGGGGGAATCAATCACGGAGGGGCTCAACCTTGCTGCCCTTCCGATGATGTGTGAGTAGTTTACCATAGACCTATGGATCCATAGTTAGTAGGTAGATGGCTTCCTCTCTCTCTTTGATCTTCAATACAATGTTCTCCTTGATGTTCTTGGAGTTCTATTCGATGTAATCACTTTTTGCGGTGTGTTTGTTGTGATCTGATGAATTGTGAGTTTATGATAAGATTATCCATGAATATTATTTGAGCCTTTTATGAACTCTTTTATGCATGATTATTATAGCTCTCCATGGGTCATCCTTCTCGAGCCATCTTCGATGTTCCATGTACAAGATTTTCCTAGACCCTCCATCTTTTATTAGCTGCTGAGACGTTGTATCATCCATGCACCGGGTGCAACTGCAATATCTGTGGCACACCTGGCCTGCAACATATCCGTAACTAAGATAGTCGTGCACCGTTGTCATCAGCGCGGTTCTCATATAGAAATACTCGCCTTTGCTGGCGTCCCATGTCTTGGTTGCTGTTTTCCATAACGTGTCTAACTCCTCTTTCAGTAGCACCAGATATAGATTAATATTATTTCCCAGTTGTTTCGGCCCTTGAATCAGCATGCTCATGTGTATGTACTTTGACTTCATGCACAACCAGGGGGAGGTTGTACATCTATACAAACACGGGACATGTGCTATGGTTGGTGTTCTGGTTGCAAAACGGATTCATGCCATCGGTACTCGCGCCAAGCACGGTGTTCCTTGCATCATCTGCGAGATATCCATATTCGGCGTTGAATGCTCGCTAGTGGCTAGCATTCGCGAGGTGTCTCACCTTCAGATCATCTCCGTTGTCGGGCTTCACCCTCTCCGCGTGCCAGCGCATGAGCTTTGCTTCCTTAGGATCTACGAAAAAATGCTGCAAACGGGGAGTGATCGATAAGTACCATACAACTTACCGAGGAGATTTCTTTTCGGCCTTCTTGTATGAAGAAGCATTGCACACCGGACAGCTGGTTTTTTCCGCGTGCTCCTTCTGATAAATGATGCAATCGTTGATGCATGCATGGTATCTAATGTGCGGTAGATCAAGAGGGCACACAATCTTCTTGGCCTCATCGACACTATTAGGACACAGGTTCCCCACTGGAAGAACTTTATTATGTAGATACTTCAAATGCTCATCAAGGTTTGCGGCTGTCCATTTGTTTTTTGCCTTCGTCTTTAGAAGTTCGAGCGTGAAACTCAAGCGGGTCACCTCGGGATCACAACCGTCATACAATGGAGTCTTCGAGTCTACCTCCAGTTGCTGTGACACCCTCGATTCAATCGTACACTAATCATACACACATATGTGTACGATCAAGATCAGGGACTCACGGGAAGATATCACAACACAACTCTAGACACAAATTAAAGTCATACAATCTTTATATTACAAGCCATGGGACTCGAGGGCTCGAATACATAAGCTCAAATACAAACGAGTCAGCGAAAGCAACAATATCTGAGTACAGACATAAGTTAAACAAGTTTGCCTTAAGAAGGCTAGCACAAAAGCAACAATGATCGAAAAGGCAAGGCCTCCTGCCTGGGAGCCTCCTAACTACTCCTGGTCATCGATGGTCTCCTCGTAGTAGTAGACACCCTCGGTGTAGTAGTAGTCATCAGTAGTGGCATCTGGCTCCTGGGATCCGCCATCTGATCGCAACATCCGGAAAGAAGAAAGTAGGGGAAAAAGGGGTAGCAAAGAAACCATGAGTACTCATCCAAAGGACTCGCAAGACTGACATCAAATCTATTCTCAGTATGCATCGGTATCAAATGGAAGGGTTGTATCTGTGGACTAAACTGCAGAATGCCAGAATAGAGGGAAATGCCTAGCCTATCGAAGACTAGCATCTTCAAGCATCTTGCAACATTTAGAAGAGTAAAGATTAGCATTTTATAATTAACAAGCATGTTGTAGTAAACACGCCCAGAGATCCTTTCTCGACTCCCTGCGAGAAAGCAATCATGGAGCCATCATATCAAATCCACATCTCAGTATATAGTTCTAGTTGTATAGATCGGGATGAAACTCCAAGTCGTCCTATTACCATGGACATGGCTATTTGAATAGATTAACTTCCCTGCAGGGGTGCACCACATTACCCGACATGCTTGATCCCTCTAGCCGGACACACTTTCTTGGGTCATGCCCGGCCTCGGAAGATCAACACGTCGCAGCCCTACCTTGGCCCATCAGAGAGGTCAGCACGCCGGTCTAAATCCTAAGCGCGCAGGGGTCTTGGGCCCATCGCCCTTTGCACTCCTGCATGTTGCATGGGCTACCGGTGAGCAGGCCTGGCAACCTCCATTACAAAGGCGGTTGCTTTATGCGGTCCAACCCGGCGTGCGCCGCTCAATCACTAACGTCTGGAAAGCTTCGGTTGATACTACGATGCCGGTTGCCCATATCTTGTCCCATGTGGCGGTTAGTGCGTATAGGCTAGTCGCCAACTCAGATCAAATACCCAAATCCATTAGTTTCTTGGGAGTGCGTGGTAACGAGTAGAGACTAACGATCATGTCACCCCGTCGCCCCGTCTTGTGGACTTACGGCAAGGGCCCGGAATGCCCGACCGTGCCACGTAGAAATCTCGCGGGTACCCTCCAGGTCAACCCGACTACACATCAACTCACGGGTACCCCTCAGGGCCGGCCTAACCTCACTAACATGTTTCTGTGGTAACATCAAAGTAACTGTGTGTATAAAACAGCAACGGGAAACCCAGGGAATCGCCCTCGATGGATTCCCACTCGATGTAACCTTCAAGGTGGACTTGGAGGAATCATCCTCGATGGTCCAAACTTGAGGGGTCGCACGACAGAGTCGTTACCGGGAGTGGTGAAAGAGGAACCACCCTCGAAGACCATGACCGATTAGCTACACTACAAAGTTAACATCAGAAGTGCTATACGAAGTATGACCCTCGTCACTCGATAGTAGCTCTGTAGAGTCATCCAACTAACAGGGGTCTGATGTGATGTGTCGGGCTCTAGACGTCGATCACGTTGATCGAGTCACCTGGTAATCCAGCGGGGGCAACAAGGACAAGGTGAGGGGCCACTGATGGATCACTAACCAACCTATACTAAGTAGTTTAGGATAATCAGGTAAGGTACAAGAGCAGGTTACAAAAGCAGGCTATGCATCAGAATAGGAGCAATCAAGTACAGTAGCAAAATCTAATGCAAGCATGAGAGAGAATGGAATGGGCGATATAGGAATGATCAAGGGGGGTTTGCTTTCGTGGAAGCTCTGCTAAAAAGGAGGGGTCATCATCGATGTAGTCGATCACACGGGCATCAGCAACGATCTCGGGGTCCACCGGAGAAGAAGAGGGGGAAGAAATAATAAATATAAAGCAAACAAAGCATCACAAAGCATAAGATGGCAATACGCGGTGCTAGGGGTGATACAAACGAAGAGGGAAAACATCCAATAATGTTTTCCCAGCGTTTGGCATTTTTTGGACAGATGAAACAGACGAGACAGATCCATTTTTGCTATGCTAGAGGCACGTGACAGGCGAACGGATGGCATATTTGGATTGTTTGATTTTTCTGAGCAATTTTCATATATAAAATATTTTCATCTGAGTTACGAATTATTTTATATTAATTTTCAAAGTTTTAAACATTTTCTGAATTTATTTTAAATCAAAAAAGATTTTATTGCGCCAGCATGATGTCATCATGACATCAGCAGTCAACCCAGCTAGTTGAGTGGTCAAACTGATGTGTGGGACCCCTCTGACAGTGGCTTAGTTAATTTAACAGTTTAGGTTTAACTAATTTCAATTAATTAACTAGCAAGGGCCCACTGGTCAGTGTCTAACTAATTAACTTAATTGTTTTCATTAGATTAGGAGGGGTTGGGCCCCACCTGTCAGTGGCTGGGCCGCCCAGTCAGCACCTGTTGACTGGTCAACCCAGTCAATAGGGCCCCTGGGGCCACTGGTCAGCGACCCGGGGTGGTGGCCCGGCCAGGCCACGTCAGCCAGGCGGCTGCACGCTGGCGGCGATCAAAGCAGCGGTGGCGATGCGCCGGAGCCGGCTGGAAAATGGTCACAGGGGCCCTCTTCGGGCGCGGTCGAGCCCATTCGGATGCGGGTGGAGCTTCGCTTCCAACCATGGCCTTAGCTCGGGCTTGGGGAGGGGCCTGCAACGACAGCGACGCCGAGCAGAGGCGGCGGCCGGCATCGGATGATGGCGGATTCGGCGATGCGGGGAACAATTCAAGCGGGGCTTAGCACCTACGGCCTCTACGCGTGCTAGTGAGGCATATGGGCACATGCACGTGACCGTTTGGTCATCGGAGCTATGCCGGCGACGAGCTCGTGCGGCGGCGGGCTTGGGCTCGAGTGGAGCACGACCTAGAGAGCGAACGGGGCGGCGTAGAGAGAGGTGAAGGAATCAGGAGCTCACCGTGGGGAGGGAGCGCTGATCAGTGGGCTCGAGGGAGGCTTGTAGCAGACGGGGCGGCGGCGGCGATCCCCAGCTACCGAGGAGGAAGAAGCAGTCGCCGCGGTCGACGCAGAGGCGAGGAGCTCCAACGGGTGGCACAAGTCGATGGACAGAACGACTGCGGTGGCATGGTGGTGAGGCGAGGACCGACCGATGGCCGCGGTGGAGCGGGGTGGATGGCGGTGTCCGCACTCAAGAGGAGGGGACCTGGAAGGGGGGAGAGAGAGTAGGTGAGCGAGAGAGAGAGGGGAGGATATTCGGGGGCCGCGGTGGCCGGATGAAATGGAGGGGACGGATCCAGGTTCGCTATGCTAGAGACACGTGACATACGAACGGATGGCATATTCATATTCGTTGGATTTTTTGAGCAATTTTCATATATAAAATATTTTCATCCGAGTTACGAATTATTTTATATTAATTTTCAAAGTTTTAAACATTTCTGAATTTATTTTGAATCAAAAAATATTTTACTGCACCAGCATGACATCATCATGACATCAGCAGTCAACCCAGCCAGTTGACTGGTCAAACTGACGTGTGGGACCCCTCTGACAGTGACTTAGTTAATTTAACAGTTTAGGTTTAACTAATTTTAATTAATTAACTAGCGGGGGCCCACTGGTCAGTGTCTAACTAATTAACTTAATTGTTTTAATTAGATTATGGGGGGGGGGGGGGGGGGTTGGGCCCCACCTGTCAGTGGCTGGGTGATGACCCACAAGTATAGGGGATCAATCGTAGTCCTTTCGATAAGTAAGAGTGTCGAACCCAGCGAGGAGCAGAAGGAAATGACAAGCGGTTTTCAGCAAGGTATTTTCTGCAAGCACTGAAATTATCGGTAACAGATAGTTTGGTAGTAAGATAATTCGTAAAGGGTAACAAGTAACAAGTGTAGCAAAGGTGCAACAAGGTGGCCCAACCTTTTTAAAGCAAAGGCTAAGCCTAGACGAACTCTTATATAAAGCAAAGCGCTCCCGAGGACACATGGGAATTACTGTCAAGTTAGTTTTCATCATGCTCATATGATTCGTGTTCGTTACTTTGATAATTTGATATGTGGGTGGACCGGTGCTTGGGTGTTGTCCTTACTTGGACAAGCCTCCCACTTATGATTAACCCCTTTCGCAAGCATCCGCAACTACGAAAGAAGAATTAAGATAGATCTAACCATAGCATGAAACATGTGGATCCAAATCAGCCCCTTACGAAGCAACGCATAAACTAGGGTTTAAGCTTCTGTCACTCTAGCAACCCATCATCTACTTATTACTTCCCAATGCCTTCCCCTAGGCCCAAATCATGGTGAAGTGTCATGTATTCGACGTTCACATAACACCACTAGAGGAAAGACAACATACATCTCATCAAAATATCAAACGAATACCAAATTCACATGATTACTTATAACAAGACTTCTCCCATGTCGTCAGGAACAAATGTAACTACTCACAAAGCATGTTCATGTTCAAGATAAGAGGGGTATTGAATATCATTAAGGATCTGAACATATGATCTTCCACCAAATAAACCAACTAGCATCAACTACAAGGAGTAATCAACACTAGTAGCAACCCACAGGTACCAATCTGAGGTTTTGGGACAAAGATTGGATACAAGAGATGAACTAGGGTTTGAGAGGAGATGGTGCTGGTGAAGATGTTGATGAAGATTGACCCTCCCTCCATGATAGGATCATTGGTGATGACGATGGCTTTGATTTCCCCCTACCGGAGGGAAGTTTCCCTGGCAGAATAGCTCCGCCGGAGCCCTAGATTGCTTCTGCCCCGGTTCCGCCTCGAGACGGCGGCGCTTCATCCTGAAAGCTTCCTTCTGATTTTTTCTAGGTCAAAACCTTTCATATAGCAGAAGATGGGCACCAGACGATGGCCAGGGGGCCCACAAGCCCTGGGGGCGCACCCTGGGGGGTAGGGCGTGCCCCCCAGGCTTGTGGCCACCTGGTGGGTCCCCTTCCATTGTTTCTTCGCCCAATATTTTTTATATATTCCAAAAAAAAATTCTTCGTAAAGTTTCAGGACATTTGGAGTTGTGCAGAATAGCTATCTCAGATTTGCTCCTTTCCGGTCAAGAATTCCAGCTGAAGGCATTCTCCCTCTTTGTGTAAACCTTGTAAAATAAGAGAGAAAAGGCATAAGTATTGTATCATAATGTGAAATAATAGCCCATAATGCAATAAATATCAACATAAAAGCCTGATGCAAAATGAACGTATCAATTCCCCCAAACTTAGACCTCGCTTGTCCTCAAGCGAAAGCTGAAATCGATAATCATGACCACAAGTTTAGAGATAGAGGTCTCGACAAAATAAAATACGGACATGAGGGAATCATGATCATATTTAGAATAGCAACATATATTGTCATATAACTTCTTATGCTAAAGTGACAATTCGTTCAAAAGGTAAAGTATGATCTCGGTCATTGAAACAATTGCAATTTATCATAACATCGGAAAGAGTCAACGTAAGAGCTTTTTAGCAAGTTCACATATTCAACCATCTTTTAATCTTTCATAATTGCTAACACTCACGAAATACTTATGAGATCAAAGCTTCAATCAGACACATAGGAAGATAGGGGCTTATAGTTTTGCGTCCCAACCATTTACCTCAAGGGTAACGTCAACAATAATAATTTATGATCACCTACATCCAAGTGGGTATACATGTCTGGATCATCCCCAACACATAGTGCTTGCCAAAAAGAGAAATATAAAAAGAAGGGTGAAGATCACCATGACTCTTGTATAATGGTAGAAGGTGAAAGTAAAAGATAGGCCCTTCGCAGAGGGAAGCAGAGGTTGTCATTCGCTTTTATGGTTGGATGCACAAAATCTTAATGCAAAAGAACGTCACTTTATATTGCCGCTTGTGATAAAGAACTTTATTATGCAGTCCATCACTTTTATTTCTTCCATATCTCAAGTTCGTATAAAGCTTATTTTCCTCACACTAAAAGATCATACATATTTAGAGAGCAATTTTTATTGCTTGCACCGATGACAACTTACTTGAAGGATCTTACTCAATCCATACGTAGATATGGTGGACTCTCATGGCAAAACTGGGTTAAAGGATTTTGGATGCACAAGTAGTATCTCTACTTGGTGCAGAAGATTTGGCTAGCATAGGATGAGAGGCAAGCTCAACATGTTGGAGGATACATGACGATATAACTTCTATTCGGATATAAGAAAACATAACCCATTATGTTGTCTTCCTTGTCCAACATCAACCTTTTAGCATACAATATTTTAATGAGTGCTCACAATCACAAAAGATGTCCAAGATAGTATATTTATATGTGAGACCTCTCTTTCTTCATTACTTCCTATTAATTGCAACAATGACCAAAACTATGTTTGTCAACTCTCAACAAATTTCATGTGACATACTTCTTTATATGTGAAGTCATCACTTTCCATAAGAGTGTATATAATGTTTTTATTTACTTTATTATCTTTTCCTTTTCCAAGATCAAAGCAAGAAAGCAAGGCCCTCAACTCAAAACTAATCTTTATTATATAACTCTCGCACTCGATTACATAGATAGATCACGAAGCAAAGCTCAAAAACTAGATCATACTAAAAACTTTTACTCTACTAAGTAACGATATAACCAAAAGGATCAAACTAAGAAAAATAATAAAAGTAAAGATGTGAGGGTGATACGATACCGGGGTGATACGTCTCCATCGTATCTATAATTTTTGATTCTTTCATGCCAATATTACACAACTTTTACATACTTTTGGCAACATTTTATATGATTTATTGGATTAACATATTCATCCAGTGCCCTGTGCGAATATCCATATCAAACAAAGTCCAAATGTAATAAAATTTTACGGAGAATTATTTTGGAATATTTGTGATTTTTGGGAGGTGGAATCAACACAAACGGAGGCCCACAGCCACCACAAGACACCAGGAAGTGCCCCTGGACCCATGCGCGTGGTGGTGGGTTGTGGCCACCTCATAAGGCGGTTTCTACTCTCCTTCGGGCGCAAGGAAGCTTATATCCAGGGAAAAAATCGTGTTAAAATATCAGCCCAATCGGAGTTACTGATCTCCGGGAATATAAGAAATGGTTTTCAACCAGAAAACAGAAAACGAGAAACGGAAGAGAACATAGAGATAGATCCAATCTAGGAGGGGCTCCTGCCCCTCTGCCGCCATGGAGGCCATGGACCAGAGGGGGAACTCTCCTCCCATCTAGGGGGGAGGCCAAGGAAGAAGAAGAACGAGGGGGCTATCTCCCCCTCTCTCCCAGTGGCGCCAGAGTGCTGCCGAGGCAATCATCAAGACGACGATCTACATCAACAATTTCACCGCTGTCAACTCCAACTCTCTCGCCCTCTGTGCAGCGGTGTAACCTCTCTTCTACCCGATGTAATCTCTACTTAAACATGGTGCTCAATTGTATATATTATTTCCCAATGATCTATGGCTATCTTATGCTGTTTTATTTTGGTGCTGTCCTATGGTGCCCTCCATGTCGCGCAAACATGAGGGATCCCCGCTGTAGGGTGTTGCCATACGTTCATGATTTGCTTATGGTGGGTGGCATGAGTGACAGAAGCACAGACCCGAGTAATTGGGTTGTTGCATATGGGAGTAAAGAGGACTTGATACTTAATTCTATGGTTGGGTTTTACCTTAATGATCTTTGGTAGTTGCAGATGCTTGCTAGAGTTCCAATCATAAGTGCATATGATCCAAGTATGAAAAGTATGTTAGCTCATGCCTCTCCCTCATATAAAATTGCAATAATGATAACCGGTTTAGTTATCGATCACCTAGGGACAAATGACTTTCTTGTGTGACAAAAGCTATCTACTTTTATTATCTTGCAATTTATTCATAGTTTTATTCTCGCAAAGTACTTCTAGTTTTATTCTTGTTCTAGGTAAAGCAAACGTTAAGTGTGCATAGAGTTGTATCGGTGGTTGATAGAACTTGAGAGAATATTTGTTCTACCTTCAGCTCCTCGTTGGGTTCGACACTCTTATTTATCGAAAAAGGCTACAGACGATCCCCTATACTTGTGGGTTATCAAGATCTTTTTCTAGCGCCGTTGCTGGGGAGCAATAGCGTGGGGTGAATATTCTCGTGTGTGCTTGTTTGCTTTATCACTAAGTAGATTTTATTTTCTGTTCTAAGTTGTTCTCTATCTTTAGTTATGGATATGGAACACGAAATACCAAAAAAATTAGTTGTACTTGCTACTCATGGAGATGGGGAACCTCCTAAAACCCTCGATGCTTGTTATGTGAAAAATATTAAACACTACTTTGATAATCCTGAGAAAACCCCATCCAACTTGATAATGGGAGACACGTTGGATCAATGTTAATACTTTAGGGATTATCGCTTGACTCAAAAAGGGAAACTGTTATGGGATCAAATTGAAATGTTGCATTGGTATGCTCAGGATCTATGCTTGAGATATGATTATACTTGTTGCTCTAGGATGAGCTTGACACCTTCCCTTTTCATGCAAATTTAATGATAATGAAACCTTGGCTTCTTATGCTAATGGTAGATATGATTACTACGATGTGAAATGAATAGAAGAATTTGTTGCTTTTAAAGGTGCTTATGAAATTGAATCTATGTTTGAAAAGTATGAAGATTATGATGATGCTGTTTACAGACATGAAAATTTTGTTATACTTAAATATTGCTATGAGAATTTTGAATATAATGCCGATATTAATGAGTTTATTGAGAAATTCTCCGCTATCCAAGAAGAGACTAATATTTTGCAGGAAGCTATGGAAGAAGAAATAGATGAAACTATGAGCTCATTGGATGAAAAAGATGATGAGGAGAGCGAAGAACAAAAGGAGGAAGAGTGGAGTAGCTACCCGTGCCCACCTTCTAATGAGAGTAACTCTTCAACTCATACATTGTTTAATTTCCCTTCGTGCTTACCGAAGGATGAATTCTATGAAAATTGCTATGATCCCATTGATTCATTTGAAATATCCCTTTTTGATGAACTTGATGCTTGCTATGCTTGTGACCGAGATGCCAATTTGAATTATGCTTATGGAGATGAACTTGCTATAGTTCCTTATGTTAAGAATGAAATTGTTGCTATTGCACCCACACATGATAGTCCTATTATCTTTTTGAATTCTCCAAACTACATGTAACATCCCCAGCATCACACCACAGTAATCCCTTATGATAAGTGCCAAGTCATCTTGATTTACAAAGCTTAATCATATTGGATTAATATCTCATTTCAAATTCCTTCTCTGAATCCTATTCAAATTCAAAGTGAAATTTCAAGTTGCTCAAAAATTGCTGTAAAAATGTTCACCTTCTATCCAATATTCCAAAACAATTTGCTATTAAGGAAAACAACATCACTTAAATGCTATTTGAGCAGTAGCATTTAAAACAGTGCCAAAACAGCACTAAAAATGTCTTTTCCATTTTTGAAAAAAATGCAAATGAATTCCAAAATTGCCCAAACTTTATGTGGCAGTACAAAATATTCCATTGTATTTTTGTGACCAAGTTTCACATTTGTACAAAATCATATGGCAGCTCATTTTAATTCTAAAACCATCACTGAAAAAGAAAAACAGAAAAACTGGAAAAGAAAAAAGAGAAAGGCCACTGTGCACTGGGCCTAAGTGCACAGTGCCTGAGGCCCAGCCCACCAGGTCTCTTTCTCTCTCCTCCCTCTCTCTCACCTATGTGTGTCGCCGCGCCCGTGGCCGCGCCGGCGGGCTCCGGCCGTTCGTCGACAGCGCGACGCCACCGACGCCGAGGCGATAAAGATCGCCCCAGGCCCTTTCCCCCTGGTCCCCTCCTCCATTCGCCACTCCTCCTTCCGTCGCCCTCGCTCGGGCGTGCTTCCCCCCTCTCTGCCCGAATGAGCCATCGCCGCACCTCTGCTCCTCCACGGCCACCGGCGGCCTCGTGGCCGCTGACCTTGTCCACGAGCTTAGCCAGCGTCCGCCACGTCCACTGGTGCTTGCAGGCGGAGCCGGAGAGCCTCCCTCGCGCCAATCAGGCCGGTTCCCCACTTCTGGATCGCCAGCGATCACCGGCGTCCCTGGCCCCCCTGCTGCTACTAATCCCCTCGCCAAGCCTCCGTGAGCTCCTACGTAAGCTCCTCCCTCTCCTCTTTCCTCCTCGATCTCGTTTTTGAGCTCTAGCCGCCGTCGCCATTACCACCCGAGCTCAGCTCCGCCGTGCGGATCGCCGCCATAGTTCTCGTCGCTGTCACAGCCATCTGAGCACATCGCTGTGCTCAGCGCACCTCTAGGGTGCGGCCGGTGCCCTCTATGGCGCCGCTCGTGCCGTGCATCGTCGAGCTCGTAACACACCTGAGAACGCTGCCGCAGCGCCTCGCCGTCTGGCTGCTTCCGGTCGTCTCCGAGGCCGCGCAATAGCTTGACTCGACATGGCACTCCGCACTGGCTCGTAGCCGCGGGCTCATTTTCGGCCGAAGCTCCTCGCCGCCACGGCTCAACGCCGGCGTGTTTCCGGCCACCCCCGCACGTTCCGACGCCGTAGCTAGACGCGGGATGATGCGCTCGATCGAACGAGCCCCAGAACGCACGAAATGGAGCCCCGTGGTGGAATTCCGAGCTCGCTAGAGTTCCCTGCTGCATCCGGCGCTTGCCGGAGCCGTCCCCAGCGCCGCCGCCAGTGTGGCGCCGCGTGGGACCCGCCCAGGGTCACTGACGAGTGGGCCTTGCGCCTGTTTGACCGTGTTGACCACGGTCAACGTAATTACTGTTCACCCTAAGACGTTGACGTGTGGGCCCCTGCACTTAATTAAGTTAAATAGGATTTTAAAACTAATCTTTTAATTAGTATAGTCACTGACACATGGGGCCCACACTCCTAATTAGTTCTGTTAGATTAGGTTTAAACACTGATTTGGCCCACTGTCTATGATAGGTGGGCCCCACATGTCAGGTTTGACCTGGCCAGTCAACTATTGGCCTCATGCTGATGTCATCAGACACTGTTCTGGTTAATGTTGATTTAGATAAGTAAAATAAACTCCAGAAATTGTCTAAAACCTTTGGAAATTCGTCGAAATTAAACCGTAGCTCAGATCGAAAAACTTTATATATGAAAGTTGCTCAGAACAACGAGACGAATCCAAATATGCCCTCCTCATACCTGTCACTTGCCTCTAGCATGAGGAACATGGAACTTTCTCCTCCGTTTCATCTGTCCGATAATCACCCGGAGCTGGGAGAACACTCCTGAATAGTTCCCACTCCCACTAACTTGCGTAGTACTGCATTAGGGCGCACCTCGAGTAACGTGTTGCCATGCTATGCTTCTGTGATTGCATTTACCTGCCTTTATTTATTGTTTCTTCCCCCTCCTCCTATTGGCTAGACCCCGAGACCGATGATGACCCGATGATCGTCTACCTCGTCGAAGACCAATTGATGTCTGCAAAGCGACCAGGCAAGCACCCCCTTGAGCATGCCTATCGCCTATTCTTTCTCTCTTATGCTTGCATTAGAAATTGCTACTACTACTATTTAACCGATTTCTGATGCATAGCCTGTTTTTGTAACTGTTGTTGATACCTACCTGTTTATCCTAAACTGCTTAGTATAGGCTAGATAGAGACCCACCAGAGACCCCACTTTGACCCAGTTGCCCCCGCTGGATTATCAGATGACTTGATCAACGTGATCGACAACCAGGCCCCGGCACCGCACATCACCCCCCTACTTGTACGACACTGTAGCGTTACTATCGAGTGCCGAGGGTGATACCTTGTTTAGCACTTCTGATGTTAACTCTGTAGAGTAGCTATTCGGTCGTGGTCATCGAGGGTGATTCCTCCTTCACCACTCCCAATAACGACGCTGTCATGCAACACCTCAAGTGTGAACCCATCGAGGGTGATTCCTTCGAGTTCACCTTGACGGTTACATCGAGTAGGAATCCAACAAGGGTGATACCTCAGATTCCCCTGATCTTATGGACACACGGATGCTTGAACTTTACAACTGTTACTTGGAAAGGCAGGTCGACCCTGAGGGGTACCCGCGCGAGCCTAAGTGGCGAGTGATGTGGAGTCGGGTTGACCTGGAGGGTACCCGAGAGATAATTACGAGGCGCGGCCGAGCATTCTTAGCCCTTGCAGCAAGTCCTCGAGACGGGGCGATGGGGTCACATCGATCGTGAGTCTCTACTCGTTACCACATGCTACTAACACACTAACGATTTGGATATTTGATCTGAGTGGGCCTTTGGTCCGATAGCACTAACCATCACGCGGGAATAAATATGGGTACTCTGCATCATATGCATCAGCCGAAAGCTCTGTCAAACGTCCAGTTCAGCATGGCGGGATGGCTGGGCCGGCACCATCCTGTAGTGATGGAGCCTGGACCCGCCCTGCGTGCAACGACCTGGAGTGCACAGGGCGATGGCCCAAGATCCCTGAGCGCTTAGGATATAGACCGACAGGGACCTCTCTGCTGAGCTCTAGGTAGGGCTGCGGTGTGTCGTTTGGCCGAGGCCGGGCATGACTCAAAAAAGTGTGTCCGGCCGGAGTTAATCGAGCGTGGTGGGTAAGTTGGTGCACCCCTGCAGGGAAGAACTAATCTATGCATAGCCGGATCCTTGGTAACGAACGCTCGGAGTTGTATCCCGATCGATACAACTAGAACTGGATACTTGTGATGAGAAATGGATAGTATGGCTCTGGGATTGCTTTCTCACAAGGAGTCGAGGAAGGATCTCTGGGCGAGGTTGATAACACTACTAGTACTTTATACTATGCTAATCTACACTCTTCTAATGCTGCAAGACCGCTGAAGATGCTAGTCTTTGATAGGACTAGGCCTTCTCTCTATTCTGGAATTTCTGCAGCCCAGTCCACATATACAACCTTTCTTTGATAATGTTGCATATGTAGTGTAGATCCTTGCTTGCTAAGTACTTCGGATGAGTACTCACGGTTGCTTTGCTTCCTCATTTTCCCCATATCCGTTTGATGCAACCAGAGGACGGAGCCCCTGAATCAGCTGCCCCGCCGACGACTACTACTACACCGAGGATGGATACTACTTCGAGTTGGCTGACGACCAGGAGTAGGTTCGGAGGGTCCCAGGTAGGAGGCCTGCGCCTTTTCGATCGTAGTGTTTTCTTTTGCCTCGCCTTTTAAAGGCCTATCAGCTTTAACTTTTATATATGTACTCAGATATCTGATGCTTCCGCTGACGCTTGTAAGCGGGCTTATGTATTCGAGCCCTTGAGGCCCCTGGCTTGTAACATAAAGCTTGCATTATTTTAAATTTGTGTCTAGAGTTGTGTTGTGATATCTTCAAGTGAGTCCTTAGGCTTGATCGTGTGCATTTGCCTGTATGATTAGTGCACAATTGAGCCAGGGCGTGATACGTCTCCAACGTATCTATAATTTTTGATTGTTCCATGCTATTATATTATCATTCTTGGATGTTTTATAATCATTTTATAGTCATTTTATATCATTTTTGGTACTAACCTATTGACATAGTGCCAAGTGCCACTTGCTGTTTTTTGCATGTTTTTTACATCGCAGAAAATCAATACCAAACGGAGTCCAAACGCAGCGAAACTTTTTGTGGATATTTTTTTGGACCAGAAGACATCTAGTGGGCCGGAGAAGCGCCTGGGGGTGCTCCGAGGGGAGCACAACCCACCATGGCGCGCCTGGAGGCCCAGGTGCGCCCTGGTGGGTTGTGCCCACCTCGGGTGCCTCCCGAACCGCCTCTTTGCTCTATAAATACCCCAATATTCTAGAAACCCTAGGGGAGTCGACGAAAATCAATTCCAGCCGCCGCAAGTTCCAGAAACACCAGATCCAATCTAGAAACCATCTCGGAGGGGTTCATCATGTCCGTTGGTGCCTCTTTGATGATTCGTGAGCAGTTCTTTGTAGACCTACGGGTCCGTAGTTAGTAGCTAGATGGCTTCCTCTCTCTCTTTTGATTCTCAATACAATGGTCTCTTGGAGATCCATATGATGTAAGTCTTTTTGCGGTGTGTTTGTTGGGATCCGATGAACTTGGAGTTTATGATCAGATCTATCTTTTTATCCATGAAAGTTATTTGAGTCTTCTTTGATATCTTATATGCATGATTATTTATAGCCTCGTATTTCTTCTCCGATATTTGGGTTTTGTTTGGCCAACATGATCTATTTATCTTGCAATGGGAAGAGGTGCTTTGTGATGGGTTCGATCTTACGGTGCTTGATCCCAGTGACAGAAAGGGAAACGACACGTATGTATCGTTGCTATTAAGGATAAGAAGATGTGGTCTATTTCTACATAAATAGGTCTTGTCTACATCATGTCATTGTTCTTATTGCATTACTCCGTTTCTCCATGAACTTAATACACTAGATGCATGCTGGATAGCGGTCGATGTGTGGAGTAATAGTAGTAGATGCAGGCAGGAGTCGGTCTACTAATCTTGGACGTGATGCCTATATAATGATCATTGCCTGGATATCGTCATGATTATTTGAAGTTCTATCAATTGCCCAACAGTAATTGTTTTCCCACCATTTGCTATATTTCTTGAGAGAAGCCACTAGTGAAATCTACGGCCCCCGGGTCTATTTTCCGATCATATATTTTCAGATCTATATTGCTATTTTCCATTTCTTTTATTTGCCACTTTTATTTTCAGATCTATATTATCAAAAAGCCAAAAATACCTCGCTGAATTTTATTTTCTTTTATTTGCATATATCTATCTATTACAACTTTCTCACGTCCGTTTACCTATCTCTGGTGCCGTTGCCCGAAAGGGATTGACAACCCCTTTAACACGTCGGGTTGCGAGTATTTGTTATTTGTGTGTAGGTGCTGTTTACGTAGTGTTGCTTGGTTCTCCTACTGGTTCGATAACCTTGGTCTCATCACTGAGGGAAATACCTACCGTTGCTGTGCTGCATCATTCCTTCCTCTTTGGGGAAATACAGACGCAGTTCAAGCCAACAATCAAAAGGAATTTCTGGCGCCGTTGCCGGGGATTATCAAGTCAAGATAGTCTCCCGTCAACGTGCTTCTGGCGCCGTTGCCGGGGAGACATCATCAACATCTGTCAGGTTCCTAATCACAAATCTCATCTCCTCGCAATTTACATTATTTGCCATTTGCCTCTTGTTTTCCTCTCCCCCACTTCACTAAAAGTTGCCGTTTTATTCGCCCTCTTTTTCGTTCACCGTTTTCTCGTCAGATCTATCCTTTGCTTGCAATCATGAGTGATTTCGGTATGGCAGAAACAGATGATGGCCTAACTCCTAAAATGGAGCATATGGGTAATCTGGATGCCAAAACTTTTGTCTTGGGGCAAGGGAATTTTATGGGAAAAGAACATATCCAAGAATTTTTCAATTGTGTTGGAAATCTAAGTCTTGATGATGCTCCTATACTTAAAAAGACTAAGTCTTATGCGGAAGCTATTTCAGCACTAGTTCTGAAGCTTGAAAGTAAATTTATTCGCGCTCATCCTACCTTGCAAAGATTTTTTTATGAGTTACCCGTTATAAAGAATCCTAAAGCTAATAGGTTGGCCACTCTTGTTCTTATGAATGAATTTGACCACATAATATGGGAAGCTAGGGAGATCTTTGATTTCTATGGTATGAATCATGAAAAACCCGTGATAGATGAAATTCTTTATAATAGTGATTATGCTTTAAGAAATTTTCTTGGGGATAACCAAATTTTTGATGAGAATCTTAAAAAGCAAGTCCCTATTTTAGATCTAATCCAACAAGTTTTCAATGATGTTAATCAACATTATTCTTGGATCGCTGCTGGAAATCAAAAGGGATATGATGATAAGCAACTTGATAGTGCTAAAGTTTCCATGGATAATGTGTTTTATGTTGTTTTTACAAAGCCTTCTGAGAAAAACATCTCCAAGGGAAACAAAAATGAAGACGACAAAACTTAGATCTTTGCTTTATGCCTAGCTAGGGGCGTAAAACGGTAGTGCTTGTTGGGAGGCAACCCAATGAATAAAATTTATTTTTGCCTTTTGCTTTCTGTTCTTGAGTGTTAGCATTATAATGGTACTGTTATGATTGTGTTTTTTGTATTTTAATTAGTGTTTGTGCCAAGTAAAGCCTTTAGGATTATGTTGGGTGATAGTTGATTTGATCTTGTTGGAAAACAGAAACTTTTGCGTCCAGAAAAATAATTGTTTAGAATTACAGAAGCAACAAAAATTCTGAATTTCTTACACAAGATTGATATACAAATTGACTATGCTGTCCTAATTTTTCAGAAGTTTTACAGTTAAAGAAGTATTCGAAATATTCAGATTGCTACTGACATTTCTGTTTTTGACAGATTCTGTTTTCCTTGCATTGTGTGCTTGTTTTAATGATTCTATGGTTTTCTTTGATGAGTTTTTTCCATAGAAAAGTTGGAATATAGTAGATATAATGCAAGAATAAAATATGAATTGGTTTGATACAGTACTTATAGTAGTGATTTGCTTTCTTATACTAACGGATCTCACGAAGGTTTTGTTGAGTTTTGTGTGATTGAAGTTTTCAAGTTTTGGGTGATTTTACGATGGATGAAGGAATAAGGAGTAAGAAGAGCCTAAGCTTGGGGATGCCCATGGCATCCCAAGCTATTATTCAAAGAGAAGCAAGCAACTAAGCTTGGGGATGCCCGAGTGGCATCCCCTCTTTCTTCTAACGAGCATCGGTATTTTACTCAAAGCTATATTTTTATTCGTCACATACTATGAGTTTTGCTTGGAGCTTCTTGTATGGTATGAGTCTTTGCTTTTTTTGCTTTTTGTTTTAAGTCTGGAATCCTTGCTGGACACACCTATTTGAGAGAGCCAAAATTATGCCATGACTTGTTAGAATTGCTCTCTATGCTTCACTTAAATCTTTATGAGCTATGGAATTGCTCTAGTGCTTCACTTATATCTTTTTGAGAACGGTGTGCTTTGTTATTTTTGAAGAAATGCTCTTATGCTTCACTTAGATTTATTTGGGAGTTAGTAAATTTTTTAAGAAATTCTCTCTTGCTTCACTTAAATTAATTTGAGAGAAAGAAATATTATGCTCATGATCTTCAGTTATATTTATTTGAGCTTATCAAAAGCAACATATGAAAATTAGTCCCAAAGTGATAGATATCCAAGAAAGATATAATAAAAACTTTCATGAAGATCATTGGACAAAATAAACTTGATTCATTGTAATAGTTTTGAGATATGATGATGTGATATGTGAGTTATGTTGATGAGTAATTGTGCTTTAGTAAGAATATTGGTGTTAAGGTTTGTGATTCCCTATGCAAGCACGAAAGTCAATAGTCATGCAATGAAATTATATCCTACTTGTGGTGCATTATTCTGTGTTAATTATGCTTAATGCTCGCTTACGAGATTATTCGTTTCTTGGTTGGTCGCTTCTCAATCTTTTGCCAGCCTTCATTTTTCACTAAGTATGATCACTACTTGTGCATCCAAAAACCTTTAAACCAGTTTTGCCATATGAGTCCACTATATCTACCTATATGCGGTATTCTTTTGCCGTTCTAAGCGAATTTGCATGTGCCATCTCTAATTTTCAAAATAAATTTCTCTTTTGTGTGCTCGTACCGCTCGCGAGGCGGTGAGGGGTGGCCGATATTTTCCATGCTAGATGTGTTATTCTCACGATGAGTGTTTATTCACTTGTCATTGCACGAGAGTAAGGCAAAGGTATTAGGGATGCCCAGTCTCGAAATGAATAAATGAATTTACTTTATGTTGTCAAATAATAAATTCCTTGGAAAGTGTTGGTATGGAGGGCACCCGTGGATACGGTTAGCCATGGAAAGTGAAAGTATGGTGGAAAAAGGAATAAACTTTATTTTCTGTTTGGGAACCGCCTATGAAATATCTAGCATTGAAAGTGTGGGGAACTCTAAGTCATTTTCGTTGGTGGGAAAAGTATGCCTCCCAAAATGTTTTTATCTCTAAGTTTTTCGCTTTGAGCTCTGGCACCTCTACAAATCCCTACTTCCCTCCGCGAAGGGCCTTTCTTTTACTTTATGCAATTTTTATTTTTAATTTGAGTTTCCATCTTCTCTTATAAAGCACCAACTAGGAGGCACTATGATCATACTTGAGCATTGGGTGTAGCTAATATGCGAGTGTGTTTCATGAATGGATCAATGTTTGAGCATGATGGGCTAGGGATAACTTATTTTAGCGTTGATATTTTGAAAGACATGGTTGCTTGTTGATATGCTTGAGTACTTAAGTTATCATGTCAAAACTAGACTATTGCTTTGAACCATATAAAAGTCCAAATTTCCATGCTATAAAGAAAAGAATATGAGATGACATGTTAGGCAGCATTCCACATCAAAAATTCTGTTTTTATCATTTACCTACTAGAGGACGAGCAGGAATTAAGCTTGGGGATGCTGATACATCTCCAACGTATCTATAATTTTTTATTGTTCCATGCTGTTATATTATCATTCTTGGATGTTTTACAATCATTTTATAGTCATTTTATAACATTTTTTGGTACTAACCTATTCACATAGTGCCAAGTATCAGTTGCTGTTTTTTGCATGTTTTTTACATCGCAGGAAATCAATACCAAACGGAGTCCAAACGCAGCGAAACTTTTTGTGGATTTTTTTTGGACCAGAAGACATCTAGTGGGCCGGAGAAGCGCCTGGGGGGTGCTTCGAGGGGAGCACAACCCACCAGGGCGCGCCTGGAGGCCCAGGCGCGCCCTGGTGGGTTGTGCCCACCTCGGGTGCCTCCCGAACCGCCTCTTTGCTCTATAAATACCCCAATATTCCAGAAACCCTAGGGGAGTCGACGAAAATCAATTCCAGCTGCCGCAAGTTCCAGAAACACCTGATCCAATCTGGACACCATCTCGGAGGGGTTCATCATGTCCATTGGTGCCTCTCCGATGATGCGTGAGTAGTTCTTTGTAGACCTACGGGTCCGTATTTAGTAGCTAGATGGCTTCCTCTCTATCTTTTGATTCTCAATAAAATGGTCTCTTGGAGATCCATATGATGTCAGTCTTTTTGCGGTGTGTTTGTTGGGATTCAATGAACTTTGAGTTTATGATCAGATCTATCTTTTTATCCATGAAAGTTATTTGAGTCTTCTTTGATCTCTTATATGCATGATTATTTATAGCCTCGTATTTCTTCTCCGATATTTTGGTTTTGTTTGGCTAACTTGATCTATTTATCTTGCAATGGGAAGAGGTGCTTTGTGATGGGTTCGATCTTACGGTGCTTGATCCCAGTGACAGAAAGGGAAACGACACGTATGTATCGTTGCTATTGAGGATAAGAAGATGGGGTCTATTTCTACATAAATAGATCTTGTCAACATCATGTCATCGTTCTTATTGCATTACTCCGTTTCTCCATGAACTTAATACACTAGATGCATGCTGGATAGCGGTCGATGTGTGGAGTAATAGTAGTAGATGCAGGCAGGAGTCGGTCTACTAATCTTGGACGTGATGCCTATATAATGATCATTGCCTGGATATCGTCATGATTATTTGAAGTTCTATCAATTGCCCAACAGTAATTGTTTTCCCACCGTTTGCTATTTTTCTTGAGAGAAGCCACTAGTGAAATCTACGGCCTCGGGTCTTTTTTCCCATCATATATTTTCAGATCTATTTTGCTATTTTCCTTTTCTTTTATTTGCCACTTTTATTTTCAGATCTATATTATCAAAAACCCAAAAATACCTCGCTGAATTTTATTTGCTTTTATTTGCATCTATCAATCTATTACGACTTTCTCACGTCCGTTTGCCTATCTCTGGTGCCGTTGCCCGAAAGGTATTGACAACCCCTTTAACACGTCGGGTTGCGAGTATTTGTTATTTGTGTGCAGGTGCTGTTTACGTAGTGTTGCTTGGTTCTCCTACTGGTTCGATAACCTTGGTCTCATCACTAAGGGAAATACCTACCGTTGCTGCGCTGCATCATCCCTTCCTCTTTGGGGAAATACTGACGTAGTTCAAGCCAACAATCAGGGCGTCACACTACACTACATCGGAGAAGTTTGCACTTATTAAGGATTACATTGATGGGTTGCCTTTTACCATTGCACATGATAATTTTGATGAATATAATATGCATGTGCTTGCTGCTCCCACTTGCAATTATTATGAGAGTGGAACTACATCTCCGCCTCTCTATGTTTCCAACACAATAAAATTGCAAGAAACTGCTTATGCTATGTATTTGCCTTTACTTCATGTGCATGAATTGTTCTTTTATGACATGTCAATGCATAGGAAGAGAGTTAGACTTCTTCATGGCATGATATATGTTGTTTTGTGCTCACTACTAAATGCCAGATCATTGTTAATTAAAATTGGCTTTGATATACCTTAGGATCCGTGTGGATCCATTACTTGAGCACTTTATGCCTAGCTTAATGGCTTTAAAGAAAGCACTGCTAGGGAGACAACCCAAAAGTTTTAGAGAGTAATTTTATTCTGTTGACTGCTTTTATAATGTTTAAAAACAAAAAAAATATAGAGGGGAACTTAAAAACCTTTTTCAAAAATAGAAGCGATTGGACGGTTATGCATTGGAGAAGGGAGGGTCGACCTTGAACACTTGTGTTCATGCTCATGGAAACAATGTAGAATTTTTCACGGAAGTTTCTCACAAAAATAATTATCCCCTTGTACAAATACATTGTACTATAAAAATAATGTGCCAAGATTTATCTTTAGGATGATTAGATTGCTTGTTGGTATGTGCGGTGCAAAAATAGAAACTTTGGCTCAAGTGCATGATTTTACATTTTTTACTGGAGAGTCAAAAGTTCCTGAAATTTTTACACACTACTTCTATGCAAATTGTTTATGTGGTCCTAAGTTTTCTGAATTTTTGGAGTTACAGAAGTATAGTCAATGTTCAGATTACTACAGACTGTCCTGTTTTTGACAGATTCTGTTTTTTGATGCATTGTTTTGCTTGTATTGATGAAACTATCAATTGTACTGGTGGTACAAGCCATGGAGAAGTTATAATACAGTAGCTAAAATACAAAAACAAAATATGAATGGGTTTGCAACAGTACTTAAAGTAGTGATTTGCATTATTATACCAACGGATCTCACCGAGCTTTCTATTAAGTTATGTGTGGATGAAGTGTTCAAAGATCGAGAAGGTCTCGATATGAGGAGAAGGAGGAGAGGCAAGAGTTCAACCTTGGGGATGACTAAGGCACCCCAAGTAAATATTCAAGGAGACTCAAGTGCCTAAGCTTGGGGATGCCCTGGAAGGCATCCCACCTTTCTTCAACAAGTATCGGTATGTTTCGGTTTTCGTTTCGTTCATGTGATATGGGTAAATCTTGGAGCGTCTTTTGTGTTTAGTTTTCATTTTTCTTTTATGCACCATGCAGGTATGAGATAGTCCATGGTTGATTTATAGAATGCTCATTGCACTTCACTTATATCTTTTGAGTATAGCTTTATAAAATGCTTCATGTGCTTCACTATTATCATTTGAAGTTTGGATTGCCTGTTTCTCTTCACACATAGAAAACCGTTATCTGTAGAATGCTCTTTAGCTTCACTTATATTTATTAGAGCATGGTATTTTGTAGAAAGAATTAAACTCTCATGCTTCACTTATATCTATTTAGAGAGTCAACAAGAATTGGTCATTTGCATGGTTAGTCATGAAATCCTACAGAAAACTTGTGGATCAGTGAATATGATATGTTTGATTCCTTGCAATAGTTTTGCGATATAGAGATGATAATATGTGGGAAGTACTAGTAAATGGTTGTGGTTAGTAGGAATATTGGTGTTAAGGTTTGTGATTCCCGAAGCATGCACGTAAAGTCTCTCGTTATGCTATGAAGTTGTAGCATGATTTATTATTGATTGTTTTCCTTATGAGTGGCGGTCGGGGACGAGCGATGGTCTTTTCCTACCAATCTATCCCCCTAGGGGCATGCGTAGTTGTAATTTGCTTTGAGGGCTAATAAACTTTTGCAATAAGTATATGAGTTCTTTATAACTAGTGTGAGTCCATGGATTATACACACTCTTACCTTTCCACAATTTCCTAGCCTCTACGGTACCGTGCATTTCGCTTTCTCACCTTGAGAGTCGGTACAAACTTCGGCGGTGCATCCAAACCCCGTGATATGATACGCTCAATCACACATAAGCCTTATTATATCTTCCTCAAAACAGCCACCATACCTACCTATTATGGCCTTTCCATAGCCATTCCGAGATATATTGCCATGCAACTTCCACCGCTTCCATTTTGATGACTTGAGCATTCATTGTCATATTGCTTTGCATGATCGTAAGATAGCTAGCATGATATTTCCATGGCTTGTCCATTTTTTGATATCCCTGCTACGCTAGATCATTGCACATCCTAGTACACTGCCAGAGGCATTCATATAGAGTCATACTTTATTCTAGGTATCGAGTTGTAATTTTTATTTCATTTGAGTTGTAAGTAAATAGAAGTGTGATGATCATCATTATTCATTATTAGAGCATGTCCCAGTGAGGAATGAATGATGGAGACTATGATTCCCCCACAAGTCGGGATGAGACTCCGGAAAATTAGAAAAAATAAAAAAGTGAGGCCAAAAAGAGCCCAAGAAAAAAGAAAAAAAAGAAAAAAAAAATAAAAAAAATGAGAGAAAAGAGAGAAGGGCCATGCTAATTCCACACTTGTGCTTCAAAGTAGCACCATGTTTTTCATATAGAGAGTCTCCTATGTTGTCACTTTCATATACTAGTGGGAATTTTTCATTATAGAGTTAGATGCACACCCATTTAGTTTTCATATTGAGCTTTCATACACTTATAGCTCTTAGTGCATCCGTTGCATGGCAATCCCTACTCCTCACATTGATATTAATTGATGGGCATCACCATAGCTCGTTGATTAGCCACGTTGATGTTAGACTTTCTTACCTTTTTATCTTCTCTATGTTTACTCCTATCATCATAATCTATTCCACCCATAGTGCTATGTCCATGGCTTGCGCTCATGTATTGCCCGAGGGTTGAAAAAAGTTGAAGCGCGTTAAAAAGTATGAACCAATTACTCAGCTTGTCATCGGGGTTGTGCATGATAAATACTTTGTGTTAAGAAGATGGAGCATGACAAGGCTATATGATTTTGTAGGGATAACTTTCTTTAGCATTGATATTTTGAAACACATGATTGTTTATTGGGATGCTTGAGTATTGATGTCTTTATGTCAAATTATAGACTATTGCTTTGAATCCCTCGTGTCTTAATATTCATGCCATGATTACATATATGATCAAGATTATGCTAGGTAGCATTCCACATCAAAAATTATCTTTTTTATCATTTACCTACTCAAGGACGAGCATGAATTAAGCTTGGAGATGCTGATACGTCTCCGTCGTATCTATAATTTTTGATTGTTTCATGCCAACATTACACAACTTTTACATACTTTTGGCAACATTTTATATGATTTATTGGACTAATATATTGATCCAATGCCCAGTGCCAATTCCTGTTTTTTGCATGTTTTTTGCTTCGCAGAATATCCATATCAAACAAAGTCCAAATGCAATAAAATTTTATGGATAATTATTTTGGAATATTTGTGATTTTTGGAAGGTTGAATCAACGCAAACGGAGGCCCACATCCCCACAAGACACCAGGGCGCACCCTAGTGCGCAAGGGCGTGGTGGTGGGTTGTGGTCACCTCGTAAGGCAGTTGTTGCTGACCTTTGGGCGCAAGGAAGCTTATATCTAAAAAAAATTGTGTTAAAATTTCAGCGCATTCGGAGTTACGGATCTCCGGGAATAAAGAAACGGTTTTCTGCCAGAAAACAGAAAATGCGAAACAGAAGAGAACAGATAGATAGATCCAATCTAGGAGGGGCTCCTGCCCCTCCGCCACCATGGAGCCCATGGACCAGAGGGGGAACTCTCCTCCCATCTAGGGGGAGGCCAAGGAAGAATAAGAAGGAGGGGGCTCTCTCCCCCTCTCTCCCGATGGCGCCGGAGCGCCGCCGGGGCAATCATCATGACGACGATCTAAATCAACAACTTCACCGCCATCAACACCAACTCTCTCCCCCTCTATGCAGCGGTGTAACCTATCTTCTACCCGCTGTAATCTCTACTTAAACATGTTGCTCAACGCTATATATTATTTCCCAATGATCTATGGCTATCTTATGATGTTTGAGTAGATTCATTTTGTCCTATGGGTTGATAGATGATCATGATTGGTTTGAGTTGTATGTTTTATTTTGGTGCTGTCCTATGGTGCTCTCCATGTCGCGTAAACATGAGGGATCCCCGCTGTAGGGTGTTGCAATACGTTCATGATTTGCTTATGGTGGGTGGCGTGAGTGACAGAAGCATAGACCCGAGTAAGTGGGCTGTTGCGTATGGGAGTAAAGAGGACTTGATACTTAATGCTATGGTTGGGTTTTAGCTTAATGATCTTTGGTAGTTGCGTATGCTTGCTAGAGTTCCAATCATAAGTGCATATGATCCAAGTACGGAAAGTATGTTAGCTCATGCCTCTCCCTCATATAAAATTGCAATAATGATAACTGGTTTTGTTATCGATCACCTAGGGACAAATGACTTTCTTATGTGGCAGAAGCTCTCTACTTTTATTATCTTGAAATTTATTCATAGTTTTATTCTCGCAAAGTACTTCTAGTTTTATTCTTGTTCTAGGTAAAGCAAACATTAAGTGTGCATAGAGTTGTATCGGTGGTCGATAGAACTTGAGGGAATATTTGTTCTACTATTAGCTCCTCGTTGGGTTCGACACTCTTATTTATCGAAAAAGGCTTCAAACGATCCCCTATACTTGTGGGTTATCACTGGGCACCTCCCCCAAGCTTGGCACAAGCCAAGGGGAGTGCCCATACCCGTTTACTGATGTCTCCCTCTTCGGAGGTGGTGATGGTGGTGTGGATGATGTATCTATCAGCTTCATTAAAGTAGCCTTCAGATCCGGCAATTCTTGGAGCACACGTTGGAGTATATTTGCATTCTTCTGAATTTCCTCCAAAATATGCTTATTGTCAGGCAACCAAGAACCTTTTCCTGCATTACTTTCACTTGGACGGGATATATCCCAATTGGAGGGTATATGTGCATGAGGAGTATTCTCCACTCCGTAGTTATGAACCAAATTATGAAAGTTGTTCCGATGTAACCTGTGTAAGGGCCTCCTAGTGGGAAGCCCTTCTCGTATCTCGTGGCCTTTCTGGTTGCTTATAGTTCCTATTGCTCGATGGGGATTTGGAATAGTGGAGATGCCAGCCAGAGTGCCTCTCTCCGAAGCCAGAGGGTGGACCTCAACCGAATCTCCTTCATGTTCCTCCATCGGGACCTCCTCGACATCCTCCCTCCTGAGTTCCATCTGCATCAACCAAGCATCATCCTCCACATTGTTGGAGGAGGAAGAAGACATGATGCCTGGCCTTGAAAACTCTGGCAGAAAATAGCTCGAAAGAAGAACAAACGATATTGCCATGATACGGTGGTCAAAACCTCCGGGAGATTATATAATGAATTTTTACCGTGCAAAACAAGTATTCTGGGAGAAAACGGAGTCCGGAGGGCACACAAGGTGGCCACAAGCCCGGGACGAACGCCCAGGGGGGTAGGGCGCGCCCTCACGGCTTGTCGCCTCCTTGTGCGCTATTCGGACTACTTCATAATTTCCTAATTTTTTAAATATTCCTAAATGGAGTAAAATTGCTTTTGGGAAAGTTTTGGAGTCGGTTTACTTACCGTATCACATACCTATTCCTTTTTAGGGTTCTGGAGCGTTCTGGATGGTTTCCCTTATGTACACCTCTGGTGTTGTGGTATGAATAATATTGGTTTCAATATTTATGGGAGTACCTGAGATATAATGTTTGATTCTTTGCCCATTCACCACCTTCGGGTTATTGCCCTCGGCATTGTTGATCTTAATGGCATTAGAACGATAAACTTCCTCGATAATGTAAGGCCCTTCCCATTTGGAGAGAAGTTTTCCTGCAAAAAATCTTAAACGATAATTGTATAGCAAGACATGGTCACCTACATTAAATTCACGCTTTTGTCTCCTTTTGTCATGCCATCTTTTAACTTTCTTTTTAAACAGCTTGGCATTTTCATAGGCTTGGGTTCTCCATTCATCAAGTGAGCTAATGTCAAATAACCTCTTCTCATCGGCAAGTTTGAAATCATAATTGAGTTCTTTAATTGCCCAATAAGCTTTATGTTCTAATTCAAGAGGTAAGTGACATGCTTTTCCATATACCATTTTATACGGAGAGATACCGATAGGATTCTTATAAGCAGTTCTATAAGCCCATAATGCATCATCAAGTTTCTTAGACCAATTCTTCCTAGATCTATTAACAGTCTTTTGTAAGATCAATTTTATCTCTCTATTACTTAATTTTACTTGACCACTAGACTGAGGATGATAAGGAGATGCAATTCTATGGTTAACATCATACTTAGCAAGCAATTTACGGAAAGCACCATGAATAAAGTGTGAACCACCATCAGTCATCAAATATCTAGGGACTCCAAACCTCGGGAAAACAACTTCTTTAAGCATTTTAATAGAAGTGTTATGATCAGCACTACTAGTTGGGATAGCTTCTACCCACTTTGTAACATAATCAACAACAACTAAAATTTGTGTATACCCATTAGAGGAAGGAAAAGGTCCCATATAATCAAATCCCCAAACATCAAATGGTTCAATAACAAGTGAAAAATTCATAGGCATTTCCTGACGTCTACTTATATTACCAATTCTTTGTCATTCATCACAAGACAAGACAAACTTACGAGCATCTTTGAAAAGAGTAGGCCAATAAAAACCAGATTGTAATACCTTGTGTGCAGTTCTGTCCCTAGCATTGTGTCTCCGTAGTCCTCGGAGTGACACTTGCGTAGGATCTGTTCCTATTCATGCTCATGTACACAATTTCTAATAACACCATCTACTCCTTCTTTATAAAGGTGTGGGTCATCCCAGAAGTAATGTCTTAAATCATAGATTTTTTTTTCTTTTTTTGGTATGTAAAACTAGGTGGTATAAATTTAGCAACAATATAATTAGCATAGTCGGCATACCATGGAGTACTACAAGAAGCATTTATAACAGCTAATTGTTCATCACAAAAGCTATCATCAATAGGTAGTGGGTCATCAAGAATATTTTCTAACCTAGACAAGTTGTTCGCTACGGGGTTCTCAGCTCATTTTCTATCAATAATATGTAAATCAAATTCTTGTAGCAAGAGAACCCACCTAATGAGTCTAGGTTTAGCATCTTTCTTTTCCATAAGGTATTTAATAGCAGCATGATCAGTGTGAACAATTACTTTAGAATCAACAATATAGGATCTGAATTTATCACAAGCAAACACAACTGCTAAAAATTCTTTTTCAGCAGTAGCATAATTTCTTTGAGCACTGTCTAGAGTTTTACTAGCATAATGGATAACATGTAATTTCTTATCAACTCTTTGCCCTAGAACATCACCAACAACATAGTCACTAGCATCACACATAATTTCAAAGGGTAGGTTCCAATCAGGTGGTTGAACAATAGGTGCAGAGATTAAGGCTTTCTTAAGGATTTCAAATGCTTCTACAAAATCATCATAAAAAACAAATGGAACATCTTTTTGCAAGAGATTAGTAAGAGGCCTAAATTTTTTAGAGAAGTCTTTAATAAATCTCCTATAGAAACCAGCATGACCAAGGAAACTTCTTATACCTTTGATATCTTTAGGACACGGCATTTTTCCAATAGCATCTACTTTAGCTTTATCACCTTCAATACCTACTTCGGAGATTTTATGCCCCAAGACAATACCTTCATTAACCATAAAGTGGCACTTCTCCCAATGCAAGATAAGATTAGTTTCTTCACATCTCTGCAAAACTCAATCAAGGTTGCTTAAGCAATCATCAAAAGAAGTTTCATAAACAGAAAGATCATCCATGAAAACCTCAACAATCTTTTCACAAAAGTCGGAGAATATAGCAGTCATACATCTTTGAAAGGTCGCAGGCGCATTGCATAAACCAAAAGGCATATGTCTATAAGCAAAAGTACCAAAAGGGCATGTAAAAGTAGTTTTTTCTTGATCCTCGACACAGGTATTTGGGTAAAACCAGAATATCCCTCTAGAAAGCAAAAATGTGTATGTTTTGATAGTCTTTCTAGCATTTGATCAATGAAAGGTAAAGGGTAATGATCTTTCCTAGTAGCTTTGTTTAATTTCTAAAATCAATTACCATTCTATAACCTGTGACAATTCTTTGTGGGATCAATTCATTTTTATCATTAGGAACAATAGTGATACCTCCCTTCTTAGGGACACAATGAACAGGACTTACCCATCTATTATCAGCTATAGGATAGATTATACCTGCTTCTAGAAGCTTTAATATTTCATTTCTTACCACTTCTTTGATCCTTGGATTTAACCGTCGCCGGTGATCAACAACGGGTTTAGCATCAGGTTCCATATTAATTTTATGCTGACATAGAGTGGGACTAATGCCCTTAAGATCATCAAGAGTATATCCAATAGCAGCACGGTGCTTGTTTAGAGTTTTCAATAATATCTTTTCTTCATGCTCTGAAAGGTTAGAACTAATAATAACATGATATATCTTCTTTTCATCGAGATAAGCATATTTTAGAGTATCAGGTAATTGTTTAAGATCGAACATAGGATCACCCTTGGGTGGTAGAGGGTCTCCAAGAGCCTTGCTACATCTTGAGCTTGCGTTGATTTTTCCCTTGAAGAGGAAAGCGTGATGCAGCAAAGTAGAGAGAAGTGTTTCCCTCAGTTAAGAACCAAGGTATCAATCCAGTAGGAGGCAAAAGAAAGTCTCCAATATATGCACCTACACAAACTAACAAACACTTGCACACACCGTGAAAAAAGGGGTTGTCAATCCCTTCATGGTCACGAACAAGAGTGAGATCTAATAGAGATAGGTATAAAAGATAAATAAAAAGGCAAAATAAAGAAAATATAAATAAAGTGTAGCAAGGTATTTTTTGGTTTATAGATCTAACAATATATGATGGAAAATAGACCCGGGGGCCATAGATTTAACTAGCGGCTTCTCTCTTTGTGGCGCCCCCGACTCAATCGTACACTAATCATACACGCAAACGTGTACGATCAAGCACAGGGACTCACGGGAAGATATCACAACACAACTCTAACGCAATTTAAACGGAGGTCCACAATATTACAAACCAGGGATCCGAAGATCCGAATACATAAGTCAGTCATACAAATATTATCTGAGTACAGACATAGTTAGACAAGTTTTGCCTTAAGAAGGCTAGCACAAACAGCGACACTAGATCGAAAGGCGTTGACCTCCTGCCTGGGAGCCTCCGATCCTACTCCTGGTCATCTGGCTCGATCCAGTAGTAAGTACCCTCTGGACCCTCCTGGTAGTAGGCTCCGGTGGTGGCATCTGGCTCCTGGACTCCATCGTCTGATGTATCATCAATGTGGGGTATATGGGGAAAAGAGAAAGTAAAGCAACCGTGAGTACTCATCCGAAGTACTCAGCAAGCAAGGATCTATACTACATATGCAACATTATCAATGGAGAAAGGCTGTATAAGTGGACTGGGCTGCAGAAATGCCAGAATAGAGAGAGGGCCTAGTCCTATCGAAGACTAGCATCTTCAAACATCTTCACAAGGTCATCATCTTGCAGCAGTAGAAGAGAGTAGAATAGTAGCAAACATGTTGAAGTACAGCTTAAAGATCCTTCCTCGACTCCCAAGCGAGAAAGCGATCCCGAAGCTTCAATTAAGTAACAAGTATCCAGTTTAAGTAGTAGATCGGGATACACAAACTGAGCGTCCTTTACCGTAGGACCGGCTATCGATAGATGATTCATCCCTGCAGGGGTGCACTACTGTTACCCAACACACTCGATCAACTCTGGCCGGACACACTTGCTGGGTAATGCCCGTCCTCGGAAGATCAACACAAAGCAGCGCTCTACCTAGGCTCGGCAGAGAGGTCAGCACGCCGGACTAACCTATGCAACCAAAGGTCTCGAGCCATCGCCCTGGGCACCCTGCGCGTTGCGAGACTGGCCGGGGTGCAGGCGTGACACTGAACTCGTCAGTGAAGTATCCAGTCCAATCCCGACAATCAGCCCGCACGGTGAATCCTGACGTCAGATGAGCTTTCGGAGAAACGTACTTCACAGAGGGTGCCATAACCATTATCCCGCGTGGTGGTAGTGCGTATAGGGCACGTCGACCCACTCAGATCACACACCCAAATCCAATAGGCTCAATTAGTATCACGCGGAGACAATCAGAGTCTCTGATGCTCCGCCACAATGTCACACTCGAGTGCCCTTCTGGCACACCCGAAAATCATAGATCCCCAGCGGGTACCCACCAGGGTGGACCCGCCTGTAACAGAGGTCAAGTAACCGTGTGGTCATAACATCAAGGGGGAAACCCGAGGAATCACCCTCGGCGGATTCCACTAGACGAAATCATCAAGGCGAATGTATGAGGTATCACCCTCGAGGTTCACACTGAGGGTTGCACGACAGAGTCATATCAGAAGTGGAGAAGGAGGAATCACCCTTGATGACCACGACCGAACAGCTACACTGCAGAGTATTCATCGGGAGTGCGTTACGAGGTATCACCCTCGGCACTCGATAGTAACAATGCAGAGTCGTACAGCTAAGGGGGTGTGAAGTGAGGTGTCGGTCTCTGGTCGACGATCACGTTGATCGAGTCGTCGATGATCAAGCAGGGGCAACAAGGATAAGGTGGTGGGGTCACTGATGGTTCATTCCAACCTAAACTAAACAGTTTATCATAGGCAGGTAAGGTAGCATTGAACAGGTTACAACTGCAGGCTATGCATCAGAATAGGAGCATACATTAACAGTAGCAAAATCTAATGCAAGCAGGAGAATAGAATGGGCGATATCTAGATGCTCAAGGGGGGGGGGGGGTGGGGGGGGTTGCTCTGGCAAGAGAGAGGGGTCATCAACGGGTTGCTCGTCGGTAGAGTAGTCGTATCTTGGTGCAGCGTCGTCGGTCTCAGCGTCTATCGAGAGAGAGAAGGAGGGGGACAGAAACAATAAATTCACAGCAATAATGCAAACAATATGTATGACATGCCTAAATGATATGCCGAGGTGTTCTACTGCCTAACTAAATGATTTAGTTAATTTAGGAATTTATTTGGATTTATTTAATTAAAGTTGGACACTATTCATTTACTGAAATCGGTCTAAAAGTTCAATGTTCTTATAGCTGCGGGCGTCTGACGGGAATACAGAGGACGTATTCGGGTTCGTATCGAAATTCTGAGGAAGTTTCATATATAAATTATTTTCATCCGAGTTACGGATTATTTAATATGATTTTCTAAAGTTTTTATTAATTTCTGGAATTTAATTATTTATTTAAATCAACATTATCCGAAACAGTGTTGCGATGACATCAGCATGACCTAAGCATGACGTCAGCAGGTCAACTCTGGCTGACCAGAGTCAAACCTGACAGGTGGGACCCACATGTCATACACTGTGGCTTAATCAGAGAGGTTAATTTAATTATTTGAGTTAATTAACAGGTGGGGCCCAGCAGTCAGTGACTGATTAGTATTTATTAACTAATTAACAGATTTTCTATTTATTTAAATTCATCTAAGCGACCGGGCCCCACATGTCAGTGAGACAGGGCGGCCACGTCAGCGTTGACCCCGGTCAACGGGGTCAAAGGGGCCCGCGGGGCCCCACAGTCAGTGTGACAGGGCGGGACCCACCGGTGCCACGTCGGCGGTGGCCGGCGACGCGCCGGAGTAGCTCCGGCGAACCAAAACGTGGCGGCGCAAGTCGGGCTTGGCTCGGGTTTCGCCTACGGTGGGTCTCAGGGGCTGGGGTAGGTCGCGTTCGACGAGGCTCGTCGTCGCGCGTCGAATGGCGGCGGTGCGGGGTGCTGGGGAGGCTGGAGCTGAGCGCCAGGAGCTCGTCGGCGGCGAGGTTCTCGGGTGAGCTACGGGATCGACAAAACGGCGTGCGTTCAAGCGTTGTGAGGAGCTAGGCGGGGTCTATGCGACGCGACGAAGCAAATGGGCAGCAGCACATGACCAAATGGTCGCCGGACGATCGCCGGCGACTAGGTCCGCGGCGGTGGGCGCGGCCTAACGCGGAGCGGTGGCTACGATATGCTAGCGAGCCAATGGAGAGGGGGAGGAGGATCAGGAGCTCATAGTGGGGCGTAGCCGTTCAGAGCGGGCGCGGGGAAGGCCTGGAGTAGCCGGAATCGACGACAGAGTGCGGTGGCGACCCGAGGAAGAAGACGACAACGTGGGGGTGATGCAGGGCTCCCGGAGCTCAGGCTCGTGGTCGAGGAGGACGGCGCGTTGCGGCGGAGCTCGTGGACACAACAGGGAGGCGAACGGGGCACGGTGGCCGCGAGCTTCAGCGGTGGCTGACCATGGCGGCGTCGGGCGAGGTGGGGGACGGGGGAAGAGGGGCAAAGGGGGCGGCTAGGGTTCATCCGCGGAGTCGAGGGGGGGTTCATATAGGCGTCCGCGGCGCCGCAGTGCTCGTTGTCGAGCAAAGGCGAGGGGGGCCAGGGTGGTGAGCGTGGGCGCGGGCGACAGCGTGGCGAGGTGAGCGTGCGAGGTGAGGGACGGCGCAGGGGTGGGCTGGGCCGCGACTGTAGCGATAGGCCGAGTGTACAGTAGATCATTTAGGCCTTTTCCTTTTTTTCTCTTTTCTGTTTCTTTTTCTTTTCTATTCTGTTAACTTTTTAGGCCCCAAATGGATTTTGTAAAAAGTGGGAGCTAGTCCTTAAATACCAGTGCAATATACCCTAACACCAAAAACTAGTTTGGGCAAAACATCATTTCATATTCGATCTAGATTAATTAAAAGGCTTGTAGATATTATTTTCAGCCACTGTTAAAAGAGGTTTGGGTCACCTAATTAATTTATTAAATGTTGGTTTCAATTTTAGACTAGCCTCTGCAATATTTGTTATTTACTGAACATTTTAGTTTTTATGTTGGACAACTTTTATATTTCACTTTCATTTAAATTTGAATTTGACTTAGGAGTTGAAATGCAATATGATGCAAATGATGATTATGCACTGTTAATCATGCTAACATGTCATTATCAAAAGTGATTACTGTTGCTAATCACCGGGGGTGTTACAATTCTCCTCATCTATTAAGAATTCTCGTCCCGAGAATTAAGAGGAAGACTGAAAGAAAGAGGGGTATTCTTCACGAAGACGATCCTCGCGTTCCCAAGTGGCCTCATCTTCAGAATGATTTGACCACTGAACCTTGAGGAATTTGATTGACTTTTGACGAGTCCGACGTTCAGCTTCATCAAGAATACGGGTGGGATATTCTGGATAGGACAGATCTTCCCGTAATTCAAGCACTTCGTGATCCACAGCTCTAATAGGATCCTTGAAGCAGCGACGGAGTTGGGATACATGAAAGACGTCATGTACTTGAGAAAGATTTGGCGGCAACTTCAATTGATATGCCACTTCTCCTCGACGGGCAAGAATACGGAATGGGCCAATGTAGCGAGGAGCTAACTTGCCTTTGATTCCGAACCTATGAGTGCCTTTCAACGGAGTGACGCGGAGGTAAGCTTGCTCGCCAGGTTGATAGACCATTTCCTGGTGCTTACGGTCATAGTTGCTTTTCTGACGAGACTGAGCAGTTTTCAAATGTTCACGGACAATACGGACTTGGTCTTCTGCTTGCTGAATAATGTCCGGTCCGACGAGTGAGCGTTCCCCAGTTTCTGACCAATTCAGAGGGGTTCGACACTTACGACCGTATAGAACTTCCAATGGTGCCATCTTCAGACTAGCCTGATAGCTATTGTTGTAAGAGAATTCGGCATACGGGAGAGATTCCTCCCATTTCTTACCGAAGGAGATGATGCAAGCTCGAAGCATATCTTCGAGCACTTGATTAACTCGTTCAACTTGACCCTGTGACTGAGGGTGAAAAGCGGTGCTGAAAGACAGATGTGTTCCCATAGCTTCCTGGAAACTATTCCAGAATCTGGAGGTGAAGAGGCTGCCACGATCAGAACTGATCTCCAACGGAACACCGTGGAGTGACACAATTCGGGAAACATACAAGTCTGCTAACTGGCTAGCAGTGATTGTCTCTTTAACTGGCAGAAAGTGAGCAACCTTAGAGAATCGGTCAATGACGACAAATATAGCATCATTACCCTTCTGGGATTTGGGAAAACCAGTAATGAAATCCATTTGGACCTTGTCCCATTTCCATTCAGGAATTGAAAGGGGTTGCAGAGTTCCAGTGGGCCTTTGATGTTGAGCTTTAACGCGGCGGCAAACGTCACACTCAGAAACATAACGAGCAATATCTCGCTTCATATTAGGCCACCAGTATTTCTGGCAAATGTCACGGTACATCTTTGTGCTACCAGGATGAATTGACAGAGGAGTGTCATGTGCTTCCATCATAACTTGTTCTCTCTCATCTTTGAACTTAGGTACGAAGAGACGGTGTTGGAAAAATAAGATCCCATCATTATCAAGATGGAACTCCGACGGTTTTCCTTTTTCAAGGTATCGCTTGATCCTTTCAACTTCAGAGTCATACTGTTGCATAGTTTTGATGCTGTGTTCTAAACCTGGTTCGACAACGAGGGTATTGAGATAACCCTGTGGAACAATATGGAGGTTCAATTTACAAAGCTCTTCATAAAGAAGAGGTTGTGATTCCTGAACCATATGGTTGCTGCAATAAGCCTTGCGGCTCAAAGCATCGGCCATTACATTTGCCTTGCCAGGGGTGTATGAAATATTCATATCATAATCGGCTATTGTCTCGAGCCATCTTTGTTGACGAAGGTTCAGATCCGGTTGAGTATATAAATACTTCAAACTTTGATGATCCGTATATATCTCGCAACGGTTACCGAGAAGGTAATGTCGCCATAGCTTCAGGGCATAAATAACCGCAGAAAGTTCGAGATCGTGCACTGGGTAATTTTCTTCGTGGGGACGCAATTGTCGGGAGGCATAAGCAATCACCTTGCGTTCTTGCATAAGGACACAACCTAATCCTTGACGGGAGGCATCGCAGTATATCACGAAATCCTTTTGGGAATCCGGGGGTGCTAATACTGGGGCAGATGTCAATTTATCTTTTAGTGTCTGAAAGCTTTCTTGACATTTTTCTGTCCACTCAAATTTAACACCTTTGTGAAGCAGATTTGTCAATGGTTTTGCAATCTTGGAAAAGTTCTCAACGAATCGACGGCAATAACTTGCAAGTCCGAGAAAACTTCTAACTTGCTTAACATTCTTCGGGGGAGTCCAGTCAAGAATAGCCTGAACTCGTTCGGGGTTAACAGCAATTCCATCCCTGGAAATCACATGTCCAAGGTAAGTTACTTCAGAAAGCCAAAATTCACATTTGGAATACTTGGCATACAACTGGTGTTCTCGAAGCCTTTCTAGTACCAAACAGAGGTGTTCAGCATGTTCTTCTTTATTCTTAGAATAAACCAGAATATCATCCAAATAAACCATGACGAATTTGTCGAGGTAATCCATGAATATATAATTCATCAGACGGGAGAACGTAGCTGGGGCATTCGTTAGGCCAAATGACAAGACGGTGTATTCATAGGAGCCATAACGAGTGACGAATGCAGTCTTGGGAATATCCTCTTCACGGACACGGATCTGGTGATAACCCAACCTCAGGTCGAGTTTAGAGAACACCGACGATCCAGCGAGTTGATCATAAAGATCATTGATCCGGGGCAGTGGGTATTTATTCTGGATTGTGGCTTGATTAATGGGCCGATAATCCTGAACCAAACGGTTAGTTCCATCCTTCTTCTTAACGAAGAGTGAAGGTGCTCCCCAAGCAGAGGAACTGGGGCGGATGAAACCACTTTTAAGCGACTTGTCGATTTCTTCCTTAAGCTCGAGTAGATGATGCGGAGGCATCTTATAAGGTCGCTTGGCAATAGGGACGGTGCCAGGCTTCAAGTCGATGACGAACTCGACAGCTCTAGCCGGGGGTATTCCTAGAAGTTCTTCTGGAAAGACGTCTGGAAAATCTCGAACGACAGGAACGTTCTCGATCCCTTCCAGAGGTGAGGCGTTCAAAGCATTCAGAGCATATATTTGAGCTTCAGCATCCCGAGTAATGCGGGCGGTATAGTTCACTATCTCATCGGTGGGGTGAAGAAGTTGAACGACTTTAGTGGCACAATTGATCGAAGCAATGTGAGCTTTCAACCAATCCATTCCAAGAATGAGGTCTATAGTGGAAGACTTCAGGACGATGGGCGATGCAAGGAATTCCAACCCTTTAATTTCGACAGTAACGTCAGGTGCTATTACGTCAGCATGACAGTGACCTCCGGGAGTTTTAATGACTAACGGAGTATGCATTTTCTCATATCGAATGCCATGCATAAATGCAAATTTTCCAGAGATGAATGAATGTGATGCTCCTGAATCAAATAAAACAGAAGCAGGTACTGAGTTAACAAGAAGGGTACCCATCACAGTAGCAGGTTGATCCTGGACTTCTTCAATGTCAATGTTGTAGGCGTGTCCACGACCATGTGCAGCAGACCCAGTATTATAGTTGCGGGTCTGGTTGTTGCCACGACCATTGCCTTAGCCAGCACGAGGAAAGGCTAACTGATTCTGATTCTGGCGGCAGTCTTTAGCCTGGTGACCTGGTTTGCGGCACTCGAAGCACAGACCATCTTCAGGACGAAGAGGAGCATTGTTTTGAATAGCTTTTGGCTGCCTCGGTGGTGGAGGAGGCAGATGTGGTGAAGCATAGTTGTTCTTTGGCGCAGAGGTATTGGAACGGAATGCATTGTTGGGGATCCAAACTCGACGCTTCGATGCCGAGCCCGAAGATGAGCCAGCATCACGATAGCGCTTCTGCGAGTCCTTGTATTCCATCTGAGCGGTCTCAACAAGAATAGCCTTGTTTGTCAGAGTTGAAAAGTCATTGAAGTCTTGAGCAGCTAGTGCAAGCTTGAGGTCGGGGTGTAGTCCATTACGGAACTTCTCTTGTCTGCGTGCATCTGTAGCAATGTCTTCTTCGGCATAGCGGGAGAGGTCTAGAAATTCCCGCTGATAAGCTTCGACGGTCTTGTTGCCCTGAGTGAGGTTACGGAACTGGGTCTTCATGCGTTCCATAATTGCTTGAGGGATGTAACGTGTACGGAAAGCAGCCTGGAACTCATACCAGGTGATGACTGTTCCAACAGGCAGAGTACGCTTGTGTGTGTCCCACCATTGAGCAGCGGGGCCCTTTAAGAAAAAGGTCGCGAAGTTGACGTAGTTGGCAGGGGCGACAGTAGCAGACTCCATCTCGTGAGTGATGTCGCGGAGCCAGTCATCGGCATCCAGGGGCTTGTCTGAGTTGCGGAACTGCGTTGGGTTGAGTCGCGTAAACTCTGTCAAAGTTATTGAAGCTGGGTTCTGGTTCTGGTTGTTCTGATGCGGAAACTGAACCATGATTCCAACCATGAACTGGCGGTTAAGCTCAAACTGTTGCATCATAGCCGCCATATAGTCTGGCGGTGGTGGGCGTTCAGGGGCACGACCACGACCACGACCACCTGGTCTAACCATCCTGCTAAGTATCAACAGGGGGTAGTTTAGTAAAAGCAATTGCGAGCGTTTAGTGTCAAACATGATGTAACTCGACAACAAATTAAGTAGTGTAACAGATACATAACAGTAGTCGATTAAGACATACAGATCCATACACGGTCGGTTAAAATCGGGCAGCATAACGGTGCAAATTGAAAAACTAGAGACACACTAGGCGGCACGCAGGCACGCGGTAAGGAAGTACACAACGTGACATAGCAAAGGCTACATCAGCGTCGGAGAAAACTACTGAAACGGGGTAACTGCAAGAGCGGACGACGAAGGTTCGTCGCGGCAGGATCCTGTGCTCCATGTGCACTCTGATGCAGAACCCGGTCTCGAACTGTAAGAAGAGGTCCACGTGCAGGCGTGTGACCTCCCACTGCAGGCCAATCAATACCTAGTGGCATCTCAGTCCTGCGTGGGTAAAGAATATACTCCGGATGTATCCCTGCACGAACAGCTGGTAGCAACTGTGTCATAGCCTCGTAGTAGCGTGCTCGAGTGGCGAACAACTCGACGGCAAGAGCCTGAACAGTGCGATCCAGAGCCTGAGTGCACTGAATCAGAACCTGCGGGTCGTAGCGTCGAGACTCGTACGGGGCACAGATAGCTGTGTAGTATCCAGTAGCATCTCCAACAGGCGCATACGGAATGTACCGAAACACAGTATCATCCAAGTTAGCATTGTGCTCTCCTCGGAGACGTACGACAGCAGAGTAGGCGGCATCATGGACTGCCATCTCAATCGTCACGCCTAATCCATGAAAAAGGTGTTGCTCGGTGTCTGAGTTGTTCTGCTGATCATAAATCCGAACTTCAGCATAGTACTGTTCCTGGTTGAACTCACGGTAAACCTCATAGAACACGTACTCGGGATACCAACGGTAGCCAAGTCTGGTCATGAGAGCGATCAGGACAGCTGGAAACCCAGGGGTATTACGAGCCCAAGTGCGAAGCACAAGCTGTGTCGTAGGACGTGGTGTAAACAAACGGTCCATCTGAAACAGAGGAAATTCAGATTCGTCAAATGACAATGAGAAGTTTAACACAACTCGGAGAGAAAGGTTAAACAAAACAATGGAAAGGAAAATGATTATCAGACTAATCAGATCAATGACAGGGAAATCGCACAGACATCCAGCTCTCCGGGTAGATGGGATTTACGAGATCCTAAGTGTCGGCGTTAGTAAAATTTATTTAACCCGAGTAGAAGAGAGATCAGAGTCCTAGAGTATAGACGAGGAATAAAAGACCCTAATACCACCTAGTTGGCGACGTGGGCCCGTAAGCCACACAGCCAAGTTAGTAAATTAGTTTTTCGATGTCTAGACTCAACTTCGGCCAAGGAATTGGAAGGGGGCTTCCTACAGGCAGTCGGCTCTGATACCAACTTGTGGCGCCCCCGACTCAATCGTATACTAATCATACACGCAAACGTGTACGATCAAGCACAGGGACTCACGGGAAGATATCACAACACAACTCTAACACAATTTAAACGGAGGTCCACAATATTACAAACCAGGGATCCGAAGATCCGAATACATAAGTCAGTCATACAAATATTATCTGAGTACAGACATAGTTAGACAAGTTTTGCCTTAAGAAGGCTAGCACAAACAGCGACACTAGATCAAAAGGCGTTGGCCTCCTGCCTGGGAGCCTCCGATCCTACTCCTGGTCATCTGGCTTGATCCAGTAGTAAGTACCCTCTGGACCCTCCTGGTAGTAGGCTCCGGTGGTGGCATCTGGCTCCTGGACTCCATCGTCTGATGTATCATCAATGTGGGGTATATGGGGAAAAGAGAAAGTAAAGCAACCGTGAGTACTCATCCGATGTACTCAGCAAGCAAGGATCTATACTACATATGCAACATTATCAATGGAGAAAGGCTGTATAAGTGGACTGGGATGCAGAAATGCCAGAATAGAGAGAGGGCCTAGTCCTATCGAAGACTAGCATCTTCAAACATCTTCACAAGGCCATCATCTTGCAGCAGTAGAAGAGAGTAGAATAGCATTTTATTTAGCAAACATGTTGAAGTACAGCTTAAAGATCCTTCCTCGACTCCCAAGCGAGAAAGCGATCCCGAAGCTTCAATTAAGTAACAAGTATCCAGTTTAAGTAGTAGATCGGGATACAAAAACTGAGCGTCCTTTACCGTAGGACCGGCTATCGATAGATGATTCATCCCTGCAGGGGTGCACTACTGTTACCCAACACGCTCGATCAACTCTGGCCGGACACACTTGCTGGGTAATGCCCGTCCTCGGAAGATCAACACAAAGCAGCGCTCTACCTAGGCTCGGCAGAGAGGTCAGCACGCCGGACTAACCTATGCACCCAGAGGTCTCGGGCCATCGCCCTGGGCACCCTGCGCGTTGCGAGACTGGCCGGGGTGCAGGCGCGACACTGAACTTGTCAGTGAAGTATCCAGCCCAATCCCGACAATTAGCCTGCATGGTGAATCGTGACGTCAGACGAGCTTTCGGAGAAAGGTACTTCGCAGAGGGTCCCATAACCATTATCCCGCGTGGTGGTAGTGCGTATAGGGCACGTCGACCCACTCAGATCACACACCCAAATCCAATAGGCTCAATTAGTATCACGCGGAGACAATCAGAGTCTCTGATGCTCCGCCACAATGTCACACTCGAGTGCCCTTCCGGCACACCCGAAAATCATAGATCCCTAGCGGGTACCCACCAGGGTGGACCCGCCTGTAACAGAGGTCAAGTAATCATGTGGTCATAACATCAAGGGGGAAACCCGAGGAATCACCCTCGGCGGATTCCACTCGACGAAATCATCAGGGCGAACGTATGAGGTATCACCCTCGAGGTTCACACTGAGGGTTGCACGACAGAGTCGTATCGGAAGTGGAGAAGGAGGAATCACCCTCGATGACCACGACCGAACAACTACACTGCAGAGTATTCATCGGGAGTGCGTTACGAGGTATAACCCTCGGCACTCGATAGTAACTATGCAGAGTCGTACAACTAAGGGGGTGTGAAGTGAGGTGTCGCTCTCTGGTCGACGATCACGTTGATCGAGTCGTCGATGATCAAGCAGGGGCAACAAGGATAAGGTGGTGGGGTCACTGATGGTTCATTCCAACCTAAACTAAACAGTTTATCATAGGCAGGTAAGGTAGCATTGAACAGGTTACAACTGCAGGCTATGCATCAGAATAGGAGCATACATTAACAGTAGCAAAATCTAATGCAAGCAGGAGAATAGAATGGGCGATATCTGGATGCTCAAGGGGGGGGGGGCTTGCCTGGTTGCTCTGGCAAGAGAGAGGGGTCGTCAACGGGCTGCTCGTCGGTAGAGTAGTCGTATCCTGTTGCAGCGTCGTCGGTCTTAGCGTCTATCGAGAGAGAGAAGGAGGGGGAGAGAAACAATAAATTCACGGCAATAATGCAAACGATATGTATGACATGCCTAAATGATATGCCGAGGTGTTCTACTGCCTAACTAAATGATTTAGTTAATTTAGGAATTTATTTGGATTTATTTAATTAAAGTTGGACACTATTCATTTACTAAAATCGGTCTAAAAGTTCAATGTTCTTATAGCTGCGGGCGTCTGACGGGAATACGGAGGACGTATTCGGGTTCGTATCAAAATTCTGAGCAAGTTTCATATATAAATTATTTTCATCGGAGTTACGGATTATTTAATATGATTTTCTAAAGTTTTTATTAATTTCTGGAATTTAATTATTTATTTAAATCAACATTATCCGAAACAGCGTTGCGATGACATCAGCATGACCTAAGCATGACGTCAGCAGGTCAACTCTGGCTGACCAGAGTCAAACCTGACAGGTGGGACCCACATGTCATACACTGTTTCTTAATCAGAGAGGTTAATTTAATTATTTGAGTTAATTAACAGGTGGGGCCCAGCAGTCAGTGACTGATTAGTATTTAATTAACTAATTAACAGATTTTCTATTTATTTAAATTCATCTAAGAGACCGGGCCCCACATGTCAGTGAGACAGGGCGGCCACGTCAGTGTTGACCCTGGTCAACGGGGTCAAAGGGGCCCGCGGGGCGCCACAGTCAGTGTCACAGGGCGGGACCCACCGGTGCCACATCGGCGGTGGCCGGCGACGCGCCGGAGTAGCTCCGGTGAACCAAAACATGGCGGCGCGAGTCGGGCTTGGCTCGGGTTTCGCCTACGGTGGGTCTCAGGGGCTGGGGTAGGTCGCGTTCGACGCGGCTCGTCGTCGCGCGTCGAATGGCGGCGGTGCGGAGTGCTGGGGAGGCCGGAGCTAAGCGCCAGGAGCTCGTCGGCGGCGAGGTTCTCGGGCGAGCTACGGGATCGACAAAACAGCGCGCGTTCAAGCGTTGTGAGGAGCTAGGCGGGGTCTATGCGACGCGGCGAAGCAAATGGGCAGCAGCACATGACCAAATGGTCGTCGGACGGTCGCCGGCGACGAGGTCCGCGGGGGTGGGCGCGGCCTAACGCGGAGCGGTGGCTACGGTATGCTAGCGAGCCAATGGAGAGGGGGAGGAGGAGCAGGAGCTCACAGTGGGGCGTAGCCGTTCAGAGCGGGCGCGGGGAAGGCCTGGAGTAGCCGGAATCGACGACAGAGTGCGGCGGCGACCCGAGGAAGAAGACGGCGACGTGGGGGCGATGTAGGGCTCCCGGAGCTGAGGCTCATGGTCGAGGAGGACAGCGCGTTGCGGCGGAGCTCGTGGACACAACGGGGAGGCGAACGGGGCAAGGTGGCCGCGAGCTTCAGCGGTGGCCGATCATGGCGGCGTCGGGCGAGGTGGGGGACGGGGGAAGAGGGGCAAAGGGGGCGGCTAGGGTTCGTCCGCGGAGTCGAGGGGGGGTCCATATAGGCGTCCGCGGCGCCGCAGTGCTCGTTGTCGAGCAAAGGCGAGGGGGGGCCGGGGCGGTGAGCGCGGGCGCGGGCGACAGCGCGGCGAGGTGAGCAGTGCGAGGTGAGGGACGGCGCGGGGGTGGGCTGGGCCAGGACTGTAGCGATAGGCCGAGTGTACAGTAGAACATTTAGGCCTTTTCCTTTTTTTCTCTTTTCTGTTTCTTTTTCTTTTCTGTTCTGTTAACTATTTAGGCCCCAAATGGATTTTGTAAAAAGTGGGAGCTAGTCCTTAAATACCAGTGCAATATACCCTAACACCAAAAACTAGTTTGGGCAAAACATCATTTCATATTCGATCTAGATTAATTAAAAGGCTTGTAGATATTATTTTCAGCCACTGTTAAAAGAGGTTTGGGTCACCTAATTAATTTACTAAATGTTGGTTTCAATTTTAGACTAGCCTCTGCAATATTTGTTATTTACTGAACATTTTAGTTTTTATGTTGGACAACTTTTATATTTCACTTTCATTTAAATTTGAATTTGACTTAGGAGTTGAAATGCAATATGATGCAAATGATGATTATGCACTGTTAATCATGCTAACATGTCATTATCAAAAGTGATTACTGTTGCTAATCACCGGGGGTGTTACACACATCGACCGACTCCTGCCTGCATCTAGAGTATTAAGTTCATAAGAACAGAGCAACGCTTTAAGTAAGATGACATGATGTAGAGGGATAAACTCAAGAAATATGACATAAACCCCATCTTTTTATCCTTGATAGCAACAATATAATACGTGCCTTGCTACCCCTTCTATCACTGGGTGAGGACACCGCAAGATTGAACCAAAAACTAAGCACCTCTCCCATTGCAAGAAAAACCAATCTAGTTGGCGAAAGCAAACCAATAGTTCGAAGAGAAATACAAAGATATCTTAATATGCATAAAAGAGTTCAGAGAAGACTCAAAAAATATTCATAGATAATCTGGTCATAAATCCACAATTCATCGGATCTCAAGAAACGCGCCACAAAAGAAGATTACATCGAATAGATCTCCAAGAACATCGAGGAGAACATTGTATTGAAGATCAAAGAGAGAGAAGAAGCCATCTAGCTACTAGCTATGGACCCATAGGTCTGTGGTAATCTACTCCCACTCCCTCACCCGATCTGGAGCGCGCCCAAGGACCGCCGCCTCCGCCCGCAGCTCCTCTCTCCGTCCTTGCGCCGCCGTCCTCACCCATGACCTGGCCGGATCTCGCGCCCCGACGCCGGCGCCCGTCCCCAGCGCCACCTCTGCCGTCCTCGTCCTTGACCTCGTCGCCGCTTCCTCGCCCCCTCACCGGCTCGGCTACACCGAGCCTCGCCGGCGTACACCGGCAACGAGGGGTGAGAACCCCGACTTCCCCTCCCCCTGTCCCCGACGCGGTCACCGCCCGCCGCGCGACCCCGCTGTCGCTCGAGCCGCGGCTGGCCACGCCCGCGTCGCGCCGCGCGCTCCGCCACCCGCGCCCAGCCCCTGCCCGCGCATCCCCGCCCGCTCGCGCAGCGCTCGCCTGCGCCTCACCTCACCGCGCGCGTCGACCGCGCCTTCCCCCTCTCTCTGCTTGCACGCACACGCGCACGCCTCCGCACGCACCAGCGCGCCACCACACCCACGCCGCCGGCCATGCTGGCCGCCCCTGAACACCGGCTCCCACGCCGGCGCTCGCCGCCCGCTTCCAGCCTCCCTCGCCGCGGTCCGCCTCCCCACGCTGGCCGCTCGCCGCGGTCCGCACCGCCGCGCTCGCGCGCCCAAATCCACACGGGCGCCGGCGCCCACGCCCGTTTGCCCGTGCGCCCATGCCCTCGCGCCTGCAAGACCCCATGTGCCACTTCACATGGGGCCCGCCCCCTAAACAAAAAAAAAGGAAAACAAAAATTGAAAAAAAAGGATTTATAAATAAATAAATAAATAAATATTAATTAGTTAATTAACTAATTAATTAATTAACCTAATTAATTCTGTTTAAATAACTAATTAAGTTTAATTAATTTAATGACTTAATTAACCTAATTAACTACTGTTAATTAACTAAACATACTGCTGATATCATGCTGATGTCATGATGACGTCAGCAAACACTGTTTCGGATAATGTTTAATTTGAATAATTAAATAAATTCTAGAAATTAATAAAAACTTTAGAAAATCATATAAAATAATCCGTAACTCCGATGGAAAAACTTTGTACATGAAAGTTGCTCAGAACGACGAGACGAATCCGAATACGCGGTCCGTTCGTCCGTCACATGTCCCTAACTATCTGAACATGCAACCGTTCTCCTCCGGTCATTTGTCTGACAAATGTCCGGAACCGGGAATACTTTCCCGGATGAATTCCACCTTCGCCAGTATCACCCGGCACTGCGCTAGATCACCTCTGTCGCCGCGTATTGCCATGTTATGCTTTGTGCTGCACTTGTTTGCTTAGTATTTACTGTTTCCTCCCCCTCTTCTCTCTCGGTAGCCCCCGACACCGACGTCGTCCCCGAGGCCGACGCAGCTCCGGAGCCCGAAGACACCATTGACAACCTTGCCCTTGCCGCCGAGCAACCAGGCAAGCCCCCCCTTTTGATCATCCCGATATCGCCCATTCTAATTTCCCATGCTTGCATTAGAATTGCTGCTGCTGCTGCTTTACCTATTCTGATGCATAGCCTGTTCATTGTAACCTGCTGTTGATAATTACCTGCATATCCTAAACTGCTTAGTCTAGGCTGGGTAGAGACATATCAGTGACCCCACTTATCCCGACTGCCCCGCTGGATTATCAGAAGACCCGATCAACGGGAATTGAAGACCAGGCCCCGACACCGCACATCACCCCCCCTTGTTGTAACGACGCTGCAGCGTTACTATCGAGTGCCGAGGGTGATACCTCCTTCACCGCTTCCGATAACGACGCCGTCGTACAACACCTCAAGTGTGAACCCAGCGAGGGTGATTCCTCCGAGTTCACCTTGACGATTACATCGAGTAGGAATCCAATGAGGGTGATACCTCGGATTCCCCTGATGTTATGGACACACAGATACTTGGACTTTACACTGTTACTTGGAAAGGCGGGTCGACCCTGAGGGGTACCCGCGTGCGCCTGAGAGGCGAGTGTTGTGAAGACGGGTGCCAGTGTGGTGCCCGAGTGCTGAATACGAGGCGCGGCCGGGCATTGTTAACCCTTGCAGCAAGTCCTCGAGACGGGACGACGGGGTCACATCTTTCGTGAGTCTTTGCTCGTTACTGCAAGCCCCTAGTCCTAACGATTTGGATATTTGATACAAGCAGGCCTCTGGTCTGATAGCACTAACCATCACGTGGGCATAGTATGGGCGTTCTGCATCGTATGCATCAGCCAAAAGCTCTGTCAGACGTCTAGTTCAGCATGGCGGCACGGACGGACCCGCGCCTTCCTGTAGTGTTGGTGCCTGGCTTCACCGTGTGCGCAACGACCCGGAGGGTGAGGGGCGATGGCCAAGACCCCCTTGCGCTTAGGATGTAGACCGGCGGGGACCTCTCTGCTGAGCTGTAGGTAGGGTTGCGATGTGTCGTTTGACCGAGGCCGGGCATGACCCAGGAAAGTGTGTCCGGCCAGAGTTAATCGAGCGTGTTGGGTAAGTTGGTGCACCCCTGCAGGGAAGAAAACTTCTATCGTTAGCCTGTCCTATGGTAACGGACACTCGGAGTTGTATCCTTATTGATACAATTTAGAACTGGATACTTGGATATATGGCTCTGGGATTGCTTCTCGCAGGGAGTCGAGAAGGGATCTCTGGACGAGGTTGATGACTGTATGGCTCTGGGATTGCTTTCTCGCAGGGAGTCGAGGAAGGATCTCTGGGTGAGGTTGAGACTTAATGATACTGCTACATTATATTGTACTGTTCTACTCTCTCCTATTGCTGCAAGACCGATGAAGATGCTAGTCTTCAATAGGACTAGGCCTTCTCTCTATTCTGGCATTTCCGCAGCCCAGTCCACATATACAGCCTCCCTTTGAAAATGTTGCATATGTAGTGTAGATCCTTGCTTGCTGAGTACTTCTGAGTACTCACGGTTGCTTTGTTTACCTTTTCTCCCCATATCAGTTTGACGTCACCAAGATGATGGAGCCCCTGAGACAGATGCCCTGTCAATCGACTACTACTACTACCCAGAGGATGGATTCTGCTACGAGTTGACTGACGACCAGGAGTAGGATCGGAGGGTCCCAGGCAGGAGGCCTTCGCCTTTCGATCGTAGTGTTTTATTTTTCCCCGCCTTTCTAAAGGCCTTTCTGTTTCTGTTTCATATCTGTACTCAGATATCTGATGCTTCCGCTGACGCTTGTTCGCAAGCTTATGTATTCGAGCCCTCGAGGCCCCTGGCTTGTAATATAAAGCTTGTATGACATTATTTATGTTTTAGAGTTGTGTTGTGATATCTTCCCGTGAGTCCTTAGGCTTGATCGTGTGTATTTGCGTGTATGATTAGTGCACGATCGGGCCGGGGGCGCCACAAGTTGGTATTAGAGCCGACTGCCTCTAGGAAGCCCCCTTTTCCAACTTCCTGGCCGAAGTTGAGTCTAGTGGTCCAAAACTATTTTACTAACTTGGCTGTGTGGCTTACGGGCCCACGTCGCCAATTGGGTGGTATTAGGATCTTTTACTCCTCAACCTTTACTCTGGGACTCTGATCTCTCTTCTATCCGGGTTAAAATTTTACTAACTCCAACATTAGGTTCTCGTAATCACATCCACCCGGAGTTCTGAAATATCCCCCCTTGCTTCGAGATTATGGGCCAAGTTCTGCTTGCAGGATCCTCTTATCGAGGGCACCCTGTGTTGTCACTTGCAGATTCCTCGCTCCAATAGTTTTCTCCGACGTTGATGTAGCCTTTGCTATGTCTCGTTGTGTACTTCCCTACCGCGTGCCTGCGCGCCGCCTAGATGTCTAGCCCTCCCTTTTCAACTGTCGTAATGCCGGATACTAACCAAGGCTATGTGCGGATTCGAATGACTGGTGCGAATATGATGAAGTGTCTATCTACTGCACCTCCTTTTGTCGTGCGTGATACTTCATGAATCATTCCATACACATGCAGTTTTTCTTGCTAAACTGCCCCTGTTGATTTGGCAGGATGGCTGATGATCCTCCACCTCCACCCTATATTGCCGCCATGATGTAGCAGTTTGAACTCAACCGTCAGCAGTTTGAGCTTAACCGTCAGTTTATGACCGGAGTATTTGCTCAGTTCCCAACTCAAAATGCTCAGCAACAGTCTGCTCCAATAACTCTGCCAGAATTTGTGCGCCTAAATCCGTCCACTTTTCGCAGCTCGACTGATCCAATGGATGCTGATGATTGGCTCCGTGACATTACCTTTTAGTTGAAGTCGGCTAATGTTATCCCTGATAGTTACGTCACCTATGCGACGTATCACCTAAGGGGTTCAGCTGCTCAATGGTGGTTAAGCCACAAGATTATGTTGCCTGCAGAGACAGTAACCACTTGGCAGGGATTTCAGTCAGTTTTCCGTGCACGGTACATTCCTCAAGGTCTGATGGATCAGAAGAAGAAGGAGTTCTGCAAACTCTCACAGGGCAAAATGACTGTGGATGAATATCAGAGGAAATTTATCGAACTGTCCCGCTATGCTGAGGATGACGTCAACACCGACACTCGCAAGCAGGAGAAATTCTGTGAAGGACTACGTACTGATATAAAACTTGCACTTGCTGTCCATGATTTCACAAACTTCGCAATGCTTGTCAGCAAATCTTTCCAAGTTGAAATAGCTCTGACTGAGTACCAGGAGTCGCTCAAGCGTACTCGAGATGTCGGCTCGTCTTCCGGTCGACCTACTCAGAAATGTCGAGTCTGGATCCCTCACAATATTCATCATCGACCTGCTCCAACACCAAGGCCGTCATATGCTGCACCTCGTCTGTCCCCACCACCAAGGCAACTGAACATTTCAAGTGGACAACCCAATGTTGGTGTTTCTCCCCATAATGATGGTCTGTGCCACCAGTGTGGACAGCCAGGGCACCGTGCTTTTAACTGTCATCAAGGTCAGCCTCAGAATGCATCACGTCATCCTGTTGTTCGTAGGAAGGGCCATCGGACCCATCATTCCAGAAATCGTAGTGCCAGACTACCTGCTAGTCAACTTGTTCATGTCAACCAAGTCAACATGGAAGAAGCACGACAAGACCCCAACATTGTGATGGGCACCCTTCTAGTGAATTCAATCCCAGCTTCAGTCTTCTTTGATTCTGGAGCATCGCACTCCTTCATGTCCGAAAGTTTTGCGCGAAGCCATGATATACTTTTCGAGGAGATGTCCATCCCATTAGTAATCCATTCACCTGGGGCTAATTGGCAAACTACCATGGTTAGCCACGGTAACCACATTGTGATCGGAGGATTGATGTTCCCCGTTTCACTCATTGCTCTCAAGACCTCCAACATAGACATTATTCTCGGTATGGACTGGTTGAAGCCTCATAAAGCTTTGATTGACTGTGCCACTGAAACAGTCCGCCTCACACACCCTTCCGGTCAGACTGTCAGATACTCAGCTCGTATAGTGCAGGACGCCGAAGCTCAGATATATGTTCTAAATGCATTGAACGCTTCACCTCTTGAAGGCATCGAGAATGTTCCAGTTGTTCGTGATTTCCAAGACGTCTTTCCAGAAGAACTTCCAGGAATACCCCTGCTAGAGCTGTTGAGTTCGTCATCGACTTGAAGCCTGGCACAACTCCTATTGTGAAGCGTCCTTATAAAATGCCTCCGCATCATCTTCTTGAACTTAAGGAAGAAATCGACACGTCACTTAAGAAAGGTTTCATCCGCCCCAGTTCCTCTGCTTGGGGAGCACCTTCACTCTTCGTTAAGAAGAAGGATGGAACTAACCGATTGGTTCAGGATTATCGGCCCATTAACCAAGCTACAATCCAGAATAAATATCCGCTTCCCCGGATCAATGATTTGTACGATCAACTTGCCGGTTCCTCAGTATTTTCTAAGCTTGATTTGAAATTGGGATACCATCAGATCCGTGTTCGTGAAGAGGATATTCCGAAGACTGCATTTGTTACTCGCTATGGCTCTTATGAGTACACTGTCATGTCATTTGGCTTAACAAATGCTCCAGCCACATTCTCCCGTCTGATGAATTATATTTTCATGGATTACCTCGACAAGTTCGTCGTGGTATATCTGGATGATATTCTGGTGTATTCGAAGAATAAGGAAGAACATGCTGAACACCTCCGTCTTGTACTGGAAAGGCTTCGAGAACACCAGTTGTATGCCAAATACTCCAAATGTGAATTCTGGCTTTCTGAAGTAACCTACCTTGGTCATGTGATTTCCAAAGATGGCATTGCTGTTAACCCAGAACGAGTTCAGGCTATTCTTGACTGGACTCCTCCAAAGAATGTCAAGCAAGTGAGAAGTTTTCTCGGCCTTGCAAGCTATTGCCGTCGATTTGTCGAGAACTTTTCCAAGATTGCTAAGCCTTTGACTGATCTGCTTCACAAGGGCGTTAAGTTCGAATGGACAGAAAAATGTCAGGAAAGTTTTCAAGCACTCAAAGACAAGCTAACATCTGCCCCAGTACTATCTCCTCCAGATACCCGCAAAGACTTTGTGATCTATTGTGACGCATCCCGTGAAGGATTAGGCTGTGTCCTAATGCAAGAGCGTAAGGTGATTGCTTATGGCTCTCGTCAGTTGCGCCCACATGAAGAGAATTATCCGGTACATGATCTAGAACTAGCTGTTGTGATCTATGCATTGCAGTTGTGGCGACATTACCTTCTCGGTAATCGTTGCGAGATCTACACTGATCATAAAAGTCTGAAGTACTTGTTTACTCAACCATCTCTAAACCTCCGTCAGCAAAGATGGATGGAGGCCATTGCGGACTATGGTTTGGGTATTTCCTATACCCCTGGCAAGGCTAATGTAATGGCTGATGCGTTGAGTCGCAAATCCTATTGCTGTGAACTTGAAGTCCAGCTAGAGCAACCACTCCTGTATGAAGAGCTTCGAAGGCTAAATCTCGAGATAGTTCCTCAAGGATACTTAAAAACCTTGGTTGTTGAACCAGACCTTGAGAAAGCCGTTAAGAATGCGCAAGCTAAAGATGCTGAAATTGATCTGATGAAGAAAGACCTTCACCTTGTAAAGTACAGGGATTTCTCGCTGTCTGAAGATGGAACCTTGTATTTCAGAAACCGCATTGTCGTACCTCGCTTCGAACTCATGACTGACAAAGTCATGAAGGAGGCACATGATACCCCGCTGTCTATTCATCCGGGTAGCACCAAGATGTATCGTGATCTCCGTCAAAGGTACTGGTGGTCAAAAATGAAGCAAGACATTGCTCGATATGTTGCTGAATGTGATGTTTGTCGTCGCGTTAAAGCAGAACATCAGAAACCAGCTGGAATTCTGCAACCACTTCCTATTCCTCTATGGAAATGGGATAAGGTTCAGATGTATTTCGTTACAGGACTTCCTAGGTCACAGAAGGGTCACGATGCTATTCTTGTCGTCGTCGACCAACTCTCTAAAGTTGCACACTTTCTGCCTGTCAAGGAGACGATCACTGCTAGTCAGTTAGCAGAGTTGTATATCTCCAGAATTGTATCACTCCACGGTATTCCGAAGGAGATCAGTTCGGACCGTGGCGGTCTTTTCACTTCCAAATTCTGGGAAAGTTTTCAAACAGCTATGGGAACTCATATTACCTGGAGTTCAGCTTATCACCCCCAATCCCAAGGCCAAGTCGAACGAGTCAATCAGGTTCTTGAAGACATGCTTCGGGCTTGTGTTATTTCTTTCGGCAAGAAGTGGGAAGAATCTCTTCCTTATGCGGAATTCTCATATAACAACAGCTATCAAGCCAGCTTGAAAATGGCCCCCTTCGAAGTACTCTATGGACGTAAGTGTCGAACCCCTCTGAATTGGTCAGAAACTGGGGAACGACCGCTCGTGGGTCCGGATATTATTCAACACGCCGAAGAACAAGTTCGTATCGTCCGTGAAAATCTCAAGGCGGCTCAGGACCGCCAGAAGAGCAACTATGATCGCAAACGATGGGGTTTGACTTATCAACCTGGTGATCAGGCTTATCTACGAGTCACTCCTATGAAGGGCACTCACCGTTTTGGAATCAAGGGCAAGCTAGCTCCACGCTACATTGGTCCTTTCCGCATTATTGCTAGACGTGGTCAGGTGGCGTATAAATTGGAATTGCCGTCGCAATTCTCCCATATCCACGACGTCTTCCATGTGTCGCAACTTCGTCAATGCTTCAAGGAATCTCCGCACCGAGCAGTGGATCACGAGGTGCTCGAATTGCAAGATGACCTATCTTATAAGGAGCATCTGATCCGCATTCTCGATGAAGCTGAACGTCGGACCCGTCAGAAGGTTACCAAGTTCCTCAAAGTGCAGTGGTCAAATCATACTGAAGATGAAGCCACTTGGGAACGCGAGGATAATCTTCGTGCAGAATACCCCGAACTTTTTCCTTCTACCTCTTAATTCTCGGGACGAGAATTCTTGTTAGTGGAGGAGATTTGTAACACCCCCAGTGGTTAGCCACAGTAATCCCCCTTTTGATAATGACAAGTCAGCATGTTTAATAGTGCATAATCATCATTAGCACCATATTGCATTTCAACTCCTAAGTCAAATTCAAATTTAAATGAAAGTGGAAAATAAAAGTTGTCCAACATAAAAACTAAATTGTTCATTAAATGGCTAATAATTCAGAGACAATTCTAAAATTGAAACCAACATTATTTGAATTGGGTAAGTGGCTCGAACATCCACAAACAGCGGCCGAAAGTAATATTTAATAACCTTTTAATTATTCTAAACCAAATATGAAATTATATTTTACCCAAACTAGTTTTTGGTGGTAGCTAATATTGCACTGTAATATTTGAGCCAACTAACCCATTTTACAAAACTCAGTTGGAGGCCTAATAATTAGCAAAACAGTAGTTAAGAAAAGAAATAGAAAAAGATGAAAAGAAAACAAATAAAAAACAAAAGGCCCCTCCCCCACTGGGCCTCTTGGCCCAGTCGGCTCAGCCGACCAGACCGGCCCAGGCTGGCCCACCTCTCCCCCCCATAACCCCCACTCCCCCCAACCAAACCCTAGAGCCCACCCCACTCCCCCCACCCCTCCCCCCCCCCCCACGATCCCCACCCTCTCCCTCCAGCGCTGTCACAGGAGAGGGCGCTCGATCCCCCCACTCTCCCCAGTCGCCCGATCCCCTCCTCCCACTCCCTCACCCGATCTGGAGCGCGCCCGAGGACCGCCGCCTCCGCCCGCAGCTCCTCTCTCCATCCTTGCGCCGCCGTCCTTACCCATGACCTGGCCGGATCTCGCGCCCCGACGCCGGCGCCCGTCCCCAGCGCCACCTCGCCCCACTGCCCACCTCGCCGGCGTCGCCCGCCTCTGCCGTCCTTGTCCTTGACCTCGTCGCCACTTCCTCGCCCCCTCACCGGCTCGGCTACACCGAGCCTCGCCGGCGTACACCGGCAACGAGGGGTGAGAACCCCGACTTCCCCTCCCCCTGTCCCCGACGCGGTCACCGCCCGCTGCAAGACCACGCTGTCGCTCGAGCCGCGGCTGGCCACGCCCGCGTCGCGCCGCGCGCTCCGCCACCCGCGCCCAGCCCCTGCCCGCGCATCCCCGCCCGCTCGCGCCGCGCTCGCCTGCGCCTCACCTCACCGTGCGCGTCGACCGCGCCTTCCCCCTCTCTCTGCTTGCACGCACACGCGCAAGCCTCCGCACGCACCAGCGCGCCACCACGCCCACGCCGCCGGCCATGCTGGCCGCCCCTGACCACCGGCCCCCACGCCGGCGCTCGCCGCCCGCTTCCGGCCTCCCTCGCCGCGGTCCGCCTCCCCACGCTGGCCGCTGGCCGCGGTCCGCACCGCCGCGCTCGCGCGCCCAATTCCACACGGGCGCCGGTGCCCACGCCCGTTTGCCCGTGCGCCCATGCGCCCGCGCGCCCGCAAGACCCTCTGTGCCACTTCACATGGGGCCCGCCCACTAAACAAAAAAAAAGGAAAACAAAAATTGAAAAAAAAGGATTTATAAATAAATAAATATTAATTAGTTAATTAACTAATTAATTAATTAACCTAATTAATTCTGTTTAAATAACTAATTAAGTTTAATTAATTTATAGACTTAATTAATCTAATTAACTACTGTTAATTAACTAAACATACTGTTGATGTCATGCTGATGTCATGATGACGTCAGCAAACACTGTTTCGGATAATGTTTAATTTGAATAATTAAATAAATTCCAGAAATTAATAAAAACTTTAGAAAATCATATAAAATAATCCGTAACTCCGATGGAAAAACTTTGTACATGAAAGTTGCTCAGAACGACAAGACGAATCCGAATAAGCGGTCCGTTCGTCCGTCACATGTCCCTAACTATCCGAACATGCAACCGTTCTCCTCCGGTCATTTGTCTGACAAATGTCCGGAACCGGGAATACTTTCCCGGATGAATTCCACCTTCGCCAGTATCACCCGGCACTGCGCTAGATCACCTCTGTCACCGCGTATTGCCATGTTATGCTTTGTGCTGCACTTGTTTGCTTAGTATTTACTGTTTCCTCCCCCTCTTCTCTCTCGGTAGCCCCCGACACCGACGTCGTCCCCGAGGCCGATGCAGCTCCGGAGCCCGAAGACACCATTGACAACCTTGCCCTTGCCGCCGAGCAACCAGGCAAGCCCCCCCTTTTGATCATCCCGATATCGCCCATTCTAATTTCCCATGCTTGCATTAGAATTGCTGCTGCTGCTGCTTTACCTATTCTGATGCATAGCCTGTTCATTGTAACCTGCTGTTGATAATTACCTGCATATCCTAAACTGCTTAGTCTAGGCTGGGTAGAGACATATCAGTGACCCCACTTATCCCGACTGCCCCGCTGGATTATCAGAAGACCCGATCAACGGGAATTGTAGACCAGGCCCCGACACCGCACATCACCCCCCCTAGTTGTAACGACGCTGCAGCGTTACTATCGAGTGCCGAGGGTGATACCTCATGTAGCACCTCTGATGTTAACTCTGTAGAGTAGCTATTCGGTCGTGGTCATCGAGGGTGATTCCTCCTTCACCGCTTCCGATAACGACGCCGTCGTACAACACCTCAAGTGTGAACCCAACGAGGGTGATTCCTCCGAGTTCACCTTGACGATTACATCGAGTAGGAATCCAACGAGGGTGATACCTCGGATTCCCCTGATGTTATGGACACACGGATACTTGGACTTTACACTGTTACTTGGAAAGGCGGGTCGACCCTGAGGGGTACCCGCGTGCGCCTGAGAGGCGAGTGTTGTGAAGACGGGTGCCAGTGTGGTGCCCGAGTGCTGAATACGAGGCGCGGCCGGGCATTCTTAACCCTTGCAGCAAGTCCTCGAGACGGGACGACGAGGTCACATCTTTCGTGAGTCTCTGCTCGTTACCGCAAGCCCCTAGTCCTAACGATTTGGATATTTGATCTGAGCAGGCCTCTGGTCTGATAGCACTAACCATCACGTGGGAATAGTATGGGCGTTCTGCATCGTATGCATCAGCCGAAAGCTCTGTCAGACGTCTAGTTCAGCATGGCGGCACGGACGGACCGACGCCTTCCTGTAGTGTTGGTGCCTGGCTTCACCGTGTGCGCAACGACCCGGAGGGTGAGGGGCGATGGCCAAGACCCCCTTGCGCTTAGGATGTAGACCGGCGGGGACCTCTCTGCTGAGCTGTAGGTAGGGTTGCGATGTGTCGTTTGACCGAGGCCGGGCATGACCCAGGAAAGTGTGTCCGGCCGGAGTTAATCGAGCGTGTTGGGTAAGTTGGTGCACCCCTGCAGGGAAGAAAACTTCTATCGATAGCCTGTCCTATGGTAACGGACACTCGGAGTTGTATCCTTATTGATACAATTTAGAACTGGATACTTGGATATATGGCTCTGGGATTGCTTCTCGCAGGGAGTCGAGAAGGGATCTCCGGACTAGGTTGATGACTGTATAGCTCTGGGATTGCTTTCTCGCAGGGAGTCGAGGAAGGATCTCTGGGTGAGGTTGAGACTTAATGATACTGCTACATTATATTGTACTGTTCTACTCTCTCCTATTGCTGCAAGACCGATGAAGATGCTAGTCTTCGATAGGACTAGGCCTTCTCTCTATTCTGGCATTTCTGCAGCCCAGCCCACATATACAGCCTCCCTTTGAAAATGTTGCATATGTAGTTTAGATCCTTGCTTGCTGAGTACTTCTGAGTACTCACGGTTGCTTTGTTTACCTTTTCTCCCCATATCAGTTTGACGTGACCAAGATGACGGAGCCCCTGAGATAGATGCCCCGTCGATCGACTACTACTACTACCCAGAGGATGGATTCTGCTACGAGTTGACTGATGACCAGGAGTAGGATCGGAGGGTCCCAGGCAGGAGGCCTTCGCCTTTTGATCGTAGTGTTTTATTTTGCCCCGCCTTTCTAAAGGCCTTTCTGTTTCTGTTTCATATCTGTACTCAGATATCTGATGCTTCCGCTGACGCTTGTTCGCAAGCTTATGTATTCGAGCCCTCGAGGCCCCTGGCTTGTAATATAAAGCTTGTATGACTTTATTTATGTTTTAGAGTTGTGTTGTGATATCTTCCCGTGAGTCCTTAGGCTTGATCGTGTGTATTTGCGTGTATGATTAGTGCACGATCGGGCCGGGGGCGCCACACTAGAGTATTATGTTCATAAGAACAGAGCAACGCTTTAAGTAAGATGACATGATGTAGAGGGATAAACTCAAGAAATATGACATAAACCCCATCTTTTTATCCTTGATGGCAACAATATAATACGTGCCTTGCTACCCCTTCTATCACTGGGTGAGGACAACGCAAGATTGAACCCAAAACTAAGCACCTCTCCCATTGCAAGAAAAACCAATCTAGTTGGCGAAAGCAAACCGATAGTTCGAAGAGAAATACAAAGATATCTTAATATGCATAAAAGAGTTCAGAGAAGACTCAAAAAATATTCATAGATAATCTGGTCATAAATCCACAATTCATCGGATCTCAACAAACGCGCCACAAAAGAAGATTACATCAAATAGATCTACAAGAACATCGAGGAGAACATTGTATTGAAGATCAAAGAGAGAGAAGAAGCCATCTAGCTACTAGCTATGGACCCATAGGCCTGTGGTAATCTACTCACACATCATCGGAAGGGCAGCAAGGTTGGTGTAGAGGACCTCCGTGATCGAATCCCCCTCCGGCGGAGTGCTGGAAAAGGCCCCAAGATGGGATCTCACGGGAACAGAAGCTTGCGGTGGCAGAAAAGTATTTTTGGTGTGCCCTCTGGTGTAGGGGGGATATTTGGGTACTTATAGAAAAAAAATTAGGGTTGGAAGGTCTATGGGGGGCCCACAGCCCTGGGGGCGCGCCCCTACGGCTTATGGCCACCCCGTAGGGCTTCTGACGTCCTCTCCAAGTCTCGTCGGTTTCTTCTGGTCCAAGAAAAATAATTGTAAAGTTTTATTCCGTTTGGATTCCATTTGATATTCCTTTTCTGTAAAAGTCAAAAACAAGGAAAAAACAGAAACTAGCACTGGGCACTAGGTTAATAAGTTAGTCCCAAAAATAATATAAAATAGTGTATTAATGCATATAAAACATCCAAAGTAGATAATATAATAGCATGGAACAATAAAAAATTATAGATACGTTGGAGACGTATCAAGCATCCCCAAGCTTAATTCCTGCTCGTCCTCGAGTAGGTAAATGATAAAAACAGAATTTTTGATGTGAAATGCCACCTCACATATTTATCAATGCAATTTTATTTATTATGGCAAGAATATTCAGATCCATAAGATTCAAAACAAAAGTTTAATATTGACATAAAAATAATAATACTTCAAGCATACTAATAAATTAATCATGTCTTCTCAATATAACATGGCCAAAGAAAATTATCCCTACAAAATCATATAGTCTGGCTATGCTCTATCTTCATCACACAAAATATTTCATCATGCACAACCCCGATGACAAGCCAAGCAATTGTTTCATACTTTTAATGTTCTCAAACTTTTTCAACTTTCACGCAATACATGAGCGTGAGCCATGGATATAGCACTATAGGTGGAATAGAATATGGTGGAGGTTGTGGAGAAGACAAAAAGGAGAAAGTCTCACATCAACTAGGCAAATTAATGGGCTATGGAGATGCCCATCAATTGATATCGATGCAAGTGAGTAGGGATTTCCATGCAACGGATGCACTAGAGCTATAAGTGTATGAAAGCTCAAAAAGAAACTAAGTGGGTGTGCATCCAACTTGCTTGCTCATGAATACCTAGGGCAATTTGAGGAAGCCCATCATTGGAATACAGAAGCCAAGTTTCTATAATAAAAAATTCCCACTAGTATATGAAAGTGACAACATAGGAGACTCTCTATCATGAAGAACATGGTGCTACTTTGAAGCACAAGTGTGGAAAAAAGGATAGTAACATTGTCCCTTCTCTCTTTTCTCCCATTTTGTTGTTGGGCTCTTTGGTCTCTCTTTTTTTATTTTTTGTCTGGAGTCTCATCCCGACTTGTGGGGGAATCATAGTCTCCATCATCCTTTCCTCACATGGGACAATGCTCTAATAATGATGATCATCACACTTTTATTTACTTACAACTCAAGAATTACAACTCGATACTAGAACAAGATATGACTCTATATGATTGCCTCCGGCGGTGTACCGGGATGTGCAATGATCAAGACTGAAATGTATAAAAAATATGAACGGTGGCTTTGCCACAAATACTATGCCAACTACATGATCATGCAAAGCAATATGACAATGATGGTATGTGTCATAATAAACAGAACGGTGGAAGTTGCAAGGCAATATATCTCGGAATGTCTATGGAAATTATCGGTAGGTATGGTGGCTGTTTTGAGGAAGGGTATATGGTGGGTTTAATGCACCAGCGAAAGTTGCGCGGTACTAGAGAGGCTAGCAATGGTGGAAGGGTGAGAGTGCGTATAATCCATGGACTCAACATTAGTCATAAAGAACTCACATAATTATTGCAAAAATTTATTAGCCATCAAAGCAAAGTACTAATACGCATGCTCCAAGGGGGATAGATTGGTAGGAAAAGACCATCGCTCGTCCCCGACCGCCACTCATAAGGAAGACAATCAAAAAATAAATCATGCTCCGACTTCATCACATAACGGTTCACCATACATGCATGCTTCGGGAATCAGAAACTTTAACATAAGTATTTCTAACAATCCACAATTACTCACTAGAATGACTCTAATATCACCATCTTTATATCTCGAAACAAATGCACGGAATCAAACTTCTCATATTATTCAATGCTCTTATATGAAAGTTTTTATTATATCCCTCTTGGATGCCCATCATATTAGGACTAAATTCATAACCTAAGCAAATTACCATGCTGTTTAAGGACTCTCAAAATAATATAAATGAAGCATGAGAGTTCATCAATTTCTATAAAATAAAACCACCACCGTGCTCTAAAAAGATATAAGCAAAGCACTAGAGCAACTACCTAGCTCAAAAGATATAAGTGAAGCACAAAGAGTATTCTAATAAATTCACTATTAATGTCTGTCCTTCTCAAAAGGTGTGTACAGCAAGGATGATTGTGGCAAACTAAAAAGCAAAGACTCATATCATACAAGACGCTCCCAGCAAAACACATATCATGTGGTGAATAAAAATATAGCCTCAAGTAATTTTACCGATAGATTGAAGACGAAAGAGGGGATGCCATCTGGGGCATCCCCAAGCTTAGATGCTTGGTTGTCCTTGAGTATTACCTTCGCGTGCCTTGGTCATCCCCAAGCTTAGGCTCTTGCCACTCCATATTCCGCGGTCCATCAAAACTTTACCCAAAACTTGAAAACTTCACAACAGAAAACTCAACAGAAAACTCATAAGATCCGTTAGTATAATAAAATAAATCACCACTTTAGGTACTGTTGTGAACTCATTCTAAATTTATATTGTTGTTATATCTACTGTATTCCAACTTCTCCATGGTTTATACCCCCTGCTACTACCCATAGATTCATCAAAATAAGCAAACAATACATAGAAAACAGAATCTGTCAAAAACAGAACAGTCTGTGAAGATCTGAATTGTTCTCAAACTTTTGTAACTCCAAAAATTCTGAAAAAATTGGAAAACATAGGAAAAATTTGTATATCAATCTTGTGTAAGAAATTCAGAAGTTTTCATAGCTTCTGTGAATTATCAAAATTCTGCTATTGGACGCAAAAGTTTCTGTTTTTCAGCAAGATCAAATCAACTATCACCATAGACCATCCCAAAGGTCTTACTTGGCTCAAACACTAATTAATACACCAAAACACAATTACTACAGAGGTAATAATTTGTATTTATTGAAAAACAGAAGCAAAAACAAAAAACACAAAATTAAAAATTGGGTTGCCTCCCAACAAGCGCTATTGTTTAACGCCCCTAGCTAGGCATAAAACATAGATCTAATCATTATAATAAAAGTGAGGGATATCATCCATGCTCATCTCATATTCCCTCCTTTTAGCAGCAAGCTTTCTTTGTGGCAAGCAAAATAATCAAAGGGACTAAATTTGATAGGGTGCGGATATATAAGATCAAGTTTGGGAGGAATAGGTTCCTCCTTCGGCCCTTTATACTTGATAATTATTTCTTCATTATAAACATTCATTTGATTGAATTCTCTAAGTTTATCGCTTAGCATAAGCCCTAATCCGTTATTTTGTATAGCAAAATTATCATTGAGTTCAGAAATCTTATCAATCAAAACATCGGTAGGAACCTTTTTTCTTAAGTTTTCATTGTAAGCAGCATAATTCGGAGATTGTAATCTCATTATTTCTTCTTGATTAAAAAGGATCTTCTCTGTGGGAGGACAACCACCATTGATATTATAATGAGCAAATATTTCACCCGCTTCTTTTATGATGTACCTAAATTCATGAGCTAGGAATATGGTGGTGACATGTTTAACGGAGGGGTGATGAATATTAGAGAATTATAGGAAAATCCTTTGTATGCATGGATGCATGTGATCAAATTGTCTTTCAAGTTCAACTACAAGCAAAGATATGGCATCCGCAAGGCTATTAGTTTTATTAAGGATAGACCCCCCTAGCATAGGTATCGTACCGGCACAAGTAAAGAAATCTTGAATAACACATTTGCCAATAATATTGCCACTAACCACACGGAGTTTTTTAGTGTGCATGATAGTAGGTTCTCCATGAGGATCATTATTAGCAAAATCATCAAAGTTTCCCTCAAGATTATTACCATCTTTTTCAATGATAACCTCCCTAGATTCAGACATGATGGCAAAGCAAGCAATCTAACACACAAGCAAACAAAAAGCAAATGAAAAGACGAATGGAAAGAAGGGCGAATAAAAAGGCAAATATTTTTGTGTTTTTCTAAAAATATTTTAGAAGTGGGGGAGAGGAAAATGAGAGGCAAATGGCAAATAATGTAAGTGCAAGAGATGAGAGTTTATGATAGGTACTTGGTACGCTTGATGTACAACCTCCCCGGCAATGGCGCCAGAAATTCTTCCTGCTACTTCTTGAGCTTGCGTTGATTTTTCCCTTGAAGAGGAAAGGGTGATGCAGCAAAGTAGAGATAAGTATTTCCCTTAGTTAAGAACCAAGGTATCAATCCAGTAGGAGGCACAAGCAAGTCTCCAATATATGCACCTGCACAAACTAACAAACACTTGCACACAACGTGAAAAAGGGGTTGTCAATCCCTTCACGGTCACGAACAAGAGTGAGATCTAATAGAGATAGGTATAAAAGTTAAATAAAAAGGCAAAACAAAGAAAATATAAATAAAGTGCAGCAAGATATTTTTTGGTTTTTTGGTTTATAGATCTGAAAATATATGATAGAAAATAGACCCGGGGGCCATAGATTTCACTAGGGGCTTTTCTCTTAAAGATAGCATACGGTGGGTAAACAAATTACTGTTGAGCAATTGATAGAAAAGTGCATAGTTATGATGATATCTAAAGCAATAATCATGCATATAGCATCACATCCGTGACAAGTAGCCCGAAACGATTCTGCATCTACTACTATTACTCCACACATTGACCGACTCCTACCTGCATCGAGAGTATTAAGTTCATAAGAACAGAGCAATGCTTTAAGTAAGATGACATGATGTAGAGGGATAAACTCAAGCAATATGACATAAAACCCATCTTTTTATCCTTGATGACAACAATACAATATGTTCCTCGCTACCCCTTCTGTCACTTGGTGAGGACACCGCAAGATTGAACCGAAAACTAAGCACCTCTCCCATTGCAAGAAAAACCAATCTACTTGGGCAAACCAAAATGATAGTTCGAAGAGAAATAGAAAGATATCTTAATCATGCATAAAAGAGTTTAAACAAGACTCAAATAATATTCATAGATAAGCTGATCATAAATCCATAATTCATCGGATCTCAACAAACGCACCGCAAAAGAAGATTACATCAAATAGATCTCCAAGAACATCGAGGAGAACATTGTATTGAAGATCAAAGAGAGAGAATAAGCCATCTAGCTACTAGCTATGGACCCGTAGGTCTATGGTAAACTACTCACACATCATCGAAAGGGCAGCAAGGTTGGTGTAGAGGACCTCCGTGATTGAATCCCCCTCCGGTGGAGTGCCGAAAAAGGCCCCAAGATGGGATCTCACTGGAACAGAAGCTTGCGGCGGCGGAGAAGTATTTTTGGTGTGCCCTCTGGTGTAGGGGGGGGGGTATTTGGGTATTTATAGAACAAAGATTAGGGTTGGAAGGTCTACGGGGGGCCCAAAAGCCCCACCCCGTAGGGCTTCTGTCCTCCTCTCCAAGTCTCGTGGGTTTCTTCTGGTCCAAGAAAAATCATCGTAAAGTTTTATTCCGTTTGGACTCCGTTTGATATTCCTTTTCTGTAAAAGTCAAAAACAAGGAAAAAACAGAAACTAGCACTGGGTACTAGGTTAATAAGTTAGTCCCAAAAATAATATAAAATAGCATGGAACAATAAAAAATTATAGATACATTGGAGATGTATCAAGTCTCAACAGGCAAATTGTGTGTCAAAACAGGCATTTGTTTAAAGACTATCTCATCTATTTCATTTCTTTCATTCATATGCATATCATTTTCATGGTCTAGCAAATATTGTTCTAAAGGATCAGTAGGAGGCACGACAATAGAAGCAAGACCAATAATTTCATTCTTACTAGGTAATTCTTTATGACGAGGTTGTCTATGAAATTTGGAGAAATTAAACTCATGAGACACATCACCAAAACTTACGCTAACAGTTTCTTTCTCACAATCTATCTTAGCAGTAATGGTGTTCAAGAAAGGTATACCAAATATAATGGGACAAAAATCATCTTGTGGGGAACGAAGAACAAGAAAATCAATAGGGTATTTTATTTTCCCGCACAAGACTTCAACATATCTAACTATCCCAAGTGGTGTAATAGTGTCTCTATTAGCAAGGTTAATAGTAACATCAATATCTTCTATTTCAGCAGGTGCAATATCATTCATTATTTCTTGATATAAAGTAGAAGGGATTGCACTCACACTAGCACCCAAATCACATAAGCCATGATAACAATGATCTCCTATTTTAATAGAGACAACAGGCATGCCAACAATAGGTCTATGTTTATCCTTTTCATCGGGTTTGGTAATTCTAGTAGTTTCATTACAAAAGTAAATAACATGCCCATCAATATTTTCACCCAAGAGATCTTTAACCATAGCAACATTAGGTTCAACTTTAATTTGTTCAGAGGATGTAGGTGTTCTTGTATAACTCTTATGGTCTACAATTGAAGCTTTAGCATGTTCTTTTATCCTAACAGGAAAAGGTGGTTTCTCAATATAAGCAGTAGGAATAACTAGATCAACATTATAAGTAATGGTTTCTTCTTCAGCTTGAATGGGTTCTACTATTTTGACTTCAATGGGAGGATGATATTTAAACCACTTCTCCTTAGGGAGATCAACATGAGTAGCAAATGATTCGCAGAAAGAAGCTACTATCTCAGAGTCAAGGCCATATTTAGTGCTAAATTCACGAAAAGCATCGGAATCCATAAAAGTTTTAACACAATCAAACGCAAGGTTTACACCTGACTCCTTACCTTCGTCGAGCTCCCAATCTTTGGAGTTGCGTTTAATTCTTTCCATAAGATCCCATCTGAATTCAATAGTCTTCTTCATAAAAGAACCAGTACAAGAAGTATCGAGCATGGATTGATCATTACGACAAAGCCGAGCTTAAAAATTCTGAATAATAATTTCTCTTGAGAGCTCATGATTGGGGCATGGATATAACATTGACATAAGCCTCCCCCAAGCTTGAGCGATACTTTCTCCTTCATGAGGCCAAAAATTATATATATAATTCTGATCATGATGAACTAGATGCATAGGATAAAACTTCTGATGAAATTCCAATTTCAATCGATTGTAATTCCAAGCTCCAATATCATCACATAGCCTATACCATGCCAATGCCTTTCCCTTCAAAGATAAAGGGAAGACCTTCTTCTTAACTTCATCTCCGGGTAAACCTGCAAGCTTAAATAATCCACAAACTTCATCCACATAGATTAGATGCTTATCAGGATGTAGTGTTCCATCTCTTGCATAAGGATTAGCTAGTAGTTTCTCTATCATACCCGAAGGAATTTCATAATAAATATTTTCAGTAGGTTCAGTAGGTTGAGAAGCAACTCTTTGCTCTTCCGGTCGAGGTGAAGATACCCCGAACAAGCCCCTCAAAGGATGACTTTCCATAGTGACAAGTGATAGTAAATTTCAGCACGTAATATAAATGTTTCCTTACCAAATTCCACTCACCAAAGGCGCTTCACTCCCTGGCAATGGCGCCAGAAAAGAGTCTTTATGACCCACAAGTATAGGGGATCAATCGTAGTCCTTTCGATAAGTAAGAGTGTCGAACCCAACGAGTAGCAGAAGGAAATGACAAGCGGTTTTCAGCAAGGTATTTTCTACAAGCACTGAAATTATCGGTAACAGATAGTTTGGTAGTAAGATAATTCGTAACGGGTAACAAGTAACAAGTGTAGAAAAGGTGCAGCAAGGTGGACCAATCCTTTTTATAGCAAAGGATAAGCCTGGATGAACTCTTATATAAAGCAAAGCACTCCCGAGGACACATGGGAATTACTGTCAAGTTAGTTTTCATCATGCTCATATGATTCACATTTGTTACTTTCATAATTTGATACGTGGGTGGACCGGTGCTTGGGTGCTGTACTTACTTGGAGAAGCCTCCCACTTATGATTAACCCCTTTCGCAAGCATCCGCAACTATGAAATAAGAATTAAGATAAATCTAACCATATCATGAAACATGTGGATCCAAATCAGCCCCTTACGAAGCAACGCATAAACTAGGTTTTAAGCTTTTGTCACTCTAGCAACCCATCATCTACTTATTACTTCCCAATGCCTTCCCATAGGCCCAAATCATGGTGAAGTGTCATGTAGTCGATGTTTACATAACACCACTAGAGGAAAGACAACATACATCTCATCAAAATATCGAACGAATACCAAATTCACATGATTACTTATAACAAGACTTCTCTCATGTCCTCTGGAACAAACGTAACTACTCACAAAGCATGTTCATGTTCAAGATCAGAGGGGTATTGAATATGTAACATCCCAAATTTCAATTTGGAATGTTTTACAATTATTAGCTAAGAATCTATGCATTTTGTTTGAATTGAGTGGCATTTGGAAATTTCAGAGGCATTTGAGTTTTTATCTGACTTTGAATTCAACTTGGCATTCGAAATTTATTTCAAAAATCCCTCACAAATACTTGTTAAAAAGTATGAGAGGAGCTAACATGACACTCCAAAAAGTCAGAAGAAAACAACGCAAAAGTTTTGAATTCAAATTTGAGTTTCATTTGGATTTTTTTCTAAAAAATGTTTTTTATAAAGTTTTTATTTAGCCTCTGAAAAATAGTTCATCTTGTAGGATTTATTTTTCTGAATTTTTTGATATATATATGTCCTATATAAAAATATTTTTATTTTCTATCTATATATTTTTTCTCTGTTTAAAAAAAACAGCCACAGGCCATGGAAGGCCCAGCCTTCCTCACGACCATGTGGTAGTCTTCTTCCTTGAGCGTTCATGGCAGAGGCAGGATGCACGTACGCATCACATCTCCACCCAGCACCCCCACCCCTCCGCACGCCCCGAAACTCCTCTGAACGGAACCCCCTCGCCTCCCTCTACCCCTTCCCCTTCACTAGTGCACCTTAATGCCCACTGTAATGACCATTAGAAGCTCAAGTAACAGCCACCATTAACGTCATAAAATCCGATGACGTCCTGCTCACCTCTGGCTTCCCCTGACCCTCTATAAAAGCCAACGGAGACGCCCAAGTTCCCCTCGTCCGAAGCCCTCTCCTTCTGGAGTTTTTCCCCCTGCCTAACCTCGCCAATTGCTCGCCGGAGTTCATGGATTCCGGCGGCTTCTCCACCGCGCCAGGAGACGAGACCGACCCCGTCGCACTGCTCCCCGAGTCTGTCTCACGTTACTCTTCACCGTCTCGCACGCGTCCTTCGCCGAAACACACCGGAGCCGCCTTCTTCCTCGTCGCCGGCGACAAGTCCGGTGAGCACCCAGGCATGGATATCCAGCCAATCAGAGAGCACCACTTGGCATCTGGCCGATTTTTTTTCTCTTTTTCCAGGATTTTTCCAAACAGAGATTCTATACCAATTCTTCTTTCTAGTATATCTTTTAATCTATAGATCCGATTTAGTTGATTCTTTTTCCTACTAGTTCATAAAAATATCCTCTATCCAGAGAACCAAACAAAAAATATTTTTGAAAGTTTTAAAATTTGAATTCAAATAGATCTGAATTCAAACTTCGTTAGGCCATAACTTGAGTTCCGTAACTCCGTTTTAGGTGATTCTTTTTGCAAATCGGAGCTTGTGACATGTACTTTCTGTTAAAACCAAAACCATTTGTTTTTGTTGCTGTAAAAATTACGTTCTGTACAGAAACTTTATTTGGTCATTTTTGGAGTTTTCCGAAGTCTTTTATTTGTTTTCTTTTTGGATCTTTGCTTGTATGCTTATGTATGTTATTGCTTGCTTACGCTAGATCATCCGGAGTGCGAAGCTTGCTACTACGAATCTTTAGAGATCAACGATCGTCAGCAAGGCAAGTTCACACTTTGATCATAATTTTCAATACCCAGTTTTTACTATGCATTAGTTTAACACTCAAAGATTGCATGAGTAGGATTGGGAACATGTGGTTATGCTTTGTAGTTCATGTGGTAGGAACCTATGACATTTGATCACCCCGGGAATATTCGTTATGTCATATATTGCTTAGCCATGCTAGTAGACGGGGATTGATATGTGTGATCCATGCAAGTTGCGAGAGAGAATAATTTTGGGACAACATAAGGTGGCAACTTTAATACACATCTGGGTGGATTGTTTGGGGCACCTGGAGAAACCAGTGGTTGCCCAAGGGGATCCCGGAGTATCTGTGCGATTACCCTAGATCCGCCACCCAGGCTCAAAGGGATCATAAGATATTTCATGCCTAGAAACTTCCGTGTGCAGCCACAAGCCATTATGGGCTCTGGCATAGCTGAGTAAGTTGTGTGACCTATTTTCGTGGTAGACTAGCTGATGTAGGGGAAAGTAGGTGTACCGGTCTACCCAGGGTTTGGAGGAAATACTTCAGAAAGGCTATGTCTCGATCTACCGATCATGGAGGTGGTCGAGTCTTTTGGGGAAAAGTGCGCAAGCCTCTGCAGAGTGTACAAACTAATCATGATTAGCCGTGTCCCCGGTTATGGACAACTTGAGTATCTAGAAGTGAATTATTGGTTGATCTCATCACTCTTTTTAATGAAATTATTGGGTTACTAATAACTACGGAATTTTGGGATTGGGTTGGAGGAACCTTCTCAATAATGGCATTTCAATTTAGTAGTACATAAAAATTTATTCCTTTGTTGTAGGGTAAAATTTGCTTTATGCAAAAATTAAGCTTAGAGCCTCCACCAGCTAAATTTGCATATAGAGATAGTCTTTTTCATTATTATTCTATGGTGTGAAACTTAGGGATGTAAACGGATCAGATCGGATCGGATAATGACCGGATGCGGATTCGAATGCGGATTATGTTGGACTACAGATTAGGAGCGGATTCGGAGCGGACTTGGACGGAAAACGGGCAAAAAATATCGAATGATATGTGCAAAGAAACATGATTTATTTCTTTTATGCAAACAATATGACATCAATGCATTAAAAAATCATAAATTCGTAGTATTTTGTAGTCTATTAAGATGAAGTCTACTCTCTTTTTTTAAGGGGAAAGAGATGAAGCCTACTCGACCACTACAAACTTGGTGTTCATCTTGTACGTGCATGAGCCCATGCAAGGAAACACTATCAGTGATACTGATCGCTCAATATTCTTACGTATATGTACGTGGACCACTGTCCCGACGCACTGCCGGAGTCGCAGACCGCCGTCTCGGCGTATATGTACGCAGACTGCCATCTGGACGCTCCGCTGACTTATATGTACGCAGACCGCCGTCTCGACGCTCCGCCGGCGTATATGTACGCAGACGACCGACGTATATGTGCATCGCTTAGGGCCACAAGTGGAGTGCTCATTGTCATGTACGTGTTTAGATCATGGCCGTGAGCAACACTAATTTCGATGCCCAGGGTAATCTACCAGACTACCTACCACGACTAGCTGTCATGTAGAGGTAGCATGGCGTAGATGCATACCTAACTTCGACGCCTAAACTTATGTGATTCATTTTGCATCTAAAAAATCACGAAATGTCAAAAAAGTGCTCACCTCCGTTGCATGGACCGGCGCTGGCATCTTTGCCTGTTGTGCTAGACAAGCAACCTTCCAAGGAGATGCGGCCACCGCTGGTGGCGCAAGACAAGACCACGTTGCGATGACCATGGTCAATGGCTGCCTGTGAATTGTGGTCGTCTCGTACTAGGGTTAGGTTAAATTCTATTTATATGTGATGACTTTAATTAGTGGTCCACGTAGGTATTTGGGCTTCTCAGTTGGGTTAAATTTATCGGATAATCCTATTTAACAATCTCGGATAATCCACAAAAAATACTGGATAATCCAATACCATATCCTCTACCATATCCGCCGGATATCCGGTTGACCAAAATCCGTATCCGCATCCATATCCGTCGGATTTCTAAAAGTGCATACCATATCCTTAAAAACGGATACGGAAGCGGATTCGGAACGGAAATTATCCGTACCATTTACATCCCTAGTGAAACTGCCAGCATATTCCATGTGCTGACCTACACGACTGCAACGTCTCGTGTTGCAGACTTTTCCGACGAGGATTAAAGGTGCGATAGGTTGTTGTTCTGCACTCAGTTTGCCGTGGAGTTGGATGGACTCATTTACCTTCGATGCTTCCGCAGTTATTTTTATTTAGATGGCCTTTGGCCATGTTATTGTAATAAATACTCTTTTTGAGGACCTCGATGTAATAAAGTGTGTGATTGAACTCTGTTATAATTCCTCGAGTACTGTGTGTGTCAGCATACCGATCCAGGGATGACACTTAAGCACAGAGACTTCGATCCATTTGGGTCGGGTCGCTACAGAATATCATTAAGGATCTGAACATATGATCTTCCACCTAATAAACCAACTAGCATCAACTACAAGGGGTAATCAACACTACTAGCAACCCACAGGTACCAATCTGAGGTTTTGGGACAAAGATTGGATACAACAGATGAACTAGGGTTCGAGAGGAGATGGTGCTGGTGAAGATGTTGATGAAGATTGATCCTCCCTCGATGAGAGAATCGTTGGTGATGACGATGGCTTCGATTTCCCCCTCCCTAAGGGAAGTTTCCCTGGCAGAATAGCTCCGCCGCAGCCCTAGATTGCTTCTGCCCAGGTTTCACCTCGAGACAGCGGCGCTTCATCCCGAAAGCTTCCTTCTGATTTTTTCTAGGTCAAAACCTTTCATATAGCAAAAGATGGGCACCATATGATGGCCAGGGGGCCCACAAGCCCTGGGGGTAGGGCGCGCCCCCAGGCTTGTAGCCACCTAGTGGGTCCCCTTCTGTAGTTTCTTCACCCAATATTTTTTATATATTCCAAAACAATTCTCCGTAAAGTTTCAGGACATTTGGAGTTGTGCAGAATAGGTATCTCAGATTTGCTCCTTTCCGGTCCAGAATTCCAGCTGCCGGCATTCTCTCTCTTTGTGTAAACCTTGTAAAATAAGAGAGAAAAGGCATAAGTATTATACCATAATGGGAAATAACAGCCCATAATGCAATAAATACCAACGTAAAAGCATGATGCAAAATGGACGTATACCTGGGCCGCCCTGTCAGCTCCTGTTGACTGGTCAAACCCAGTCAACAGGGCCCCTGGGGCCACTGGTCAGCGACTCGGGGTGGTGGCCCGGCCAGGCCACGTCAGCGAGGCAGCTGCGCACCGGCGGCGACCAAAGCAGCGGCGGCGATGTGCCGGAGCCGGCTGGAAAACGGTCAAAGGGGCTCGCTTCAGGCACGGTCGGGCCCGTTCCGATGCGGGTGGAGCGACGCATCCAACCATGGCCTCAGCTCGGGCTGGGGGCGGCTGCAACGACGGTGGCGTCGAGCAGAGGCGGCGGCCGGCGGCCGGCGATGGCGGATTCGGCGATGCAGGGAACAATTCAAGCGGGGCTTAGCACCTACGGCCTCTACGCGTGCTAGTGAGGCATATGGGCACATGTGCGCGACCGTTTGGTCATCGGAGCTATGCCGGCGATGAGCTTGTGCGGCGGCGGGCTCGGCCTTGAGTGGAGCATGGCCTAGAGAGCGAACGAGGCGGTGTAAAGAGAGGTGAAGGAATCAGGAGCTCACCGCGGGGAGGGAGCGCTGATCAGTGGGCTCGGGGGAGGCCTGTAGAAGATGGCGCGGCGGCGACGATCCCTGGCGACCGAAGAGGAAGAAGCAGTCGCCGCGGTTGGCGCAGAGGCGAGGAGCTCCAACGGGTGGCACCAGTCATTGGAGAGGGCGACGGCGGAGTGTTCTAGCACAGTGGCGAGGCGAGGATCGGCCGGTGGCCGCGGTGGAGCGGGGTGGACGGCGGTGGCCGCGCTCGGGAGGAGGGGACCTGGAGGGGGGAGAGAGAGCAGGCGAGCAAGAGAGAGGGTGGATATTTGGGGGCCGCGGTGGCCTCCTTATCTCCTCCCACGACGCTGTAGCAGCACGGCCGACGAGGTGGCTCGGCGGCAACGCGCGACGCAGGCGTCGGTCGGCTGAACAGGGAAGGGAAAGACGACAGGGGAGGAGCTGGGCCTGCTCGGGTGGGCCGAGGCCCAGGGGGTGCCAGGGTGGCTTTTCTCCTTTCTTCTTTTATTATCTTTTGTTTTCTTTTTAAACTTTCAGTTATCTAATTTCTTTTGTATTATTTTAGTTTTACAAAATATAAAACTTGCACCTAAAATTGCACAATAAATTAGGCCACTACCACAAAAAATTTGGCACATAAATAAATAGCTTATATTTGTTTATTATTTAAAAATCATTTAATTATTTGTTTTAACCCCTGTTTCAATTATTTTAGGGTATTTAAACACTTTAGAAAAAGTTGGTTCACCACCAATATTAACAAATGAATATTTGCCACGTGATGAACATTTTAGTTTTCATGTTTGAGAAGTTTTGAACTTCACTCATAATTTGAATTCGAATTTGACTTTGATTTTTCATCAAGTGATAATTAGCTCAGTAAGCATGGTTACCTGGCACCATTAGGGTGAGGTTACTATAGCATGACACTAGGGGTGTTACAGTAACGCCAGCTTGGCCTCCTTTCTAGAAGTAGCTCTGTCGCTAGTCGTATTCTTGCGAAGCAGATCTCGAACATCAGGGTCCTGCATGACTGGACTTAGTAGCGTCGAAGACTCCGGCGTGTCCACCTCTTCTTCGATGTGTCCGGCCTCTTCTCTGCCGTGTACGGCCTCTTCTCCGCCGCCATGTCCTGCGCCCTCGTTTTCGGGCCATCATCGGTCATCTCTTCATCTAGCCCCAACATGTTATTGCCTGCCATGTCGACATCCTCATCATCATCTTCAATTATCCACCGAGTATAGCCATCCATGAAACCATGCATGAGCAGGCGCGCCTTGAAACTGCCATGCTCAAAGGGATCCAAGATGACGATTACTTTGCATTTTCTACACGGACATAAAATCCAAGTCCAGTTATTTTAATACAAGTCGTGCACTGCGCATCGCAACCATCTCTCCACCACCCTTCCACTGACCTTCATGATTGCCTGCTGATACATCTCCAACGTATCTATAATTTTTTATTGTTCCATGCTATTATATTTAACTGTTTTCGATGTTTTATATGCATTAATATGCTATTTTATATTACTTTTGGGACTAACTTATTAACCTAGTGCCCAGTGCCAGTTTCTGTTTTTTTCCTTGTATTTGACTTTTACAGAAAAGGAATACCAAACGGAGTCCAAACGGAATAAAACTTTACGGTGATTTTTCTTGGACCAGAACAAACCCATGAGACATGGAGAGGAGGCCAGAAGCCCAACGAGGAGGCCACAAGCCATAAGGCGTGCCCCGGGGGGCGGCCCAGGGCTTGTGGGCCCCTCGGAGACCTTCCAACCCTAATTCCACCACTATAAATCTTCAAATATTCCCCCTATGACTGAGGGCACACCAAAATTACTTTTTCGCCACCGCAAGCCTCTGTTCCCATGAGATCCCATCTTGGGGCCTCTTCCGGCACTCCGCTGAAGGGGGATTCGATCACGGAGGTCCTCTACACCAATCTTGCTGCCCTTCTGATGATGTGTGAGTAGTTTACCACAGACCTACGGGTCCATAGCTAGTAGCTAGATGGCTTCTTCTCTCTCTTTGATCTTCAATACATTGTTCTCCTCGATGTTCTTGGAGATCTATTCGATGTAATCTTCTTTTGCGGTGCGTTTGTTGAGAACCGATGAATTGTGGATTTATGATCAGATTATCTATGAATATTATTTGAGTCTTCTCTGAACTCTTTTATGCATGATAGAGATTGCTTTGTATTTCTCTCCGATCTATCGATTTGGTTTGGCCAACGATATGTCTCCAACGTATCTATAATTTTTGATTCTTCCATGCTGTTATATTATCATTCTTGGATGTTTTACAATCATTTTATAGCAACTTTATATCATTTTTTGGGACTAACCTATTGACATAGTGCCCAGTGCCAGTTGCTGTTTTTTGCTTGTTTTTTACATCGCAGAAAATCAATACCAAATGGAGTCCAAACGCAGCAAAACTTTTTGGAGATTTTTTTTGGACCAGAAGACATCCAGTGGGCCAAAGAAGTACCAGAGGGGGGGCTCCGAGGTGAGTACAACCCACCTGGGCGCGCCTGGGTGCCCAGTCGCACCCTGGTGGGTTGTGCCCACCTCGGCCGCCTCCCGCACCGCCTCTTTACTCTATAAATACCCCAATATTCCAGAAACCCTAGGGGGGTCGACGAAAAACAATTCCAGCAGCCGCAAGTTCCAGAAACCACATATCCAATCTAGACACCATCACGGAGGGGTTCATCATCCTCATTGGTGCCTCTCCGATGATGCGTGAGTAGTTTATTGTAGACCTACGGGTCCGTAGTTAGTAGCTAGATGGCTTCCTCTCTTTCTTTTGATTCTCAATACAATGGTCCCTTGGAGATCTATTTGATGTAACTCTTTTTGTGGTGTGTTTGTTGGGATCCGATGAACTTTGAGTTTATGATCAGATCTACGTTTTTATCCATGAAATTTTTTGAGTCTTTTGATCTCTTATATGCATGATTACTTATAGCCTCGTATTTCTTCTTCGAATTTTTGGTTTAGTTAGGCCAACTAGATCGATTTTTCTTGCCATGGGAGGAGGTGCTTTGTGATGGGTTCGATCTTACGGTGCTCGATCCCAGTGACAGAATGGGAAACAACACGTATATATCGTTGCTACTAAGGATAACAAGATGGGGTCTATTCCTATATGATAAGATCTTGTCTACATCATGTCATCGTTCTTATTGCATTACTCCATTTTTCCATGAACTTAATACACTAGATGCATGCTGGATAGCGGTCGATGTGTGGAGTAATAGTAGTAGATGCAGGCAGGAGTCGGTCTACTAATCTTGGACGTGATGCTTATATAATGATCATTGCCTGGATATCGTCATAATTATTTGAAGTTCTATCAATTGCCCAACAGTAATTTGTTTACCCACCGTATGCTATTTTTCTCGAGAGAAGCCACTAGTGAAATCTACGGCCCCCGGGTCTATTTTCTCATCATATATTTTCAGATCTATTTTGCTATTTGCCTTTTCGTTTATTTGCAACTTTTATTTTCAGATCTATATTATCAAAAACCCAAAAATACCTCACTGAATTTTATTTGCTTTTATTTGCATCTATCAATCTAGTACAATTTTATCTCGTCATCTTGACAATTTCTGCCACCGTTACCCGAAAGGGATTGACAACCCCTTTAACACGTCGGGTAGCAAGTATTTGTTCTTTGTGTGTAGGTACCATTTACATAGTGTTGCTTGGTTCTCCTACTGGTTCGATAACCTTGGTCTCATCACTGAGGGAAATACCTACCATTGTTGTGCTGCATCATCCCTTCCTCTTTGGGGAAATACCGGCGTAGTTCAAGCCAACATCAGCCAACTAGATTGGTTTTTCTTGCAATGGGAGAGGTGCTTTGTGATGGATTCAATCTTGCGGTGTCCTCACCCAGTGACAGAAGGGGTAGCGAGGTACATATTGTATTGTTGCCATTAAGGATAAAAAGATGGGGTTTATATCATATTGCTTGAGTTTATCCCTCTACATCATGTCATCTTGCTTAAGGCGTTTCTCTGTTCTTATGAACTTAATACTCTAGATGCAGGCAGGATTCGGCTGATGTGTGGAGTAATAGTAGTAGATGCAGAATCGTTTCGGTCTACTTGTCACGGACGTGATGCCTATATTGATGACCGTTCCCTTAGATATCTTCGTAATTATGTGATTTTCTATCAATTTCTCAACAGTAATTTGTTTACCCACCTTATGTTTTCTTCAAGAGAGAAGCCTCTAGTGAAACCTATGGCCCCAAGTCTATTTTCCATCATATACTTTCAAATCTATAAGCCAAAAAACCCAAAAAATACCTTGCTACACTTTATTTATATTTACTTTATTTTGGTCTTTTATTTATCTTTTATACCTATCTCTATTAGATCTCACTTTTTTCGTGACCGTGAAGGGATTGACAACCCCTTTTTCGCGTTGTGTGCAAGTGTTTGTTAGTTTGTGCAGGTGCATATATTGGAGACTTGCTTGTGCCTCCTACTGGATTGATACCTTGGTTCTTAACTGAGGGAAATACTTATCTCTAGTTTGCTGCATCACCCTTTCCTCTTCAAGGGAAAAATCAACGCAAGCTCAAGAAGTAGCAGGAAGAATTTATGGCGCCGTTGCTAGGGAGGTTCTACATCAAGGCTACCAAGTACCTATCATAAACTCTCATCTCTTGCACTTACATTATTTGCCATTTGCCTCTCATTTTCCTGTCCCCAACTTCTAAAAGGTTTTCAGAAAAACACAAAAATATTTGCCTTTTTATTCGCCCTTCTTTCGTTCGTCTTTTCGTTTGCTTTTTGTTTGCTTGTGTGCTAGATTGCTTGCTTTGTCACGATATCTCAAGAAAATACCAAGTTGTGTGACTTTTACAACACTAATAATAATGATTTTATTAGTACTCCGATTGCTCCCGCCACTAGTGCAGAATCTTATGAAATTAGTGCCACTTTGTTTAATCTTGTTATGAAAGATCAATTTTCTGGTAGTCCTAATGAAGATGTTGCATCGCATCTAAATACTTTCATTGAGTTGTGTGATATGCAAAAGAAAAAAGATGTGGATAATGATATTGTTAAATTGAAGCTATTTCCGCTCTCACTACGAGATCATGCTAAAACTTGGTTTTCATCTTTGCCTAAAAATAGTATTGATTCATGGAACAAGTGTAAAGATGCTTTTATTTCCAAGTATTTTCCTCCTGCTAAGATTATCTCCCTTAGGAACGATATAATGAATTTTAAGCAACTTGATCATGAACATGTTACACAATCTTGGGAGAGGATGAAATTGATGATAAGAAATTGCCTTACTCATGGTTTAAGTTTATGGATGATCATACAAATTTTTTATGCCGGATTGAATTTTGTATCTAGAAATCTTTTAGATTCCACTGCGGGAGGTACTTTTATGGAAATTACATTAGGAGAAGCTACTAAACTCCTAGATAATATTATGGCAAATTACTCTCAATGGCATACCGAAAGATCTTCTACTAGTAAAAAAGTGCATGCGATTGAAGAAATTAATACTTTGAGTGGAAAGATGGATGAACTTATGAAATTGATTGCTAGTAAGAGTGCTCCTATTGATCCTAATGATATGCCTTTGTCCACTTTGATTGAGAATAATAATGAATCTACGGATGTGAATTTTGTTGGTAGGAACAATTTTGGTAATAACACGTATAGAGGTAATTTCAATCCTAGGCCGTTTCCTAGTAATTCCTCTAATAGTTATAGTAATTCCTACAACAATTCTTATGGAAATTATAATAAAATACACTCTGATCTTGATAACAATATTAAAGATTTCATTAATTCTCAAAAGATTTTTAATGCTATGATAGAAGAAAAATTGCTTAAGATAGATGATTTGGCTAGGAACGTTGATATAATTTCTCATGAGATTGATTCTTTTAAGATTAGATCTATGCCACCCAAGATTGATATTAATGAATCTCTGAAAGCTATTAAGATTTCTATGAATGAATGTAAAGAAAGAAACACGAGGATGCGTGCTAAGAGAGATTGGCTAGAAAAAGCATGTTCTTCTAGTTTTTGTGATAATAATGATGAAGATCTTAAAGTGATTGGTGTGACCCGTATTGAATCTTTGTTTTCTAATATAAAAATTCATAAATATGGGACTGGATATGAGTCAACTTTAGCTAGAAGGCTTCCCAATAATTTGGAGGGTGAAGATCTTAATGAAAAAATTGATAAAAGTGGGATTGGCGAGGTCAAAACTTTAAGTAGCGATGAACCCACTCTTTTGGATTTCAATGACTTTAATTATTATAATTGCTCTTTAATAGATTGTATTTCCTTGTTGCAATCCATGCGTAATTCACCTCATGCTTATAATCAAAATAAAGCTTTTACTAAACATATCGTTGATGCTATGATGAAATCTTTTGAAGAAAAACATGAGTTGGAACTTTCTATCCCTAGAAAGCTTTATGATGAGTGAAAACCTACTATTAAGATTAAAATTAAATATTATGATTGCAATGCTTTGTGTGATTTGGGTGCTAGAGTTTCCACTATTCCAAAAACTTTATGTGATGTGCTAGGTTTCCAAAAATTTGATGATTGTTCTTTGAATTTGCATCTAGCGGATTCCACTATTATGAAACCTATGGTAAGGATTAATGATGTTCTTATTGATGCAAATAGGAATTATGTGCCCGTAGATTTTATTGTTCTTGATATAGATTGCAATCCAACATGTCCTATTATTCTTGGTAGACCTTTCCTTAGAACAATTGGTGCAATTATTGATATGAAAGAAGGAAACATTAGATTTCACTTTCCGTTAGGGAAGGGCATGGAACACTATCCAAGAAAGAAAATTAAGTTGCCATATGAATCAATTATGAGGGCCACTTATGGATTCCATACCAAATATGATAATACCTAGATCTATGCATTATGCCTAGCTAGGGGCGTTAAACAATAGCGCTTGTTGGGAGGCAACCCAATTTTTTATTTTGTGTTTTTTGTTTTTGCTCCTTTTTCCAATAAATACACATTATTACCTCTGTAGTGATTGTGTTTTAGTGTTTTAATTAGTGTTTGAGCCAAGTAAGACCTTTAGGATGGTCTATGGTGATAGTTGATTTGATCTTGCTGAAAAACAGAAACTTTTGCGCTCATTGCCAGAAATTTAAAAAATCACAGAAACATGCTTTTGATCTGAATTGTTTAGACAGGATTTATATACAAATTTACTAGGTTGTACTAATTTTTCAGAATTTTTGGAGTTACAGAAGTATACGAAATTTCCAGATTACTACAGACTATTCTGTTTTTGACAGATTCTGTTTTCTATGTGTTGTTTGCTTATTTTGATGAATCTATGGGTAGTATCGGGGGGTATGAACCATGGAGAAGTTGGAATACAGTAGATATAACACCAATATAGATTTAGAATGAGTTCACAACAGTACCTAAAGTGGTGATTTATTTTATTATACTAACGGATCTTACGAGTTTTCAGTTGAGTTTTGTGTTGTGAAGTTTTCAAGTTTTGGGTAAAGTTTTGATGGACCACGGAATAAGGAGTGGCAAGAGCCGAAGCTTGGGGATGCCCAAGGCACCCCAAGGTAATATTCAAGGACAACCAAGCATCTAAGCTTGGGGATGCCCCGGATGGCATCCCCTCTTTTGTCTTCAATCCATCGGTAAATTTACTTGAGGCTATATTTTTATTCACCACATGATATGTGTTTTGCTTGGAGCGTCTTGTATGATATGAGTCTTTGCTTTTTAGTTTCCACAATCATACTTGCTGTACACACCTTTTGAGAGGGACACACATTAATCGTGAATTTATTAGAATACTCTATGTGCTTCACTTATATTTTTTGAGCTAGGTAGTTGCTCTAGTGCTTCAGTTATATCTTTTTAGAGCACGGCGGTGGTTTTATTTTATAGAAATTGATGAACTCTCATGCTTCACTTATATTATTTTGAGAGTCTTAAAATAGCATGGTAATTTGCTTAGGTTATGAATTTAGTCCTAATATGATGGGCATCCAAGAGGGATATAATAAAATCTTTCATATAAGAGCATTGTACATATGAGAAGTTTCATTCCTTGCATTTGTTTTGAGATATAAATATGGTGATGTTAGAGTCATGCTAGTATGTAATTGTGGGTTGGTAGAAATACTTGTGTTAAATTTTGTGATTCCCAAAGCATGTACGTATGGTGAACCGTTATGTGATGAAGTCGGAGCATGATTTATTTTTTGATTGTCTTCCTTATGAGTGGTGGTCGGGGATGAGCGATGGTCTTTTCCTACCAATCTATCCCCCTAGGAGCATGCGTATTAGTACTTTGCTTTGATGGCTAATAAAGTTTTGCAATAATTATGTGAGTTCTTTATGACTAATGTTGAGTCCATGGATTATGCACACTCTCACCCTTCCACCATTGCTAGCCTCTCTAGTACCGCGCAACTTTCGCTGGTGCATTAAACCCACCATATACCCTTCCTCAAAATAGCCACCATACCTACCTATTATGGCACTTCCATAGCCATTCCGAGATATATTGCCATGCAACTTCCACCGTTTTGTTTATTATGACACATACCATCATTGTCATATTGCTTTGCATCATCTTGTAGTTGGCATAGTATTTGTGGCTTGGCCACCATTCATATTTTTTATACATGTCACTCTTGATCATTGCACATCCTGGTACACCGCCGGAGGCATTCATATAGAGTCATATTTGGTTCTAGTATCGAGTTGTAATTCTTGAGTTGTAAGTAAATAAAAGTGTGATGATCATCATTATTAGAGCATTGTCCCATGTGAGGAAAGGATGATGGAGGCTATGATTCCCTCACAAGTTGGAATGAAATTCCGGACTAAAAAAAAGAGCCCAAAGTGCCCAAAATAAAAAAGAGAGGCCAAAGAGCCCAAACATAAAAAATGAGAGAAAAAGAGAGAAGGGACAACCTCCACCATTGCTATCCTTTTTCCACACTTGTGCTTCAAAGTAGCACCATGTTCTTCATGATAGAGAGTCTCCTATTTTATCACTTTCATATACTAGTGGGAATTTTTCATTATAGAACTTGGCTTGTATATTCCAATGATGGGCTTCCTCAAATTGCCCTAGGTCTTCGTGATCAAGCAAGTTGGATGCACACCCACTTAGTTTCCTTTTGAGCTTTCATACAATTATAGCTCTAATGCATCCGTTGCATGGCAATCCCTACTCACTTGCATCGATATCAATTGATGGGAATCTTCATAGCCCATTAATTTGCCTAGTTCACGTGAGACTTTCTCCTTTTTGTCTTGTCCTCACAACCTCCACCATACTCTATTCCACCTATAGTGCTATATCCATGGCTCACGCTCATGTATTGCATGAAAGTTGAAAAAGCTTGAGAACATTAAAAGTATGAAACAATTGCTTGGCTTGTCATCGGGGTTGTGCATGATGAAATATTTTTTGTGATGAAGATATAGCATAGCCAGACTATATGATTTTGTAGGGATAACTTTCTTTGGCCATGATATTTTCAGAAGACATGATTGCTTTATTAGTATGCTTGAAGTATTATTGTTTTTATGTCAATATTAAACATTTGTTTTGAATCTTATGGATCTGAACATTCATGCCACAATAAAGAAAATTGCATTGATAAATACGTTAGGTAGCATTTCACATCAATAATTCTGTTTTTATCATTTACCTACTCGAGGACAAGCAGGAATTAAGCTTGGGGATGCTTGATACGTCTCCAACGTATCTATAATTATTGATTGTTCCATGCTATTATATTATCTATTTTGGATGTTTTATATGCATTAATATGCTATTTTATATTATTTTTGGGACTAACTTATTAACCTAGTGCCTAGTGCCAGTTTCTGTTTTTTCCTTGTTTTTGACTTCTACAGAAAAGGAATACCAAACGGAGTCCAAATGGAATAAAACTTTACGGTGATTTTTCTTGGACCAGAAGAAACCCATGAGACTTGGAGAAGAGGCCAGAAGCCCTACGAAGAGGCCACAAGCCGTAGGGGCGCGCCCCAAGAGGGGCGCCCCCAGGGCTTGTGGGCCCCTTGAAGACCTTCCAACCTTAATTCCACCACTATAAATCCTCAAATATTCCCCCTATACCAGAGGGCAGACCAAAAATACTTTTCCGCCGCCGCAAGCCTCTGTTCCCGTGAGATCCCATCTTGGGGCTTTTCCGGCACTCTGCCGGAGGGGGATTCGATCACGGAGGTCCTCTACACCAACCTTGCTGCCCTTCCGATGATATGTGAGTAGTTTACCACAGACCTACGGGTCCATACCTAATAGCTAGATGGCTTCTTCTCTCTCTTTGATCTTCAATACAATGTTCTCTTCGATGTTCTTGGGGATCTATTCGATGTAATCTTCTTTTGTGGTGCGTTTGTTGAGATCCGATGAATTGTGGATTTATGATCAGATTATCTATGAATATTATTTGAGTCTTCTCTGAACTCTTTTATGCATGATCGAGATAGCTTTGTATTTCTCTCTGATCTATCGATTTGGTTTGGCCAACTAGATTGGTTTTTCTTGCAACGGGAGAGGTGCTTTGTGATGGGTTCAATCTTGCGGTGTCCTCACCCAATGACAGAAGGGGTAGCGAGGCACGTATCGTATTGTTGCCATTAAGGATAAAAAGATGGGGTTTATATCATATTGCTTGAGTTTATCCCTCTACATCATGTCATCTTGCTTAAGGCGTTGCTCTGTTATTATGAACTTAATACTCTAGATGAAGGTTGGAGTCGGTCGATGTGTGGAGTAATAGTAGTAGATGCAGAATCATTTCGGTCTACTTGTCACGGACGTGATGCCTATATTCATGATCATTGCCTTAGATGTCTGAATTAATTATGTGCTTTTCTATCAATTGCTCAACAGTAATTTGTTTACCCATCATATATTTTCAGATCTATAAACCAAAAAACTCAAAAATACCTTGCTGCACTTTATTTATATTTACTTTATTTTCCTCTTTTATTTCTCTTTTAGACCTATCTCTATTAGGTCTCACTTTTGTTCGTGACCATGAAGGGATTGACAACCCCTTTTTCGCGTTGTGTGCAAGTGTTCGTTAGTTTGTGCACGTGCATATACTGGATTGATACCTTGTTTCTTAACTGGGGGAAATACTTATCTCTACTTTGATGCATCAACCTTTCCTCTTTAAGGAAAAAATCAACGCAAGCTCAAGAAGTAGCACCTACGCGGTATAATAAGCAAAAGAATTATTACCATGCATGCATATGTATAGATCAAAGTCATAGAAAAATTCGGCATGACCTTCCCTAAAAATAGGACATATAGAGTTTGCCCGAAATTCACCGAAACGGAAATAAATCGACATTTCGGCAGAACATAAGAAACTCATGTCACACACGAGTCGACAAAGACACATAGGCGGCAACTCATGCCACACGCACATTCCCACCGTCATAATGCAAACACACATATTTCCATTCTTGCAAAGCACAACTTTTTACTCACCTATCATCCCGAGAGAGGGATCGAGCACACGGTAGATGGCCGGTGTCGCTACCTATATATATATATATATATATATATATAGGGATCAAAAGTAGTGGAACAAAGATGCATGGCTTACTTCTAAAATTGATAGATCTAGTTGGAAGGAGATGCTCTACCTAACTAGTAGAGAGGGAGGGAGAGCTAGCTAGTGAGACAAAGGTAGGAGTGGGGAAAGGGAAGGAGGGAGAGACAAATAAAGTGAGGAAGAAGCTAGAGAGAAAGAGAGGTCATTAATGGAGGAGATGGTGGATGGGGGCATTAATGGGGAGAGAAGGAAGAGAAATAATGGGACGAACTAAGTGAGGGAGGGAGAGGGGAAAGGGGGAGGGGAGGGTGGGAGAAAAGGTGGCTGCTACACATAGCAGCAGCGCGGGATTGAAACCGGCGCTACTGCTAAAATCTGTAGCAGTAGCGCTTTTCTGTAGGCAAACGCTGCTGCTAAGAGGGGCCCACCTGCTGGCACCGTGCACACATAGCGGTAGCAATATGCCACCGACACGCGCTACTGCTACAGGATTAGCAGTAACGCTGCTTTTTGACAAACGCTACTACTAATGGCAGCCACGGTGGGTGAGGTTGGGACCACTTAGCAGCAGCGCCGGTCAGCCAGCCTGCGCTACTGCTACGGTCCTACCTATAGCGCTGGTATAGGCCATGCACTACTGCTAAGGTTCTATCTATAAGCTTTCTCCTAGTAGTGTACCCTCCCGTAGCAGCGGGGTCCATAAGGAAACTAAGGGATATTAAGGCCTCCTTTTAATAGAGAACCGGAACAAAGCATTAACACATAGTGAATACATGAACTCCTCAAACTACGGTAATCACCAGAAAGAATCCCTACTATTGTCACTTTGGGGTAGTGGATCATAACACGTAATAGGTGTGTATAAATTGCAAGATAGGATCAAGAACACAAATATATTCATGAAAACATAAAGGGTTCAGATCTGAAATCATGGCACTCGGGCCCTAGTGACAAGTATTAAGCATAGCAAAGTCATAGCAACATCAATCTCAAAACATAGTGGATACTAGGGGTCAAGCCCTAACAAATTGACTCGATTACATGACAAATCTCATCCAACCCCATCACCGTCCAGCAAGCCACGAAGAAATTACTCACTCCCGGTGGTGAGCATCATGAAGTTGGTGATGACGAAGGGTTGGTGATGATGATACCAACGAATCCCCCTCTCCGGAGCCCCAAACGGACTCCAAATCATCCCTCCCGATGGAGATTAGGAGGTTGTGGCTGCGTATCGTAAAACGCGATAAAACTTCTTCTCCTATTTTTTCTTGGGAAATAGGAATTTATAGACTTGAGATTAGGGTCAGTGGAGCCATGTGGGCCCCACAAGGTACTAGGGCGCGCCTCGGGGGGGGGGGGGTGCTAATGCCTTGTGGGCAGCTGGTGGGTCTCCTCCGGTGGATCTTTGCTCTAGTATTTTTTATTTATTCCATAAAAATCTCCAAAAAGTTTATCCAATTCCGAGAACTTTTATTTCCCCACAAAAACAACACCATGGTAGTTCTGCTGAAAACAACATCAGTCCGGGTTAGTTTCATTCAAATCATGCAAATTAGAGTCCAAAACAAGAGCAAAAGTCTTTTGAAAAGTAGATACAATGGAGATGTAGCAATGATGGTGATGCACCATGTGATGCCCAAGATCAAGCTCAAGACTCCCAGCAAGCACAAGATCAAGAGCAAGCTCAAGATCAAGAGAAAGCTCAAGACGACGCTCAAGATGGTCAAGATGATGCTCCTCAAAAGTCGATTGAAGAGCTATTGGAGCGCCGTGCAGCAAAAGTGGCTTCCAAGCTAACGCATCAAGAACATGTCATGGAGAACATGCTTGGAAGCTTGAGAAATGGGGTAACTACTCGTAAACAATTAAACAAACTTTTGTGAGCATCACACTTTTTTTTCTTGTATTGAACCCCAAAAGGTACATGAAGCGCTCGAGGACACGGATTGGCTTGAAGCCATGCATGATGAACTCAACAACTTCGAGCGCAACCAAGTGTGGGAATTAGGGCCAAGGACAAAGGAGAACCAGAATGTCATTGGAACCAAATGGATTTTTAAGAACAAACAAGATGTGAACGTTGTGGTGATTCGAAACAAGGCAAGGTTGGTAGCACAAGGCTACTCCCAAGTCGAGGGTATCGACTACGGCGAAACCTTTGTTCCCGTTGCTCGTCTTGAATCTATTCGCATGTTGCTTGCATATGCATCTCATCATGATTTCAAGTTGCAACAAATGGATGTGAAGAGTGCATTTCTTAATGGTCCTTTGAATGAGTTGGTATATGTCAAACAACCCCCGGGGTTTGAGGATCCCAAGTTCCCCAATCATGTATACAAACTCAACAAGGCACTCTTTGGCCTTAAACAAGTCCCACGTGTGTGGTATGAGCATCTTACCTTGTTGTTGCAAGATCGTGGGTTTGAAATTGCGAAAATCAACCCCACTCTTTTTACTAAGAGGGTCAAAGGGGATTTCTTCACATGCCAACTATATTTTGATGATATTATTTTTGGTTCTCCTAACAAATCTTTCAATGATGAGTTTTCTGAACTAATGACCGAGAAGTTTGAGATGTCAATGATGGGAGAGTTGAAGTTCTTTCTTGGGTTTGAAGTCAAGCAAAGAAGAGAGGCACCTTCATCAATCAAACAAAATATACTCATGACATGCTCAAGAGATTCAAGCTAGATGATGTCAAGCCGGCGAAGACTCCAATGCCAACGAAGTGCCAACTTGATATTGATCCCAATGGTAAAGCGGTGGATCGAAAGGTATATCGCTCCATGATTGGGTCCTTGCTTTACCTTTGTGCATTTAGGCCGAATATCATGTTGAGTATGGGAATGTGTGCATGGTTTCAAGCTGCACCTTTGCGGTCAAGCGAATCTTTCGATATTTGGCTCATACACCAAAATTTGGCTTATGGTACCCCAAAGGAGCAAGCTTCAATCTCATGGGATATTCGGATTTGGATTGGGCGAGGCACCGTGTGGATAGGAAGTCAACTTCCAGAGGGTGTCGATTCCTTGGTCGCTCTTTGGTGGGTTGGTCTTCAAAGAAAAAAAAATTGTGTCTCTCTCCACCACCGAGGCAGAGTATGTAGCCGTCGCAAGTTGTTGTGCACAATTGATATAGATGAGGCAAACTTTAAAGGATTACAGTGTCACTTGTGACAAAGTGCCTCTTATATGTGACAATGAAAGTGCTATCAAAATCTCCTACAATCCGGTGCAACATAGCAAGACGAAGCATATTGAGACTCGTTATCATTTCATCTGGGATCACATCAAGCGTGGAGAGATTGAGATTATCTACATCAACACGCAAGAGCAACTAGCGGATATCTTCACGAAGCCTTTGGATGAAGCAAGATTTCGTGAGTTAAGGGATGAGCTAAATATCATTGATTCGAGCAATGTGGCTTGAATCTAGGCACACCCCACCGCATTCATCATGTTATCTTGTTGTAGATGTAGGCATGGACATAGGGGGAGTGTTGTTCTCTCAACGAACTCTCCCTCCCCCCATTATGCATAAATAAATCCAAGTCTTTCACATTAGCCATTGTTGATGGTACTTGTGCTTCAAAGATGAGTTTGGGTCATGGGCCCAAGGTTAAAATCTTCGCGGTGCCATACCAATTGACTCAAATATAGGTGGCTTCGGCCACCGCCCCCTTCTATTGAGGTATTTTCTCGAGTTAGGACTTTATTGTGCTTTGAGTCACTTCAAGTTTGCTCTCCTTTTTGTTTGTTCTTTTGAACTAGGAGTTTCTCCTCCCATTTGCTGGTTTCTCGTGTCTCCAACCCAAGGGCACGATCATTTAGGATATCATGGATATTTTTGTTTATTTGTTCTCTAGTAGAAGGCGTGCTTTATATGTTGTGGTGGAAAAGATTTCGAAATCAACCTTGCCTATATGCTTTAGCAGGATCCATGGCGGACTAAGAGTGAAGGAGAGAATGCATTTTAGTGGTTACGAAACTAAGAAAAAATTGCTACAATTTCAAATGCACATTCAAGTGAAGTGGTGAAGTAGTGGCCTATAGATGTAGTAGTAATTGTGCTAGAAAATATTAGATGTAGTAGTAATGAAACAACGTAGGAATGATGCTTTTCCTCGGTTTCGATCACGTCTATACAAAGTCAATTCTTGCTAATAAAATATAGAGACCATCGTGTCGATTGAGAAGGGTATTTAGGTTAAACGAAAGGCAGTGGCAGGGGTAGGGGGCCTTCCCTCCCTATTTGTCGGCAAGGATCATAGTGACGAGCTTAGGGCTAGCATTTAGGAATTAAAAAAAATTGTAATCATTATTGAATTGTAGGGAGAATGAGCTTAGAAGTATTCTTTATTACGATCCAACATTTGAGAAAAGGACATCGAAGCCATCAGGCCTAGGGTCACGATCAATTACGACATCGTAGATAACTTTGTTGTTTTGTTCTCCAGTAGAAGGCGTTTGTAACACAGAGAAACCCTCATGGCGATTGAGAAGGGTATTTAGGTTCAAACGCATGGCAAGAGGGGTGGAAATCCCCATTAATTTGCTCCTAATATACATGTGTACAATACATTTTTTTTCTTCAGATTTTTTGTTCTAACGGGCTCTCCCCAATATTCAAATTTAATTATTCCTGCCTCCACCAAATACTTTATAGCCAATATTTTTGTGTTCTGGGCCATAAATGTTGACCAAATTTCATCTTATGGAACACCTTTTTAAAATAACAAAAAATGGCCACAATTACACACAAAAATTGCCTTCTTTTTAACAGATCACAAATGAGTATATTTTGCCCCTATTTTGTTTCTTTGGTTCTCTTAAACCTTTAGAATATAAACATTTGTGAAAAGATAAATTCATATATGTTTGTTTGTTTCACACTAGGTATGTGCCGATGCGTTGCCATGGGGGGCAAATATTTGTCAACACAAAAATAGGACCATATGGGATAAATCTTCATGCAAAGCAAATAGAGAAAATAAGACTAGGTTTTGGTTACGAAAATACTAACGCCCACACGTGTGGGCGTTCACAACACCGTCCAAACGCGTCCAGAGCCATCAGATGAAAAAAGCACGGATCTTGAAGCGTGTCCCAGCCACGTCATCAACTGAGCGTTCGGTCACAAGGACGAACGTGCCGCACGACTAAACGCAGCTCAGTTGCCTCCCACCGCCCGCACAGAGCCCACTTCCCCACCCACAGCCGTATCAGTTCCCTACCCACAGCCGTATCTTCTTCCCCCCACTCCTCACCACCACATCTCAAATCCCTCATGGTGAGCTCCTGGACGGCGACCAAAGCGAGGGTGACGGCGAGGGGATGCTGGGTCGGCGCGGCTCCCCATGGCCGCCGAGGGGACGAGCAGGCGGAGGTCCTCGACTACCTCAACGACGACGAGGAGGTCGGGGTCGAGGGGGCGTCCTCGACCGCGCCCGTAGAGGAGAGCCTCGTCGTCGGCGGGATGGGACGCCCATGGTGGCTGATGCTGGAGTGGGCGGATCTGAGCTCGGCTGATGGAGCACGCCGCCATCGGGGGAGACGAGGAGCAGGGAGACGACGAGCCCAGCACCGGCGAGCTCGACGGAGGAGCCGCGTCGAGGAAGGCAAGGTGGGAAAGGAGCTCGGAGGAGCCGCTCCGAGATGCGGCGGCTGCTTGGCGGTGCCCGGAGCGACGCAAACGGGCGCGTCCCGCGCTGATGCGGACGAGGCCGTCACGGCCTAGCTCGAGCGGCGCCCGGCCACAGGGCCGAGATGCGGTGGCTGTTGACGGCGCCCAGCGCGACGTGGACAGGCACGTCCCACACTGATGCGAGCGCGCTGCCATGGACCACGGCCCTCCCATCCATCTTCAGGGTAACACTCCCTCCCTCCCTATGTGCACCGACCGATGGATCTCTGTTGTTGCTACTGAAATCCTCATGTGGGTTTACTAATTTCTGTAGGATGTTGCTAGATTATTGCACTATGTGATTCGTCTGGTGCCTTTGATTAATTTCGTATAGCACCGAAACTAGTTAGAATCTGCTTGTAGGGTGATGAACGAGAGAGCACCAGGTTTCAGATCTGTGAACTTTTTGTGGTTTCAGACTTGTGATCTTTTTAATCTTTTTCATGGCAAATTTGACAAGCAATTCCACGGCAAATTTGTATATGCATTAGCCATTGCAAGTTTTATCTCTGTCCTTGTTCGTAAACAATGGCATTTTGCCACATATGACTTTTTCGTGTGATTTGCCATGGCACATTCTTTATCTAAAAACATGGCAAACTTGCCATGGCAACTTTGCCATGTTCGAAAACATCGCAAATTTATAGATATTCCAAAAACATGGCAACTTAGTATGTTCAACAACACGGCAAACTTGCCATGGCAACTTTTGCCAGGTTCGAAAACGTGTCAAAGTTGTAGATGTTCAAAAAACATTTCAACTTAATATGTTCAACAACACGACAAACTTGCCATGGGAACTTTGCCATGTTCGAAAACATCGCAAATTTATAGATATTCAAAAAACATGGCAACTTAGTATGTTCAACAACACGGCAAACTTGCCATGGCAACTTTTGCCATGTTCGAAAACATATCAAAGTTGTAGATGTTCAAAAAACATGGCAACTTAATATGTTCAACAACACGGCAAACTTGCCATGGCAACTTTGCCGTGTTTGAAAACATGGCAAAGTTGTAGATGTTCGAATACATGGCAAAGTTGTAGATGTTCAAAAAACATGGCAACTTAATATGTTCAACAACACGGCAAACTTGCCATGGCAACTTTGCCATGTTCGAAAACATCACAAATTTATAGATATTAAAAAAACATGGCAACATACTATGTTCAACGACACGGTAAACTTGCCATGGAAACTTTACCATGTTCAAAAACATGGCAAAGTTGTAGATGTTTAAAAACATGGCAACTTATTATGTTGAAAAACATTCAAATCTTGCCATGTCAAACTTAACGGGCATGGCAATTGTCGTTCACGGGGCACGGCAAAAATATTTTAATTCACGAACCAAAAGTGGGATTTTTCTACATTTTCTTTGCAATGGCAACTTTTTACTTTTTTTGACATGTCATTTTTTACTAATTTTTTTTGACATTATATAGGGCATGGCAATTTTAATTTAAATACGATGGAAATTTTTACATTTTTCCAGAACATGAATTTTTTTAAATATATAGCATGGCAAATATACTTGTGTAGCCATGGAAATTTTTACTTTATTCCCATGGAAAAATTACTCTATTTTTGCCATGGCAAATTTTAATCCATATTTGCCATGGCAAAATTTACTACAATTATTTCCATGGCAAATTTTACTTTATTTTTGCCATGAAAAATACCATGGCATTTTTAACTTATGAATTTGCCATGGCAATTTAATCTTTGTTTGTATGATGGGAGTTGCCATGTCTTGTTTTCTTCTGGGTCATAAAAAAATCTTTTTTCACCGATGGCATTTTTCTGCTTTTTATAGGGGCTGGTATTTTATTTTCCATATCATAGCGAAAACTGGGCTGTTTTTTTGGTTACTGGGCTCTTTTTTGGTTTCACAGGGAAACGGCCTGTATGGCGATCTGGAGGCTGTTCGGGCGTTGGGGAGATCGTACCGAACGAAAATCGTTCGGTCGTTGCCCCTCCAGACCGAACGTGCGGGCAGCCTCCTCCCCTGCCACACGTGTGGCAGATATCAGGACCCTTTGGTTATGAAATATAGATTTTCCAGCTATTTCTTAGACTGATAAAATAGGTATGTGTCCATGATTATTCTGCTTTATTGGGTTATCAAATGAGATTTATTAACATGTATTTTCTTCTGGACCATGAATTTGTTGCTATTTATTGGGTTACCAAAGATGTCTAACCTGTACCAGGTTTTACCATAAGAAACGAGTTATTTACAGACCGTGAATTTATTTCTATACCATACATTGATTTGGTTTATTGGTTTACCAAATATTGGTTTGATGAAGGCCTGGAAAAAAATCTATGGGGGGTTGGAGGTTGGACGAAGGGGTGGTGGGGAAAAAGTAAGTGAAAGATGAAACCTTAGGTTATTGTTAAGTAGTATAGAGAAGAGAAGTAGTAGAGAATGCAGTTGCAGGCATGCACACAGGTGAGTCATTTGTCTCTCTTTCTGAAGAAGCAATACTTTCAGAGAATACATTCACCAAAATCACATAGCATTGACAACACATGAAAATCCATTATTCTATTTATTCAGGCTAAAGATAGAATAACGTAGACAAGGGCTGAATTATTACACCTTGGTACCAGGTCCTATAAGTACATCCCTAAAAAGAATGTGTCCCAAAACTATCTCTGTAAAAAGAATGAGCACAAAACTATCAAAAAGGAGAGAAAAATGCAAAAAAAAAGCTGAGAAAAGGGCTAAGATTTAAGGTGCAACAGCCTTCTCCACAAATTTAGAGCTATGTATGTATCTGTGTGGTGTGGAGAAGAGTGGTCTACCTAGGCATGATCGACTGTAATATTGGGATATTATTTACATCGGAAAAAAAGATGTAACTACAAAAAATGTTTTTTTTGTGTATATATGCACTGTCTATATGCAAAACTAATGGGGAAAAAAAGAGAAAAAGAACGAAAAAATTGACCTAATCAATCATGAATTTATGCTGCATCTGAGTGTAGTATGTGTTGGTGTTCATTGCTAGCCTTTGCGAATCTGCCCTTGACCCGCTTCCGCGTGTCCGCCCTCGCTTTGCGGGAGGCATACATGATCTGCTTGCAGAACCTGCAAAATTCATCGAAATTTAAATTTGAAACTCAAACTCACATCAATTGAAAAAGGAATCTGCAAAAAAAATAGTTGTCAAATGAAAATAATAAGTCGGACTTACTTTCTGTTCTTCTTCTTCTCGTTGTACCTTTGCTTGGCCCTGTCCCTTTCCTCTCGCTTCTTAGCAATGGTGCTTGGATCTTGCTGGTGATGAGCCGCCGCAGCTTGCTCATCCGTTGCCAGCATCTGCGATGGCTGGTTGGCATCATGACAGCCGGTGCCGTTCTCCGGTAGTGGCGGTGGCGACATTAGGGGCATGGAAGAGCAGAACGTAGGGAAGCCATCGAGGAGCAGCGATGGATGGTGATCATTGCCTGCCATGGACTGCAGAAGAGTAGTCGATGTCATGACCGGCTGACACGAGGAGGAGGGTGGATTATAGTATGATGATGAGAGGATGTGGCAGATCGACGGTGGTAGCTGCTGCTGTTGCTGCCAAGAAATTTATACCAAGCAAAGTGGTAATTAGTTGGTATTGTCAGTGTCGAATAACCGGAATGCAAACGAATTATGCAAATTATTTAGAGTGTGAGTTAGTAGTATGTATCATGTATGTACCTCAAAAGTGAGTGAAGGCCCAGCTGAGTGATGACCAACAAATAGTCCATTAGTATTCTCAAGCCCAGAAGTTGAGCAGGCATTGTTCCAATCATCACAGCCGAAGCTGCTGCTACTGGTGCCTCTTTGATCTCCTACTACTGTTGTTGTTCCACTCGCATCGCATATCTGAGGTCCATCCTCCATGAATGTATTGAGAGAGTGCACCACAAATTAACAGAATGAGTACTCATGCGCCATCCTAGTTAAGAGGTAAGGAAGAGATATTCAATCGGAATTAGCCGTCGATTCCTCGAGGCATCGAAAGCTATCTTGGCACTTGTAGGTAGCATTGTTGGCTTTAATTGTGTGCTAGAAATGATGGAAGGTTTTTAGTTGATTCAATTATGTCTGTACAATTTTCTCAGTTAGGGAAAAGCATCATTTCTCTATCATATACTCCATTACTAAATGAAAGTTATTTTCAGATTCTTAAATTGGAAGATTGACAATTAGCCTCGATCCATATGAAGTATGTAGCATTCTCCTGTCCTCCTTGAAAAAGCTAGATTGCAGATGCACATTTTTCATTCTCAAATGACTACATTTTGTAAAAAGGAAATCCTTCAGCTGTGTTTTTGGTTTCTTCAGGCTTCACTGGTTCTGCAGCATATATGTCTGCATTTTTATCTAGAATTTTTTTTGGCTTTTCTGTGTGGTTTATACAGCCAAACTGACCAACATATGCATTGAATAGCGATTAGAAGATAATCTCAGTCATATCAGTCAGACAAAGATCCAAGCTTGGCACCACAAAAATTGAGCAATCTTTCAGAGGAGAAGTGAAAATGCATGGTACCCTTCATTAATCATCGATCCACCATTACATGCATGTACCAGGAGATATTCATTTTTTTTACATCACAGATAGCACACTCCCCACTCCATATATTTGTTACTCCGTACAATGTAGATGTAGTACCCTTTGTATTGTCATCATTCTCACTCACTCACTTTTACTCACTTTGTATTGTGATCATTCTCCCTTGATCAATACATAGCAGCACTACCCACTGAATTTAGTCACTGGATCACACACAAGAATGTATCACGCAATCAAACTGTCCATGTAAGAATTGGCACCGAAGAATGTGTCATCAGGGATAGTGAGTGTGTCTCTCAATTGCATCAAAAAAGAAGAAGTGAAATTTGGAAATTAACCAAGTATTAGATGTTGAGGTACCTGAACCTCCTGCATGATTTGGGGCAGCTTTTCGGCGAGCCACGCGTCGAAGTCCTCCTGCGACGAGGGGGCGTCGACGGAGAGGATGCGGAGGATCTCGGCGGGCGTGGGGCACCCGGTGTACTCCTCCACGATGGAGGCGCCATCTGGTGGGGCCAGGCGGTCGGCGCAGCCGCCGCAGAGCGTGGACCGGTTGCCGGCCATCTGGCAGCGGATCGCGGCGCGGGCGACGCCGCAGGCGTCGCAGATTGGGGCGCGCGGGTGGACGGTCGTGAGCGGGCTGACGCCGTGCACGGCGCCGTCGCACTCAAGGCAGAGCCTGGCGCCGTGGGCGGAGCAGTAGACGACGGCGCGCTGGGTGGCGCAGTTGGTGCAGGCGAACGACGGGGGCTGCTGCTGCTGGTGGTGGTGGTTGTGGTCTGCCATTACGGTGACGCGTGCGGAGAGTCTTGATGGCACTCCTCATTCATCTACCAGCAGCGCATCCGCACTGCAGTTGCCAAGGGCGGCGGTGGCGAGTGGAGGGGCGGATTGGGCGGCGGCGCCGGCGTGAGGAGTGGTGAAATAGGCGGCGGGGTAGTGAGGAGGAGAGGCCGGGAAGGTTCTTGGCGGTTGGTTTGCGGTTGGCGGGCGCGCCAAGTCCGATCGACAGGTAGCATGCATGGCAGCATGGGCGTCCAGCAGCTTCCTTTCCAGCTGGAGTGGTAACCGCCACTCCCGACGGACCCGTGCTGCCTCCCTCACGATCCCATGCACGTGCATGTTTTTAGGAACCCCAAATTGTTGATTAGTTAGAAACGTGTCAAAGATGTTTCTAGATTCTGTGAGATTTCTTTCTCTTTTCTCTTTTTGATTGATTGAAAAAAAAAAAGGCTATGTCAAAGAAATCTCAAAGTAGTGGAGCATGTTAATTTTGGTAGACAAGTTGTTTCTAGACTTTGTGAGGCTTATTTTTCTTCTCTCTTTTTCATTGAAGAAAAAGGCTATCTAAAAAAAGCAAGGATAAGTATCCACGCAAAAAAAAAAAAATTCAAGGATAAGTAGTGGAGATATTTTGTATGTTAATTTTAGTACAGAGTGTTGTGGAGTTTGGTTGGTGTCACATGTCACATGATTAATTCATCGGTCCTGTAATTAACAGTCCTATAAATAGAGGTGCTCCCTGCAAGGAGACAACTATCTCCACTTCTATATAAAGATCGAGGATGAGTAGTAGAGATAAGTACTCGAGACATTTTGCATGGACAGAAAAGAAATCCCAAAATAGGCAATAATGTTAAGTCTACTAATTTTAGTAGAGTGCTTGTGGAGTTCTATTTGATTTATTCGTCGCCCTTATCACATCCGTTTATTTTTTATATTCGCACGTTAATCCCCGTGTGGTCTATCGGAATCTGCATATTCGTGTTTTGCATACATGCATGTTTCTAGAAGTTGCCCTCATACTTGCATGTTCATTTATTTCGGCTTGTATTAGATTAGGTTACTAAGGTGGCAACAATGCAGTTTAGGATTCTGAACATGTGTGTAAAGAGCTCGGGTTTAAAGCTGGGTTCGTAATGTATGACGGATCGGTGTGTAACAGAATATAAGAGAATAATAATGTAGAGTAAGCATGACAAATATGTGTTTGTGGAATAAATTAGTAAATCTTTTTTATTAATAGTGTGCAAAGCACTTTGTTATGTTACGCATGGTGGTGGTTTCAAGAGATGGTTTACAGTGAGGAGCGAAGGCCGCCGCCTCCTCCTCCTCCACAAAAAGAGCTAGGGTTTCTGCCTCCTGCCGGCGCCGTCGCAGATCCGCTCCTCTCCGGTGGCCCTAGAGGCATGGGGGCACGGTGGATCTCGGCAAGGGCCAGCGGGAGGGCTCCAATTTTAGTCGTTTCTTTCAGTTTTGTTAGGGTTTGTGTCCTGCTCAGGAAGACGAGAAGGCGGTGGCTCCCTGAAGATGGAATAAAGGTCTCCCCGCCTAGACCCCGTTCCGGCGGTGCGTCTAGCACCGTTGGTGGGCGTGTGAAGGTGTGTCTCCGGTAGATCTATCTTTTGTGCATTTGCTCGGATCTCGTCGTTGTTCGTCTACGTTCGTGTGTCTTCGATTTGGATCCTTCTGATCTACGTTATTTTTCATCTGCGGCGGTTGCTCTTCTGGTGCGCTGGTCCTGCGGGGCCTTAGCACGACGACTTCCCGACTGTCTACTACCACAAGTTGTGCCCGACTCCGCCGATGGAGGGGCGATGATGGCGGCGCGCCTTCGGCTCGCTTCAGTGCTTGTAATCGTCGCTAGGTGGTCTACAGATCTGGATGTAATTTTTATTATTTCTGATATTCGTTATACATCCATGATTGAAGATGAATAGATCAGAAATTTTCTTGCAAAAAAAAAAAAGAATGTGACATTTAGTGAACTTGTATATCTAAACATCTAAACATAAAAATAAACTGCGAATAAATACTTACCAAAAAATAAAATTAGAATGTGAAAATACATTTACGAAAGTTGTAAAATGTAAGGGACTATATGTAGTGCAAACTCTCTTGGACAAATTATGAGCGCTAATGGACGGCCACTGGATCCCGGACAGCTCAGCTAGGTCTAGTGAAAGTTTCACATACTGATTTCAAAAAACTAATTTCACACATAAGTAACCAGCTTTACAAATCACCAGTTTTACATACTGAAAATAGATTGAGTGAAATAACTAGCTTGAAACATCGAATTTAAACATGTTTTAAATGTATCAAAGATTGGTCTTACTCTGAAGGTCTTGGTATCAGGAAACAACCCCTTTTTCATATTGTTCAAGGCAAATAGCACTAATTCTCTTGTTTTGTGCCAAGCTCTTTTTTAACGCAGCCACAACCGCTTCTGGAAGGGATTGTTCCACAATGCTTTCAAATTCTTTCGGCAATGATTCGTGAGTGTTGCCGAAATTCTCGAATTGCGTAGAGCATGCATTATATGCTACAGTATTAGATGACGGCACGTGTGTTCCTGTAAAATTTTCACTTATTCGGCTATGACCATGAAGGTGTGGGGCCGAATTATGAACATCTACAGTTGCATATGATGCAGAAAAATTATTAACATGAGGTGTAGCATATGATGGTTGAGAGTAACTGGCCGAATAGCTAGTAGTAGCATGGCCAATTCTCACATCCATCGGCAAGGTTGGATTCACATATTGCAAATTAGTTGCCGATGAATAAAAGGGTGAAACACTTTCTTGTATGCTATTGGAAATTTTAACATGAGGTGTTTCAAATTGATTGCCTAAACCCATCATGTTGTTCATCGGCATATTAATTTGTGGGGTTGCCGATGGATGAGAGTTAGGATACATATGTTGTATGTTGCTAAAATCATAAGAATTTGAAGCATGAAGATTATTTTGCATCGGCCCTTGCACGTAATTAGATGCATGATTGATAAAACTAGGGCTAGCCGATACATTATGCTCATTAGGCAATCTAGCAACAACATATGAATTATTTGCATCTACATAGGGGAATTGAGTGTTCATATTACCTTTGTAGATTGCAAACCCTAGATGACGATCTCTTCATAGCATGAACAGGCTGGAGACCGTTCAAAGCTTTGTCCCCAGTGGAGTCGCCAAAAAGTGTGTCCGCACACGAACACGCCACCGTGTACCCTCAACGCCGGGGGTGATGCACCGCAGCTCACGTCGAAGGAGACCCGGCCGGAAGCGCGGTACGCAAGCAATCCGGCGGGCGCTTTTGTAAACTCGAAACCCCACACGCCCGGGAGGGACCCCGTCAGGGCGCGCGATGGCTATGGGCTGCCCTAGGTCGACCTGATCGCCCCTAGGGCCTCGAGGTTCGCCGCCCTGCAATAAGAAGAATGAACGAAGAACAAGGAAGAAGAAGAACAAGGGAGAGAGATAAAGGTAAAGGGTAAAAAGTGGTAGATGATTTGTTCGATTGTGTGTTGTTGTTCAATCGGCCATCACCCCTTAGGTATATAAGAGGCAGATGGACTTCACGGGCAAGGAAAGGTTAGAATTCACGTTCAAAACCCTAGTTTGGGTCCAACTCGGAATCCAACTTTCCAAAATGGTTCGGTTTGCAACTTGCGGCAGAAAAATCCAAAACCCGGACAAACATCCCCGGAGTGTCCGGCCATCCTCGGAGAAATCCAAAACCCGGATAATCATTCCCGGAGTGTCCGGCCATCCTGATGCAACCGCACATTTTCGGCTCTAACTTTTGCATACGAACTCCGATTGACACGTTTTTTATATGAAAATCAGCCGTTTCGACGAGACGCACAACTTTCATGTTGAAACTTTTTCCATTTGAAGCCATTTTATTGGGTTTCAAGCCATTCTTTAATCTGATGTCAACATGAGCATCTATGAACTTGTCATAACTTTTGCATCCGAGCAACGTTTTAGACCATCTTCATATCCATCTTGACCTTCTCGAAGAGAGCCTTCTCCTGGTGACTTTCAATAATAAGTTTGAATTAATCTTGACATAGCTTCAAGCTACTCTTTATAATCGTGCCACTTTTGAGCGTCAACAGTGTCTGGAAGTTGCCCTCATACATGCATGTTCATGTATTTCGACTAGTATTAGATTAGGTTACTTAGGTGGCAACAATGCAATTTAGGATTCGAAACAAGTGTGTACAGAACCGGGGTTGAAAACTGGGTTCGTAATGTATTGTGGTGCGGAACAAGGTGTATGAAAGATCGAGGTTCGAGGTGTGTGATACGCCTCAAACGTATCTACAATTTTTGATTATTTGATGCTATTATATTATCGTTTTTGTATGCTTTATATGACATTTTATATTATTTTTATGGACTAACCTATTAACATAGGAGATTTCTATTTCTGTTTCGCTCCTTCCTTAGTTGTGCTCAGTTTTGCCCCGCCAATCTAACTTTGCTCACTTTCCCCCTGACCTCACAAAAGGCCAAACGGTGCCTTGCTGCTGGGACAAAGCTGTTGAACGTTACTTCGCCCGGTGCTGACGTGTGGGATATGCCTGAAATGCTGACATGTGGGACTGGTTAGTGGACGGCTGCGTCATTTGCTTAAAAAAGGGGTTGAAATATCTCTGTCTCTCTCATTTCACATCCCCCGCGACCTGAGCAGCCCACCTGCACCTTCCCCACCCCCCAATCCCGTGGCCGCCGTCGGCGATGACGCCGCCGTTGGAGGTGTTCTCCGCCGGTGACGCTGTCTTACTGGAGAAGTGCAAGGAGATCTGCTCATGGTTTCCAAGTACAAAAGCTCTGGCGGAGCATGCGTTGCAATTGTTGATAGATGCGAGGCCGGACGA